>CAWUFW010007116.1:0-600000 GCA_963921515.1 Calotriton arnoldi
AGTCGGAATATTAATTTTTACCCCTCCGCTATCCAACAATTTCCCTACTGTTGCACTCAGTGGAGTGGGAATAGTAATTTTTACCCCTCCGCTATCCAACACTTTCCCTACTGTTGCACTCACTGGAGGGGGAATATTAATTTTTACCCCTCTGCTATCCAACAATTTCCCTACTGTTGCACTCAGTGGAGTGGGAATAGTAATTTTTACCCCTCCGCTATCCAACACTTTCTCTACTGTTGCACTCACTGGAGTCGGAATATTAATTTTTACCCCTCCGCTATCCAACAATTTCCCTACTGTTGCACTCACTGGAGTGGGAAAAGTAATTTTTACCCCTCTGCTATCCAACAATTTCCCTACTGTTACACTCACTGGCAGTGGGAATAGTAATTTTTACCCCTCCGCTATCCAACACTTTCCCTACTGTTACACTCACTGGCGTGGGACTATTAATTTTTACCCCTCCGCTAGCCAACACTTTCCCTACGGTTGCACTCACTGGAGTGGGAATAGTATTTTTACCCCTCCGCTATCCAACACTTTCCCTACTGTTGCACTCACTGGAGTGGGAATAGTAATTTTACCCCTCCGCTATCCAACACTTTCCCTATTGTTGCACTCACTGGAGTGGGAATAGTAATTTTTACCCCTCCGCTATCCAACACTTTCCCTACTTTTACAATTATTGGAGTGGGAAAAGTAAATTGTATCCCCCAACTATCCACCACTTTACCTACTGTTGCACTCACTGGAGTGGGAATAGTAATTTTTACCCCTCCGCTATGCAACACTTTCCCTATTGTTGCACTGACTGGTGTGGGAATAGTAATTTTTACCCTTCCGCTATCCAACACTTTCCCTACTGTTGCACTCACTGGAGTGGGAATATTAATTTTTACCCCTCCGCTATCCAACAATTTCCCTACTGTTGCACTCAGTGGAGTGGGAATAGTAATTTTTACCCTCCGCTATCCAACACTTTCTCTACTGTTGCACTCACTGGAGGGGGAATATTCATTTTTACCCCTCCGCTATCCAACAATTTCCCTACTGTTGCACTCAGTGGAGTGGGAATAGTAATTTTTACCCCTCCGCTATCCAACACTTTCCCTACTGTTGCACTCACTGGAGTGGGAATAGTAATTTTACCCCTCCGCTATCCAACAATTTCCCTACTGTTGCACTCACTGGAGTGGGAATAGTAATTTTTACCCCTCTGCTATCCAACACTTTCCCTACTGTTGCACTCACTGGAGTGGGAATAGTAATTTTTACCCCTCCGCTATCCAACACTTTCCCTACTGTTACACTCACTGGCGTGGGACTATTAATTTTACCCCTCCGCTAGCCAACACTTTCCCTACGGTTGCACTCACTGGAGTGGGAATAGTATTTTTTACCCCTCCGCTATCCAACACTTTCCCTACTGTTGCACTCACTGGAGTGGGAATAGTAATTTGTACCCCTCCGCTATCCAACACTTTCCCTACTGTTGCACTCACTGGAGTGGGAATAGTAATTTTTACCCCTCCGCTATCCAACACTTTCCCTACTGTTACACTTATTGGAGTGGGAAAAGTAAATTTTATCCCCCAACTATCCACCACTTTCCCTACTGTTGCACTCACTGGAGTGGGAATAGTAATTTTTACCCCTCCGCTATCCAACACTTTCCCTACTGTTGCACTCACTGGAGTGGGAATAGTAATTTTTACCCCTCCGCTATCCAACACTTTCCCTACTGTTGCACTCACTGGAGTGGGAATATTAATTTTTACCCCTCCGCTATCCAACAATTTCCCTACTGTTGCACTCACTGGAGTGGGAATAGTAATTTTTACCCCTCCGCTATCCAACACTTTCCCTACTGTTGCACTCACTGGAGTGGGAATATTAATTTTTACCCCTCCACTATCCAACAATTTCCCTACTGTTGCACTCAGTGGAGTGGGAATAGTAATTTTTACCCCTCCGCTATCCAACACTTTCTCTACTGTTGCACTGACTGGTGTGGGAATAGTAATTTTTACCCTTCCGCTACCCAACACTTTCCCTACTGTTGCTCTCACTGGAGTGGGAATATTAATTTTTACCCCTCCGCTATCCAACAATTTCCCTACTGTTGCACTCAGTGGAGTGGGAATAGTAATTTTTACTCCTCCGCTATCCAACACTTTCTCTACTGTTGCACTCACTGGAGTCGGAATATTAATTTTCACCCCTCCGCTATCCAACAATTTCCCTACTGTTGCACTCACTGGAGTGGGAATAGTAATTTTTACCCCTCCGCTATCTAACACTTTCCCTACTGTTGCACTCACTGGAGTGGGAATATTAATTTGTACCCCTCCGCTATCCAACAATTTCCCTACTGTTGCACTCAGTGGAGTGGGAATAGTAATTTTTACCCCTCCGCTATCCAACACTTTCTCTACTGTTGCACTCACTGGAGTCGGAATATTAATTTTTACCCCTCCGCTATCCAACAATTTCCCTACTGTTGCACTCACTGGAGTGGGAATATTAATTTTTACCCCTCCGCTATCCAACAATTTCCCTACTGTTACACTCACTGCAGTGGGAATAGTAATTTTTACCCCTCCGCTATCTAACACTTTCCCTACTGTTGCACTCACTGGCGTGGGACTATTCATTTTTACCACTCCGATAACCAACACTTGCCCTACTGTTGCACTCACTGGAGTGGGAATAGTATTTTTTACCACTCCGCTATCCAACACTTTCCCTACTGTTGCACTCACTGGTGTGGGAATAGTAATTTTTACCCCTCCGCTATCCAACACTTTCCCTACTGTTGCACTCACTGGAGTGGGAATAGTAATTTTTACCCCTCCGCTATCCAACACTTTCCCTACTTTTACAATTATTGGAGAGGGAAAAGTAAATGTTATCCCCCAACTATCCACCACTTTACCTACTGTTGCACTCACTGGAGTGGGAATCGTAATTTTTACCCCTCCGCTATGCAACACTTTCCCTACTGTTACACTCACTGCAGTGGGAATAGTAATTTTTACCCCTCCGCTATCCAACACTTTCCCTACTGTTGCACTCACTGGAGTGGGAATATTAATTTTTACCCCTTCGCTATCCAACAATTTCCCTACTGTTGCACTCAGTGGAGTGGGAATAGTAATTTTTACCACTCCGCTATCCAACACTTTCTCTACTGTTGCACTCACTGGAGTCGGAATAGTAATTTTTACCCCTCCGCTATCCAACAATTTCCCTACTGTTGCACTCACTGGAGTGGGAATAGTAATTTTTACCCCTGTGCTATCCAACACTTTCTCTACTGTTGCACTCACTGGAGTCGGAATATTAATTTTCACCCCTCCGCTATCCAACAATTTCCCTACTGTTGCACTCACTGGAGTGGGAATAGTAATTTTTACCCCTCCGCTATCCAACACTTTCCCTACTGCTGCACTCACTGGAGTGGGAATATTAATTTTTACCCCTCCGCTATCCAACAATTTCCCTACTGTTGCACTCACTGGAATGGGAATATGTAATTTTTACCCCTCCGCTATCCAGCACTTTCCCTACTGTTGCACTCACTGGAGTGGGAATAGTAATTTTTACCCCTCTGCTATCTAACACTTTCCCTACAGTTGCACTCGCTGGAGTGGGAATAGTAATTTTTACCCCTCCGCTATCCAACACTTTCCCTACTGTTGCACTCACTGGAGTGGGAATAGTAATTTTTACCCCTCCGCTATCCAACACTTTCCCTACTTTTACAATTACTGGAGTGGGAATAGTAAATTTTATCCCTCCAGCTATCCACCACTTTCCCTACTGTTGCACTCACTGGAGTGGGAATAGTAATTTTTACCCCTCCGCTATCCAACACTTTCCCTACTGTTGCACTGACTGGAGTGGGAATAGTAATTTTTACCCCTCCGCTATCCAACACTTTCCCTACTGTTGCACTCACTGGAGTGGGAATATTAATTTTTACCCCTCCGCTATCCAACAATTTCCCTACTGTTGCACTCAGTGGAGTGGGAATAGTAATTTTTACCCCTCCGCTATCCAACACTTTCCCTACTGTTGCACTCACTGGAGTGGGAATAGTAATTTTTACCCCTCCGCTATCCAACACTTTCCCTACTGTTGCACTCACTGGAGTGGGAATAGTAATTTTTACCCCTCCGCTATCCAACACTTTCCCTACTGTTGCACTCACTGGAGTGGGAATAGTAATTTTTACCCCTCCGCTATCCAACACTTTCCCTACTGTTGCACTCACTGGAGTGGGAATCGTAATTTTTACCCCTCCGCTATCCAACACTTTCCCTATTGTTGCACTCACTGGAGTGGGAATAGTAATTTTTACCCCTCCGCTATCCAACACTTTCCCTACTTTTACAATTATTGGAGTGGGAAAAGTAAATTGTATCCCCCAACTATCCACCACTTTACCTACTGTTGCACTCACTGGAGTGGGAATCGTAATTTTTACCCCTCCGCTATGCAACACTTTCCCTATTGTTGCACTCACTGGAGTGGGAATTTTAAATTTTACCCCTCCGCTATCCAACACTTTCCCTACTGTTGCACTCACTGGAGTGGGAATATTAATTTTTACCCCTCCGCTATCCAACAATTTCCCTACTGTTGCACTCAGTGGAGTGGGAATAGTAATTTTTACCCCTCCGCTATCCAACACTTTCTCTACTGTTGCACTCACTGGAGTGGGAATAGTAATTTTTACCCCTCCGCTATCCAACAATTTCCCTACTGTTGCACTCACTGGAGTGGGAATAGTAATTTTTACCCCTCCGCTATCCAACAATTTCCCTACTGTTACACTCACTGCAGTGGGAATAGTAATTTTACCCCTCCGCTATCCAACACTTTCCCTACTGTTACACTCACTGGCGTGGGACTATTAATTTTTACCCCTCCGCTAGCCAACACTTTCCCTACGGTTGCACTCACTGGAGTGGGAATAGTAGTTTTTTACCCCTCCGCTATCCAACACTTTCCCTACTGTTGCACTCACTGGAGTGGGAATAGTAATTTTTACCCCTCCGCTATCCAACACTTTCCCTACTGTTGCACTCACTGGAGTGGGAATAGTAATTTTTACCCCTCCGCTATCCAACACTTTCCCTACTTTTACAATTATTGGAGTGGGAAAAGTAAATTTTATCCCCCAACTATCCACCACTTTCCCTTCTGTTGCACTCACTGGAGTGGGAGTAGTAATTTTTACCCCTCCGCTATGCAACACTTTCCCTACTGTTGCACTGACTGGTGTGGGAATAGTAATTTTTACCCCTCCGCTATCCAACACTTTCTCTACTGTTGCACTCACTGGAGTCGGAATATTCATTATAACCCCTCCGCTATCCAACAATTTCCCTACTGTTGCACTCACTGGAGTGGGAATAGTAATTTTTACCCCTCCGCTATCCAACACTTTCCCTACTGTTGCACTCACTGGAGTGGGAATAGTCATTTTTACCCCTCCGCTATCCAACAATTTCCCTACTGTTGCACTCAGTGGAGTGGGAATAGTAATTTTTTCCCATCCGCTATCCAACACTTTATCTACTGTTGCACTGACTGGTGTGGGAATATTAATTTTTACCCCTCCGCTATCCAACACTTTCCCTACTGCTGCACTCACTGGAGTGGGAATATTAATTTTTACCCCTCCGCTATCCAACAATTTCCCTACTGTTGCACTCAGTGGAGTGGGAATAGTAATTTTTACTCCTCCGCTATCCAACACTTTCCCTACTGTTGCACTCACTGGAGTCGGAATATTAATTTTTACCCCTCCGCTATCCAACAATTTCCCTACTGTTGCACTCACTGGAGTGGGAATAGTAATTTTTACCCCTCCACTATCCAACACTTTCCCTACTGTTGCACTCACTGGAGTGGGAATATTAATTTTTACCCCTCCGCTATCCAACACTTTCCCTACTGTTGCACTCAGTGGAGTGGGAATAGTAATTTTTACCCCTCCGCTATCCAACACTTTCTCTACTGTTGCACTCACTGGAGTCGGAATATTAATTTTTACCCCTCCGCTATCCAACAATTTCCCTACTGTTGCACTCACTGGAGTGGGAATAGTAATTTTTACCCCTCCGCTATCCAACAATTTCCCTACTGTTACACTCACTGCAGTGGGAATAGTAATTTTTACCCCTCCACTATCTAACACTTTCCCTACTGTTGCACTCACTGGCGTGGGACTATTAATTTTTACCCCTCCGATAACCAACACTTTCCCTACTGTTGCACTCACTGGAGTGGGAATAGTAATTTTTACCCCTCCGCTATCCAACACTTTCCCTACTGTTGCACTCACTGGAGTGGGAATAGTAATTTTTACCCCTCCGCTATCCAACACTTTCCCTACTGTTGCACTCACTGGAGTGGGAATAGTAATTTTTACCCCTCCGCTATCCAACACTTTCCCTACTTTTACAATTATTGGAGTGGGAAAAGTAAATTTTATCCCCCAACTATCCACCACTTTCCCTACTGTTGCACTCACTGGAGTGGGAATAGTAATTTTTACCCCTCCGCTATGCAACACTTTCCCTACTGTTGCACTGACTGGTGTGGGAATAGTAATTTTTACCCCTCCGCTATCCAACACTTTCCCTACTGTTGCACTCACTGGAGTGGGAATATTAATTTTTACCCCTTCGCTATCCAACAATTTCCCTACTGTTGCACTCAGTGGAGTAGGGAATAGTAATTTTTACCACTCCGCTATCCAACACTTTCTCTACTGTTGCACTCACTGGAGTCGGAATAGTCAATTTTTACCCCTCCGCTATCCAACAATTTCCCTACTGTTGCACTCACTGGAGTGGGAATAGTAATTTTTACCCCTCCGCTATCCAACACTTTCCCTACTGTTGCACTCACTGGAGTGGGAATATTAATTTTTACCCCTCCGCTATCCAACAATTTCCCTACTGTTGCACTCACTGGAGTGGGAATAGTAATTTTTACCCCTCCGCTATCCAACACTTTCCCTACTGTTGCACTCACTGGAGTGGGAATATTAATTTTTACCCCTCCGCTATCCAACAATTTCCCTACTGTTGCACTCACTGGAGTGGGAATAGTAATTTTTACCCCTCCGCTATCCAACACTTTCCCTACTGTTGCACTCACTGGAGTAGGAATAGTAATTTTTACCCCTCCGCTATCCAACACTTTCCCTACTGTTGCACTCACTGGAGTGGGAATAGTAATTTTTACCCCTCCGCTATCCAACACTTTCCCTACTGTTGCACTCACTGGAGTGGGAATATTAATTTTTACCCCTCCGCTATCCAACACTTTCCCTACTTTTACAATTATTGGAGTGGGAAAAGTAAATTTTATCCCCCAACTATCCACCACTTTCCCTACTGTTGCACTCACTGGAGTGGGAATAGTAATTGTTACCCCTCCGCTATGCAACACTTTCCCTACTGTTGCACTGACTGGTGTGGGAATAGTAATTTTTACCCCTCCGCTATCCAACACTTTCCCTACTGTTGCACTCACTGGAGTGGGAATATTAATTTTTACCCCTCCGCTATCCAACAATTTCCCTACTGTTGCACTCACTGGAGTGGGAATAGTAATTTTTACCCCTCCGCTATCCAACAATTTCCCTACTGTTGCACTCACTGGAGTGGGAATAGTAATTTTTACCCCTCCGCTATCCAACACTTTCCCTACTGTTGCACTCACTGGCGTGGGACTATTAATTTTTACCCCTCCGCTAACCAACACTTTCCCTACTGTTGCACTCACTGGAGTGGGAATAGTATTTTTTACCCCTCCGCTATCCAACACTTTCCCTACTGTTGCACTCACTGGAGTGGGAATAGTAATTTTTACCCCTCCGCTATCCAACACTTTCCCTACTGTTGCACTCACTGGAGTGGGAATAGTAATTTTTACCTCTCCGCTATCCAACACTTTCCCTACTTTTACAATTATTGGAGTGGGAAAAGTAAATTTTATCCCCCAACTATCCACCACTTTCCCTACTGTTGCACTCACTGGAGTGGGAGTAGTAATTTTTACCCCTCCGCTATGCAACACTTTCCCTACTGTTGCACTGACTGGTGTGGGAATAGTAATTTTTACCCCTCCGCTATCCAACACTTTCCCTACTGTTGCACTCACTGGAGTGGGAATATTAATTTTTACCCCTCCGCTATCCAACAATTTCCCTACTGTTGCACTCAGTGGAGTGGGAATAGTAATTTTTACCACTCCGCTATCCAACACTTTCTCTACTGTTGCACTCACTGGAGTCGGAATATTAATTTTTACCCCTCCGCTATCCAACAATTTCCCTACTGTTGCACTCACTGGAGTGGGAATAGTAATTTTTACCCCTCCGCTATCCAACACTTTCCCTACTGTTGCACTCACTGGAGTGGGAATATTAATTTTTACCCCTCCGCTATCCAACAATTTCCCTACTGTTGCACTCACTGGAGTGGGAATAGTAATTTTTACCCCTCCGCTATCCAACACTTTCCCTACTGTTGCACTCACTGGAGTGGGAATAGTAATTTTTACCCCTCCGCTATCCAACACTTTCCCTACTGTTGCACTCACTGGAGTGGGAATATTAATTTTTACCCCTCCGCTATCCAACACTTTCCCTACTGTTGCACTCACTGGAGTGGGAATAGTAATTTTTACCCCTCCGCTATCCAACACTTTCCCTACTGTTGCACTCACTGGAGTGGGAATATTAATTTTTACCCCTCCGCTATCCAACAATTTCCCTACTGTTGCACTCACTGGAGTGGGAATAGTAATTTTTACCCCTCCGCTATCCAACACTTTCCCTACTGTTGCACTCACTGGAGTGGGAATATTAATTTTTACCCCTCCGCTATCCAACAATTTCCCTACTGTTGCACTCACTGGAGTGGGAATAGTAATTTTTACCCCTCCGCTATCCAACACTTTCCCTACTGTTGCACTCACTGGAGTGGGAATATTAATTTTTACCCCTCCGCTATCCAACACTTTCCCTACTGTTGCACTCACTGGAGTGGGAATATTAATTTTTACCCCTCCGCTATCCAACAATTTCCCTACTGTTGCACTCACTGGAGTTGGAAAAGTAATTTTTACCCCTCTGCTATCCAACAATGTCCCTACTGTTACACTCACTGCAGTGGGAATAGTAATTTTTACCCCTCCGCTATCCAACACTTTCCCTACTTTTGCACTCACTGGAGTGGGAATAGTAATTTTTAACCTTCCGCTATCCAACACTTTCCCTACTTTTACAATTATTGGAGTGGGAAAAGTAAATTTTATACCCCAACTATCCACCACTTTCCCTACTGTTGCACTCACTGGAGTGGGAATAGTAATTTTTACCCCTCCGCTATGCAACACTTTCCCTACTGCTGCACTGACTGGTGTGGGAATAGTAATTTTTACCCCTCCGGTATCCAACACTTTCCCTACTGTTGCACTCACTGGAGTGGGAATTTTAAATTTTACCCCTCCGCTATCCAACAATTTCCCTATTGTTGCACTCAGTGGAGTGGGAATAGTAATTTTTACACCTCCGCTATCCAACACTTTCTCTACTGTTGCACTCATTGAAGTCGGAATATTAATTTTTACCCCTCCGCTATCCAACAATTTCCCTACTGTTGCACTCAGTGGAGTGGGAATAGTAATTTTTACCCCTCCGCTATCCAACACTTTCCCTACTGTTGCACTCACTGGAGGGGGAATATTAATTTTTACCCCTCCGCTATCCAACAATTTCCCTACTGTTGCACTCAGTGGAGTGGGAATAGTAATTTTTACCCCTCCGCTATCCAACACTTTCTCTACTGTTGCACTCACTGGAGTCGGAATATTAATTTTTACCCCTCCGCTATCCAACAATTTCCCTACTGTTGCACTCACTGGAGTGGGAAAAGTAATTTTTACCCCTCCGCTATCCAACAATTTCCCTACTGTTACACTCACTGCAGTGGGAATAGTAATTTTTACCCCTCCGCTATCCAACACTTTCCCTACTGTTACACTCACTGGCGTGGGACTATTAATTTTTACCCCTCCGCTAGCCAACACTTTCCCTACGGTTGCACTCACTGGAGTGGGAATAGTATTTTTTACTCCTCCGCTATCCAACACTTTCCCTACTGTTGCACTCACTGGAGTGGGAATAGTAATTTTTACCCCTCCGCTATCCAACACTTTCCGTACTTTTACAATTATTGGAGTGGGAAAAGTAAATTTTATCCCCCAACTATCCACCACTTTCCCTTCTGTTGCACTCACTGGAGTGGGAGTAGTAATTTTTACCCCTCCGCTATGCAACACTTTCCCTACTGTTGCACTGACTGGTGTGGGAATAGTAATTTTTACCCCTCCGCTATCCAACACTTTCTCTACTGTTGCACTCACTGGAGTCGGAATATTCATTATAACCCCTCCGCTATCCAACAATTTCCCTACTGTTGCACTCACTGGAGTGGGAATAGTAATTTTTACCCCTCCGCTATCCAACACTTTCCCTACTTTTGCACTTACTGGAGGGGGAATATTAATTTTTACCCCTCCGCTATCCAACAATTTCCCTACTGATGCACTGAGTGGAGTGGGAATAGTAATTTTTACCCCTACGCTATCCAACACTTTCTCTACTGTTGCACTCACTGGAGTGGGAATAGTAATTTTTACCCCTCTGCTATCCAACACTTTCCGTACTTTTACAATTATTGGAGTGGGAAAAGTAAATTTTATCCCCCAACTATCCACCACTTTCCCTTCTGTTGCACTCACTGGAGTGGGAAAAGAAATTTTTACCCCTCCGCTATCCAACACTTTCCCTACTGTTGCACTCACTGGCATGGGACTATTAATTTTTACCCCTCCGCTAACCAACACTTTCCCTACTGTTGCACTCACTGGAGTGGGAATAGTATTTTTTACCCCTCCGGTATCCAACACTTTCCCTACTGTTGCACTCACTGGAGTGGGAATATTAATTTTTACCCCTCCGCTATCCAACAATTTCCCTATTGTTGCACTCAGTGGAGTGGGAATAGTAATTTTTACCCCTCCGCTATCCAACACTTTCTCTACTGTTGCACTCACTGGAGTCGGAATATTAATTTTTACCCCTCCGCTAACCAACACTTTCCCTACTGTTGCACTCACTGGAGTGGGAATAGTAATTTTTACCCCTCCGCTATCCAACACTTTCCCTACTGTTGCACTCACTGGAGTGGGAATATTAATTTTTACCCCTCCGCTATCCAACAATTTCCCTATTGTTGCACTCAGTGGAGTGGGAATAGTAATTTTTACCCCTCCGCTATCCAACACTTTCTCTACTGTTGCACTCACTGGAGTCGGAATATTAATTTTTACCCCTCCGCTATCCAACAATTTCCCTATTGTTGCACTCACTGGAGTGGGAATAGTAATTTTTACCCCTCCGCTATCCAACACTTTCCCTACTGTTGCACTCACTGGAGGGGGAATATTAATTTTTACCCCTCTGCTATCCAACAATTTCCTTACTGTTGCACTCAGTGGAGTCGGAATATTAATTTTTACCCCTCCGCTATCCAACAATTTCCCTACTGTTGCACTCACTGGAGTTTGAAAAGTAATTTTTACCCCTCTGCTATCCAACAATGTCCCTACTGTTACACTCACTGCAGTGGGAATAGTAATTTTTACCCCTCCGCTATCCAACACTTTCCCTACTGTTACACTCACTGGCGTGGGACTATTAATTTTTACCCCTCCGCTAGCCAACACTTTCCCTACGGTTGCACTCACTGGAGTGGGAATAGTATTTTTTAACCCTTCGCTATCCACACTTTCCCTACTGTTGCACTCACTGGAGTGGGAATAGTAATTTTTACCCCTCCGCTATCCAACACTTTCCCTACTGTTGCACTCACTGGAGTGGGAATAGTAATTTTTACCCCTCCGCTATCCAACACTTTCCCTACTTTTACAATTATTGGAGTGGGAAAAGTAAATTTTATCCCCCAACTATCCACCACTTTCCCTACTGTTGCACTCACTGGAGTGGGAATAGTAATTTTTACCCCTCCGCTATGCAACACTTTCCCTACTGTTGCACTGACTGGTGTGGGAATAGTAATTTTTACCCCTCCGCTATCCAACACTTTCTCTACTGTTGCACTCACTGGAGTCGGAATATTCATTATAACCCCTCCGCTATCCAACAATTTCCCTACTGTTGCACTCACTGGAGTGGGAATAGTAATTTTTACCCCTCCGCTATCCAACACTTTCCCTACTGTTGCACTCACTGGAGTGGGAATAGTCATTTTTACCCCTCCGCTATCCAACAATTTCCCTACTGTTGCACTCAGTGGAGATGGAATAGTAATTTTTACCCCTCCGCTATCCAACACTTTCTCTACTGTTGCACTCACTGGAGGGGGAATATTCATTTTTACCCCTCCGCTATTGAACAATTTCCCTACTGTTGCACTCAGTGGAGTGGGAATAGTAATTTTTACCCCTCCGCTATCCAACACTTTCTCTACTGTTGCACTCACTGGAGGGGGAATATTCATTTTTACCCCTCCGCTATCCAACAATTTCCCTACTGTTGCACTCACTGGAGTGGGAATAGTAATTTTTACCCCTCCGCTATCCAACACTTTCCCTACTGTTGCACTCACTGGAGTGGGAATAGTAATTGTTACCCCTCCGCTATCCAACACTTTCCCTACTGTTGCACTCACTGGAGTGGGAATAGTAATTGTTACCCCTCCGCTATCCAAAAATGTCCCTACTGTTGCACTCACTGGAGTGGGAATATTAATTGTTACCCATCCGCTATCCAACAATTTCCCTACTGTTGCACTCAGTGGAGTGGGAATAGTAATTTTTACCCCTCCGCTATCCAACACTTTCCCTACTGTTGCACTCACTGGAGTGGGAATATTAATTGTTACCCATCCGCTATCCAACAATTTCCCTACTGTTGCACTCTCTGGAGTGGGAATAGTAATTTTTACCCCTCCGCTAACCAACACTTTCTCTACTGTTACACTCACTGGAGTGGGATTAGTAATTTTTACCCCTCCGCTATCCAACACTTTCCCTACTGTTGCATTCACTGGAGTGGGAATCTTAATTTTTACCCCTCCGCTATCCAACAATTTCCCTACTGTTGCACTCACTGGAGTGGGAATAGTAATTTTTACCCCTCCGCTATCCAACAATTTCCCTACTGTTACACTCACTGGAGTGGGAATAATAATTTTTACCCCTCCGCTATCCAACACTTTCCCTACTGTTTTACTCACTGAAGTGGGAATAGTAATTTTTACCCCTCCGCTATCCAACACTTTCCCTACTGTTGCATTCACTGGAGTGGGAATCTTAATTTTTACCCCTCCGCTATCCAACAATTTCCCTACTGTTGCACTTACTGGAGTGGGAATAGTAATGTTTACCCCTCCGCTATCCAACACTTTCCCTACTGTTGCACTCACTGGAGTGGGAATAGTAATTTTTACCCTCCGCTATCCAACACTTTCCCTACTTTTACAATTATTGGAGTGGGAAAAGTAAATTGTATCCCCCAACTATCCACCACTTTACCTACTGTTGCACTCACTGGAGTGGGAATCATAATTTGTACCCCTCCGCTATGCAACACTTTCCCTATTGTTGCACTGACTGGTGTGGGAATAGTAATTTTTACCCTTCCGGTATCCAACACTTTCCCTACTGTTGCACTCACTGGAGTGGGAATTTAAAATGTTACCCCTCCGCTATCCAACAATTTCCCTATTGTTGCACTCAGTGGAGTGGGAATAGTAATTTTTACCCCTCCGCTATCCAACACTTTCTCTACTGTTGCACTCACTGGAGTCGGAATATTAATTTTTACCCCTCCGCTATCCAACAATTTCCCTACTGTTGCACTCAGTGGAGTGGGAATAGTAATTTTTACCCCTCCGCTATCCAACACTTTCCCTACTGTTGCACTCACTGGAGGGGGAATATTACTTTTTACCCCTCCGCTATCCAACAATTTCCCTACTGTTGCACTCAGTGGAGTGGGAATAGTAATTTTTACCCCTCCGCTATCCAACACTTTCTCTACTGTTGCACTCACTGGAGTCGGAATATTAATTTTTACCCCTCCGCTATCCAACAATTTCCCTACTGTTGCACTCACTGGAGTGGGAAAAGTAATTTTTCCCCCTCCGCTATCCAACAATTTCCCTACTGTTACACTCACTGCAGTGGGAATAGTAATTTTTACCCCTCCGCTATCCAACACTTTCCCTACTGTTACACTCACTGGCGTGGGACTATTAATTTTTACCCCTCCGCTAGCCAACACTTTCCCTACGGTTGCACTCACTGGAGTGGGAATAGTATTTTTTACCCCTCCGCTATCCAACACTTTCCCTACTGTTGCACTCACTGGAGTGGGAATAGTAATTTTTACCCCTCCGCTATCCAACACTTTCCGTACTTTTACAATTATTGGAGTGGGAAAAGTAAATTTTATCCCCCAACTATCCACCACTTTCCCTTCTGTTGCACTCACTGGAGTGGGAGTAGTAATTTTTACCCCTCCGCTATGCAACACTTTCCCTACTGTTGCACTGACTGGTGTGGGAATAGTAATTTATTTTTACCCCTCCGCTATCCAACACTTTCTCTACTGTTGCACTCACTGGAGTCGGAATATTCATTATAACCCCTCCGCTATCCAACACTTTCCCTACTGTTGCACTCACTGGAGTGGGAATATTCATTTTTACCCCTCCGCTATCCAACAATTTCCCTACTGTTGCACTCAGTGGAGTGGGAATAGTAATTTTTACCCCTCCGCTATCCAACACTTTCCCTACTTTTGCACTCACTGGAGGGGGAATATTAATTTTTACCCCTCCGCTATCCAACAATTTCCCTACTGTTGCACTCAGTGGAGTGGGAATAGTAATTTTTACCCCTCCGCTATCCAACACTTTCTCTACTGTTGCACTCATTGGAGTCGGAATATTAATTTTTACCCCTCCGCTAGCCAACAATTTCCCTACTGTTGCACTCACTGGAGTGGGAAAAGTAATTTTTACCCCTCCGCTATCTAACACTTTCCCTACTGTTGCACTCACTGGCGTGGGACTATTAATTTTTACCCCTCCGCTAACCAACACTTTCCCTACTGTTGCACTCACTGGAGTGGGAATAGTATTTTTTACCCCTCCGCTATCCAACACTTTCCCTACTGTTGCACTCACTGGAGTAGGAATAGTAATTTTTACCCCTCCGCTATCCACCACTTTCCCTACTGTTGCACTCACTGGAGTGGGAATAGTAATTTTTACCTCTCCGCTATCCAACACTTTCCCTACTTTTACAATTATTGGAGTGGGAAAAGTAAATTTTATCCCCCAACTATCCACCACTTTCCCTACTGTTGCACTCACTGGATTGGGAGTAGTAATTTTTACCCCTCCGCAACACTTTCCCTACTGTTGCACTGACTGGTGTGGGAATAGTAATTTTTACCCCTCCGCTATCCAACACTTTCCCTACTGTTGCACTCACTGGAGTGGGAATATTAATTTTTACCCCTCCGCTATCCAACAATTTCCCTACTGTTGCACTCACTGGAATGGGAATTGTAATTTTTACCCCTTCGATATCCAGCACTTTCCCTACTGTTGCAATCACTGGAGTGGGAATAGTAATTTTTACCCCTCTGCTATCTAACACTTTCCCTACAGTTGCACTCGCTGGAGTGGGAATAGTAATTTTTACCCCTCCGCTATCCAACACTTTCCCTACTGTGTGCACTCACTGGAGTGGGAATATTAATTTTTACCCCTCCGCTATCCAACACTTTCCCTACTTTTACAATTATTGGAGTGGGAAAAGTAAATTTTATCCCCCAACTATCCACCACTTTCCCTACTTTTGCACTCACTGGAGTGGGAATAATAATTTTTACCCCTCCGCTATGCAACACTTTCCCTACTGTTGCACTGACTGGTGTGGGAATAGTAATTTTTACCCCTCCGCTATCCAACACTTTCCCTACTGTTGCACTCAGTGGAGAGGGAATAGTAATTTTTACCACTCCGCTATCCAACACTTTCTCTACTGTTGCACTCACTGGAGTCGGAATATTCATTTTTACCCCTCCGCTATCCAACAATTTCCCTACTGTTGCACTCACTGGAGTGGGAATAGTAATTTTTACCCCTCCGCTATCCAACACTTTCCCTACTGTTGCACTCACTGGAGTGGGAATAGTAATTGTTACCCCTCCGCTATCCAACAATTTCCCTACTGTTGCACTCAGTGGAGTGGGAATAGTAATTTTTACCCCTCCGCTATCCAACACTTTCTCTACTGTTGCACTCACTGGAATGGGAATAGTAATTTTTACCCCTCCGCTATCCAACACTTTCCCTACTGTTGCACTCACTGAAGTGGGAATAGTATTTTTTACCCCTCTGCTATCCAACACTTTCCCTACTTTTGCACTCACTGGAGTGGGAATCGTAATTTTTACCCCTCCGCTATGCAACACTTTCCCTACTGTTGCACTCACTGGAGTGGGAATCGTAATTTTTAC
This sequence comes from Calotriton arnoldi, assembly GCA_963921515.1. Lineage (NCBI taxonomy): Eukaryota > Metazoa > Chordata > Amphibia > Caudata > Salamandridae > Calotriton > Calotriton arnoldi. The sequence goes on from CAWUFW010007116.1 coordinate 16,652, forward strand.
CCCTCCGCTATGCAACACTTTCCCTATTGTTTCACTGACTGGTGTGGGAATAGTAATTTTTACCCTTCCAGTATCCAACACTTTCCCTACTGTTGCACTCACTGGAGTGGGAATATTAATTTTTACCCCTCCGCTATCCAACAATTTCCCTATTGTTGCACTCAGTGGAGTGGGAATAGTAATTTTTACCCCTCCGCTATCCAACACTTTCTCTACTGTTGCACTCACTGGAGTCGGAATATTAATTTTTACCCCTCCGCTATCCAACAATTTCCCTACTGTTGCACTCAGTGGTGTGGGAATAGTAATTTTTACCCCTCCGCTATCCAACACTTTCCCTACTGTTGCACTCACTGGAGGGGAATATTAATTTTTACCCCTCTGCTATCCAACAATTTCCCTACTGTTGCACTCAGTGGAGTGGGAATAGTAATTTTTACCCCTCCGCTATCCAACACTTTCTCTACTGTTGCACTCACTGGAGTCGGAATATTAATTTTTACCCCTCCGCTATCCAACAATTTCCCTACTGTTGCACTCACTGGAGTGGGAAAAGTAATTTTTACCCCTCTGCTATCCAACAATTTCCCTACTGTTACACTCACTGCAGTGGGAATAGTAATTTTTACCCGTCCGCTATCCAACACTTTCCCTACTGTTACACTCACTGGCGTGGGACTATTAATTTTTACCCCTCCGCTAGCCAACACTTTCCCTACGGTTGCACTCACTGGAGTGGGAATAGTATTTTTTACCCCTCCGCTATCCAACACTTTCCCTACTGTTGCACTCACTGGAGTGGGAATAGTAATTTTTACCCCTCCGCTATCCAACACTTTCCCTACTTTTACAATTATTGGAGTGGGAAAAGTAAATTGTATCCCCCAACTATCCACCACTTTACCTAATGTTGCACTCACTGGAGTGGGAATCGTAATTTTTACCCCTCGGCTATGCAACACTTTCCCTATTGTTGCACTGACTGGTGTGGGAATAGTAATTTTTACCCTTCCGGTATCCAACACTTTCCCTACTGTTGCACTCACTGGAGAGGGAATATTAATTTTTACCCCTCCGCTATCCAACAATTTCCCTATTGTTGCACTCAGTGGAGTGGGAATAGTAATTTTTACCCCTCCGCTATCCAACAATTTCCCTACTGTTGCACTCAGTGGAGTGGGAATAGTAATTTTTACCCCTCCGCTATCCAACAATTTCCCTACTGTTGCACTCACTGGAGTGGGAAAGGTAATTTTTACCCCTCTGCTATCCAACAATTTCCCTACTGTTACACTCACTGCAGTGGGAATAGTAATTTTTACCCCTCCGCTATCCAACACTTTCCCTACTGTTACACTCACTGGCGTGGGACTATTAATTTTTACCCCTCCGCTAGCCAACATTTTCCCTACGGTTGCACTCACTGGAGTGGGAATAGTATTTTTTACCCCTCCGCTATCCAACACTTTCCCTACTGTTGCACTCACTGGAGTGGGAATAGTAATTTGTACCCCTCCGCTATCCAACACTTTCCCTACTGTTGCACTCACTGGATTGGGAATAGTAATTTTTACCCCTCCGCTATACAACACTTTCCCTACTTTTACAATTATTGGAGTGGGAAAAGTAAATTTTATCCCCCAACTATCCACCACTTTCCCTACTGTTGCACTCACTGGAGTGGGAATAGTAATTTTTACCCCTCCGCTATGCAACACTTTCCCTACTGTTGCACTGACTGGTGTGGGAATAGTAATTTTTACCCCTCCGCTATCCAACACTTTCCCTACTGTTGCACTCAATGGAGTGGGAATATTAATTGTTACCCATCCGCTATCCAACAATTTCCCTACTGTTGCACTCTCTGGAGTGGGAATAGTAATTTTTACCCCTCCGCTATCCAACACTTTCCCTACTGTTGCACTCACTGGAGTGGGAATATTAATTTTTACCCCTCCACTATCCAACAATTTCCCTACTGTTGCACTCAGTGGAGTGGGAATAGTAATTTTTTCCCCTCCGCTATCCAACACTTTCTCTACTGTTGCACTGACTGGTGCGGGAATAGTAATTTTTACCCTTCCGCTACCCAACACTTTCCCTACTGTTGCTCTCACTGGAGTGGGAATATTAATTTTTACCCCTCCGCTATCCAACAATTTCCCTACTGTTGCACTCAGTGGAGTGGGAATAGTAATTTTTACTCCTCTGCTATCCAACACTTTCTCTACTGTTGCACTCACTGGAGTCGGAATATTAATTTTCACCCCTCCGCTATCCAACAATTTCCATACTGTTGCACTCACTGGAGTGGGAATAGTAATTTTTACCCCTCCACTATCCAACACTTTCCCTATTGTTGCACTCACTGGAGTGGGAATATTAATTTTTACCCCTCCGATATCCAACAATTTCCCTACTGTTGCACTCAGTGGAGTGGGAATAGTAATTTTTACCCCTCCGCTATCCAACACTTTCTCTACTGTTGTACTCACTGGAGTCGGAATATTAATTTTTACCCCTCCGCCATCCAACAATTTCCCTACTGTTGCACTCACTGGAGTGGGAATAGTAATTTTTACCCCTCTGCTATCCAACAATTTCCCTACTGTTACACTCACTGCAGTGGGAATAGTAATTTTTACCCCTCCGCTATCTAACACTTTCCCTACTGTTGCACTCACTGGCGTGGGATTATTCATTTTTACCCCTCCGCTAACCAACACTTTCCCTACTGTTGCACTCACTGGAGTGGGAATAGTAATTTTTACCCCTCCGCTATCCAACACTTACCCTACTGTTGCACTCACTGGTGTGGGAATAGTAATTTTTACCCCTCCGCTATCCAACAATTTCCCTACTGTTGCACTCACTGGAGTGGGAATAGTAATTTTTACCCCTCCGCTATCCAACACTTTCCCTACTTTTACAATTATTGGAGTGGGAAAAGTAAATTTTATCCCCCAACAATCCACCACTTTCCCTACTTTTGCACTCACTGGAGTGGGAATCGTAATTTTTACCCCTCCGCTATGCAACACTTTCCCTATTGTTGCACTGACTGGTGTGGGAATAGTAATTTTTACCCCTCCGCTATCCAACACTTTCCCTACTGTTGCACTCACTGGAGTGGGAATATTAATTTTTACCCCTTCGCTATCCAACAATTTCCCTACTGTTGCACTCAGTGGACAGGGAATAGTAATTTTTACCACTCCGCTATCCAACACTTTCTCTACTGTTGCACTCACTGGAGTCGGAATAGCAATTTTTACCCCTCCGCTATCCAACAATTTCCCTACTGTTGCACTCACTGGAGTGGGAATAGTAATTTTTACCCCTGTGCTATCCAACACTTTCTCTACTGTTGCACTCACTGGAGTCGAAATATTAATTTTCACCCCTCCGCTATCCAACAATTTCCCTACTGTTGCACTCACTGGAGTGGGAATAGTAATTTTTACCCCTCCGCTATCCAACACTTTCCCTACTGCTGCACTCACTGGAGTGGAAATATTAATTTTTACCCCTCCGCTATCCAACAATTTCCCTACTGTTGCACTCACTGGAATGGGAATTGTAATTTTTACCCCTTCGCTATCCAGCACTTTCCCTCCTGTTGCAATCACTGGAGTAGGAATAGTAATTTTTACCCCTCTGCTATCTAACACTTTCCCTACAGTTGCACTCGCTGGAGTGGGAATAGTAATTTTTACCCCTCCGCTATCCAACACTTTCCCTACTGTTGCACTCACTGGAGTGGGAATATTAATTTTTACCCCTCCGCTATCCAACACTTTCTCTACTGTTGCACTCACTGGAGTCGGAATATTCAATTTCACCCCTCCGCTATCCAACAATTTCCCTACTGTTGCACTCACTGGAGTGGGAATAGTAATTTTTACCGCTCCGCTATCCAACACTTTCCCTACTGTTGCACTCACTGGAGTGGGAATACTAATTTTTACACCTCCACTATCCAACAATTTCCCTACTGTTGCACTCAGTGGAGTGGGAATAGTAATTTTTACCCCTCCGCTATCCAACACTTTCTCTACTGTTGCACTGACTGGTGTGGGAATAGTAATTTTTACCCTTCCGCTATCCAACACTTTCCCTACTGTTGCTCTCACTGGAGTGGGAATATTAATTTTTACCCCTCCGCTATCCAACAATTTCCCTACTGTTGCACTCAGTGGAGTGGGAATAGTAATTTTTACTCCTCTGCTATCCAACACTTTCTCTACTGTTGCACTCACTGGAGTCGGAATATTAATTTTCACCCCTCTGCTATCCAACAATTTCCCTACTGTTGCACTCACTGGAGTGGGAATAGTAATTTTTACCCCTCCACTATCCAACACTTTCCCTACTGTTGCACTCGCTGGAGTGGGAATATTAATTTTTACCCCTCCGCTATCCAACAATTTCCCTACTGTTGCACTCAGTGGAGTGGGAATAGTAATTTTTACCCCTCCGCTATCCAACACTTTCTCTACTGTTGTACTCACTGGAGTCGGAATATTAATTTTTACCCCTCCGCTATCCAACAATTTCCCTACTGTTGCACTCACTGGAGTGGGAATAGTAATTTTTACCCCTCCGCTATCCAACAATTTCCCTACTGTTACACTCACTGCAGTGGGAATAGTAATTTTTACCCCTCCGCTATCTAACACTTTCCCTACTGTTGCACTCACTGGCGTGGGATTATTCATTTTTACCCCTCCGCTAACCAACACTTTCCCTACTGTTGCACTCACTGGAGTGGGAATAGTAATTTTTACCCCTCCGCTATCCAACACTTACCCTACTGTTGCACTCACTGGTGTGGGAATAGTAATTTTTACCCCTCCGCTATCCAACAATTTCCCTACCGTTGAACTCACTGGAGTGGGAATAGTAATTTTTACCCCTCCGCTATCCAACACTTTCCCTACTTTTACAATTATTGGAGTGGGAAAAGTAAATTTTATCCCCCAACTATCCACCACTTTCCCTACTTTTGCACTCACTGGAGTGGGAATCGTAATTTTTACCCCTCCGCTATGCAACACTTTCCCTATTGTTGCACTGACTGGTGTGGGAATAGTAATTTTTACCCCTCCACTATCCAACACTTTCCCTACTGTTGCACTCACTGGAGTGGGAATGTTAATTTTTACCCCTTCGCTATCCAACAATTTCCCTACTGTTGCACTCAGTGGAGAGGGAATAGTAATTTTTACCACTCAGCTATCCAACACTTTCTCTACTGTTGCACTCACTGGAGTCGGAATAGCAATTTTTACCCCTCCGCTATCCAACAATTTCCCTACTGTTGCACTCAGTGGAGTGGGAATAGTAATTTTTACCCCTGTGCTATCCAACACTTTCTCTACTGTTGCACTCACTGGAGTCGGAATATTAATTTTCACCCCTCCGCTATCCAACAATTTCCCTACTGTTGCACTCACTGGAGTGGGAATAGTAATTTTTACCCCTCCGCTATCCAACACTTTCCCTACTGCTGCACTCACTGGAGTGGGAATATTAATTTTACCCCTCCGCTATCCAACAATTTCCCTACTGTTGCACTCACTGGAATGGGAATTGTAATTTTTACCCCTTCGCTATCCAGCACTTTCCCTCCTGTTGCAATCACTGGAGTAGGAATAGTAATTTTTACCCCTCTGCTATCTAACACTTTCCCTACAGTTGCACTCGCTGGAGTGGGAATAGTAATTTTTACCCCTCCGCTATCCAAAACTTTCCCTACTGTTGCACTCACTGGAGTGGGAATATTAATTTTTACCCCTCCGCTATCCAACACTTTCCCTACTTTTACAATTATTGGAGTGGGAAAAGTAAATTTTATCCCCCAACTATCCACCACTTTCCCTACTTTTGCACTCACTGGCGTGGGAATAGTAATTGTTACCCCTCCGCTATGCAACACTTTCCCTACTGTTGCACTGACTGGTGTGGGAATAGTAATTTTTACCCCTCCGCTATCCAACACTTTCCCTACTGTTGCACTCACTGGAGTGGGAATATTAATTTTTACCCCTTCGCTATCCAACAATTTCCCTACTGTTCCACTCAGTGGAGAGGGAATAGTAATTTTTACCACTCCGCTATCCAACACTTTCTCTACTGTTGCACTCACTGGAGTCGGAATATTAATTTTTACCCCTCCGCTATCCAAGAATTTCCCTACTGTTGCACTCACTGGAGTGGGAATAGTAATTTTTACCCCTCCGCTATCCAACACTTTCCCTACTGTTGCACTCACTGGAGTGGGAATAGTAATTGTTACCCCTCCGCTATCTAACACTTTCCCTACTGTTGCACTCACTGGCGTGGGATTATTCATTTTTACCCCTCCGCTAACCAACACTTTCCCTACTGTTGCACTCACTGGAGTGGGAATAGTAATTTTTACCCCTCCGCTATCCAACACTTACCCTACTGTTGCACTCACTGGTGTGGGAATAGTAATTTTTACCCCTCCGCTATCCAACACTTTCCCTACTGTTGCACTCACTGGAGTGGGAATAGTAATTTTTACCCCTCCGCTATCCAACACTTTCCCTACTTTTACAATTATTGGAGTGGGAAAAGTAAATTTTATCCCCCAACTATCCACCACTTTCCCTACTTTTGCACTCACTGGAGTGGGAATCGTAATTTTAACCCGTCCGCTATGCAACACTTTCCCTACTGTTGCACTGACTGGTGTGGGAATAGTAATTTTCACCCCTCCGCTATCCAACAATTTCCCTACTGTTGCACGCAGTGGAGTGGGAATAGTAATTTTTACCCCTCCGCTATCCAACACTTTCTCTACTGTTGCACTCACTGGAGTCGGAATATTAATTTTTACCCCTCCGCTATCCAACAATTTCCCTACTGTTGCACTCACTGGAGTGGGAAAAGTAATTTTTACCCCTCCGCTATCCAACACTTTCCCTACTGTTGCACTCACTGGCGTGGGACTATTAATTTTTACCCCTCCGCTAACCAACACTTTCCCTACTGTTGCACTCACTGGAGTGGGAATAGTATTTTTACCCCTCCGCTATCCAACACTTTCCCTACTGTTGCACTCACTGGAGTGGGAATATTAATTTTTACCCCTCCGCTATCCACCACTTTCCCTACTGTTGCACTCACTGGAGTGGGAATAGTAATTTTTACCTCTCCGCTATCCAACACTTTCCCTACTTTTACAATTATTGGATTGGGAAAAGTACATTTTATCCCCCAACTATCCACCACTTTCCCTACTGTTGCACTCACTGGATTGGGAGTAGTAATTTTTTTCCCTCCGCTATGCAACACTTTCCCTACTTTTGCACTGACTGGTGTGGGAATAGTAATTTTTACCCCTCCGCTATCCAACACTTTCCCTACTGTTGCACTGACTGGTGTGGGAATAGTAATTTATTTTTACCCCTCCGCTATCCAACACTTTCTCTACTGTTGCACTCACTGGAGTCGGAATATTCATTGTAACCCCTCCGCTATCCAACAATTTCCCTACTGTTGCACTCACTGGATTGGGAATAGTAATTTTTACCCCTCCGCTATCCAACAATTTCCCTACTGTTGCACTCAGTGGAGTGGGAATAGTAATTTTTACCCCTCCGCTATCCAACACTTTCCCTACTTTTGCACTCACTGGAGGGGGAATAGTAATTTTTACCCCTCCGCTATCCAACACTTTCTCTACTGTTGCACTCATTGGAGTCGGAATATTAATTTTTACCCCTCCGCTATCCAACAATTTCCCTACTGTTGCACTCACTGGAGTGGGAAAAGTAATTTTTACCCCTCCGCTATCTAACACTTTCCCTACTGTTGCACTCACTGGCGTGGGACTATTAATTTTTACCCCTCCGCTAACCAACACTTTCCCTACTGTTGCACTCACTGGAGTGGGAATAGTAATTTTTACCCCTCCGCTATCCAACACTTTCCCTACTGTTGCACTCACTGGAGTGGGAATAGTAATTTTTACCCCTCCGCTATCCAACACTTTCCCTACTGTTGCACTCACTGGAGTGGGAATAGAAATTTTTACCTCTCCACTATCCAACACTTTCCCTACTTTTACAATTATTGGAGTGGGAAAAGTAAATTTTATCCCCCAACTATCCACCACTTTCCCTACTGTTGCACTCACTGGATTGGGAGTAGTAATTTTTACCACTCCATGCAACACTTTCCCTACTGTTGCACTGACTGGAGTGGGAATAGTAATTTTTACCCCTCCGCTATCCAACACTTTCCCTACTGCTGCACTCACTGGAGTGGGAATATTAATTTTTACCCCTCCGCTATCCAACAATTTCCCTACTGTTGCACTCACTGGAATGGGAATTGTAATTTTTACCCCTTCGATATCCAGCACTTTCCCTACTGTTGCAATCACTGGATTGGGAATAGTAATTTTTACCCCTCTGCTATCTAACACTTTCCCTACAGTTGCACTCGCTGGAGTGGGAATAGTAATTTTACCCCTCCGCTATCCAACACTTTCCCTACTGTGTGCACTCACTGGAGTGGGAATATTAATTTTTACCCCTCCGCTATCCAACACTTTCCCTACTTTTACAATTATTGGAGTGGGAAAAGTAAATTTTATCCCCCAACTATCCACCACTTTCCCTACTGTTGCACTCACTGGAGTGGGAATAATAATTTGTACCCCTCCGCTATGCAACACTTTCCCTACTGTTGCACTGACTGGTGTGGGAATAGTAATTTTTACCCCTCCGCTATCCAACACTTTCCCTACTGTTGCACTCAGTGGAGAGGGAATAGTAATTTTTACCACTCCGCTATCCAACACTTTCTCTACTGTTGCACTCACTGGAGTCGGAATATTCATTTTTACCCCTCCGCTATCCAACAATTTCCCTACTGTTGCACTCACTGGAGTGGGAATAGTAATTTTTACCCCTCCGCTATCCAACACTTTCCCTACTGTTGCACTCACTGGAGTGGGAATAGTAATTGTTACCCCTCCGCTATCCAACAATTTCCCTACTGTTGCACTCAGTGGAGTGGGAATAGTAATTTTTACCCCTCCGCTATCCAACACTTTCTCTACTGTTGCACTCACTGGAATGGGAATAGTAATTTTTACCCCTCCGCTATCCAACACTTTCCCTACTGTTGCACTCACTGAAGTGGGAATAGTATTTTTACCCCTCTGCTATCCAACACTTTCCCTACTTTTGCACTCACTGGAGTGGGAATCGTAATTTTTACCCCTCCGCTATGCAACACTTTCCCTACTGTTGCACTCACTGGAGTGGGAATCATAATTTTTACCCCTCCGCTATGCAACACTTTCCCTATTGTTTCACTGACTGGTGTGGGAATAGTAATTTTTACCCTTCCAGTATCCAACACTTTCCCTACTGTTGCACTCACTGGAGTGGGAATATTAATTTTTACCCCTCCGCTATCCAACAATTTCCCTATTGTTGCACTCAGTGGAGTGGGAATAGTAATTTTTACCCTCCGCTATCCAACACTTTCTCTACTGTTGCACTCACTGGAGTCGGAATATTAATTTTTACCCCTCCGCTATCCAACAATTTCCCTACTGTTGCACTCAGTGGTGTGGGAATAGTAATTTTTACCCCTCCGCTATCCAACACTTTCCCTACTGTTGCACTCACTGGAGGGGGAATATTAATTTTTACCCCTCTGCTATCCAACAATTTCCCTACTGTTGCACTCAGTGGAGTGGGAATAGTAATTTTTACCCCTCCGCTATCCAACACTTTCTCTACTGTTGCACTCACTGGAGTCGGAATATTAATTTTTACCCCTCCGCTATCCAACAATTTCCCTACTGTTGCACTCACTGGAGTGGGAAAAGTAATTTTTACCCCTCTGCTATCCAACAATTTCCCTACTGTTACACTCACGGCAGTGGGAATAGTAATTTTTACCCCTCCGCTATCCAACACTTTCCCTACTGTTACACTCACTGGCGTGGGACTATTAATTTTTACCCCTCCGCTAGCCAACACTTTCCCTACGGTTGCACTCACTGGAGTGGGAATAGTATTTTTACCCCTCAGCTATCCAACACTTTCCCTACTGTTGCACTCACTGGAGTGGGAATAGTAATTTTTACCCCTCCGCTATCCAACACTTTCCCTACTTTTACAATTATTGGAGTGGGAAAAGTAAATTGTATCCCCCAACTATCCACCACTTTACCTACTGTTGCACTCACTGGAGTGGGAATCGTAATTTTTACCCCTCCGCTATGCAACACTTTCCCTATTGTTGCACTGACTGGTGTGGGAATAGTAATTTTTACCCTTCCGGTATCCAACACTTTCCCTACTGTTGCACTCACTGGAGAGGGAATATTAATTTTTACCCCTCCGCTATCCAACAATTTCCCTATTGTTGCACTCAGTGGAGTGGGAATAGTAATTTTTACCCCTCCGCTATCCAACAATTTCCCTACTGTTGCACTCAGTGGAGTGGGAATAGTAATTTTTACCCCTCCGCTATCCAACACTTTCCCTACTGTTGCACTCACTGGAGGGGGAATATTAATTTTTACCCCTCCGCTATCCAACAATTTCCCTACTGTTGCACTCACTGGAGTGGGAAAAGTAATTTTTACCCCTCTGCTATCCAACAATTTCCCTACTGTTACACTCACTGCAGTGGGAATAGTAATTTTTACCCCTCCGCTATCCAACACTTTCCCTACTGTTACACTCACTGGCGTGGGACTATTAATTTTTACCCCTCCGCTAGCCAACATTTTCCCTACGGTTGCACTCACTGGAGTGGGAATAGTATTTTTTACCCCTCCGCTATCCAACACTTTCCCTACTGTTGCACTCACTGGAGTGGGAATAGTAATTTTTACCCCTCCGCTATCCAACACTTTCCCTACTGTTGCACTCACTGGAGTGGGAATAGTAATTTTTACCCCTCCGCTATACAACACTTTCTCTACTTTTACAATTATTGGAGTGGGAAAAGTAAATTTTATCCCCCAACTATCCACCACTTTCCCTACTGTTGCACTCACTGAAGTGGGAATAGTAATTTTTACCCCTCCGCTATGCAACACTTTCCCTACTGTTGCACTGACTGGTGTGGGAATAGTAATTTTTACCCCTCCGCTATCCAACACTTTCCCTACTGTTGCACTCAATGGAGTGGGAATATTAATTGTTACCCATCCGCTATCCAACAATTTCCCTACTGTTGCACTCTCTGGAGTGGGAATAGTAATTTTTACCCCTCCGCTATCCAACACTTTCCCTACTGTTGCACTCACTGGAGTGGGAATACTAATTTTTACCCCTCCACTATCCAACAATTTCCCTACTGTTGCACTCAGTGGAGTGGGAATAGTAATTTTTTCCCCTCCGCTATCCAACACTTTCTCTACTGTTGCACTGACTGGTGCGGGAATAGTAATTTTTACCCTTCCGCTACCCAACACTTTCCCTACTGTTGCTCTCACTGGAGTGGGAATATTAATTTTTACCCCTCCGCTATCCAACAATTTCCCTACTGTTGCACTCAGTGGAGTGGGAATAGTAATTTTTACTCCTCTGCTATCCAACACTTTCTCTACTGTTGCACTCACTGGAGTCGGAATATTAATTTTCACCCCTCCGCTATCCAACAATTTCCCTACTGTTGCACTCACTGGAGTGGGAATAGTAATTTTTACCCCTCCACTATCCAACACTTTCCCTATTGTTGCACTCACTGGAGTGGGAATATTAATTTTTACCCCTCCGATATCCAACAATTTCCCTATTGTTGCACTCAGTGGAGTGGGAATAGTAATTTTTACCCCTCTGCTATCCAACACTTTCTCTACTGTTGTACTCACTGGAGTCGGAATATTAATTTTTACCCCTCCGCCATCCAACAATTTCCCTACTGTTGCACTCACTGGAGTGGGAATAGTAATTTTTACCCCTCCGCTATCCAACAATTTCCCTACTGTTACACTCACTGCAGTGGGAATAGTAATTTTTACCCCTCCGCTATCTAACACTTTCCCTACTGTTGCACTCACTGGCGTGGGATTATTCATTTTTACCCCTCCGCTAACCAACACTTTCCCTACTGTTGCACTCACTGGAGTGGGAATAGTAATTTTTACCCCTCCGCTATCCAACACTTACCCTACTGTTGCACTCACTGGTGTGGGAATAGTAATTTTTACCCCTCCGCTATCCAACAATTTCCCTACTGTTGCACTCACTGGAGTGGGAATAGTAATTTTTACCCCTCCGCTATCCAACACTTTCCCTACTTTTACAATTATTGGAGTGGGAAAAGTAAATTTTATCCCCCAACTATCCACCACTTTCCCTACTTTTGCACTCACTGGAGTGGGAATCGTAATTTTACCCCTCCGCTATGCAACACTTTCCCTATTGTTGCACTGACTGGTGTGGGAATAGTAATTTTTACCCCTCCGCTATCCAACACTTTCCCTACTGTTGCACTCACTGGAGTGGGAATATTAATTTTTACCCCTTCGCTATCCAACAATTTCCCTACTGTTGCACTCAGTGGACAGGGAATAGTAATTTTTACCACTCCGCTATCCAACACTTTCTCTACTGTTGCACTCACTGGAGTCGGAATATTAATTTTCACCCCTCCGCTATCCAACAATTTCCCTACTGTTGCACTCACTGGAGTGGGAATAGTAATTTTTACCCCTGTGCTATCCAACACTTTCTCTACTGTTGCACTCACTGGAGTCGGAATATTAATTTTCACCCCTCCGCTATCCAACAATTTCCCTACTGTTGCACTCACTGGAGTGGGAATAGTAATTTTTACCCCTCCGCTATCCAACACTTTCCCTACTGCTGCACTCACTGGAGTGGGAATATTAATTTTTACCCCTCCGCTATCCAACAATTTCCCTACTGTTGCACTCACTGGAATGGGAATTGTAATTTTTACCCCTCCGCTATCCAACACTTTCCCTACTGTTGCACTCACTGGAGTGGGAATATTAATTTTTACCCCTCCGCTATCCAACACTTTCCCTACTTTTACAATTATTGGAGTGGGAAAAGTAAATTTTATCCCCCAACTATCCACCACTTTCCCTACTTTTGCACTCACTGGAGTGGGAATAGTAATTGTTACCCCTCCGCTATGCAACACTTTCCCTACTGTTGCACTGACTGGTGTGGGAATAGTAATTTTTACCCCTCCGCTATCCAACACTTTCCCTACTGTTGCACTCACTGGAGTGGGAATAGTAATTTTTACCCCTCCGCTATCCAACAATTTCCCTACTGTTACACTCACTGCAGTGGGAATAGTAATTTTTACCCCTCCGCTATCTAACACTTTCCCTACTGTTGCACTCACTGGAGTGGGAATAGTAATTTTTACCCCTCCGCTATCCAACACTTACCCTACTGTTGCACTCACTGGTGTGGGAATAGTAATTTTTACCCCTCCGCTATCCAACAATTTCCCTACTGTTGCACTCACTGGAGTGGGAATAGTAATTTTTACCCCTCCGCTATCCAACACTTTCCCTACTTTTACAATTATTGGAGTGGGAAAAGTAAATTTTATCCCCCAACTATCCACCACTTTCCCTACTTTTGCACTCACTGGAGTGGGAATCGTAATTTTTACCCCTCCGCTATGCAACACTTTCCCTATTGTTGCACTGACTGGTGTGGGAATAGTAATTTTTACCCCTCCGCTATCCAACACTTTCCCTACTGTTGCACTCACTGGAGTGGGAATATTAATTTTTACCCCTTCGCTATCCAACAATTTCCCTACTGTTGCACTCAGTGGACAGGGAATAGTAATTTTTACCACTCCGCTATCCAACACTTTCTCTACTGTTGCACTCACTGGAGTCGGAATAGCAATTTTTACCCCTCCGCTATCCAACAATTTCCCTACTGTTGCACTCACTGGAGTGGGAATAGTAATTTTTACCCCTGTGCTATCCAACACTTTCTCTACTGTTGCACTCACTGGAGTCGGAATATTAATTTTCACCCCTCCGCTATCCAACAATTTCCCTACTGTTGCACTCACTGGAGTGGGAATAGTAATTTTTACCCCTCCGCTATCCAACACTTTCCCTACTGCTGCACTCACTGGAGTGGGAATATTAATTTTTACCCCTCCGCTATCCAACAATTTCCCTACTGTTGCACTCACTGGAATGGGAATTGTAATTTTTACCCCTCCGCTATCCAACACTTTCCCTACTGTTGCACTCACTGGAGTGGGAATATTAATTTTTACCCCTCCGCTATCCAACACTTTCCCTACTTTTACAATTATTGGAGTGGGAAAAGTAAATTTTATCCCCCAACTATCCACCACTTTCCCTACTTTTGCACTCACTGGAGTGGGAATAGTAATTGTTACCCCTCCGCTATGCAACACTTTCCCTACTGTTGCACTCACTGGAGTGGGAATATTAATTTTTACCCCATCGCTATCCAACAATTTCCCTACTGTTGCACTCAGTGGAGAGGGAATAGTAATTTTTACCACTCCGCTATCCAACAATTTCCCTACTGTTGCACTCACTGGAGTGGGAAAAGTAATTTTTACCCCTCCGCTATCCAACACTTTTCCTACTGTTGCACTCACTGGCGTGGGACTATTAATTTTTACCCCTCCGCTAACCAACACTTTCCCTACTGTTGCACTCACTGGAGTGGGAATAGTATTTTTTACCCCTCCGCTATCCAACACTTTCCCTACTGTTGCACTCACTGGAGAGGGAATATTAATTTTTACCCCTTCGCTATCCACCACTTTCCCTACTGTTGAACTTACTGGAGTGGGAACAGTAATTTTTACCTCTCCGCTATCCAACACTTTCCCTACTTTTACAATTATTGGAGTGGGAAAAGTAAATTTTATCCCCCAACTATCCACCACTTTCCCTACTGTTGCACTCACTGGATTGGGAGTAGTAATTTTTTTCCCTCCGCTATGCAACACTTTCCCTACTTTTGCACTGACTGGTGTGGGAATAGTAATTTTTACCCCTCCGCTATCCAACACTTTCCCTACTGTTGCACTCACTCGAGTGGGAATATTAATTTTTACCCCTCCGCTATCCAACAATTTCTCTACTGTTGCACTCAGTGGAGTGGGAATAGTAATTTTTACCACTCCGCTATCCAACACTTTCTCTACTGTTGCACTCACTGGAGTCGGAATATTCATTTTTACCCCTCCGCTATCCAACAATTTCCCTACTGTTGCACTCACTGGAGTGGGAATAGTAATTTTTACCCCTCCGCTATCCAACAATTTCCCTACTGTTGCACTCAGTGGAGTGGGAATAGAAATTTTTTCCCCTCCGCTATCCAACACTTTCTCTACTGTTGCACTGACTGGTGTGGGAATAGTAATTTTTACCCTTCCGCTACCCAACACTTTCCCTACTGTTGCTCTCACTGGAGTGGGAATATTAATTTTTACCCCTCCGCTATCCAACAATTTCCCTACTGTTGCACTCAGTGGAGTGGGAATAGTAATTTTTACTCCTCTGCTATCCAACACTTTCTCTACTGTTGCACTCACTGGAGTCGGAATATTAATTTTCACCCCTCCGCTATCCAACAATTTCCCTACTGTTGCACTCACTGGAGTGGGAATAGTAATTTTTACCCCTCCACTATCCAACACTTTCCCTACTGTTGCACTCACTGGAGTGGGAATATTAATTTTTACCCCTCCGCTATCCAACAATTTCCCTACTGTTGCACTCAGTGGAGTGGGAATAGTAATTTTTACCCCTCCGCTATCCAACACTTTCTCTACTGTTGTACTCACTGGAGTCGGAATATTAATTTTTACCCCTCCGCTATCCAACAATTTCCCTACTGTTGCACTCACTGGAGTGGGAATAGTAATTTTTACCCCTCCGCTATCCAACAATTTCCCTACTGTTACACTCACTGCAGTGAGAATAGTAGTTTTTACCCCTCCGCTATCTAACACTTTCCCTACTGTTGCACTCACTGGCGTGGGATTATTCATTTTTACCCCTCCGCTATCCAACACTTACCCTACTGTTGCACTCACTGGTGTGGGAATAGTAATTTTTACCCCTCCGCTATCCAACACTTTCCCTACTGTTGCACTCACTGGAGTGAGAATAGTAATTTTTACCCCTCCGCTATCCAACACTTTCCCTACTTTTACAATTATTGGAGTGGGAAAAGTAAATTTTATCCCCCAACTATCCACCACTTTCCCTACTTTTGCACTCACTGGAGTGGGAATCGTAATTTTTACCCCTCCGCTATGCAACACTTTCCCTACTGTTGCACTGACTGGTGTGGGAATAGTAATTTTCACCCCTCCGCTATCCAACAATTTCCCTACTGTTGCACGCAGTGGAGTGGGAATAGTAATTTTTACCCCTCCGCTATCCAACACTTTCTCTACTGTTGCACTCACTGGAGTCGGAATATTAATTTTTACCCCTCCGCTATCCAACAATTTCCCTACTGTTGCACTCACTGGAGTGGGAAAAGTAATTTTTACCCCTCCGCTATCCAACACTTTCCCTACTGTTGCACTCACTGGCGTGGGACTATTAATTTTTACCCCTCCGCTAACCAACACTTTCCCTACTGTTGCACTCACTGGAGTGGGAATAGTATTTTTACCCCTCCGCTATCCAACACTTTCCCTACTGTTGCACTCACTGGAGTGGGAATATTAATTTTTACCCCTCCGCTATCCACCACTTTCCCTACTGTTGCACTCACTGGAGTGGGAATAGTAATTTTTACCTCTCCGCTATCCAACACTTTCCCTACTTTTACAATTATTGGAGTGGGAAAAGTACATTTTATCCCCCAACTATCCACCACTTTCCCTACTGTTGCACTCACTGGATTGGGAGTAGTAATTTTTTCCCTCCGCTATGCAACACTTTCCCTACTTTTGCACTGACTGGTGTGGGAATAGTAATTTTTACCCCTCCGCTATCCAACACTTTCCCTACTGTTGCACTCACTGGAGTGGGAATATTAATTTTTACCCCTCCGCTATCCAACAATTTCTCTACTGTTGCACTCAGTGGAGTGGGAATAGTAATTTTTACCACTCCGCTATCCAACACTTTCTCTACTGTTGCACTCACTGGAGTCGGAATATTCATTTTTACCCCTCCGCTATCCAACAATTTCCCTACTGTTGCACTCACTGGAGTGGGAATAGTAATTTTTACCGCTCCGCTATCCAACACTTTCCCTACTGTTGCACTCACTGGAGTGGGAATACTAATTTTTACACCTCCACTATCCAACAATTTCCCTACTGTTGCACTCAGTGGAGTGGGAATAGTAATTTTTCCCCTCCGCTATCCAACACTTTCTCTACTGTTGCACTGACTGGTGTGGGAATAGTAATTTTTACCCTTCCGCTACCCAACACTTTCCCTACTGTTGCTCTCACTGGAGTGGGAATATTAATTTTTACCCCTCCGCTATCCAACAATTTCCCTACTGTTGCACTCAGTGGAGTGGGAATAGTAATTTTTACTCCTCTGCTATCCAACACTTTCTCTACTGTTGCACTCACTGGAGTCGGAATATTAATTTTCACCCCTCTGCTATCCAACAATTTCCCTACTGTTGCACTCACTGGAGTGGGAATAGTAATTTTTACCCCTCCACTATCCAACACTTTCCCTACTGTTGCACTCGCTGGAGTGGGAATATTAATTTTTACCCCTCCGCTATCCAACAATTTCCCTACTGTTGCACTCAGTGGAGTGGGAATAGTAATTTTTACCCCTCCGCTATCCAACACTTTCTCTACTGTTGTACTCACTGGAGTCGGAATATTAATTTTTACCCCTCCGCTATCCAACAATTTCCCTACTGTTGCACTCACTGGAGTGGGAATAGTAATTTTTACCCCTCCGCTATCCAACAATTTCCCTACTGTTACACTCACTGCAGTGAGAATAGTAGTTTTTACCCCTCCGCTATCTAACACTTTCCCTACTGTTGCACTCACTGGCGTGGGATTATTCATTTTTACCCCTCCGCTATCCAACACTTACCCTACTGTTGCACTCACTGGTGTGGGAATAGTAATTTTTACCCCTCCGCTATCCAACACTTTCCCTACTGTTGCACTCACTGGAGTGAGAATAGTAATTTTTACCCCTCCGCTATCCAACACTTTCCCTACTTTTACAATTATTGGAGTGGGAAAAGTAAATTTTATCCCCCAACTATCCACCACTTTCCCTACTTTTGCACTCACTGGAGTGGGAATCGTAATTTTTACCCCTCCGCTATGCAACACTTTCCCTACTGTTGCACTGACTGGTGTGGGAATAGTAATTTTCACCCCTCCGCTATCCAACAATTTCCCTACTGTTGCACGCAGTGGAGTGGGAATAGTAATTTTTACCCCTCCGCTATCCAACACTTTCTCTACTGTTGCACTCACTGGAGTCGGAATATTAATTTTTACCCCTCCGCTATCCAACAATTTCCCTACTGTTGCACTCACTGGAGTGGGAAAAGTAATTTTTACCCCTCCGCTATCCAACACTTTCCCTACTGTTGCACTCACTGGCGTGGGACTATTAATTTTTACCCCTCCGCTAACCAACACTTTCCCTACTGTTGCACTCACTGGAGTGGGAATAGTATTTTTACCCCTCCGCTATCCAACACTTTCCCTACTGTTGCACTCACTGGAGTGGGAATATTAATTTTTACCCCTCCGCTATCCACCACTTTCCCTACTGTTGCACTCACTGGAGTGGGAATAGTAATTTTTACCTCTCCGCTATCCAACACTTTCCCTACTTTTACAATTATTGGAGTGGGAAAAGTACATTTTATCCCCCAACTATCCACCACTTTCCCTACTGTTGCACTCACTGGATTGGGAGTAGTAATTTTTTCCCTCCGCTATGCAACACTTTCCCTACTTTTGCACTGACTGGTGTGGGAATAGTAATTTTTACCCCTCCGCTATCCAACACTTTCCCTACTGTTGCACTCACTGGAGTGGGAATATTAATTTTTACCCCTCCGCTATCCAACAATTTCTCTACTGTTGCACTCAGTGGAGTGGGAATAGTAATTTTTACCACTCCGCTATCCAACACTTTCTCTACTGTTGCACTCACTGGAGTCGGAATATTCAGTTTTTACCCCTCCGCTATCCAACAATTTCCCTACTGTTGCACTCACTGGAGTGGGAATAGTAATTTTTACCCCTCCGCTATCCAACACTTTCCCTACTGTTGCACTCACTGGAGTGGGAATACTAATTTTTACACCTCCACTATCCAACAATTTCCCTACTGTTGCACTCAGTGGAGTGGGAATAGTAATTTTTTCCCCTCCGCTATCCAACACTTTCTCTACTGTTGCACTGACTGGTGTGGGAATAGTAATTTTTACCCTTCCGCTACCCAACACTTTCCCTACTGTTGCTCTCACTGGAGTGGGAATATTAATTTTTACCCCTCCGCTATCCAACAATTTCCCTACTGTTGCACTCAGTGGAGTGGGAATAGTAATTTTTACTCCTCTGCTATCCAACACTTTCTCTACTGTTGCACTCACTGGAGTCGGAATATTAATTTTCACCCCTCTGCTATCCAACAATTTCCCTACTGTTGCACTCACTGGAGTGGGAATAGTAATTTTTACCCCTCCACTATCCAACACTTTCCCTACTGTTGCACTCGCTGGAGTGGGAATATTAATTTTTACCCCTCCGCTATCCAACAATTTCCCTACTGTTGCACTCAGTGGAGTGGGAATAGTAATTTTTACCCCTCCGCTATCCAACACTTTCTCTACTGTTGTACTCACTGGAGTCGGAATATTAATTTTTACCCCTCCGCTATCCAACAATTTCCCTACTGTTGCACTCACTGGAGTGGGAATAGTAATTTTTACCCCTCCGCTATCCAACAATTTCCCTACTGTTACACTCACTGCAGTGGGAATAGTAATTTTTACCCCTCCGCTATCTAACACTTTCCCTACTGTTGCACTCACTGGCGTGGGATTATTCATTTTTACCCCTCCGCTAACCAACACTTTCCCTACTGTTGCACTCACTGGAGTGGGAATAGTAATTTTTACCTCTCCGCTATCCAACACTTACCCAACTGTTGCACTCACTGGTGTGGGAATAGTAATTTTTACCCCTCCGCTATCCAACAATTTCCCTACCGTTGAACTCACTGGAGTGGGAATAGTAATTTTTACCCCTCCGCTATCCAACACTTTCCCTACTTTTACAATTATTGGAGTGGGAAAAGTAAATTTTATCCACCAACTATCCACCACTTTCCCTACTTTTGCACTCACTGGAGTGGGAATCGTAATTTTTACCCCTCCGCTATGCAACACTTTCCCTATTGTTGCACTGACTGGTGTGCGAATAGTAATTTTTACCCCTCCACTATCCAACACTTTCCCTACTGTTGCACTCACTGGAGTGGGAATGTTAATTTTTACCCCTTCGCTATCCAACAATTTCCCTACTGTTGCACTCAGTGGAGAGGGAATAGTAATTTTTACCACTCAGCTATCCAACACTTTCTCTACTGTTGCACTCACTGGAGTCGGAATAGCAATTTTTACCCCTCCGCTATCCAACAATTTCCCTACTGTTGCACTCAGTGGAGTGGGAATAGTAATTTTTACCCCTGTGCTATCCAACACTTTCTCTACTGTTGCACTCACTGGAGTCGGAATATTAATTTTCACCCCTCCGCTATCCAACAATTTCCCTACTGTTGCACTCACTGGAGTGGGAATAGTAATTTTTACCCCTCCGCTATCCAACACTTTCCCTACTGCTGCACTCACTGGAGTGGGAATATTAATTTTTACCCCTCCGCTATCCAACAATTTCCCTACTGTTGCACTCACTGGAATGGGAATTGTAATTTTTACCCCTTCGCTATCCAGCACTTTCCCTACTGTTGCAATCACTGGAGTGGGAATAGTAATTTTTACCCCTCTGCTATCTAACACTTTCCCTACAGTTGCACTCGCTGGAGTGGGAATAGTAATTTTTACCCCTCCGCTATCCAACACTTTCCCTACTTTTACAATTATTGGAGTGGGAAAAGTAAATTTTATCCCCCAACTATCCACCACTTTCCCTACTTTTGCACTCACTGGAGTGGGAATAGTAATTTTTACCCCTCCGCTATGCAACAGTTTCCCTACTGTTGCACTGACTGGTGTGGGAATAGTAATTTTTACCCCTCCGCTATCCAACACTTTCCCTACTGTTGCACTCACTGGAGTGGGAATATTAATTTTTACCCCTTCGCTATCCAACAATTTCCCTACTGTTCCACTCAGTGGAGAGGGAATAGTAATTTTTACCACTCCGCTATCCAACACTTTCTCTACTGTTGCACTCACTGGAGTCGGAATATTCATTTTTACCCCTCCGCTATCCAAGAATTTCCCTACTGTTGCACTCACTGGAGTGGGAATAGTAATTTTTACCCCTCCGCTATCCAACACTTTCCCTACTGTTGCACTCACTGGAGTGGGAATAGTAATTGTTACCCCTCCGCTATCTAACACTTTCCCTACTGTTGCACTCACTGGCGTGGGATTATTCATTTTTACCCCTCCGCTAACCAACACTTTCCCTACTGTTGCACTCACTGGAGTGGGAATAGTAATTTTTACCCCTCCGCTATCCAACACTTACCCTACTGTTGCACTCACTGGTGTGGGAATAGTAATTTTTACCCCTCCGCTATCCAACACTTTCCCTACTGTTGCACTCACTGGAGTGGGAATAGTAATTTTTACCCCTCCGCTATCCAACACTTTCCCTACTTTTACAATTATTGGAGTGGGAAAAGTAAATTTTATCCCCCAACTATCCACCACTTTCCCTACTTTTGCACTCACTGGAGTGGGAATCGTAATTTTAACCCGTCCGCTATGCAACACTTTCCCTACTGTTGCACTGACTGGTGTGGGAATAGTAATTTTCACCCCTCCGCTATCCAACAATTTCCCTACTGTTGCACTCAGTGGAGTGGGAATAGTAATTTTTACCCCTCCGCTATCCAACACTTTCTCTACTGTTGCACTCATTGGAGTCGGAATATTAATTTTTACCCCTCCGCTATCCAACAATTTCCCTACTGTTGCACTCACTGGAGTGGGAAAAGTAATTTTTACCCCTCCGCTATCCAACACTTTCCCTACTGTTGCACTCACTGGCGTGGGACTATTAATTTTTACCCCTCCGCTAACCAACACTTTCCCTACTGTTGCACTCACTGGAGTGGGAATAGTATTTTTTACCCCTCCGCTATCCAACACTTTCCCTACTGTTGCACTCACTGGAGTGGGAATAGTAATTTTTACCCCTCCGCTATCCACCACTTTCCCTACTGTTGCACTCACTGGAGTGGGAATAGTAATTTTTACCTCTCCGCTATCCAACACTTTCCCTACTTTTACAATTATTGGATTGGGAAAAGTACATTTTATCCCCCAACTATCCACCACTTTCCCTACTGTTGCACTCACTGGATTGGGAGTAGTAATTTTTCCCCTCCGCTATGCAACACTTTCCCTACTTTTGCACTGACTGGTGTGGGAATAGTAATTTTTACCCCTCCGCTATCCAACACTTTCCCTACTGTTGCACTCACTGGAGTGGGAATATTAATTTTTACCCCTCCGCTATCCAACAATTTCTCTACTGTTGCACTCAATGGAGTGGGAATAGTAATTTTTACCACTCCGCTATCCAACACTTTCTCTACTGTTGCACTCACTGGAGTCGGAATATTCAGTTTTTACCCCTCCGCTATCCAACAATTTCCCTACTGTTGCACTCACTGGAGTGGGAATAGTAATTTTTACCCCTCCGCTATCCAACACTTTCCCTACTGTTGCACTCACTGGAGTGGGAATACTAATTTTTACCCCTCCACTATCCAACAATTTCCCTACTGTTGCACTCAGTGGAGTGGGAATAGAAATTTTTTCCCCTCCGCTATCCAATACTTTCTCTACTGTTGCACTGACTGGTGTGGGAATAGTAATTTTTACCCTTCCGCTACCCAACACTTTCCCTACTGTTGCTCTCACTGGAGTGGGAATATTAATTTTTACCCCCCGCTATCCAACAATTTCCCTACTGTTGCACTCAGTGGAGTGGAAATAGTAATTTTTACTCCTCTGCTATCCAACACTTTCTCTACTGTTGCACTCACTGGAGTCGGAATATTAATTTTCACCCCTCCGCTATCCAACAATTTCCCTACTGTTGCACTCACTGGAGTGGGAATAGTAATTTTTACCCCTCCACTATCCAACACTTTCCCTACTGTTGCACTCACTGGAGTGGGAATATTAATTTTTACCCCTCCGCTATCCAACAATTTCCCTATTGTTGCACTCAGTGGAGTGGGAATAGTAATTTTTACCCCTCCGCTATCCAACACTTTCTCTACTGTTGTACTCACTGGAGTCGGAATATTAATTTTTACCCCTCCGCTATCCAACAATTTCCCTACTGTTGCACTCACTGGAGTGGGAATAGTAATTTTTACCCCTCCGCTATCCAACAATTTCCCTACTGTTACACTCACTGCAGTGGGAATAGTAATTTTTACCCCTCCGCTATCTAACACTTTCCCTACTGTTGCACTCACTGGTGTGGGATTATTCATTTTTACCCCTCCGCTAACCAACACTTTCCCTACTGTTGCACTCACTGGAGTGTGAATAGTAATTTTTACTCCTCCGCTATCCAACACTTACCCTACTGTTGCACTCACTGGTGTGGGAATAGTAATTTTTACCCCTCCGCTATCCAACACTTTCCCTACTGTTGCACTCACTGGAGTGGGAATAGTAATTTTTACCTCTCCGCTATCCAACACTTTCCCTACTTTTACAATTATTGGAGTGGGAAAAGTAAATTTTATCCCCTAACTATCCACCACTTTCCCTACTTTTGCACTCACTGGAGTGGGAATCGTAATTTTTACCCCTCCGCTATGCAACACTTTCCCTACTGTTGCACTGACTGGTGTGGGAATAGTAATTTTTACCCCTCCGCTATCCAACACTTTCCCTACTGTTGCACTCACTGGAGTGGGAATATTAATTTTTACCCCTTCGCTATCCAACAATTTCCCTACTGTTGCACTCAGTGGAGAGGGAATAGTAATTTTTACCACTCCGCTATCCTACACTTTCTCTACTGTTGCACTCACTGGAGTCGGAATAGCAATTTTTACCCCTCCGCTATCCAACAATTTCCCTACTGTTGCACTCAGTGGAGTGGGAATAGTAATTTTTATCCCTGTGCTATCCAACACTTTCTCTACTGTTGCACTCACTGGAGTCGGAATATTAATTTTCACCCCTCCGCTATCCAACAATTTCCCTACTGTTGCACTCACTGGAGTGGGAATAGTAATTTTTACCCCTCCGCTATCCAACACTTTCCCTACTGCTGCACTCACTGGAGTGGGAATATTAATTTTTACCCCTCCGCTATCCAACAATTTCCCTACTGTTGCACTCACTGTAATGGGAATTGTAATTTTTACCCCTTCGCTATCCAGCACTTTCCCTACTGTTGCAATCACTGGAGTAGGAATAGTAATTTTTACCCCTCTGCTATCTAACACTTTCCCTACAGTTGCACTCGCTGGAGTGGGAATAGTAATTTTTACCCCTCCGCTATCCAACACTTTCCCTACTGTTGCACTCACTGGAGTGGGAATATTAATTTTTACCCCTCCGCTATCCAACACTTTCCCTACTTTTACAATTATTGGAGTGGGAAAAGTACATTTTATCCCCCACCTATCCACCACTTTCCCTACTTTTGCACTCACTGGAGTGGGAATAGTAATTTTTACCCCTCCGCTATGCAACACTTTCCCTACTGTTGCACTGACTGGTGTGGGAATAGTAATTTTTACCCCTCCGCTATCCAACACTTTCCCTACTGTTGCACTCACTGGAGTGGGAATATTAATTTTTATCCCTTCGCTATCCAACAATTTCCCTACTGTTGCACTCAGTGGAGAGGGAATAGTAATTTTTACCACTCCGCTATCCAACACTTTCTCTTCTGTTGCACTCACTGGAGTCGGAATATTCATTTTTACCCCTCCGCTATCCAAGAATTTCCCTACTGTTGCACTCACTGGAGTGGGAATAGTAATTTTTACCCCTCCGCTATCCAACACTTTCCCTACTGTTGCACTCACTGGAGTGGGAATACTAATTTTTACCCCTCCACTATCCATCAATTTCCCTACTGTTGCACTCAGTGGAGTGGGAATAGAAATTTTTCCCCTCCGCTATCCAACACTTTCTCTACTGTTGCACTGACTGGTGTGGGAATAGTAATTTTTACCCTTCCGCTACCCAACACTTTCCCTACTGTTGCTCTCACTGGAGTGGGAATATTAATTTTTACCCCCTGCTATCCAACAATTTCCCTACTGTTGCACTCAGTGGAGTGGAAATAGTAATTTTTACTCCTCTGCTATCCAACACTTTCTCTACTGTTGCACTCACTGGAGTCGGAATATTAATTTTCACCCCTCCGCTATCCAACAATTTCCCTACTGTTGCACTCACTGGAGTGGGAATAGTAATTTTTACCCCTCCACTATCCAACACTTTCCCTACTGTTGCACTCACTGGAGTGGGAATATTAATTTTTACCCCTCCGCTATCCAACAATTTCCCTATTGTTGCACTCAGTGGAGTGGGAATAGTAATTTTTACCCCTCCGCTATCCAACACTTTCTCTACTGTTGTACTCACTGGAGTCGGAATATTAATTTTTACCCCTCCGCTATCCAACAATTTCCCTACTGTTGCACTCACTGGAGTGGGAATAGTAATTTTTACCCCTCCGCTATCCAACAATTTCCCTACTGTTACACTCACTGCAGTGGGAATAGTAATTTTTACCCCTCCGCTATCTAACACTTTCCCTACTGTTGCACTCACTGGTGTGGGATTATTCATTTTTACCCCTCCGCTAACCAACACTTTCCCTACTGTTGCACTCACTGGAGTGTGAATAGTAATTTTTACCCCTCCGCTATCCAACACTTACCCTACTGTTGCACTCACTGGTGTGGGAATAGTAATTTTTACCCCTCCGCTATCCAACACTTTCCCTACTGTTGCACTCACTGGAGTGGGAATAGTAATTTTTACCTCTCCGCTATCCAACACTTTCCCTACTTTTACAATTATTGGAGTGGGAAAAGTAAATTTTATCCCCTAACTATCCACCACTTTCCCTACTTTTGCACTCACTGGAGTGGGAATCGTAATTTTTACCCCTCCGCTATGCAACACTTTCCCTACTGTTGCACTGACTGGTGTGGGAATAGTAATTTTTACCCCTCCGCTATCCAACACTTTCCCTACTGTTGCACTCACTGGAGTGGGAATATTAATTTTTACCCCTTCGCTATCCAACAATTTCCCTACTGTTGCACTCAGTGGAGAGGGAATAGTAATTTTTACCACTCCGCTATCCAACACTTTCTCTACTGTTGCACTCACTGGAGTCGGAATAGCAATTTTTACCCCTCCGCTATCCAACAATTTCCCTACTGTTGCACTCAGTGGAGTGGGAATAGTAATTTTTATCCCTGTGCTATCCAACACTTTCTCTACTGTTGCACTCACTGGAGTCGGAATATTAATTTTCACCCCTCCGCTGTCCAACAATTTCCCTACTGTTGCACTCACTGGAGTGGGAATAGTAATTTTTACCCCTCCGCTATCCAACACTTTCCCTACTGCTGCACTCACTGGAGTGGGAATATTAATTTTTACCCCTCCGCTATCCAACAATTTCCCTACTGTTGCACTCACTGGAATGGGAATTGTAATTTTTACCCTTCGCTATCCAGCACTTTCCCTACTGTTGCAATCACTGGAGTAGGAATAGTAATTTTTACCCCTCTGCTATCTAACACTTTCCCTACAGTTGCACTCGCTGGAGTGGGAATAGTAATTTTTACCCCTCCGCTATCCAACACTTTCCCTACTGTTGCACTCACTGGAGTGGGAATATTAATTTTTACCCCTCCGCTATCCAACACTTTCCCTACTTTTACAATTATTGGAGTGGGAAAAGTACATTTTATCCCCCAACTATCCACCACTTTCCCTACTTTTGCACTCACTGGAGTGGGAATAGTAATTTTTACCCCTCCGCTATGCAACACTTTCCCTACTGTTGCACTGACTGGTGTGGGAATAGTAATTTTTACCCCTCCGCTATCCAACACTTTCCCTACTGTTGCACTCACTGGAGTGGGAATATTAATTTTTAGCCCTGTGCTATCCAACAATTTCCCTACTGTTGCACTCAGTGGAGAGGGAATAGTAATTTTTACCACTCCGCTATCCAACACTTTCTCTTCTGTTGCACTCACTGGAGTCGGAATATTCATTTTTACCCCTCCGCTATCCAACAATTTCCCTACTGATGCAGTCGCTGGAGTGGGAATAGTAAATTTTACCCCTCAGCTATCCAACACTTTCCCTACTGTTGCACTCACTGGAGTGGGAATAGTAATTGTTACCCCTCCGCTATCCAACAATTTCCCTACTGTTGCACTCAGTGGAGTGGGAATAGTAATTTTTACCCCTCCGCTATCCAACACTTTCTCTACTGTTGCACTCACTGGAGTGGGAATAGTAATTTTTACCCCTCCGCTATCCAACACTTTCCCTACTGTTGCACTCACTGGAGTGGGAATAGTAATTTTGACCCCTCCGCTAACCAACACTTTCCCTACTGTTGCACTCACTGTAGTGGGAATGTAATTTTTACCCCTCCGCTATCCAACACTTTCCCTACTATTGCACTCAGTGGAGTGGGAAATTTAAGTTTGAAGATTTTTAAATAGTTTAATGTTTTAATTTATAACAGAATGTTTTTTTAATTAGATTTTATGTTATTGGTACACATATATATATATATATTCACGGGTTCCCTACCCTTTTCTTCTCCGGGCTCGGGTTTGCACTGTGGACAAGATAAGAAACATTTTAATTGTCTCATTCACTTTGGTTTTATTATGATAAGTTGTTTCTCACATATGATGTATATCATGGGTTAGATGGACCACGCCACGATTAGCCACTTGGCGAGCAAAATAGCATCCAGTCAGTGATCGTTTTCATGTACTAGGCCATGGTGTAGAGAACATGTAACTTGTAGCCATTCTTAATATTCGTATTGGAGTTTCACTGTTAAAATGCCTCTAATTAGCAAAGTGCGAAGGTTGTTCCTTCTATGCCATTTTTCTGGCCACACTGCAGTATCTGCCACATGGCGAATGAATGCACTAGCTGTATCTAGGTTGAAATGTATTGATATAGGCATTTTCCCCCTCCAAAGATGGCCGCCAATAACCGGTGTGTATAGAAACAGACCAAGTACATTTCATGTTTACTTTGAACCCTGAATTTTCAGAATCAAACTTGTAATTTAATACAATCAATTGAGGTTGATCATATGCATGCAGTACCTATACATGAATTGTGTTTTGGATGCCTCTGGCTATATTCCTTAATCAAGGATCATACCTTTACCTTTATAAGTATTTCGCACTTTAAAATGGCCGCCGTTGTAACATCATCACTGCCATCAGTATGAGACGAAGTCCTATGTCCATGTCTTTTGTTTATATATGCACTACTATTCTTTTGGCTCAGTGTGTGATCAAGGCAACTATTTGCCGAAACGCGTAACGACTGAGGAATAAAGTTCCAATTTGCACTTGCAGAGGACTTCGAGTGTGCGCTTTATTGAACATTTATGCAAACTTATGTCCAGCTGTGGTTCCGCCGGCACCGCGCACCACCTGACGATGGTCTCGGTCTCAGGAGGAACCGTCTCCTTTCCTTTATATATTTTGTATATAAAGGAAAAGAGACGGTTCCTCCTGAGACCAAGACCGTCGTCAGGTGGTGCGCGGTGCCGGCGGAACCACAGCCGGACATAAGTTTGCATAAATGTTCAATAAAGCGCACACTCGAAGTCCTCTGCAAGTGCAAATTGGAACTTTATTCCTCAGTCATTACGCGTATTGGCAAAGAGTTGCCTTGATCACCCGCTGAGCCAAAAGAATAGTAGTGCATATATAAACAAAAGACATGGACATAGGACTTTATATATATATATATATATATATTTTGGTAAATTTTTATATAATTTTAAAATTATAAAATAAATTAAAATTAATAGTTTATTAACTGTTTTAAAGTAAATATATATGAAGTATTATGTATGTGTGTTTAACATTTTTTAATTAAGTTAATTTATTATATTTTTTTAATTTATATTAAATCTACTTTATTTTTTATATTAATTTTATTATTTAACATATTTAATATTTATTATTTTATTCTATATATATATAAAATTCGATATTTTGTACAACTATATTTTTTACATCAATTTTTTTCTCTCGATTTTTTGTACTTACCTGTTTAAGTATAGACAGTCAATATTTTTGCATTCTATATTTTTTCATCGATATTTTTACTTCTACATTTTTTACATCGATATTTTGTCAGTGAACTGCCTTTTTTGCTGCCTCAGCAGCATTTCAGCATTACATTAAAAAAATATTATGTGACCACCTAGATCGAATTGCGATAGTCTTCCTCAATGTATTTTCAAAAACATTCAACAGTATGTGAAAGGTGTACTATGATGTCTGAGGCTCCACCAATTGTATGCCAAGTTATCCAAATTTGAGTCATCCTCATTCAGATTTGTAGGTTATGTCATCTCAGCTTCCGGAATAGAAGTGGATAGAGATAACGTACAAGTACTATTCCAATGGCCAGTACCAAAGACAGTTAAAGACATCCAACGTTTTGTAGGATTCACAATTTTTACTGTCAATTCATTACAGCCTTTTCATCTTTGATTACACGACTTACACAGAAGGAAGGTTTTCCTAGCCTTTATCTCTCCAGGCCATAGTGCAGCATTCCCTCCATTAGTGGATCCCTGATTCCCAGCACCTGATTAATTTTCAAAATGTGCTCCTCTCCTGAGCTTCCAGCTATTTCTGTCTAAAAATTCTGTTGTTTGTAAATCCAGTTTTTTTATGAGAATAGAGGTATGCCTTGAAGCGGCATTATGAATTCCAGTGTTAGGTAACATAGGGTGTGATTTAGAAATTCTCAGATGGTACTCCACCAGTCAGGGTATTGGAGGACATATTCTCCACCATTCTGATGGAGTACCATCATACAAAGCTCATCTATGTACAAAATGTTTGGTGAACTGCCGCGGTTGTTTTTTAATTTCTGAAAAACAAAATACTAATGACCCCCACACCCTGGGAGTTCTCCCTGGGTGTGGGGGTCATTTTTCTTTTCCTGTGCATTACCGCCACGTCTTTCCTGTCAATGACTGGCAGGGAAAATATATATTATACCATCCACCCTAAATAGGGAGAGCAGGGTACTATCTAGCCTTCTTTCAATGACCCCTATTCTGTCGGGTAGTCAGTGGAAATGTTCTGTTGACGGAGCCAATGGAGACACCGTCAGTGGAAAACTTAAGGTCTGCCCATCTCTAAATGAGGATGGCAAACAGACGGTTTGGGGTACAGGGTACTCATTTGTGTTTTATATAAAAAGAATATTAGAGAACTGAGTCTTTTCGCAATTCAACAATATAAGAAAAAGAGAAGGAGGAGTGGAGTGGAGTGGAGTGGAGGTTTTTGATGGCAACAGGGAGGATAAGGGGAATGATGGGGCTAGAGGGAGGAGATAAAAATGTTGCTCAAGGTTTGTGTATAAAGATGACCAGATGTTTAATAAATATGTTTTCAAGTTTATTTTCAGAATTGGAGGTTTTCTTGCCATTGTACACCTGATGAGAGGGATAGTTCTAGAGAAAGGGAGCAGGTCTGAGAAAGACAAGCTTGAGACTTTAACTTATTTGTTGCAGTCTTAAGACATCTTAGTTTCAGAGCTTTTTCTTACCGCAAGCATCTTTTGAGGTGGATTGGAGGAAGGTGGAGAGTTGTAAATAAAGAAAGAGCTTTAAAGATCAAGCAATCAACCTTGATTTCAATTCTGATCTGTTAAGCCAATGAAGTTTTTTCCGTATAGGGGAATGTGGTCAAGTTTCTTCAGACCTCGTACCATTGTAGACACCAAATGAAGCAAGACATTAACCGGTATGGTGCCAGTGATTCTTTCGGTAACTCTATTATCATGAGATTTCTATAGTAAATGACAAAACTGCAAGAGTTTGCATACTCGTCAAAAGTCAGTTGGTTAAAGGGGGACTTTAATCTTTTCTGAGAGTGGAGAGCAGTTCTTGCTGACTTTGAGGTATGCTCAGCATAGTTGCCTGTATTGCATAAATATTGTGCTTGAGGGGTTTCAGTTCATGTAACATGATACAAACACATATCTCGTGGCAATTATTTAATGATTTTTCTTAAAATAAAATTTTAAAAAACATTACAAGATGGCTGCTGAACATTTCCACACATATGCGATGTCCAGATTCGAATGATTTTCAAAACACAACAGAAACACCATTCTATAATAGAGGAAAAACAAGCATTTGCAAAGAAAATCGGTGTCACGGACAAGAACTTTTATCTTTGCTAATGCTTGTTTTAATCTGCTTTTCCTTTTTAGTTTTATTGTCTTTCTTATATTTTTCTGGACATTCTATTTTACTGCTGATCCTTTCTTCTGCTATTTTATTTGATCATGTTTTTACCCTTTTTTCTTGTTTCTAGCTGCTAATGGTGTTATTATTTTCATGCATTTAACTGTTTTTCTACAGCAGCCCTTCCTTCTGCAACTAACGCAGCCTTAAAAAAATACAAATAAAATAATATATGAAAACAGGAATAAACGGAACCCTCTGTGCAAAGAAGTAGTAAAAATAAGCTGAACTAGTCATTAAGGGCAGCAGGCGTGGAGGCTTCAAACGCAATAAAATATTCACATTTTTCAGCTTTGCAAAACTAATACATTGAATAAACAATTGACATACGGTCTGAAGATCCTTTTCATGTGCATCAAAAGAAGAAGCATACATGTCTGTTACA
Source organism: Calotriton arnoldi (assembly GCA_963921515.1). Lineage (NCBI taxonomy): Eukaryota > Metazoa > Chordata > Amphibia > Caudata > Salamandridae > Calotriton > Calotriton arnoldi. The sequence goes on from CAWUFW010007116.1 coordinate 48,813, forward strand.
CTTCTGTTTTAGGTAATGTTCCTTGTGCAAGCAATGCTGGTGCAATTAAAAACAGCCATTAAAGCAGAAGGGTAAAAGCAAACATAGTAAAATAAAGTATTGAGTTCAACTGCAGCATGGGAACGATTGCAACTAAAACGGGCCAGATGGAGAACACTGGTTTCACAATTGGCAAGCAATTGGCAAGCAGTAACTATATCCTAATGAAATTGTATTTTGAAAAGACAGCGTTCATTAGTGTTGACATTTTACAAAATGCTGAGACATAGAAAATGTCTGCCATAAAAGTAGTGTAGACAAATGTATAGCACTCCTTCAGCTAAAGGGCGATACAACTCACTATGTTTATTTTTTAAAGAGATAGCCTTAAGAACTTTTTTACAAGACATCTTTATCTGTCTTTAGTGGTAAAGGGTGGTGTAATTGAGAAACAAGCATTGGCAATGCCTATAGTTCTGGGTTTAAAGTGGTAATATTTGACAATGTAACGTTTCTAGAAAGTATCACAAGGTAAATGGTTGTGTTATTTGGGAAGTGCAGCTGAGACTTCAAATGGAGTACTGTCTAACTTAGATGGACAAAAGGGTTTGTTCTGGAATACACAACACAGCCACAACAAGCTCGCCAGACATACAATCAAGGCAGTAAATTAAAACTATCAGAAGGCATTCATAAGTAATAGTAGTAGAGAAGTATTTTGAAATATAACTTGCTGCAGCTGTCTTTACATTATATTGCTCTGTTTCAGGAGATAATTTTGCTGAATTGTCTGCTAGTAAATCGATCAACCCCTGAAGGACGACGACTGCTGGGATTTGAGGTGCTCACCTGCAGATTACAAATAGACGCCTGCTACAACACACAATTGAATGAGCCCTCTGAGTCTCAAGAGCAGGTTAATACTGAAGACCAAGGGTTTTACCAAGTAACACCTTGCCACTTTGTCGCATTAGCGTTTGAAATATCGCAGTGCCTCTGCACTTGACGGCTTATTATGGCCCTCATTAAGAAATTATTGATCCTTGTACCTATATCAAATTACCTACTGGATGTCCGCCCTGTGTTCCCAGTGCCATTAATTTGGAATTTCAACGTGACCAAGGTCATTCAGGACTCATATTTTCCCATGCGAGATTTCTGAGGGCAAGCCTCCACCAATAGCTCTTGTATTTTGCACTACAAATATATTAACTTATACAAGAGCCACATTGGTACCAGTCATCGGTTGACACAATGGTTTGGTTTTCCATGGAGTAAAACAGACTCAGCTTTACCAGCCTTGATAAAGTCCGGATAAGACGAAACATATGTAGGCTGTTCACCTTTCTTGGCTGTTCATCTTTTTTATCTGTAACATCATAATAATACCTGTACCATTGTCACATTTCTTGAAGAATGATAAATGTGATTTATGGATTCAATCGCTAGCCACACATGAACTCTTTACTAACTTATGTCACTGCTCTTGCATTTGCCTTGGGGTTTGCTCCAAACCTTTCTTGTATACTTCGCTGTAGTGGGTTCCCAACTCTTGTTGAGCCCATGTACAACATCTTGGGTAGCAGGATGTTTTTAGGAGAGTACCATATTTTTGTTCATCAAAATACATTTCTTAATTATACCTTTTTCTGCACCCCATTAAACTTTGAACCTCAGTAAAGTGAGGCAGCAGATATTTCCAAGACTTATTCAGGGAGTTGGTGTTGATTAGAAACTCAGAACTCTGCAAAGCATGTAATGCTGTATACTAAATCAAAGTTCCATCAATGCTTTTACTTTTATATTTAAAAAAAACTTTTATTCACAAACAACTAAGCAATAAACATAAAATTTGTATAAATTTGGAGACCCCAGATATTTAAAAAAGGTGCGTCTCAAGACTCTACAATGCCTAGCAGTCACTTGGTATAAGATCAGAAAGGAGACAAAACTCAGCTACTACAGTGGGCTGGCCCCAATATGGGACACTACGGGTTGCCCAGAGTGGACTAAGGATAGCCTGGCTGCTCCTCTGAGGGAGGCAGGGGTGATGAGATGGGAACAACTAGTCGAAGATGGAATGTTGGTTCCTTGGGACAAGTGGTCGGAGACAACTAGCAACAAGCTATTGAGGTTCAAATATCTCCAAATAAAAAGCTGGTATCAAGCTGCTGTGGTAGACATTGGTTCCTCAATGAGCTGGAGTCCATGTTGGTCGGCAAAGTGCCAAGAAAGAAGGAGGTGGCCAACTGGTACTGGCTTTTGGTGGACCTATCGGACGGCAACTTTAGACTACCAACTGACCTGTGGGGAAAGAGCTTACCAGGGACACAGCTAGAAGACCTATGGCACGGGATGGTACGCCTAGTTATGTAGAGATAGCCGGACCAAAGTCAGACTTGGATAGTAGGGACATCCTGGCGTGCGGTCTGCTTAACGTCAGATCCCTGCCCAAACACTGGCTACAGACCCAACTACTATTGGAAACTCATGATTTAGATGTCCTATTCATGACTGAGACATGGACACACCCAGGATCAGACTTGGAGCCGGGATTAGCCTGTCCACCTGGATACAAAGTATTCCACAAGCCACAACCCAAAGGGAGGGGAGGTGGGGTCGGGATTATTTTCAAGGAGATATGGGATTTTGTGCCCATAAATGTTGATGAAGCCGAAGGCATAGAAATGCTGGGTTTCTCACTAAAAGACCATAAGGGACAATTGCTGACTGGAATACTGTGCTATAGACTTCCTGGAGCAGTTAGCAATGCACAGCTGCAGGCGATCATTGATGTTTTCACCAATATGGCACTCACTCATTCCAGATTATTTATCATGGGGGATTTTAACCTATGGTGCAACGGGAGTCTGGATTCAAACTATAATAGTCTTATCAGCTCCTGTAAGAACCTGAATTTAACACAACAAGTCACTGAACCTACACATAAGGGAGGGCACATATTGGACCTAATATTTGCAGAAGAACAAGCGGTTGGAGGGGTAGACACCCTACTGATGGACTGGTCTGACCACCACCCGAAAAAGAATAACCCCAGCATCACTGGCTCGAAGAAATGCCAAGTTAGGGACTGGAAGGGACTGTTGCAAAAAGCAAAGCTTTCCCCTGTATTTTTTATGAAGGAAATTTTTGATGGAGATAGGCAGGTAGAGGAAAACTATGAGACCTTTTGCGAACATATAAATACTAGGCTAGACCTGGTTGCCCCTCTGAAAAATTTTAAGAAAAAGGGCAGACCTTCCGCACCTTGGTACAACGAAACACTCAGAACTCTAAAGATGAGTTGTAAGTCAGCAGAGAGAAAATGGAGAAAGGGATATTCAGAGGAGGATAAAACCGCCTGGAAAGAGGCAATAGCTCACTATAAGAGAGAAATTGGCAGAATAAAAGCAGAGTACTTTGCAGACCTGATTTTAAGGTCCTCAAACAGTGCCAGAAGCATCTTTAAAATAGTGGGGGTTATTGCCAATCCGGAGTGCACAAAAAATAAAATACAACCTTCACAGGATCTTTGTAACAACCTCGCGACCTTTTTCGAGGAAAAGATCACCCTTATTCTTGAGGGATTTGGGCCAAGTAGTCCATGCACCGAGAGAAATGCCGAGGTAGAGGCAATAAAAGCACCTCAGGAAAAGGAAAGAGAAAGTATGGGGGAAAACTCCCATTTTTAGATCACTTTGAGCCCCCATCGGTGGAGGAGTTTGCCAGAATAGCACTAGGTATTTCCTCAGGCTCGCCGTTGGATCCACTACCACACAGAATTTGGAAAGAGCTGAGTTTAGAGCTATTTCCGATTACCAGACAAATCTGTATTCAATCACTGTCCAGCGGGTCAGTACCGGACTGTTGGAAACAAGCGGTAGTGACACCTCTGCTGAAAAAAGCAACACTGGACCCAGACTGCCCTAAGAATTACAGACCTATCTCCCTGCTGCCCTACCCAATAAAGATCATAGAGCGGGTGGTCAGTAAAGCACTTTCCCAGTTTCTGGAAACCAACGATCTACTGGAGGATGTGCAATTTGGCTTCCGTCCAGGGCATGGAACGGAGACAGCTCTGGTAACCGTGCTGGACGATCTTCGAATGCGGACGGACAGGGGCCAGTCAGCAATACTGATTCTGCTTGACCTGTCCGCCGCTTTTGACACGGTTAACCATGAGATACTTCTGGCCAGGCTTAAGGACATAGGGATAGTGGGCACAGCATGGAAATGGTTCCAATCATACCTCTCTAAAAGACGACAGGCAGTGGCTCTCTCACCGTTTCAATCTGAGTTCACTAGCAACCCATATGGTGTTCCTCAAGGGTCTGCTATTAGCCCAATATTATTTAATGTATATTTGAGACCATTGCTGGTTGACATTAAAGCTCATAACATTAGCCTTATTAATTACGCAGATGACACGCAGCTTATTGTGTCATTGGAGGGGGACCAATTTATCTTACTGGAAGATTTCCATACCTGCATGAAGGATGCCTCAGGCTGGCTGAGAGAAAACTCTCTTCAATTCAATGCAGATAAGACAGAATCCTGTGCTGCGCAGCAGGCAAAGTTCCTCGTCTACTACCAAATGATTTCTGGCCTATACCAACCGATATTCCTCTAAGATCTTCAGAGACGGTGCGCAATTTAGGAGTGATGTTCGACGATAAACTGAGCCTAGAAACCCAGATCAACAAAACTGCTGGATGCTGTTTTGCTCTTATCAGGGTGCTCCGAAAGATCCTACCGATGCTACCCTCACAGGCCAGAGCACTGGTAGTTAGAAGCGTTATCTTGAGTAGACTAGACTACTGTAACGCACTGCTGCTAGAGTCTCCAAAGTACCTAATGGAGAGACTGCAGAGGGTCCAGACAATGGCTGCCAAGATAGCTCTAGCAAGACCAAGACATTCATCTGCATCGCAAACCCTGGCAGAGCTACATTGGCTCCCAGTGTCAGAAAGGATAAAGTTTGAGGGGCATATCAACAAGCGGCAGCGATAATTATCGCTGGCCGCTCTTAGCGTGAGGAATTTTATCGCCGGCTATCGCAGATAATTATCGCCATGCTAGCGCTGTATTAACAACGCATAGCGCAATGGCGATAATTATTCCTGTGATAGCAATGTTTTCCATGGAACATCGCTGGTTTTCCAGCGATGTTCCATGGAAAACGGCGATATCCTTGGTGATAGGGCCTGTGGTCTTAGCCACACAATCCACCCCCCATGTTAGGTATGCCTTAGTCAGGAATTTAACAGACGTTAAATTCCTGCGTTAAGGCATACTTAACGTGATTTTAAATATCGCTAACCCTCGTTGTTAATATGAGGAAGCTGGGTTATCGATATTTACCCAAGGGAGTCTGGTCAGGCACGCCTCCTTTGCATCTCATTAGCGATGCGATGGGAGGCGTGCTGACAAGGGGCGCTAATGCAAGGATACACGCGCTAGCGTGTCCTTGTTGATAATGCGATAATATTATCGCCGCTTTTCGCCCGAAAACGGGCTCTAAAGCGGCGATAATATTATCGCCGCACCTTGTTAATATGCCCCTCAATCCCTCTGCCTTGTGTTCAAAGCTCTGCATGGTGTTGGACCTAAACCCATGCAGTACAAATTTGCATGGTATGTCCCCACCCGGAGTTTACGCTCATCTTCGGCCAATTTGGTTAGGGTGCCTAAATTCAGAACGATAACATCAGGGGGGAGAGCTTTCAGCATTGCGGCAGCAAAGCTTTGGAATAAACTCCCCACCAATATCAGACAGTCAGAAGATCTGATGCAGTTTAGGAAAAGAGTCAAAACTGGGCTCTTTCCCAGGGAATGAACTTTCCCATAATTAGCCTGCCTCGATCAATCTGCTCATGGCCGCTTACCCATTCATGGCTGACTTGAGCATATGTTCGACAGCGCCAGGATACCCTTTGGGTGACAGTGCGCTTTACAAGTGCTTAATACAATACAATACAATACAATACAATACAATACAAGTATCTTGTAACATTCTGTACTCCACGGTGCACGCCGCAAACTTAAGGAGAAACCACATCTTTTGTCTTCGCAGGGCCTTATAGACACCCCTAAGGTTATCTAAATTGGGGAAGGGTGCAACGCCGAGGTGTCCAAAATGCAGCCAAGAAAAGGTGGATGATATACACATGTTCCTGAACTGTCCCGAGATTCAATGTTTCTGGGCAGATGTGAGTAACTGTATGTCTACGATACTCAGTGTGGCACCTCAGGTAAGCACAGCCTTTGTTTTCTTCAGGGTACCGGCACAATATGAGTCTATGCAAACTGATGCAAGAAAGCTAGGTTTTTACTTGATACTCCTTGCTCGAAGAGAGATCTGCAAAAATTGGATAAAAAGCTTGCCTCCGACTAGGGTAGATTGAATCAAATCTATAAAATATACGACTAGGCTGGATAGGGCATCAGTAAATAAAAGGAAAGACTTTTGGTCCCCATGCGTAAATTGTCTAGAAACTCTTGAATTGAATGCAGTCCGATGATTATGCCTTTATACTTTGTTACTTCAACTGCTCCGGCGGGTTTTGCAGGTGGCCTTTTGGTCAGAGTAAACTGCAGAAGGAGAGGCTTCGTGTAAAGCTTACCATCCTTGATTTTAAACAAAGATCTCTGGCAGGTGCTGATCAAGGTGGGGCCCCAGAGTTTCTCTGTTTTTTCAAGGACAAAAAATAAACATAAAATTAAAATTTTACATAATGAAAAACAAATCTTTTTAGCCCATTCTAAACTAGATATCCGTAAGAAAGTCACTCAGTGTTAAACAACGTAAAACCCATTAATAGGTGTTTTTAATGGAGTCCACAAGTAAAACACCTTCCCGTTGTGTTTGTTAGAGAGTTTACAATTTAATGCTCCTCGTATTGCATTTGTTACACAGTTTATAAAATAAAACCCCTTCTTATTTTATTTGTCAGAGAATTTATACGGTAACCCCTCCAATTCGATTTGCCATGGGGTTACACCATACAAATCTCCTACCTATTGCATTTGCCATGGGGTCTGCTATTAACATCAGTCATGATGAAGGAACTACTTCATGAGTGAAAGAACACAACTGCTGGCCTATCAGTTACCTGTAGAGAAGAGGATCTACATGGAGTCGGATATAAAGCACTTCTCACAGTATTACTGTTAAAGGTCTTTTTGGTGTTGCTAAAGCTGGTTTTCAATGCACCAAAAAAGAAGGCATATGCTTAATTTGTATGTAGCCTAGTTTGTCTCCTAATAGTGTGTATATACTGTATTTTCATAAATATGGACATAAAGAGAGAAATATAGATGTAAAGTTGTGTCATAAAGAAGAATCAGGAAAGGTGTAGTACAGACAAGGAGTCCTATTCACAAGTTGCACTTTGTAGTTCATTTAGTAATGCTGCAGTGGAACTACTCACATACTACAAAATGATGTTCACAAACCTACACCTCTCATATCTTTCCTATGCGAAGGTCTCAGCCACATGCGCAGAGCTCTTTGTGCACTTAGTCACAGGTTTCAGTAGTAAATGTGGGAGGAACGTGGGGAGATATATTTTATATATAAATATACATTTTAATATATTTTACTTATTTACGTATGTATTAAACATTCAATTTGAAGAGGTAATGTGTTGCACCTTTTGTTTAGTTCTAGGTAATAATAATTAGTTGTTAATTATTTTAGGTTAGCTTATACTCTTATTTTAAATTAAGATTTTCAATTTTATTTTTATAATTATCTAAATGTATTATATTCTGCTATTCTTCATCATAGAGAGATCTCTGCCCCGGTGACAGAGACCACTGCCTCCGAGTGGTATTAGTAGTATCTTTACATTCATAAATCCTATTCCATAAGGCTCCACCCCCAGTTTTTTTGTGGGGGGGGTGGGCATGTAACTGTGCACTTAGTATAGGGTGACCAGACGTCCCGGTTTCCCCCGGAGGGTCCCGGTTTTCGGAGCAGTGTCCCGGTGTCCCAACACTTTGTTCCAAATTACAGAAATTTCCTGGTTTTTGTGCAGTGCACGGATTAAACAGAGAAATGTCCCGGTTTTTAAATAGTGTCTCGCACCGAGACACTATTTAAAAACCGGGACATTTCTCTGCTTACTTCGCACAGGTGCTGGGATGGGTCTCTATTGGGCTCTTCATTTTTGACCTCAGGATGAAGAAAAAATCTTACGCTGCAGCAATACCACCCTTCGCTGCCTTCAAAGAGTCCCGTTATAGTTCTTTCACAGTCTCATCATTCCAGAACTGAAGCATTTTCACTGTTATGTACACCGAAGCCAAAGTTGTTGCTTATTTATCTTATGCAGCTAACAACAACTGGCAAAGCTAATAGTCCTGGCTTGTTGTATGTGTAATGTTACATGTTGCATTGTTTATCTGAATACAATTAAAGAAGCAGCAAATTTTTCGGGCGGGACACTATGGTAAGCATAGATTTTTTAACTTATTTGTTTTAAGCCAGGCCCTTAATTACATCGACCACGCCCCTTTGAGAGACCCCCCAGTTTTTTCATCCCACTTAAAGCCTGAGTACTTCTGTCATGTCATTTGGTCTTTGTAGAGCGCTGTATGGGACTTCAGCGCGCTGCCTTGTTTGGGAGCGCTGTGATGCAGAGGGTGCATGAGTGGTTGAAGGGTGTGTGGGTGGAATCGTCGGGTGTCGTGTGCGAGTGGTGATGTGGTCAAGTTACTGCAGCCTCCAAGCCTGCTCGGGTAGTATTTCTACTACATCTGAGGGCCCTGTGGGACATAGAAGTGGTGAGACGTTTGCAGGTGCAGTTGTCTCATGGGACATGGTTGGGTGAGATACACTGGGTCAGAGGCGAGCTCTGCTTACTGTGACCTACAACATGTCCGTGGTGTAGTACCATTCTCCGCAAAACTCAGACCACCTAACTGGAAGGCAGCAGGGTGCTGGACGGTTCTACCAGACGACCAGAAATGCTGGCTTGTAATTGGACAGTAACTGCCCCCTGAAGACAGGCACTCCCCAAAATGCACTCGGGGAAATGTTTTTGAGCACTATGATGTCATGGGTTTCATCACAGCAAAGAATGGCTGCATACACAGTGCCTAGAGGTGTTTTTAAAGCTGCTCAACAGGAGACACTTATGTTCGACAGCAGCGTGCACAGAGCGGACATTACCAGTAACATATTGCATCTATTTTAGAGTTAGCCTTGTACCTGAGAAATGCCACTGTTCTTCACCTCCCTCATCTCAGAGGCATGGACAGGCCTAAAGTCACATCCCATCCTACACCTCAGAGGCACAGACAGGCCTTATCTCAGCCCTCCCCTCATCTCTGAGGCACAGACAGGCCTTCTCTCATCCCTTCCCTCATCTCAGAGACACAGACAGGCCTACCTCCTCAGCCCTTCCCGCATCACAGTGACTTTTGTCTCCCTTTCCCGTCCTTCTTTCCCTTCCCCTTCTCAACTTCTGGCATGGGGCAAGCTTTTTAGCCATTTTTGCAAGTTACTAGTTTGGAGGCCGTTCTTGGCATTGTTAAAGCAAAAACCCAACATCCTATAATGCACATCCTGTTAGCTTAAAAATCCATTGCTGTCTGTCACACATCTGATTTGTCGTCTGTAATTCTTCATCTGTGTCTGTGGAGGCGGCTGTCATTGTTGTCCTTTCTCTATGTCTATGACATATGTCAAATGGCCCTACTTTTATGTTGACGGTTACTGCAAACGGTAGTCCTACTTCTATGTCTATGAACTGTCGCGGTTTTTTGTTTTGAGAATCTGGTCACCCTAACTTAGTAGGAAACTTACACTCCGAAATGGTGAATAGCAAAAATTTGTAAAGTTACTAGTAGGTTCAGTAGTTTACACATGAATAAATATCCACATGCAAACTTGTGTGTGTGAATACGCGCTCATTTCTTTGTTCATTTATCAAAAAGAAAGCAAGCAGAAATGGTCACACAAATCGTCAGCAAGTAATCAAATTATGGGTGAATACTACTAACTCATTTAAAAAAAAAAAAAATTTATGTCACACCCTGAAAAAATTAATTGGCAAAGCAGGTGTTCTCACTTGGCTTTTTGCTCTCCCACTCGCATTTTGTGTTTTGCTTTCCCTCTCGCTTTTGTGCCTTTTTAACCTTACTCGCATTCTGCTCTTTGCCACTTTGACTGTTCTCCTTTCAATTTTCTTATTCTGTCTCTTTCATTCGATCTCTCAGCCACTTTGCTGTTCCTCTGTCTTGCCTCTTTTCTTGGGGTTTTCTTCTTTTGCAGCTGCTCTCTGCCTCTTTTTGTCATCTGCTTTTGCCTCCTTTTGTCCCTTGCGTCTCAAGCTTGTTTTTCCTGCTTTTCCCTGCTCTCACTCCTCCTTTGCGCCCTTTCCCCCCCTGCAGCGGCCTTCCCACTTTCTCCTCTGACCTGCTTCCTGTCGCTCGTGCCAAGTCCGCCAACAGCCCCCGGAATTCCTTTCATCTCCGTCTTAATGGTGGCCGCAGTTAACACTTCATTACATTTTCATAGGACTGCAATTTTTCAAGTTTGCTTAATTATTTGTGGCATTAAACAGAGAAACATTATTATCTCATTTATCCTGTCATCACCACAGATCTCTTAGGTTTCCCCACAGATATTACCTTTGTGAAGACATGTGATGAGACTTGCACATATTCACTGACGAGTTGGACTGAGCCCAAGAACTGAGTCATTGCCAATTGGAGCAAAATGGACGTCTCCATTGGATGCTGAAATGAGCAGAATCAAAGTGTCTGGTGAGCACTTTCAGCTACACTTTCAATTTAATTCCATGGGTTACGAAATCTTTAGAGCTCCTTATTGCCACGAAGCTGTGTAGATTTTTTTTTTATGTTCCATTGTGGTCCTAAAATGATCATTCAGGTTGCTCCTCTAATAACTTGTCTTGGAGAATTTAATAGATCAACAACATTCGAAAATTCTAGGGGAACCCCACTTTCATTTAGCTGCAATGCACAAATGTTTGGCATTGTGGATCCAGCATCTTTTTGTTATTGTTCCTTTGGCCAAACAGCACGCGCCCCAGTTTAATGTGTTACTCCTACGGATTTCTACTGTAATAACTCATTACAAGGCCTTCCCGCTGATAAAAACATATTTTGAAGGTCCCAGTGTCTTCCTTCTGCTGGAGAGCTCGTCTGCTGTAAAAACATTCTGATTGTAGGAAGACTTTTATCTGCTCTGTGGAGCGTCTGAGGAATGTGCTGTAATGTTTGTTCAATCATAGAACGTCTTCCTACTATTCACGAGGGATTAGCATGAAGAGCGCGTGTGTGCTCATGCACAATGACATAAGTGGTTTTCACACTAACTGATAAACATGTCTATTATGTCCTGATAGCATGAATCATAAGTGTGAATGAGACATAATGGGAAGGATTTCTGAAGGATATCACACCAGACAGTGAGGCAAATACACGCGTATTATCACTTAAAATATGAATATTACTCAATCATGTGACAATATGGCATCTAATGAAGGGTGTGCTACCTTGTGAGAGGCCTTCTCTAACAATTGATGGCCTATCCGAAGTGTGGGTGGTTTATATTTAGGACTTCCAGTTTTATGGTATTTTTTTCTTTTCTATCTGAAATTATCCTTATTTCATTTTTGTTATTTTTATTTGTATTTATTTTGTGTGTTGTGAAAAAATTATTCGGACACAGATATATTGCCACATTTATTTTCCCCGATCAAGGTAGACTTGTACTTGGATGCCTCATGGGCTTTAGTGCTATAAGAAGCTGTCAGACCCCGTTTGGGGGTTACAGAGTAGGCAGGGGCTGCAGGGCTCAGAGTGGGGGTTGAGGTCTTTTGCCTTTGTTGTCCCGAGGCCGGCCTACTATGGCTCTGCATACGGGCCAAGTACAACCCCTATAGCACTTGATTCTCAATGGTAGCAATGGTTAGCGGTCACAGGCTTCTCAGGGAGGTTAGTGTGAGCATGCTCGTACTCAGAGGTCAACAACTACTCAACAGCACAATAAATGAATGTCCAGCCCAGGGCTTCTTTTGTTAAAAAAAATAAATTATACTTTAATGCACACTAGAACAAAATATTATATACTATTACAAAAAAATGCGGTTTAGTGTTTTTGGGTGTTATCAAGCAGTTCTCTGCCTCTGTCCGCTATCTCTTCAGATTATCCCCTCTGATCGAGGGTTGGTTCTCCTCTCTCTTTGTTTAGGTGGCACTCTTCTTTTTGGACTAAGGGTTATTAACATGATAATGGCTCAGATGCAGTTATCTCTCCTGAAGTTAATGTGCACAATCTTTGCTCCCAAGTCTAAGTGTTTCAGTCTTAAAACATGGGGTAGATCATTCCTTGTTAGATCAGTGCAACTGCAAAGCTCTCTCTCTCCTGTGCAGATGTAGCCTTTCATAAGCTGGTTACTTCTGACAGATGCGACTACGTACAAGCCAGCTACTTCTGACATGCAAATGGGCCTCTGCAATTATGGTCGCAATTTTTGTGGTTCCTACCAGGAACCAATGCAGAAAGACTGCAGGACCACGGACACCAGGATTCACAGACAACTCTCCTCAGTCCTTCTCTTCTGGGTGCCCCCCAGGATACCTGGTGCATGCAACTCCTTCCTTCTCATGGATAGACACACATCCTGCAGGGTTGGCATGCCCCTTCCCTCAGCAGACAGGGAGACTTCTAGGCACCTCAGGATAGGTGCACAGCTCTTCCAGCTAGAGATCCAGACAGAGGTGATGCTCCCATACCTCTGGAAACTGGCTGTCAGACAGACATCAGCTCTGGTAGCACAGCAATCCTCTGACTACTCTATAGAACTCTTGCTTTGTTGGTCATAGAGGACTTGGAACTGGAACAACAAATAGGATAGTGAGATCCCACTATAATTCACCAAAATCAGACATAAGATTTGTAGAGATTGTCTGTAACTTCAGATCTGATTTGAGGTGGTTCTCCTTTGAAGTGTCCACTCCAGGCTGCTCTCCATGCAAAACTTTGTGCAGAGCCCCATTGATGCACTCCATACCGGATTTTCCAGTGAGCCCGCAGCGACCAACGTGCGAAGCCGCTAGTCAATGCCAGCGAAGGAACCTGCCCCCGCTTTGCGCCACGCTCCTCGCTTGCCCCCTGTACGGATAGAGGTGGGCTCTCGATGATTCTTGCAGTCCCCCTCAGGGCCCATCAAGCAGCGGTAAGGTGGCAGCCGGCAAGGCGGCTGGGAAACGGGTTCGTGAGCTGTTCGTGTTCAAGCGGTCTAAGGCGACGAGTGCGGCCGCCATTAGAGGTGGCTGCTGAGCGTGTGCCGGGCGTAACCCGCAGAGGCGGCCCATCTAGGTTGGGTGCAGCCTGGGGATTTCAGCCAGAGTGCCCCGCTCGTCTGCTACCATGCCACCACGCCACCATGCCACTTGGGGTGCAAGAGGCGGGGAGGAGCAGGGGGTTACCACCACCATAGAGTTGCTGCAGAGTGTCACCCCGTGCTACCCTGTTGCATCTATCCAGCCAACTGGCGCCCCCTGCTGCTAGGAGGTGGCCAGCTTGGGGAGGTCCAATCCGCAGCACCCAGTGGCAGGAGTTGCCAGCCGTCATCTTCCATATGCCATCTGTCATCTGCCAACTGCCAACTGCTAAGCTCTTCTGGTTCCGCATAGTCTCCCCCCACAGGGGGAAAGCAGGGAGGCGTCAATCGACTGGGAACCCACTTACACCAGCTCCAGCACTATTCTTGAGGAGTTAGCAGGTAAACAAGGAATCAAACATTCCAGGAGCTCCAACTGGTGGCAAAGGAACGGTCAGAGGCCTAGAGGGACTAAAGGGGACCAAAGGGGAAGTCAAAGAATATCCCAAGGGGGAAACGAGTAAATCAGGAAACGAGGACGACATGAGGTCAGGCAGAGTAAGGAGGTCCCCGACAAAACCAAAGCCTAAACCAAAGCAAAGAAAAGCCAAAGGTGAGGACACCCCTGAATTCGACACAAAAAGCGGCAAAAAAAGCAGCGCAACTATGGATCCCCTAAACAGAGCCAATAGGGACATCAGCTTCTGTTCTACCCTCAGCGATATAGATGCTAGTGAAACCTGCAGTCCAGCGTCTATAAAAAATCTCCAACCTACTATCCACCTGAAGCTGGCATCAAAACGCGAGGTGCCAAAAGAGCTCATAAACATTGAGGGGGCGTCCCAAAGGGAAAATCCATGCACCATTCAGCCAAAAATCTATACAAAATTCTCTTTTCTGAAAGACCCTGGAACAGTTATTTACTCTAAAAACGAGGATATTAAGGGGTTACAAACCCCTCTACAACCAGGGCGATTCAAACACACCCCACAGATGTTTGCTAACCCGGCTGGACCACCATCACTTGCAAAGGACAAACCCTACGAAAAGAACAAGGGCACGGACAGGGACATGGACATTGACAAAATAGATACAGAAACCAGGATAAATAGTGAGGCCAATAATCCACTAGGGGATAAAACCCGTGGAGAGCCCACCCTGGTGATACCTAGAAGCATAAAAGGCATTCCAATAAGAAACCTTAAGGTTCAAAAAACCTCCATACTGGAAAACAAGAGCCAGCTGGGCACAGACCCTATAAACTCTACAAATACGTTAAAACAAGGGGAAATTAACGAACGAATGGGTCCCAAGGACCCCCAAGCCCTCTCTCCAGTGCAGAGCCAACAGACAGAACAAAATGCTTGGGTCACGTTATCACAGCCAAAAAACAACTCTCCCTTGCAGAAATCAACCACACAAGCTGACACCTTGTCAGCTCTCAACGAACCATTAAACAACACACCACACGTGTGCTGTTTGCTGCTTTCTTATGAAGACTCCCACTCAACGGACGGTGACATGACCTTCCTTGCCTCGCAGGAATGGGAGGAACTTGTTGCTTCGTATCGCTTTAAGCCTGCTTCATTTCATTCCACCACGGTGCCCCCAAGTGCGTCTTGGGCAGAAAGAAGCAACTACACAGGACCAACATATACAGAATCCACATGGGCAACTATTTTAAGCACTATGCAATACTCAGCCATGGTGCTTCAATATCAATCCCATAAATTGGACCTGCAGCTTAG
Organism: Calotriton arnoldi; assembly: GCA_963921515.1. Taxonomy (NCBI): domain Eukaryota; kingdom Metazoa; phylum Chordata; class Amphibia; order Caudata; family Salamandridae; genus Calotriton; species Calotriton arnoldi. Next base: position 63,901 of record CAWUFW010007116.1, read on the forward strand.
GGTTCTTCAAACTTTAGCAGATTTTACTTCAGGGATAGATAGGAAACTAGCAGAACTCAATGGTCTCATAAAGCGAGGGCAAGAAGCTGCACAAGGAACTCAAATACTACACCCTGAATGCACCTGCGCCCCCAATAATTGACAAACTATTCACGTTGCCATCAATGCTAGGAGACCTACTATCAGACTTAAAAACAAACACCACACCGCACAACCACTCTACCGATGGAACACCAAGAAGAGACACAACGATACCCGGTCAACATAAAATGGGGAACACGCCGATTAGCTTACACCACCCCCCAGGAGGCAGCAAAGCAGTGATCCAGCACGACTAATATAATTCCTTCTCCTTTGGACATGACATCCAGGTTGAAACACTCTTTCAACAACAACTATACCATATGACGGTGGGGCCCATAACACCGCCTAAACATTCACTCACCCAAATATTCCCTGGATCCCATCCACATTCACCTAGGAGAAAGAATTAAAAACTGCTGGAGGAACGGGATACCTTTTAAAGTTGACAAGATATTTTCTTAAACATAATACATAATCAGTTTTAATCCTGTCGGTTCTAAGACATCAAGGTATTCCGCTCTTTGGTCGATGGACCAACTATTAGAATAAGTTGATGGTGATTAAGACCAGCTCAATCACATTAAAACCTATTAAAACATTACACTTATTATTGATCTAAAGAACCACAGACTCGTAGTTTTAATTATAATAAAGTTTATCTACTTTCTTCAAATGCATGAATAAGATTCAATTTTATTAATCAGTTTAATACGTTTCAATATTATTATAAGAAATAAACTTTAAAAAGAATTTATGCATACCCCTTTTAGATGCAGAATAAAAGTTCGCCAAGGCGGATAAATTGCAGATCACAGCATAGAATTCCCAAAACTGACTGTCTGTCCCGCTAAACAGGCCTCCTCGACGGACCTCCTATACAGGTTTCCCGCATCGATCTCGTTCCTTCCCAGTCAAGTTTAAGCTAAAAATGAATAATTCTATTAAGAAAATGGCCTATAGAAAATAGCAGCAGTTCTCCAGCGTCAACGTCCAGTGCTCAAAAATTATGTATGAATAGCGCTCCTCCTACTTAAGAGTAGGTCCTCTTATACCCTACTACTAGCTTACTAAACTGAAAAGTTGCAAATCTTTGGGGGCGAGAATCACGCTAATTGGTCCATTGGAGGGGTGGCAAGTTGCCCTCCTTGCTCAAACCGGTTCTGAAATTGTTTATAATTTTGTCCTTTCACACGGCTTTAGGGTAATAGCAATCCGATTGACATTTCATCATATGTTTCTTCTTCTTTGTAACTTTATTTTAAACAGTCCATTGTTAATTCACTGTGGCTTGTCCCCTGTTCTCACGGATTCACGCTGAGTCCTTCTTGGCACTTGCTTGGTGTCAGGTCAGGCCGACCTTGACACTTCTCACTCTGGGCTCGACTTGTAGCCACGTGATATGTCTCTGCGGCTTTCTTCCGCTTGGAAGCCATCTTTGCATCTGCGCATTGAGCCCATTTGCCTCGGCAGCCATTTTTACAGCACGGCCTAACAGGCCCGAACGAACTATCATGAAAACAAACACAATCATAATTAAAATAGAGAAAATAAGCCTTTTCGTTTCCCACCCGTCATTCTAAGTACCCCAATTAGGTGTTACCTAGCAAAAGCGACATGTAAAGCCATGTTTACTTACCATCCGCATTCTTTTGCCACAATACAATTTTACTACATAGCACAAAACATGCAATATTACTCTAATTAGTACGCAAACCATTATATTAGTGTTATTTCACATTGACAAATGTAAATAGGTTAACTTTGCACATAAATTGCCAGTTACCACTTATGTATAATGTCTATAAGAGACGTAAAATGTTGATTAGTCAGTCAAACAATTAATAACATTAATTTATTAGCATGAATATTAGGGGGTTCAAAAAAAGTTTTTTTTATTTTTTATTTACCTTGCTCCATCAACTCCCCCCTTTGGTGATTTTTAATATCACCACAAAAACCCATGTTACACAATTTTCTCAGATAGAATGTTTCTTGTCCACTTACTTTTTGTTAGTTTTACACATCAGTATCCCTTTCATCTTGTCTTTTTGTTCTCTCATACATGTTTTCTTTTAGTTCTTCAAGTTCTATTTCACCCAATTCTCGTTCTCTTTCTTAATTTATCTTATTTTCTCTTTTTATTTTGTTTTGTCTTTTTCTCCTTTTAATACATATAATAACAAATTTCACTAATAACACCACTAATATTACTACTGTTGCTGATATCAAAACTTTCCCTACAATAGAACTACCTATTTCAGTGAACCAGTTTGGTATTGAGGAAAAACTCTTACCAAGTTTCTCCCAGGCATTTTCAACCTCCAGTGGAACAAGTTCTTTGTGCAAATTAGTAATATTCTTTATATACTACTGTATATTTTCACTTTTATCTGGAATGTAAGTGCAACAATGTTGGACTTTCAGCATTCCACAGACTCCACCCTCTTTTGCCAAAAGAGTGTCACGGGCAAGTCGATTTTGCATCAACATAGCTCTCATGGCAACCATCTCGGTATTTACCATCAAGAACCCTCCAGCAGTATTCGTTGATAAACGATCTACTACTGTGGACAATTTCCGAATTTTAAATGCATTCAAAGATATACCCACTGCTGGTATCATTGCTCCAAAAATGTCACCAACTATTTCTGAAAAACTTTCCCGTTTTCTACGTGTGAATGTTTCACCCATTTCGTGTGTTCCTTTTTCTTCTCTCTCCACATGACATTTTTTGGGAAAGACCAGGCCTAAATAGCATGACCCATACCAATAGTCCGGCAACCTGTAATAAGCTCTGTTTCCACAAATATAATAGATCCCTGGAAATATTGGATCTTTTCCTCCGTTGAATCCCCATCCTCCTAAAATCTTGTAATTGTCTCGACATTCACTGGAACCCACGAAATAGTTATCATATCTGGTTCTATTTCTACTGATGCACAACTTTCCCTGTTGGGGCCAATCTAAAGTCATAGCTGCATCTGTTTTTTTCTTATCATTATTTTCTCCTTCAAACGCCCAAAGGGGTGTTTTTGTCTCTTCTTCTATTACCTTTCTTTGGAATTTAACTCTTCTGCTTTCTACCATTTCTAAAAATACCTTTTCTTCTTTCTTTAACTCACAGGTAAGGTTGTGTTTAACTATATTTTCTAATGTCAAATCTTTATTTTCTAGGAAAAATTCACCAAACATTTTTGTTTCTTTCACTTTGTTCAATTCAGGAATTATAGGAATTTTTGCGAAAAACGTATTTATATCAGTATAATAATATTCTAACCTACCTGTTTTATAAAATAAACTAGCTAAAACACTACATGTTATTCCATACGTCAAAGGAAGGTGATGATAGGTCACACCTTCTGTGACAGACGCAGGTCATTGCATACAAACATAACAATCTCTCACATCCATTGTTTCTACATATTCATATAACAACTTTGTGAAAACGTTCTTTGAAAAATCAGTTATGGATCTATCCTTATGTAACTCGGCACTATCTATTAATGTTGCTGTGTTCTGTATGTTAACTTCCTTATCCTTCTTTGTGTTGTTCCCTAATATGGACGTTTCTTCTACCGCTAATCTAATTGGAATGGTGATTGCTAAAATAAGCCAAACAAACATTAATAAACCTGTACAAAAGAAACACATTCTACACCATCTACGTAAAAACTCTCATCTAGGTCTTCTATTCTCTGTGTCTACCATCTTGTTCTATTATCTATATATATATATAGAAAAAATGTGTCACCACACCTCAGAATGACGTTTCAGCCACTCTACTTTCTCACTTTGTCTCGTTTGGTACTCTCTTTAGTTCTTCTCAGAACTCTTTCTTGTCTTATTCAGGTTTTGAGTGTCCAGTCCGGGTTTTCTTTTTAATCTCTTCAAACTTGTTGCACTTCACTTTCAACCATTGGTCTGCAGCTTTCTTCTGGGTTCTCGTGAGTGTTTTCTTCTTCTTTGATGTCAGTCAATGCGATGTATAGCCACTCAGGTGATTTATATTTCAAATTAGCTTTCTTCACTCTTTTCGTTTTCTGCAGTTGTTTTCCACTTTGTTTTTCTTGCTCCCTTTGACTTGTTATCTCATTTACTTGTTCTGCATTATCTCTATTTAAATTTATAATTTTGTATCTCAGTCTTTTTACTTTGTGGGGCCAATTATCTCCTTTTCTCGGCCTTTTTGGTTCACTTTCCTTTTCCTCTTGTTCAGCTCTCCAAGTTCTCTTTCTTGGTCCTAATCTCTGCTTCCTCTCTTCTTCACTTTCTTCTGATTCTGTTTCAGACCTTACTTCACTTCCTCTTATTTTGAACTTTATGATTTCACCTTCTTTGTCTGGATCTGAACCTTCCTGTGTCTTTTCTGTTTGGCCACTTGCTTCTATCCCTCCTCGAGGTTCTTCCGAATTCTCGTTGGTCTCTCTGTCTGTTTCTAAATTTCCCTGTTCTTTTGTTTGTTGGTCTGTCCCTATTGCTCCTCGGGGTTCTTCCGATTCTTCTATCTCTCTATCTGAATCTATCCCTCCCTCGTCTAATTCGACAATTTTTGAAGGATTTTTACCATAGCTTGTGCTTGACTGATCAATGTCACTGTCTCTTGGTTCAGTTTCTTCGTTTATGATGTCAGTTTTCCATTTATTCTTTAGCTTTTCATCACAATCTGATTGGTCTGTTTCAGATGCTGAACTTGTATCTGATATTTCCAAATGTCGACTTACGGGTCGATCTTCAAGTTCTGGAACCTTTGCTATTTCAAATTCTTCTCCTGTCGTCAAATTTGTACCTGGGTCTTCCAGATGTCGACTTACAGGTCGATCTTCAAGTTCTGTAACCCTGTTTGTTTCGTCTTCTGCATCGGATGCTGAACTGGTATCAGATATCTCCAGATGTCGACTTACAGGTCGAGCTTCAGGATCTGGAACTCTGATAGTATGGCTGGCATGTACCCAGTTTTTCACTCCTGCACATTTGACTGCAGTTGTTGTCACCAGGATCACTTATCGTGGTTGGTCCCAGCGAGGAACCAAACAGTTTCTTCTTCTGTGGACTTTTATGCGAACCCAGTCTGCTGGACTCAAATCATGAGCTGGTTTTCTTTCGAGAGTGGTCGCATCCGGTCCAACCTGATGAAACACAGAATGTACCACATCAGCCAATCCTTTGCAATAATCCAACACGAGATCATCAGTTATAGTCAGCAGTTTGTTGACAGGTACATGTGTTGTCTCATTGCTCGTCCCATGATTATTTCGTGGGGACTCAGACCTGTTTTTCTATCAGGTATGCTTCTGATAGTCATTAGTACCAATGGTAGGGCATCGGCCATTTGAGTCCTATGGCTTGACACATCTTCCCTAACCTATTCTTTATTGTTCCATTCACTTGTTCTAATACTCCAGAAGCCTCTGGTCTGTATGCACAGTGCAATTTCTGTTGAATGCCAAGAGCTTCACATATCAGTTGGATTAGCTCATTTTGAAAATGTGTTCCTCTATCTGTTTCAATCGTTACTGGAAAACCGTACCTTGGAATGAATTCTCTCAGCAAGAGTTTAGCTACTGTAATTCCATCATTCCTTCTGGTCGGATAGGCTTCCACCCAACGAGAAAACAAACAAACGACCACAAGAACGTACTTCAGTCTATTGCTTGGGGGCATTTCTATGAAATCCAGTTGCATTCTAGTGAAAGGACCTCCCTCTCGCCGTATTGTTCCTAGACTCACTACTGTTTTCCTTCCTGGATTTATCTGTTGGCAAATAAGACATCTTTGACAAAGACTTTCAGCTATTGCTCTGAATTTTGGGTTATACCAGGTTTGTCTGAAAAGTCGGATCATGGCGTCCCTTCCAATATGAGCTTGTCCATGGTACATCCGTGCCATGTTAGAAATCATGCTATCAGGCATAACTGGTCTTTCATCTCTATAAACCCAAACGTCATCTTCCTCCCTTTTCCTGCATCCTGCTTTTATCCAACTATCTTTTTCCTCATCATTTGCTGCTTCCTGTAATTGTCTTACTTCAGCCCATGTTTCAACAATGTTAGTAAACAGCAAGGGACATGGAACATGCTCTCTTTCTCTTCTTCGATTCAATGAAACTGTATTTTTAGCACAATATTGAGCTATCTCGTCGGCATATTTATTGCTCACGGTTATGAAATCTTCCCCATTTTTGTGCGCAGCACACTTCACCACTGCAATCTGTTTAGGCAGCTGTATCGCCTCAAGCAATTTCTTCACAAACTCACCATTTCTAATTGGAGTTCCTGCAGACGTCAAGAAACCTCTCTGGGACCAGATCTGTCCAAAGTCGTGGACCACTCCGAAGCCATACTGGCTATCTGTGATCACCGTAATTCGGACATTGTTTCCCAATTTGCACGCTTGAATCAGAGCAATCAATTCAGCCACTTGGGCGGAACGTATCCCTCTCAAACAAGATGCTTCCATTATTGCAGCTACTGTACACACAGCATACGCCGCACTCAAAACTCCTTCACTCGTCCTCAGGCATGAACCATCCACAAACATCACATAATCTGATTCTTTTAAAGGCTCATCCTTGATGTCTGGCCTTGGTTTCGTACAATATTCAAGTACATCCAAGCAATTATGATCAACTTCATCTTTGTCTGCCACACTCCCTTCATCCGGCAATGATGTCGAAGGATTCACGCTTGTGCATCTGTCAATGGTTACATTGGCTGCACTCAAAATCACTTTCTCATACCTAGTCAGCCGACTATGTGTCATGTATTGAGTTTTGGTTCTTGTCAAGAGAATTTCGACTGAGTGTGGAACATATACTCTCAGTGGATATCCCATCACAATGCCTTCACTTTGTTCCAGACTCACACAAGTAGCAGCTACTGCTTTCAGACATCCAGGCAACGCTTTTGCTACCGGGTCTAAAACAGCTGAAAAATATGCAATAGGTCTTTTCATATTTCCATGTCTTTGCACTAAGACTGAAAGTGCACACCCATCTCTCTCACTACAATACAGCTCAAATTCTTTTTCATAGTCTGGCATTCCCAGTGCCGGTGCTTCACACAGTCTCGTTTTTAGTTCTTTGAATGCTTTCATTTCTTTGTCATTCAATTCAAACGGATCTTTAACATCCTTTTTCGTCAATCGCTGTAAAGGTTTTGCAATTAATGAAAATCCACTTATCCACTGTCTACAATACCCAACCATTCCAAGGAACATTCTCACTTCTCTTTGTGTCATTGGAGCTCTCATTCCTCGGATAATCTTTATTCTCACGGTCGTTACCTTTCGCACTCCCTTTTCAATCTTGTGACCTAGGTATTGAACTTCTTGTTGACAAAACTGTAATTTAGACGGGGACACCTTATGTCCTCCTTCGGCTAAATGGTTCAGTAAAGCAATTGTGTCAGTAACACATGCTTCTTTGGTTTTTGATGCCACTAATAGGTCATCAATGTACTGAACCATCACAGATTTTTCAGGCATTGTTAAATCTTCCAATGATTTCTTTAGGATCTGATTAAAGATTGAGGGACTTTCTGTATACCCCTGAGGAATTCGGCACCATGCCAAAATACGCTCTCCAAACCGGAACGCAAATAATGGCTGGCTATCTGGGTGTAACGAAATAGAGAAAAATGCATGGCACAAATCAATGACTGTGTACCATTCTGCATCACGTGGAATCTGATACAGTATTACAGCAGGGTTTGGTTCAATTGGACAACAAGGAACAACGATTTTATTAACCTTTCGCAAATCTTGCACTATCCTATATGTTCCATTTGGCTTTTTCAGTCCCATAATAGGTGAATTACATGGACTGCTCATTATTTCTTTCAATATTCCCTGCTCAATCATTTTATTGATTACAGGTGTTATTCCTTCAATAATTTCTGGCGTCAATTTATATTGTGGAGTATTTGGGTAATTTGTTCCTTCTCTAACAGAAATTTTAACAGGGTCTACTCCTCTCATTAACCCTATGTCTTCGCCAGTAAAATCCCATACCTCCTGTCTGACTGTTTCTTTTAACTCAATTGGGATTTTCTCTACATCAAACACAGGAAACATGTCATTCACTCCGGGCTCTAATTCTGCCATTGTCATTTTATATAGTACATCTTCATCTGGTGTCTGAAATGCAATCCCATCCGGGGTACAATAAATGGTGCAATTCATTTTGCAAAGTAGATCGCGTCCAAGTAAATTTACAGGACTACAATCACACACCACAAATCGGTGCATTTCTCTGAATGGTCCAACTTTTACCTCTACTAATTGGTAAGAGGCACCTTAATCTGCTGGTTTGAAACACCAACGACTTGGATATATTCACCTGAGAGAGGAAGGTTTGGAATTTCCACTGATCTAACAGTAGAACGGGTAGCTCCAGTGTCCACAAGGAATGTCACATTTGCACCATTCACTTCTCCATCCACAAATGGACCCGTCTGGTCTACCTCTAGAGTTGCGCCAAGAACGCACTCTTCCTCCTCTCCTAGGCACCGTCATGAACTTTAATCCGATTCATTCCCATCCTGTCGTAACCAATACTGCGATATCGCAGCTGCGCACGGCAATTGTGTTACCTGCTCTCCTCCATAGAATCCTGTCTCTGCACTGTATCTCTGAGGGTTTACACTCTTGGGAAGTGGTGGTTGTGGCACCTGACTTTGTTGAGTAACTACCTGCGGTTGCTGCAGTTGTTGGTAACTCACCTCACTCTGCACCTGTGGATTTAATGATTGATTTTCCGTATTAGCTTTTGGAGGAAATTTACACTCGTTTCTCCAATGCCCTAACTTTCCGCAGTTGTGGCATGGCCACTTCTTCTTTGCCTCTTCTATACTCATCTGACCTTTGCCTTTACCTATATTCGGTTTGGATTTAGTTTGTCCTGTCTCATTAACCTGATTATTCAATTGAGCTTCTTGTTTTTCTGCAACTTTCACTTGTGCCCACATCGCTTTCTCTTTTAATTTACGCTGTCTACATTCAATGTCATCACTACAATACTTGGCATACCTCAACACCTCGTCCACTGTGCTGTTTTGCCAACATATCATGTGCTGTTTAATCATTTCGCTTATTTCTGGTTTCAACCCATAAACAAATCTGTATACAAAATGACTCATGTCCTTTTCATTCAGAGTCTCATAACCGCTATACTGTTTGAAAACCAAAAGTAGCCTCTCGTAGTAGGCATGTACAGACTCCTTACTCTCTTGCGTAGTTCTGTCAATCTTTACCCAATCAGTTCCTTTGGGTGGAATTTTGTTTTTCAAAAAGGTAATAACCTGATCATACTTCCTCATTACTTCTGGTCCTGGCGCTCCTGTTTTTGCGTCTCTTGGGTATTCTACTGTCGGCCAATCAATGGTAATCTTACATTCTGTCCATAAATCGGCTGGTACTACAATATCAAACAATCCATCCAAATCTACCCACAACACTTTCGAAACTTTGACAAACCTTTCCACTTGTCTGTACCATTCTACAGGTTTTTCTCTCAATTTTGGAAAGTCATTTGTAAATGACAGTATATCTTGTCTAGACCATGGGACATGTACATAACTACCTCCTGGAGTTTCTCTCATCGGATGCTCCCGTACGACTGCTTCCTTATCTGTCACCACAAAAGCCAAAGACGCTTTGTCGGTTGTTTTCTCATTTCTTTTAGTCCACCTGCTTCTCCATCTGTCCACATCACCCCATTTTCTTAACAATACGATCAATTCTTTTATCTGGGTTAAACGTCCTGATGTATTCAGATTTTCTATATCTTTCTCACAAAAATCTACCCTATATGGTTTCTGCAAACTTCTGACTTTTACAAATTCCACTCCTAGTTCATTCGCTGTCTCTTCCAATTTGTCATGTAAATTTCTAGCTCGCCAAGTAATGCTCTTACACAAGAACATTATCTCGTCGTCCTGATATGTTTTCAATTTTTCTGTACCAATAGTCCCTAAAATCAACTCTTCCATATCTATCTTTAGCCTGATTACATCCAATGGTTTCGGTTCTGTCTCTTTATTTTGCAAATTTCTCATCCATTCACTTAATTCTTCTGGAGTTGGACCTACAGGTGTACTATTTATTTCTATCCAGTTTCTATTCCTCTCTGGCGTTTCAGATGCAGACTCGGTTCCCATTGGAATCCTTTTTATCTCACTCTCATTTACTGTCAGGTTAGTAGGCGGACTCGGTCTATATGAGCTGACCAAATCTCTTGCCTCTCCAGTTTCTGTATTTATCCCTTCTCTCATTCTTTGCAAATTTGAGTTCATGGGGATGACTAAAAAATGCTCATCTATTTTCTGGTTTTCAAGAACTGGTATTACTGGTCCTATTGTCACTGGCACGGTCACAGCTTCCATGTTCATTGTTAACTCTCTTATTTTCTCAGTTAATTCTCTTGTGGTTTTTGCTAACTCAGCTGCATTGCCACTGTCAGATTTTTCACTTCGTGGAGTTTCTAGCTGTTCATTTGACCTATTTATATCGTATCTTTGTTCTGGACTTTTATTCCTCCCAGTTTCCATTGGCGGTGCATTGGGTGTCACCATCGCAGAATTCTGTTGATATGGAGGTGGGTTTCGGTTTAAAATATCTTCCAGCAATTCATCCTCCGTTTCGCTACCTCCATACCCGTACCTCTCTGTAACAGTATGTTTCTTTTTCTCTGTACACTTTCTTCCAGTACCCTCTTAAACTGTAAAGGCTGGAAACAAACCCTCTGTCATGTTAGCATATCTCCAACGCTTCATCCTGTCCTCATGATTCACTCCCCATAACCTTCCAGGAACTAAACTATGATTCTTTGCACCTCTGTATCTTTCTCGTTCATACATCTCGTCTTCCCATACACCTAACGCTTCAAACTGTGTCGGTCTAGGTTTTGGCTCAAGCTTCATCATTTTCTCTCTCAAATTTCGAAGTACAGCTATGCTAAATTAACCATTCTCTGGAAAAGCCAATACTCCATCATTCTGAGTATATTTTGTCCAATTTTCTAACCAAATGCAAGTATGATAACCATATTTCAGCATCATATGAGAAGCTGGCGTTTTCGGCGGAGGAATTACCTGTCCCTCTCTAGTCACTACCTTTTTGTCTTTCTTAAAGAAGTTCTTAATTTTCGCCATCCATGACGGTTTCTCTCTGCAATACTCATAGTAAGCCATATTTCACGATTCTTCTCTTCTGACAAACTTACAACTCGGTTCTGTTTACTATACGCTATTCGGACCTATCCCAGCGCGTCTCACACCAACGCACCAATCCGAAGCCTCTACGTCACCGTTCTTCAGACCTATCCCAGCGCGTCTCACACCAACGCACCAATCAGGTCGTTCTTCGTTTTTCTAAGCACTGGCCAATCCCAGCGCGGCTTTTGTCATCGTCAGTTCTACTCCTGATCCCTCCTTTACAAAATTATCGGCAGTTCTTTTTCTTGACTAAATCTTATTAGTTACAACATAAAACGCATTTCCATTGTCTGTTTTCGCTAAACAAAAGTGATAGTTTACTCTATCTTACAAGAATACTGTTTCGTTCGATAAGTGTAGCACTTCCCTCTACCTTACCCTTCTTTCAAGCAAGGGGTAAACCCGTTTCTCTGGGGATAAAACACATGTGGAGACTACACTGCTCCTGAGAATTAAGGCCAGAGTTTCACAAGAAAACCAGTTGCTATTTCACTCATACACGTTTTATACAGAAAATGTCCCTATCATAACACAACCTGTGTTATCACCAATTTGAAAATCAGACAATGCACTATTCCATGTGACTTCTCTTGCCACACATGTCCACTTCCTACTTCCCGGAAGCTTCAAAATTTCCGACTTACATATTACATAGTACAATTCGACATGTAGTGTTAGACATGAAATAATCAGTAATCAATAATCACCAAACTAATCTATAGTAACCATAACTCTGCTACCAAGAAATCTGATCCAGCGCGACTAATATAATTCCTTCTCCTTTGGACATGACATCCAGGTTGAAACACTCTTTTAACAACTATACCATATGACGGTGGGGCCCATAACACCGCCTAAACATTCACTCACCCAAATATTCCCTGGATCCCATCCACATTCACCTAGGAGAAAGAATTAAAAACTGCTGGAGGAACGGGATACCTTTTTAAAGTTGACAAGATATTTTCTTAAACGTAATACATAATCAGTTTTAATCCTGTCGGTTCTAAGACATCAAGGTATTCCGCTCTTTGGTCGATGGACCAACTATTAGAATAAGTTGATGGTGATTAAGACCAGCTCAATCACATTAAAACCTATTAAAACATTACACTTATTATTGATCTAAAGAACCACAGACTCGTAGTTTTAATTATAATAAAGTTTATCTACTTTCTTCAAATGCATGAATAAGATTCAATTTTATTAATCAGTTTAATACGTTTCAATATTATTATAAGAAATAAACTTTAAAAAGAAGTTATGCATACCCCTTTTAGTTGCAGAATAAAAGTTCGCCAAGGCGGATAAATTGCAGATCACAGCATAGAATTCCCAAAACTGACTGTCTGTCCCGCTAAACAGGCCTCCTCGACGGACCTCCTATACAGGTTTCCCGCATCGATCTCGTTCCTTCCCAGTCAAGTTTAAGCTAAAAATGAATAATTCTATTAAGAAAATGGCCTATAGAAAATAGCAGCAGTTCTCCAGCGTCAACGTCCAGTGCTCAAAAATTATGTATGAATAGCGCTCCTCCTACTTAAGAGTAGGTCCTCTTATACCCTACTACTAGCTTACTAAACAGAAAAGTTGCAAATCTTTGGGGGCGAGAATCACGCTAATTTGTCCATTGGAGGGGTGGCAAGCATCACCTCATTGCCCTCCTTGCTCAAACCGGTTCTGAAATTGTTTATAATTTTGTCCTTTCACACGGCTTTAGGGTAATAGCAATCCGATTTACATTTCATCATATGTTTCTTCTTCTTTGTAACTTTATTTTAAACAGTCCATTGTTAATTCACTGTGGCTTGTCCCCTGTTCTCACGGATTCACGCTGAGTCCTTCTTGGCACTTGCTTGGTGTCAGGTCAGGCCGACCTTGACACTTCTCACTCTGGGCTCGACTTGTAGCCACGTGATATGTCTCTGCGGCTTTCTTCCGCTTGGAAGCCATCTTTGCATCTGCGCATTGAGCCCATTTGCCTCGGCAGCCATTTTTACAGCACGGCCTAACAGGCCCGAACGAACTATCATGAAAACAAACACAATCATAATTAAAATAGAGAAAATAAGCCTTTTCGTTTCCCACCCGTCATTCTAAGTACCCCAATTAGGTGTTACCTAGCAAAAGCGACATGTAAAGCCATGTTTACTTACCATCCGCATTCTTTTGCCACAATACAATTTTACTACATAGCACAAAACATGCAATATCACTCTAATTAGTACGCAAACCATTATATTAGTGTTATTTCATGTTGACAAATGTAAATAGGTTAACTTTGCACATAAATTGCCAGTTACCACTTATGTATAATGTCTATAAGAGACGTAAAATGTTGATTAGTCAGTCAAACAATTACTAACATTAATTTATTAGCATGAATATTAGGGGATTCAAAAAAAAAATTCTTTATTTTTTTTTATTTACCGTGCTCCATCAGCAGCAACACCAATTAAAGAGAGCACAGCCAGCAAAAATTGTTCGCTCCCGAAAGCACGTCGCAAACAAAATAGGAAGGAAAGGAATAGGAAGATAGCCGCCTTGGGACTTTGTGGCAAAAACCAGCCTCCGGCAATTCTCGCGGAATTCGAGGACACCAGGTGCACCCCAACCCCCACCTTGGATGACAGGCCAGACCACCCTACCACAAGACTCAACGCCACCCAGGCACCAACCGCGGGCCCACCATTACAACCATTACCACAAAGCACCACAGTAGATGACAACAAACAGGGGAACAATCAGATAAGCAAGCAGCTAGTCATAATGAAGCAAGAACCCAGCAAGGTCACCAGCACGGCACAAACCCCAAGGTCCAAACTGAGAGACGGCCCATTGAACAACTCGAGGGAGTCACCACAAAGGTCACAGAGGGAGAACGAGCATAGTACCAACACATCGGACAAAGACCAGACATCAGTTGAACTCCAACAAATTTGCCACACCAATGCTAAACAAGGAGCCAGTAAGAGCAACCCTGCTCCACCAAGGCCCCATCATCATGAAGCAACCCCTCCCCAGGAAACCGAGGCTAAAGATGCAAAGGGAACGGACACCATCATATTTCTTCCCGAATATGAAACTCGGGGAAGAGCTTACATATTAAATAGAGGGAACATATTGCGGCTCCTACACTCCATCACGAGTCTGGAAAACCTAAGTTCAGTAGATCTACTCTCTATTGAATTTCAGCCAACCAACAACTTGCAATGTCCAGAAGCAACTAAAACAAAATGGAATACTAACGAGATAGTCAACAAAATCATGAAAGAAGAAAACACGTTTTTACAATGGGGGATAAAACTAAAAACTGAATTAAGACCACCCTACCCAACGCCCTTCCTAAATGTTCCCACCAACGGATTATTCAAAACTATGCTTGATGATGTGCCAGAACAAGTCAAGATCATCACTCTTTTTCAGGAAAAAATTCCAATTTAATGCTTTCTTAAGAAGTCTTTATGATGCTTGACTCTTTCCAGAATTCAGTCATGTACAACTATGAAGGATCAAGGATCAATAAATCAAAAAACGTAAAGTTACAGCCAACACGTGTTTCGCCCCCTTACACCGGCCTTCTGGCCTGGGGCTTCCTCAGGGCTGTACATTCAAGAAATAGCAACATACAACACAATAATCAAAATTGGGAACATATTAACAAAAATTCCGCAATGCAGTTCTAAACATACATCACCCGTGACAATGCGGTGTCAATGTCGTGAAGTGGAATCGAAGGTAAGGGTCGAGAATAGGTTATGGGATGGAAGGGAAGGAAAGGTACGAACAAGACATTCGTAGTGACAAAGTGAGAAAGAAAAAATGAGTGAAGAATTTAGACAGGAGGATGAATTAATGTAGGCAACAGATATGAAAAAGGAGAGAAAGGTAAGGCGTGGCCATGCGAGTCATAAGAAACATTGCAGGAAGAGGTCGGAGAAAGGAGTATAGAGTAAAGAGAGGCAAAAACATAATGAGGCAAAAATACCGCGAGAGAAAAACCGGGGACATCATTAGTACAAAACCGGTAGTCAATACCAACGAGGATAACATAACACAGCAATCGGGACCCTCATCCAGCTCAGACATAGACTCACCAACGACTAATTTGGAAAGTGATACTTCAAGATGCAAAGTACATTTTTTCTAAGAGATCCTTCGTTACAGACTGGGTATAAAGACAGCAAACGCCCAAAATACCACAACACCAGTAGCAGCCCCTCAATACTGACGACCACCAACATCCACGGTAGGGGTGACCACAAGGGCCAGGAAAAAGGAACTGGACAGAAGAACATAGTTACAGAAATTCTGGTGAAAAACCTCTTGAACATTACACTCGCTGATCATGAAGTAAACATTTTAAATAAAGGATTGTCATTTTGTCCCACGGCCTCCTGGAATTTGGTACAAACACATATTGATCTTTTCAAATTCACTCGAAAGCTCAAACTTAAAGTGTTCTTTGCAGACCGACTCACACAACACCAAGAACCACAACAAACCACCATCTCTAATCTTTCTATCCAAGATATGGAGAATATAGACTTACTCACTAACTTAAGCGAACAAGTAACAGATCCGAACTCACTAGCCAGAACTGCGATGGAATTAGGAATCAGTGGACAAAGTAATAGCCAACTCTTACAGAGCAATTTTTCATCTCCCAAATTACGTCTCACCGGCCCAAATACGCTTAGAATTTGGGCTTCAAAAACAATCAGTGGAAAGGAGGGGCGCAACTATAAAAAGCTGGCAGAAGACCCGAAGCGCCGAGGCAGGATCCCTAAACTCGCACCTTTGGATCGAGCTGTCTTGCCCAAAAAAATCACATGCCAGGGAGTACTTGTTTGACTCCCTAAAGCTACTGGGACTGTCTGACCTTTGGGGAACATCCACGGACCACCAGAACTTCAAAAAGACTGTGACAAAGGTAACAAAAATGGTATCCTTTTTAGAAGATAAGGAAACACTGGCCAAAAGGGCTCATGGTTGGACAGTGCTTAGTGACTACGAAGTCCTCAAACCACAATCTTATTTGAAAGTGAGAGTCAAAACGAGGATAAAAGAAAAATTCCTAAAGTTGCGGCTGGGTATCCTACCGATCCTCCCACACCTTCCGCCATGGGAAAGGAGATCAGGACCGCAGTCCTGCCGTCTATGCAAAAGAGGAAACGAGGATCTTGTGCATGTCATCTGCTTCTGCCCTAACCTAAAGGACATAAAAAGCACCTTACTTCAACCAATATTCAAGCAGAATGGCACTAGGACTTGTAGGCAGGCAGTAAAACTGTGCTTTAATCCGGCCAAAACACACTTCAGATCTGTCGAAGATTATAAGCGCAAAAACGTGAATTTTAATAGGATGTATGAGGAAGGCTGCTTAACTTGGCAAAGCGCTCGCTAGCTCAGCTTTCCTTGACGTACATGCACTTTAGATTTGTTGAAGAGCGCAATGCCTAAATGTGAATTTTAACACAATGCATATAGATGGCTTTTTAACATTGTTTTTATCCACTGAATTATCTATATGGAATTTTTATTATCATGTGTATGGAACGGTTTTAATTAATCATGCATAATAAAACTTACTTACTTGCTTACTTACTTGTGCAGAGCAGGGTTTCCCAAACTTTTTAGAACTTTTGTGACCCACCTAGCTTTAATAGACATGAGGCAGACAATTTTTGTAATGTAACTAATGCATCCTGTGGTAGCACACTGTCATTTACAGGCAGCACATTGTCTGTAGAGTGGCATAGAGTAGAGTGGCCCAGTGTCGTAGAGTGGAGTGGCATAGAGTGGAGTAGATTGGCATAGAGTGGAGTGGCATAGAGGAGAGTAGAGTATCATAGAGTGGAGTAGCGTAGAGTGGAGTAGAGTGTTGCAGAGTGGATTGGCATAGAGTATAGTGTCGTAGAGTGGAGTGGAATGGATTGTATTGTATTGGATTGGAGTGGAGTGGAGTGTCGAAGAGTTCAAAAACAGATCCCCTAGATTGTGGACACTCCACCTTTGTCAGGAGATTCAACAATATTCATCCATCACTGCAATACCAGGATAAAAGCTCAATCTGTCACTATTTATTACATGCTCTCCTCTCTTCTCCTACACCCTCAAGGTGGTAGGGCATCTGCGGGGGTCCCTTAGGGCCGTCAGCATAGCCCCCCATTCTCGTAGATCATCTTCCACTTTGTCATCTCTTCGTGTGTGCTTCATGTGCAGTTCTTCTGCCACCTCCCACTCTGAGATATCCAGAAGCCAGTCCCTATAGAATATGGGCCCTTGAGCTGGCAATTTAATGGCAATGCGTAGTTTAGACAACAGTAGTCCAAGGAGCTGACATTTTCTACTCAGCTTTCTCCCTGCCAGCGATGGGAGTAAACCCAAAAGTACCTGTTTAACAGTGAGTTGCACAGACCAACCTGTGGCCCGTTTAGCTTTTCCACTACTTCCTGCCAGAAAGGAGTAATGAACAGAAAGGACCAAGCCACGTCTATGAAGTCAGCCTCCGTCACCCGCAGTGCATGCAGCACACTGCACGAGTGGTGCATATAGTGTGCAGAGTTTTGGGTGTAAGGTATGCCTGATGCATATAATTATATTGTACTAATTTAAATTGGGCATTGGAAGAGACTGTCTGTACCACCCCCATGCAACGTCTCCCACTCTGCAGCTGTGATAGGTTCCACCATCGCTCCTCTCCTCTCTATTCATTCTGTAGTTTTAGTGGAGGCACCGGGAAGTAATCATGCAAGACCCTGTACATCACTAATATCAATCGCCTCCCTCCGTCCATGCCAACATCACTGACAATGTCTGCGATGGGGGCGGTGCGTCTGGATAGCATGGCCAAAGCTCGTGTGCTGTGGTCGAATGTTTTGCATACTGAAGATATTGTTCCACTGCTAGTTCAAAGGACACAAAAGCGTCCTCTCTGGTAACAAACCATCTATCGGAGTCCCCGAGTGTGTTACAGCCACCGCTCAGCCACTTTTCTACCGACATGGCCTTAGCCATTCGCACAAAATGCTGCAACAACCAAATATGCATTTCAGGTGCATGCAGAGAGCGCTGGATCACCCGCTTCACCGCCTGTTCCCAGATTCTGCAGGTCTGCTGCACCACATACAGTGTGTCCGGTAGCACTCCAACCCCCTTAATCAGCAAGGTAGTCGGTGTCTCTGTACTGTAGGAGCCATTCAGGAGTCATTTTTCCCAATTGTCATCTGGGTCAAAAATGTTATCCCATGCTGGAAGTGGGCTGCCATATAACACAATTCCATGTCAGGCATCTTTACTCCACCCTTCTGTCAAGTCCAGTTGAGTGTGGAAAGCCCAATACATTTCTACTTGTTCTCACATAGTAGCTCTATTATGAGCTTGTCAGTTTCAAGAAAGTAGTGGCAAGGGATCTCATACAGTGTGCTCTGCAAGGGGTATAAGCATCTTTGGTAGTAGCACCACTGTGCCCAACAGAGGCAGGGTCTTCCGGAACTGAATCACTCTCCATATACCGTCGACCATCCTGCCGATATTAAGCTTTGTAAAGTCTTGTTCGGTGAGGGTGATCCTGATTCCCAGATATCGCACACTCTTCGTCTTCCAAGGCAGTCCTGCTGCCAGCAGTTCCTCCGTGGGGACTGCTGTCAATTCCTCCAGGGGAAAGAATCTGGACCAGAAAGAATTGGTATGGAGTCCTTAGACTTCTCGGAACTTGCGCATTGCACTCAACAGAATGGGCACCAAGTATTCCGACTGTCACAGATAGACAAGAACGTCATCAGCATAGAGTGAGATCCACGTGTTTGATCTCCACCACCGTGATTCCCCAGGGTCCGAGAACCTGCCGGAGTGTACTTCCCACTGACTCCATTGCCAGTGCAAACAAGTAATGTGACAGTGGGCATCCCTGTTGCGTGCTTCTGTGCAGGTCAAAACTTTCCGAGACTGTCCCTCCCGTCCACACAGTCTCACCCTGGGATCCGTACACAATAGTTTCACCCACTGAATGCAGTTACCAATACCCACTTTCTCAAGACCCAACCAAAGGTAACTCCAGTCAACCAAATCAAACTCCTGTTTGAAATCTAAGAACACCAAGGCATAGACGTCATCCAATAGATGTGGGGCGTGATACACATGTGAGAGACACAGCAGGTTTAAGAGAGAATTCCGCTTTGGAATGAACCCGCACTGGTCCGCATGTATCAATGCCAAAGGTGTCCCATTCAGCAAGTAGTAACTACCTTACTGAGTATCATCACATCTATATTCATCATAGAGAGAGGACGGTAGGAGGAGGTCTTCGTCAGCTCCTTACCCGGTTTAGGAATCATTACCTCTGCTGCCTCGCATATCATATCTGGGAGTCGGCCCTTCGTCAGGGCGTCGTATACACCTCCAACAATTTGTCTGCCAGGGTACTCACATTTCTATGATAAAATTCTACTGGCAACCCATCCCTTCCCAGGGTTTTGGCCGTTTTCAAACCACATATGGCTGCTATAGCATGCTGTCTGGAAATGGGTGCCTCCAGGGTCCTGGGGTCCTCCCCAGCGAGCCGCAGCATCTTCACCCCTGTCAAATACAGTCGCCCCTTCTCTGCTACATCGCCCTATTGGGCTGCATACATTTTACACAAGTGGGACGTGAATGCAGTACTAATGCCCTGCTGTGTGCAAACAAGCACACATTTGCCAACAGTATTCGAGTGCGGTGGACTTTCTGATTCACCAGCAGGGCGACTATCGCCCCCGCTTTGTCCCCTCCCATATACAGTCTCTGGCGGTGGGCCGATTGGACAAACTTCTCTAGCCTATGCCAATCATCCAAGAGCTCGAGCTTTGCACAGATGTCCCTCATGCTTGTCTAAGCTCCGCTCAAGGGGTTTCCTAACCCCATAGGTAGTTTTCAGGCACTCCCTACAAAGTACCACCTTCATGGCAACCCAATCAATGGCCCTACTTTCCGCGCTGCCCCAGTAGTCCTCAAAATAGTGGGTCAATGTCATGTCCACCAGAGAACTGAACACCAGGTCCGAGAGGGCCTCCAATTTGGGTTTGCCTTCCGACTGCATCTCAATTCGTATCCCACCAGTAGGGAGGAATGGTCAGATAGGTACTGGGCCAAGTAATTCACATCCCGCACTCCCTGAGCAAGAGCAGCAGAAATAAAGCAGTAGTCCAGCCTGCTGTAGGTCCTGGCAGAGGTGTATAACATGAATATGCCCTCTTTCCTGGGTGCCTCTCTCTCCAAATGTCCACCAATCCCAGTCCTCTCAGGGTGTCCTGCAGAGCCCCTGTCATTGCTGGATTAGTGTTAAGTCTTGGGGGTTCACGGTCCATCTCACCGTTCATAACGCAGTTGAAATCACCCGCTAGGAGTAGATCTGCATTGAGAAACTCAGTTGCCGCAGTTGTTACCTGTCCATATAAATTTGGGTGATCAGTATTTGGCGCATATACATTCACTAAGCAAACGTCTCTCCCATCCAGAGACCCAAACAGGAGCACATATCTACCCACTGTGTCAATTTTATGTCCCTTATGGCAAAATGGAACCCCTGGGGCCACTCAAATCATTGTTCCCCTTGTGAATCCAGAGTTGTAAGTGGTGTACAGTTGTTCCCTCCATCTCTTGTCAAGTGCATCACACAGTCCCCCTAGACATGGGTTTCCTGTAAGAAGGCGATAGAGACACCATAATGTTTCAAATAAGCATAAACCCTGCATCTTGTTACCAACTGGCTCTATCCTCAGACATTCCATGTCTATAGTTTCACCATGTTACCCTCTATCATCCTTTTTGTCCTGTATAGCCCTCTTCCTGCCGCATTTGCCCTCACACCAGACAGCCGGCCGAGAGAGTGACAGGTGTAACGCCAACAGATGCATGGTTATAAAAGAGCAGGTCTGATTTTCCCAATACAGTAAACTAAGTACATTGCAAGTTAGCCAGGCTACAACCCCTACCCCACGGGCAGCACATACAAACAACCCAGCACTGCAACTAGCAGGCTGGGGAACATCATCCACCACCCCATCCCCTTGTGTAAGAAAAAGTAATACCTCCCAAAACTAAAACTTGTGATTTGCAGGAAGACCACCGTCCAGAGGGAGTGTCCAGGCCTAAGGCACTCAAACTTCTCCCCCACGACCGCGGACCCCACTCCTGCCCCCACCAGCATATTATACATGAAGCAAAGTTTTATCAGAGTTTGCTGCACACCGAGCTCTCATATAGGAGTTGTCACATTGGGACTATTCAATTGCCACTTTGCCACAGAATGCAGATAGCATATAGGTCAAGCGGGCAGGTTTAATCAAGTCCCCAGGCCCCCGCAGGTCTGCAAGAGTGTGACACTTCAGCCACCAAAAGTACCTCCACTGGGCCGACGCAGAGTCATGGTGGGACTACATCAGTACTGTCACTGCCAGACCCACGGTCACTTCTATGTTGCAAGAATTATTCCCTCGTGTCCGGCACCACCTCCGTGTCCATGAGGGTGCCATTAGAACAGACAAAAATCCGTCCGTCTGCCTGGGCTGTCTAGGCCAGTCAACCACAAGTTCTGCCGGCGCAGACATGCAGACTGTCTCACAGTATTCAGATTGTTCTGCATCCCCTTGTATTCACCCTGGCGCGGGGCCTCAGCCAGAGTATCCACCCAGTTGTTCACCTCCTCTGGTGTGTAGAAGAACAAAGCATTCCCCCCATGCAGCACTCGCAGCTTTGTGGGATACATCAAGCTGTACTTCATGTTGAGGTCACGTAGTCGGTTTTTGACAGTCATGCAGCTCTTGCGCAGGTCTTGTACCTTTGTGGTGTAATACCGGGATAATGGAAATAGTCCTGCCATCAAACTGAGGTGTTCCAACACATTCTCCTCTGCAGCAGTAACCCTGTCTGCCACTTTTTGAAGATCAGCTCTTAGGAGGTTGAATTTAATTCCTACGGAGTCAATTTTTACCACCAGTTCCTTCCGCGATCCCTGAATTAAGGCCATCAAGTCTGCTAGTGTCGGAGCCTGATCTGGAGGCATCCCACGCTTGCCTCCCTGACTGTCCGCTGCCTACTCCGGGTTCAACGAGTGGGTGTAGTTTACAATCTTATTGGCCTGCGGGTCAGGGCAACATACGTCTCATGAAGTCTCACAGCTTGCCAGGTACACTTCCTCCCCATTCAGGGTTCTCTCTCTCTGCCTGTTCCAGCCTGCAAATTTCCAAACCCCAATCCGCTGAAAGATAAGAGGGGGACTCCGCAGGTGTCAAAAGTCTGGGCACTCACCGCTAACGAGTCCACTTCTGCGCTAGAGAAAGCAGTCCGAGCTTCAAGGACAGCAGGCCCGTCTCAGGGTTCCACGCGACTAGGGCTCCCAGGCCCCACCACAGCTCATCACACGTTCATTCAGCCTCTCTCATGGTGGCCACCTCAATAAGGCCCATGACACTGGGACACTGTCCTTACCTTCGGGCACGCCTCTGTCCAAAGCTTTGGGCCTGGACTCAGACACGTTCATTCGGCCTTAAAACCACCATCTAGGGGCCAACAGCACAGCCCCAGCACTAGCTGCCTCTTTTTCACCACATTGTGGGGCCCACCTGCAGCTTTTCCCAGGACTTTAGCCGAGTTCTGCGCATCACCAGGCATCCCGGCAGGCAGCTCCATCTCGCCCCTTGCAGTTCGTAGCCCGCAGCCCCAGCTTCTCATTCAGCATGCGCCCACTGCACCACCGATCAGGGCCCCAGCAGCTGCACCTTTCACAGGTCTCAGCCCTCCGGCCCCTCGCCCCAGGACTCTACTTCAGGCAGTTCTACTTTAATTCTCGGTGCCCTTGTGGTGCCCAATGTGATTGCGGCTTCCACAGGGCAGCCCCTTTCAGTCGCCCTGTCAGGCCCTTATGGCCCAGGAGTTCAGGGCCTGCGGCTGCGTCTCCCAGATGGCCCTTGCCACCACAGTTATACTGCCTGATCGACTATGGCAGTAGTCTGTCCCCTGTAGCAGCGCCGGATATTTTCCGGCATTGGAGGCCACCGTTGCCGCAGTATTTAGGCAAGATTGGGGGTTGCCGGCGAGAGCTCTGTGAGGAGCGTCTACTTGGCCATTGTGCTTGGCCACGCACTCAGACATGCAGGTTTACTTATAAAACAATACAGCGCATAAAAGATGTGTGGAAATCGGCATCACCTAGTGTATTGATTTGTTTGGTCCTATTAAAATATGTGTTTCCACCACACTTCAGAATTATAATTTAATGTGCTTCATTTGTGCTTTCCGAATTCTGATATATTCTGAAATATTTGTGTAGTTCATTTACAGGTTATCCAGCGCTAACAATAAAAATTATTCTCCTATATACTTCGGTCATCCAGGTGCAATTATTCCTTCAACACACACACTATATCCATATGACGGTGGGGCACATAACAACGCATATACATTCACTTACTCATTTATTCCCTGGATTTCCTTCATAAACAACCTAGGAGAAAAACGATTCGCTGGAAGGAGACGGGATACCTCTTTTAACATAACATAATGCTTCTCATTTGCTTTAAGGTATTCCGCTCATTGGTCGATGGACCAACTAGTAGGATCAGTTGATGGTGATTAAGACCAGCTCAATCACAATAAACTCTTTATCAATTTACTTTAATCATTGAGCTAAAGATTCACTGAGTCATTTGTTTAAAGAATAATAAAGTTTATATAAAGTTTGATGCAAGAAATGAGGTTAAGCTTATTATTCAGATCATTACATTTATAATCAATATAAGAATAAAATGAAATTGCAATTCATATCTATTAGACGGTAAAATAAGGTTATCATAGTAAGAACTCTAAGAGATCAATCTATCTTTCTTGGAATAATCTAATAGTTCTAAATGAAAAATCTATCAGGAAAAATTCTCCTAAAGCAGCATCTTATACTCAACTGGAAAATAAAAATAGCAGCATCAGCTCGTCAGCATCAGCAACCGCAACTTCACCCATCTACAGCATCTAACTTCTCCAGCAACCTGCTCTCCAGCAACTAACCCCTCCCACCAAGAGTAGGTCTTCTTATACCCTAATTCTAGCTTACAGAATAAAATGTTGCATCTTCATGGCGTGATTCTTTCTCATTGGTCCCCTCAGGCCCATATACATTTTAATCAAACTTCCTGGTCTTAACCAGTTCCTTGTGGAATGTCCATGCTTGCATCGTTTCCCACAGTTCATGTCATTGCTCATCCGCTTCGATCAGTCCAATTTGTATCTTTTTCTGCTACTTTTTAGATTCAACAGTTCCGTCCATTGATTCAGTTGGACTTCTCACGCTTCTTGCTGATCATCTTGGCACACATCTGCTCAGAAAGGTCACAATAGCCTTGACCATACTTCCATCTTAGCCTCTCAGCACCAGCACGTGATCATCCCTTTCCACAGCCTCTCTCCTCTATCACATGGTTCCCTGCTCATGCGTACTCTATCAACTGGCGGCCATTTTATATCGCTGCTCAACAGGCCTAAGCGCACTATTTTCAAAGATAAACAAAATATTGTTAAAACAAAGAAATATAAACCCTTTCGTTTCCCTCCCGTCTTTCTACGTACCCCAATTAGGTATTACCTAGCAAAAAAGCAACATATAAAGCTGTCCCTTACTTACCATCGCTTAATTTCGCAACCACACGTTTTATTTAAAAGCACAGAGCATGCATTTATTATTTAATTAGTACGCAAATATTATGTTATGTTAGACACGTAAACAATTATAAGTTGATTATTTTGCACACGGAATAGCGTGTTACCTTTAACCCTTCACATGTAACATACATTGTTGGTTATTTACTTAAACGAACATGTTTATTAATTATTTTACGAAAATTATTAGGAGGTTAAAATTTTTTCATTTACCCTGCTCCATCAACTCCCCCTTTGGTGATTTTTAATATCACCACAAAACCCAAGTTATACAATTCTTTCAGACAGCATATATCTTTTATCCGTTTGCTTTTGTTAGTTTACACAACTGTATCCCTTTCAACTTGTCTCTTCGTTTTCTTGTACATGTTCTCTTTTATTTCTTCTAACTCTATTTCACCCATTTCTCTCTCTCTCTCTTTGTTTATCATGTTTTCTTTTTCTATTTTATTCTGTCTTCTTCTTCTCTTTATACATGTGATTACAAGCTTCAGTACTAATATTATTATTATTATTATGGTTGCTATTATTATAACTTTCCCTATTATTAATCCACTCATTCTTGTTAACCAATTTATTACTGAAGAAAACCCTTTACCAAGTTTTCCAAAAGCACTTTCAACCTCCAGTGGAACAAGTTCTTTGTGCAAACTTGTAATATTTGTTATATACTTCTGTATATTTTCGCTTTTATCTGGAATGTAAGTGCAACAATGTTGGACTTTCAGCATTCCACAGACTCCGCCCTCTTTTGCCAAAAGAATGTCAAGGGCAAGTCGATTTTGCATCACCATAGCTCTCATGGCAACCATCTCGGTATTTACCATCAAGAACCCTCCAGCAGTATCTGTAGATAAACGATCTACCACTGTGGATAATTTCCGAATTCTAAATGCATTCAAAGATATTCCCACTGCTGGTATCAATGCGCCAAAAATATCACCAACTATTTCTGAAAAACTTTCCCTTTTTCTACGTGTAAAGGTATTTATCATTTTGTGTGTTCCTTTTTCTTTTCTATCCATATGAAAAATCTTTGGAAAGACCAGGCCTAAATAACATGACCCATACCAATGGTCCGGCAACCTATAATAAGCCCTATTTCCGCAAACATAAT
Source organism: Calotriton arnoldi (assembly GCA_963921515.1). Lineage (NCBI taxonomy): Eukaryota > Metazoa > Chordata > Amphibia > Caudata > Salamandridae > Calotriton > Calotriton arnoldi. The sequence continues at coordinate 90,001 of CAWUFW010007116.1, forward strand.
AGATCCCTGGAAATATTGGATCTTTTCCCCCTTTGAATCCCCATCCGCCTAAAATTTGATAATTGTCATGGCAAATACTGGAACCCACAAAATAATTGTCATATCTTGTCTTATTTCTTCTAATGCACAACCTTCCCTGTTGGGGCCAATCCAGAGTCATAGCTGCATTTGTCTTTTTCTTGTCATGATTGTCTTCCTCAAACGCCCAAAGAGGTGTTTTTGTCTCTTCTATCACTTTTCTTTGAAATTTCACTCTTCTCTCTTCAACCATCTCTAAAAATACCTTTTCTTCCTTCTTTAACTCACAGGTAAGGTTGTACCTAATTATATTATCTAATGTTAAAATCTTATCCTCTAGAAAATATTCACCAAACGTTTTTCCCTCTTTTATTTTGTTCAGCTCGGAAACTACAGAAACTTTCGCAAAAATCTTATTTATGTCAGTGTAATAATATTCTAATCTACCTGTTTTATAAAATAAACTTGCTAAGACACTACATGTTATTCCATACGTCAAAGGGAGGTGATGATAAGTCACACCCTCTGCTCCAGATGCAGGCAACTGCATACAAACATAGCAATCTCTTACATCCATTGTTTCTACATACTCATATAATAATTTAGTAAAAACATTTTTAGAAAAATCTGTTATTGATTTGTCCTTGTGTAATTCTGCACTACTCTTTAAAATAACTGGTTCTTGAGTGTTAGCTCCTTTTTCTTTCTCAGTGTTATTAGACGTTTCTACTACAGCTAAACTAATTGGAATAGTGATTGCTAAAACCACCCATACTGTCATTAATAATCCTGTACAAAAGCAGCACATCTTGCACCATCTACTTAAAAACTCACATTTACATTTTCTATCTCTAGTATTCTCCATTTTGTTTTATAACCTTATTTATTTGTTTTCCAGAAAATTGTGTCACTACACCTCAGGAATGACCTATTTGCCACTCTGTACTCCAATGTTTTGTCTTTGCTTGGTACTTTCTTTTAATTCTTTCTCAGAATTCTTTCTTTGTCATATCCGGTAAAATTCGTCAGATCCAGTGTTTTGTCAAATCCGGTAGAAACTATTTAAATTTCTTCAGGTTTGTTGCACCTCACCTTCTCCCATTAGGTTTCTTTGTTCTGGGTTCTCGTGAGTGTTCTTTTCTTCTTTGTTACTAGTCAAAGCAAGATACAACCATTCAGGCGATCTATACTTCGGATTTACCTTCTTTACTCTTTTTGTTTTCTGCAAGTGTTTTCCACCTTGTTTTTCTTGCTCTCTCTGACTTGTTATTTCATTCACTTGTTCAGCACTTTTCCCATCCAACCTTATGATTCTGTATCTTAATTTTCTTACTTCGTTGGGCCAATTGTCTCCTTTTTCTTGGCCTTTTTGCCTCACTTCCTTTTTCCTCTCTTTCTGTTTTCCAATTTCTTTTTCTTGACTCTAGTTTTTGGTTTCTTTCTTCTCCACTTTCTTCAGACTCTGTTTCAGTTCTTTCGTTATTGCCTCTTATTTTGAAACTTATAATGTCATTTTCTTCCTCTACTTGTGGTTCTTTTCTTATCTTCCTTCGTTCACCTATTTCTGTCCCTCCTCGAGGTTCTTCCGAATTTGTGTCAGTCTCTCTATCTGCTTCTAAATTTCCCTGTTCTCGTGTTTGACTATTTGTCCCTATTGCTCCTCGGGGATCTTCCGATTTTTCTAGCTTTTTGTTTGAAACTCTCCCTTCTTCATCTATTAATATTATCTCCGAAGGATTTTCACCACAACTTGTACTTGGTTGCTCACTGTTACTATCTTCTGGCTCAGTTTCTTCTCTTATGCTTTCAAATTTCCAATTTCTTTTTTGAATTTCTTCACAATTTGAATGATCTGTATCAGATTCTGAACTGGTATCTGATATTTCCAGATGTCGACTTACAGGTCGATCTTCAAGTTCTGGAACTTCAGCTATTTCCTCAACTTCTTCTGTCGTTGCACTTGTAGTTGGGTCTTCCAGATGTCGACTTGCAGGTCGATCTTCAGGTTCTGGTACCCTATCTGTTTCTTCTTCTGCTTCTGATGCTGAACTGTTATCCAATACTTCCAGATGTCGACTCACTTGTCGAACTTCAGGTTCTGGAACTCTGATGGTGTGACTGGCATGCACCCAGTGTTTCACTCCTGCACACTTGACTGCAGTGGTTGTCACCAGGATCACTTGTCGTGGTTCGTCCCAGCGAGGAACCAAACAGTTTCTTCTCCTGTGGACTTTTATGCGGACCCAATCTCCTGGATTCAAGTCGTGAGCTGGTTTTCTTTCAAGAGTGGTCGCATCCGGTCCAACCTGATGAAACACAGAACGCACCACATCAGCCAATCCTTTACAATAATCCAGCACTAGATCATCAGTTATAGTCAGTAGTTTGTTGACAGGTACTTGTGCTTGTCTCATTGCTCGTCCCATAATTATTTCATGGGGACTGAGTCCAGTTTTCCTTTCCGGAATACTTCTGATTGTCATTAAAACTAATGGCAAGGCATCTGGCCATTTGAGTCCTGTAGCTTGACACATTTTTCCTAACCTGTTCTTGATTGTTCCATTCACTTGCTCTACGATTCCAGAAGCCTCTGGTCTGTATGCACAATGCAGTTTCTGTTTAATACTAAGTGCTTCACAAATCAGTTTAACTAATTCATTTTGGAAATGTGTTCCTCTATCTGTTTCAATCGTGACTGGAAAACCATACCTCGGAATGAATTCTCGCAGCATAAGTTTTGCTACCGTTATTCCATCATTCCTTCTTGTTGGGTATGCTTCCACCCAACGGGAAAACAAACAGACGACCACTAGGACATACCTTAGTCTGTTGCAAGGTGGCATTTCAATAAAATCCATTTGCATTCTAGTGAAAGGACCTCCTTCTCGTCCTATTGTTCCTAGACTCACTACTGTCTTCCTTCCTGGATTTAACTGTTGACAAATAAGACATCTCTGACAAAGACTCTCAGCTATGGCTCTGAATTTTGGATTATACCATGTTTGTCTAAAAAGTCTGATCATTGAATCTCTCCCAATATGGGCTTGTCCATGGTACATCCGTGCCATGTCAGAAATCATGCTATCAGGCATAACTGGTCTCTCATCTCTGTAAACCCAAACATCATTTTCTTCATGTTTTCTACATCCTGCTTTTATCCATGTATCTTTTTCCTCATCATCTGCAGCTTCCTGTAACTGTCTCACCTCATCCCATGTCTCAATAGAGTTAGTAAAAAGCAAAGGACAAGAAATATGCTCTCTTTCCCGACTTTTGTTTAAAGAAACCACATTCTTTGCACAGTACTGTGCAATCTCGTCAGCATATTTATTACCAACAGTTATGTAGTCTTCCCCATTTTTATGTGCATTGCACTTCACAACAGCAATCTGTTTAGGCAGCTGTATCGCCTCAAGCAGCTTTTTCACAAAATCTCCATTTCTAATTGGCGTTCCTGCAGACGTCAAGAAACCCCTTTGTGACCAAATCTGACCAAAGTCATGCACCACCCCGAAGCCGTACTGGCTATCTGTCACAATCGTAACCCGTACATTTCTTCCCAACTTGCATGCTTGAATCAGAGCTACTAGTTCTGCGACTTGGGCAGACCGTATCCCTTTCAGACAAGATGCTTCCATTACAGTTGCTACTGTGCAAACTGCATATGCTGCACTTAGAACTCCATCACTCGTTCTCAAACATGAGCCATCCACGAACATAATATAATCTGATTCTTTCAAAGGCTCATCTCGTATGTCAGACCTTGGTTTTGTACAATATTCAAGCACATTCAGACAATCGTGATCTACTTCATCCATTTCAATCACACTCTCTTCATCTGGCAATGATGTCGAAGGATTCACATTCATACATCTGTCAATGGTCACATTATCTGCGCTCAAAATTACTTTTTCATACCTAGTCAGCCGACTATGTGTCATGTATTGGGTTTTCGTTCTTGTCAAGAGAATTTCCACAGAATGGGGAACATATACTCTCAGTGGATATCCCATAACTATGCCTTCACTCTGTTCCAGACTCACACAAGTAGCAGCAACTGCTTTCAAGCATCCAGGCAACGCTTTCGCTACAGGGTCTAAAACAGCTGAAAAATATGCAATGGGTCTTTTCATAGTTCCATGTCTCTGTACCAAAACTGAAAATGCACATCCATCTCTTTCACTGCAATACAGCTCAAAATCTTTCTCATAGTCAGGCATTCCTAATGCTGGAGCCTCACATAATTTCTTTTTCAGCTCTCTGAATGCTTTCATTTCTTCATCATTCATTTCAAAAGGATCTTTAACATCCTTCTTTGTCAGTTTTTGCAATGGTTTAGCAATCAGTGAAAAACCGCTTATCCATTGTCGACAATATCCAACCATTCCCAAAAACATTCTTACCTCTGTTTGTGTCATTGGAGCTCTCATTCCTTGAATCATTTTTATTCTTTCAGTCGTTAACTTTCGCACTCCTTTCTCAATTTTATGCCCTAAATACTGGACTTCTTGTTGACAAAACTGCAATTTTGAAGGGGACACTTTATGTCCTCTTTTTGCTAAATGATTCAGCAAAGCAATTGTATCATTGACACATGCTTCCTTTGTTTTTGATGCCACCAGTAGGTCATCAATATACTGAACCATCACTGATTTTTCTGGCATTTTTAAATCTTCCAACGATTTCTTTAGAATCTGATTAAAGATTGAGGGACTTTCTGTGTACCCTTGAGGAATTCGTCACCATGCCAAAATACGCTCTCCAAACCTAAACGCAAATAATGGCTGGCTATCTGGATGCAATGGAATAGAGAAAAATGCATGACATAAATCAATTACTGTGTACCATTCTGCTTCACGTGGAATCTGGTATAGAATCACAGCAGGGTTCGGTACTATTGGGCAACAAGGCACAACAATTTTGTTTATCTTCCTCAAATCCTGTACAATTCTATATGTTCCGTTTGGCTTTTTCAGTCCCATTATTGGCGAATTACATGGACTGCTCATGATTTCTTTTAAAATCCCTTGTTCAATCATTTTATTTATTACTGGCGTTATTCCTTCAATTATCTCTGGTGTCAATTTATACTGGGGCGTATTTGGGTAACTCGTTCCCTCTTTCACTGTTATTTTAAGAAGATCTACTCCTTTCATTAATCCTACATCTTCTCCTGTAAAGTCCCACACTTCTTCTTTTACTGTCTTTTTCAATTCAATTGGGATTTTCTCTGCATCAAATACAGGAAACAAACCATTTACTTCGGGTTCTAAATTCACCATTGTCATTTTATACAGCACATCCTCATCTGGAGTCTGAAATGCAATTCCGTCTGGGGTACAATAGATAGTGCAATTCATTTTGCACAATAAATCGCGTCCTAATAGGTTCACGGGACTACAATCGCATACCACAAATCGGTGCATTTCGCTAAATGGACCAATTCTTACCTCCACTAATTTAGTAAGAGGCGTCTTAATTTGCTGATTTGAAACTCCAACTACTTGGATATGTTCACCTGAGAGAGGAAGGTTTGGTATTTCTACTGACCTAACAGTAGAACGGGTAGCTCCAGTGTCAACAAGGAATGTTACATTTGCACCATTCACTTCTCCATCCACAAATGGACCAGACTGATCTACCTCTAGAGTTGCGCCAAGCACGCACTCTTCCCCCTCTCCTAGGCACCGTCAGAAACTTTCATCCGTGTCATCCTCATCCTGTCGTAACCAATATTGAGAAATTGCAGCTGCACGCGGCAACTGTGTTACCTGTTCTCCTCCGTAGAATCCTGTTTCTGCACTGTATTTCTGTTGGTTAACACTCTTGGGAAGTGGTGGTTGTGGCACCTGACCTTGTTGAGTAACTACCTCACTCTGCACCTGTGAATTTAATGATTGATTTTCCACATTAGGTTTTGGAGGAAATTTACACTCGTTTCTCCAATGTCCTAGCTTTCCACAGTTGTGGCATGGCCACTTTTTCTTTGCCTCATCTATGCTCATTTGTCCTTTTCCTTTACCTATATTAGGTCGGGATCTAACCTGTCCTGTTTCATTACCAGTATTACTCAATTGAGCTTCTTGCTTCTCTGCAACTTTCACCTGCGCCCACATGGCCTTTTCTTTCAATTTACGCTGTCTACTCTCAATATCATCACTGCAATACTTAGCATATCTCAAAACCTCATCCACTGTGCTATTCTGCCAACAAATCATATGCTGCTTAATCATTTCACTTATTTCTGGTTTCAATCCATACACAAACCTATATACAAAATGACTCATATCCTTCTCATTTAGTGTCTCATAACCACTGTACTGTTTGAAAACCAACAACAATCTCTCGTAATAAGCATGCACTGATTCTTTACTTTCCTGCGTTGTCCTGTCTATTTTTACCCAATCTGTTTCTTTAGGTGGAATCTTATTCTTCAAAAAGGTAATTACTTGGTCGTACTTCCTCATCACTTCTGGTCCTGGCGCTCCTGTTTTAGCGTCCCTTGGATATTCTACAGTTGGCCAATCAATAGTAATCTTACATTCTGTCCACAAATCAGCTGGCACTACTATATCAAACAATCCATCCAGATCTATCCACAACACCTTTGAAACCTTCACAAATCTTTCCACTTGTCTGTACCATTCTACTGGCTTCTCTCTCAACTTTGGGAAGTCATTTGTAAATGACAGTATATCCTGTCTGGTCCATGGAACATGCACATAACTACCACCTGGAGTTTCTCTCATCGGGTACTCCCTTACAACTGGTTCCTTATCTGTTACTGCAAAAGCCAAAGATGCTTTATCTGTTGTTTTCTCATTCCTTTTCGACCATCTATTTCTCCATCTATCCACATCACCCCATTTTCTCAATAAAACAATTAACTCTTTTATTTGGGTCAGTCTTCCTGATGTGTTCAAATTCTCTATATCCTTCTCACAAAAATCTACTCTGTATGGTTTCTGCAACGTTCTCACTTTTACAAACTCTACTCCTAGTTCACTCGCTGTCTCTTCCAATTTGTCATGTAAATTTCTAGCTCTCCATGTAAGACTTTTGCACAAAAACATAATCTCATCATCCTGATAATTTTTTAATTTTTCTGTACCAATTGTTCCTAAAATCAATTCTTCCATGTCTATTTTCAACCTAATTACATCTAATGGTTTCACTTCCGTTTCTTTTGTTTTTAGCGCTTTCATCCATTCATTTAACTCATCCGGAGTCGGACCTACAGGCGTACTATTTAATTCTATCCAATTGCTACTTCTTTCTGGTGTCCCTGATGCAGACTCCGTCACCATAGGCATTCTCCTAATCTCATTATCATTTATCGTCAAATTAGTAGGTGGGCTTGGTCTATAGGTACTAGCCAAATTGTGTGCACCTTCATTATTCAGTTCCATCCCTTCTCTTTTTCTTTGCAAATGTGAATTCATGGGAATCACTAAAGAACGTTCATCAATTTTCTGATTCTCAAAAATTGGCATTACTGGACCTATCGTTACTGGTACAGTTGCAGCTTTCATATTCTTTGTCAATTCTCTTATTTTCTCAGTCAATTCTCTTGTCGTTTTTGCTAATTCAGTTGCATTATCACTTTCTATCTCTTCATTTTGTGAAGTTTTTAATTGATCTTGTGACCTATTTGTCTCATCTCTTCGTTCGGGATTTTTATTCCTCCCAGTTTCCATTGGCGGTGCATTAGGTGTCACCACCGCAGAAGTCTGTTGGTATGGAGGTGGGTTTCTGTTTAAAATATCTTCCAGCAATTCGTCATCTGTTTCACTACCACCATACACATACTTTTCTACCACTACATGTTTCTTTTTCTCTGTACACTTTCTCTTTGATTCTTCCTCAACTGTAAAAGCTGGAAACAAACCTCCTGTCATGTTAGCACATCTCCAACTCTTTATTCTGTCCTCATGATTTAATCCCCATAGCCTTCCAGTCACAAACTCATGATTCTTTAATCCTCTGAATCTCTCTCGTTCATACATCTCATCTTCCCATTCCGTTAAAGCTTCAAACTGTGTCGGTCTAGGTCTAGGTTCTAACATTGCCATCTTTTCTCTCAAGTTTCGTAGTACAGCTACATTAAATGAACCATTCTCCGGGAAAGCCAATGCTCCATCATTCTTGGTATATTTTGTCCAATTTTCTAACCATATGCATGTATGATATCCATATTTCAGCATCATATGCGAAGCTGGTGATTTCGGCGGAGGAATTATTTGTCCCTCTCTAGTCACTACCTTTTTGTCTTTCTTAAAGAAATTCTTAACTTTCGTCATCCATGACGTTTTCTCTCTACCATACTCATAATACGACATGATTCACAATCTCTTTTCTCCTCAAATGATCCGTAATTCAACACTGTTCTGTATGCGTTATTCCAACCAATCCTAGCGCGACTCACACCAAAACTCCAATCAGAGCGATTTCTGTCTACCGCGCACTGACCAATCCCAGCGCGGCTTCTGTCTACGTCAGTTCTGCTCCTGTTTCCATGTGACTAACGCACTGTCCAAACCCAGCGCAACTCTTGTCTACGTCACTTCTGCTCTTGACCCCTCCTTTACAAAATTTATCGGCAATTTCTTTTTCAACAATTCTTCGTTAGTTACAACATTTAAAACACATTTCCATTGTCTGATTCGCTAAACCAAAGAGATAGCTTTGACCATTTACACAAGAACTCTATATTATCCAGTAGGCAGCGCTTACCTCTACCCTACCACAGAATTTTCAGTTTCGCCGATAAAGTAGTACCTCCCTCTACCTTACCCTTCTTTTAAGCAATCAGTAAACCCGTTTCTCTAGGGATAAAACACATGTGGAGACTATACTGCTCCTGAGAATTAAGGCCAGAGTTTCACAAGAAAACCGATCACTATTTCACTTACACACCTTTTATACGGAAAATGTCCCTATCATAACACAACCTGCGTTATCACCAATATGAATTCAGACAATGCACCATTCCATGTGACTTCTCTTGCCACACGTGTTCCACTTCCTACTTCCCGGAAGCGTGAAAACTTACATATAACATAACGCGACTCAACAAAAAGTGTTAGACATGAACTTATCAATAATCACTAATCAATAATCAATAATCACCCAACTAATCTATAGTAACCATAACTCTGCTACCAAGAAATCTGATCCAGCGCTAACAATAAAAATTATTCTCCTATATACTTCGGTCATCCAGGTGCAGTTATTCCTTCAACACACACACTATATCCATATGACGGTGGGGCCCATAACACCGCGTATACATTCACTTACTCATTTATTCCCTGGATTTCCTTCATAAACAACCTAGGAGAAAAAACGATTCGCTGGAAGGAGACGGGATACCTCTTTTAACATAACATAATGCTTCTCATTTGCTTTAAGGTATTCCGCTCATTGGTCGATGGACCAACTAGTAGGAATCAGTTGATGGTGATTAAGACCAGCTCAATCACAATAAACTCTTTATCAATTTACTTTAATCATTGAGCTAAAGAATCACTGAGTCATTTGTTTAAAGAATAATAAAGTTTATATAAAGTTTGATGCAAGAAATGAGGTTAAGCTTATTATTCAGATCATTACATTTATAATCAATATAAGAATAAAATGAAATTGCAATTCATATCTATTAGACGGTAAAATAAGGTTATCATAGTAAGAACTCTAAGAGATCAATCTAGCTTTCTTGGAAAAATCTAATAGTTCTAAATGAAAAATCTATCAGGAAAATTTTTCCTAAAGCAGCATCTTATACTCAACTGGAAAAAAAAAATAGCAGCAGCAGCATCAGCTCGTCAGCATCAGCAACCGCAACTTCACCCATCTACAGCATCTAACTTCTCCAGCAACCTGCTCTCCAGCAACTAACCCCTCCCACCAAGAGTAGGTCTTCTTATACCCTAATTCTAGCTTACAGAATAAAATGTTGCATCTTCATGGCGTGATTCTTTCTCATTGGTCCTCTCAGGCCCATATACATTTTAATCAAACTTCCTGGTCTTAACCAGTTCCTTGTGGAATGTCCATGCTTGCATCGTTTCCCACAGTTCATGTCATTGCTCATCCGCTTCGATCAGTCCAATTTGTATCTTTTTCTGCTACTTTTTAGATTCAACAGTTCCGTCCATTGATTCAGTTGGACTTCTCACGCTTCTTGCTGATCATCTTGGCACACATCTGCTCAGAAAGGTCACAATAGCCTTGACCATACTTCCATCTTAGCCTCTCAGCACCAGCACGTGATCATCCCTTTCCACAGCCTCTCTCCTCTATCACATGGTTCCCTGCTCATGCGTACTCTAGCAACTGGCGGCCATTTTATATCGCTGCTCAACAGGCCTAAGCGCACTATTTTCAAAGATAAACAAAATATTGTTAAAACAAAGAAATATAAACCCTTTCGTTTCCCTCCCGTCTTTCTACATACCCCAATTAGGTATTACCTAGCAAAAAAGCAACATATAAAGCTGTCCCTTACTTACCATCGCTTTATTTCGCAACCACACGTTTTATTTAAAAGCACAGAGCATGCGTTTATTATTTAATTAGTACGCAAATATTATGTTATGTTAGACACGTAAACAATTATAAGTTGATTATTTTGCAAACGGAATAGCGTGTTACCTTTAACCCTTCACATGTAACATACATTGTTGGTTATTTACTTAAACGAACATGTTTATTAATTATTTTACGAAAATTATTAGGAGGTTAAAAAATTTTCATTTACCCTGCTCCATCACAGGCATTTACATTTTGTTGTTTGCTAGAAGAAAACAACATCCTACAGCCTTTTCACATTCCTGTACCCAGCAAGAATGTAACATAAATCCTCTTACTTTGCAGTCAGAGAAAGAAAAGTAAAACCCACTTCCCACAGAAAGCAGAGCCTAACATTTAACCTCTGTCTTTGAATGCCTAGCAAATGTGACAAGATAAAAACAAAATGTAAAGGGCTGTTTATTAATCATTCACAGGTCATAAATCATGCCAAATTTATGGGCAGGAGGGAAGAGGGAAAGGAAAATGGGGGAAAGACATAGACTGCAACCTTATCACAGTCTGTATGCCAGTCTGATTCTTGATCTGTACTTAGCTTTTCCTCTGGTGGGTATCCACTTCTTTTGTTGGCTCTACCACCAAAATGGAGACATTTTATGGACTTCAGGGGATGGGGGCCCGGCACAGGTATGTATCCAGAGGAGGTGAGTCTGAAGTTGTATAATGCAGGCTGTGGAACGTTTTTCACGTGCCCTGGGGCAGGTAGGGGTTACTGGGCTCAGACTGTATCAATAAGAGTCATTTACCACTGGGGCCCTGGGGCTTTAACTTACTGTTTGCCCCAGTAGTCTGTCCCACGTACATGCTTTGCCCTTGCTGCAACAAAGTAAAGCTGCTCAAGTCTTACTCAAGGATTTGGTGTTTGGTAGAAAGTCAGAACTCAGGGACATAAATTACAGAAGGAACATGTGAAGACATGCGTTTTCTTTCAGCCCATTTGTAATATATGCTGATTTGCATTGAAAATGATAATTCTGGTAGTGGTCCACCTCTGGTCACTCCCTGTACCTAGAGCGAATGATATTCTAAGGTAACAGTTGTCTCCTATCACCTAAGTCTTAATTATCAGTTTTAACCCGCACTGGAGATGTCTATCATGCTTACATCTTCTTTGGAGAATATCCTCACACACTTTGCTGAAAACATATGGACTACACCCACTGCTCTCCTTTCATGTAATTTACTAGTGAGACAGTAGAACAGTGTTTGTCATAGACTTGTCATAGTGAAGTTATACTTATGCTGATTTAGTTATGCTGTACCTTCAAAATATCCCACCACATTTTGAATTCCTTCAATCACCCTACACTTTCGACTTTCATCTCTACTTCCACGTTTGCAAATGAGGGTTCCATTTATATATCTCCACCCCATCTCTAGTGATAGATAATAAGAGATTACATTGGTGCTTACCACACCTCCCCAAATTCTAACAGGTACCAAATTTTGCCTGATTGCTTAACCCATCTACAGAGTGGATCATTCCACCATAGCTATGCTTCTAAAATGGAGTTATAACACTTTCGCTGAAATCAACTTTGAATAGTTAATATATCGTGTATCTTTTTAGCTTTTTCACTGTCAACTTTCAGGCACAGAATACCTTGTTTGCACTTCTATCCATGGTGAACATCATCTCATCTTGGATCCTTGTTAATGTTAATATTTAAATGTATTATCGATTATCCCTATGTTATATCGAATGCGAGTGTGAATACACTCTTCATAGTGCGTCAAAGTGTTGTGGTGTACCTCAGAATTTGAGTCACATAAATGAGAAGTTTTACGTTTCCTAAAGCAATACATTTCATCAACGTATATGTTATCCATTCAAGTCTCTTTTCCCGTGATCCGATGCCGTGAAAATGCACAACCCTTGCACCAGTATCTAGCCTGAATCTCTGTTTACTTGCTACCTATCAGATGGGTGCATGGCGCATTCCAGATGTGCCACTGGTTCCTGCCTTCATTGTGGGTGCCATTATGTGTGTCATCACAGCAGCTGCACTTGGGCAGTGTAAGCTACTCAACTGATTATTTTTAGGGTTTGTCTGCCCGCGTATTGTCAGAGATGTCACCCACATGAGGTTGGATTTACGAATTTTGATCTCTTCCATGTTGTTTTTGCAATAGGCTTAGATTGTGTAATTGTGATCACTTAGGGTCACCACTGTTAGGTGAAAAGGACAACTGCCTGAACATTGATATCTATATAGATTGGGGATCATATAGCATTATCTCCCTAGATAGTTTAGGACTCAGCATGTGTGGACGGACATATGCACACAGCGTCAAAAAACTGCAAATGCTCTCTGATATAAGCCTGTGATGCCCAATTTTTTTTTTCCCAGTGCATGGTTTCCTCTTTAGTTTTTGGTATAATTTGTTTGTTGCCACCAAATGGCGTGTATCTTTAAAGAAATGCACTACTCTGCAACAGATAGCTGGAAGCATCAGATATCTTTACACTACCAAAGGTGTGCTTGCTTTGCAATGAATGAACGATGCAGTGTCCGTTGGGAGCAGTGGCCATGCACTGATCCTCTTTATGCAAAGTAATGCTTCACTGGTAGCTGGATCATCACCTAACAAAATACATGTAGGAGCTGCTCTCTCGAGAAGTGATGCTGTTAACAGCAACAGCATCACACACAGAAAATGACAGTGCAGGAATGGATGGAGCATGCAGCTGCTCTGCTTGGTTGTATGACACAACCACACATGCCTAAACCATGCATGCCTTAACCATGCGGTCTTTGCAACGACTGCTGTAACTGCAACTTCATTGTAAAGGCATGATTGGTAAAAGTATATATGTGGTAAAGATCCCGTCGCAGCCCCCCCTGCCCTCAGCCCTAAAATTCGGCACTCCTGCGTTGTAATCTAACTGCCCCAGCCCTATTAACTACCCCGACCCCCTACCCTGAGCCCTAAAACCCAGCCCCCTAGCCCATAAAAACTACCGACCCCAGCAACTCCGCCCTCAGCCCTAAAAACTGCCCCAGTCCTGAAAACTGTTCCTCCCCCCTGCCCTGAGCGCTAAAACCCGGCCCCCTGCCCTAAAAATGATCCTGACCCTAGTACCCCCGCCCTGAGCCCAAAAAACTGCCCCCCAGCTCTGAAAACTGCCCCTTCCCCCGAGCCCTAAAATTCGGCCCCTGCCCTAAAAACAACCCTGACCCCCGTCCTGAGCCCTAAAACCAACCCCCACCCCTAAAACCTAACCCCACATCCTCCCGGCCGCAGCCCAACTTACCAAGCCGCGTCCTGGTCATTCTTCCTGCCGCGATCCTTCTGGTTCCTCTCCCCCCATCCGCTCAGACAGCTAGAACACTGACTGCCTTAACCACACATACGCATGGTTAAGGCATATGCGTGGTTAAGGCAAGCAGTGTTTCACTTCCACGGAAACGGCACACATGCTTAAGCCCGCGTTGTATAGCCCGTTTCCCGCTCTGCTTCCTCTCCCCCAAGCCTTTGTCAATGTCCTGGTTTGAGCCCATGTTTCTTGCTACCTGTCCCTCTCTCCTAGCCCTGTGTCCTTTTCCCCTACAATCAAACATAAAAACACAATTTTCTTTTCAAATAAATGAAAAGTATAAACAAGCAAGACAATAATTTGTAACCATGAAGCTCTATAAATATTTAAATTGGATAGAACTTTATGGACCTGTTTCCTCGAATATGAATATTGATAACAATGACATTGCACAGTCCCAAGTATTCTATTCCTTCCCATTATGATTACCACGTTATATATGGCTGCATAGTATTAGTCTAGCTACTCCATCTTGTGATGGTGCAATTCTTCGCTCCCATGTCTTTCCCTCCCTGCTCATGTAAGCATTGTAATCCCAGTAGGGACGAGAACAAGCACAGCTACACCATCATGGGTGGTACACCTCAGATCCTCAGTAAGGTAGGATCCAAACCCAGGGGCACCATCAAGCACATGCTACAGGTTGGTGCAGTTGTTTGGTGACTGCAAGGAACAGGAACGAAGCATGGTGATTCATAGAGGTGGTAGAAAACTGGATGAGACAATCTCCTTTCATACTTATTTTAACGCTTAATATCTCTAGCATTTACCATAAATATACATAGAAATGCTACCATTTGGAAGAGCAGAGGTACAGCCTGTCCTCTGAAGTCTCAGGGGCCTATTCCCAGAAAATCACATTGGGACCTGAAGGGAGGTCTGTGTTAACATTCACAATGTGTTTGTTGTGAAATTGACGTAATATCATGAAATGTATGATGGCCCAAGAAGCTGGGCCTTGTTCCGGAAGTGAAAAACAAGGTCAAGAATCTCGGCATGTGGGTGGATGATAAACTATCCTTTGACAACCAAACCTCAGTGGTGGCAGGAAAGTGCTTTAGACTTCTGAAAATGTTGAGGAAAATAATGTGCGTCTTACCAGCAGAATCCAGGAAGACAGTGGTTCATGCCATGATAGTGGCACGGCTGGACTACTGTAATGTGTTATACCTTGGATTGACACAAAGTAGACTTAATAGATTGCAAAGAGTGCAAAATGAGGCAGCCAGGCTCATTTTAAATCTACCTAGACGGGCGCCCATGAAGGATGCACTTAGGCAGCTTCATTGGCTCCCTGTGACACCAAGAGAGGCCTTTAAGGCCCTATGCTTCTGTTATAAAGCAATAAAGGGCCATGGTACCTGCAATCGCTGGTGAGACCTTACCTACCCCAGAGGGATCTCAGATCAGCAGGGGTGCTGCTAGCTATAGTGCCCAGAGTGAGGAAAGCATGGATGGGCAGAAAGTCTTTCAGCTTCTTAGCACCTAAACTGTGGAATTCTCTGCCCTTAGCAGTTCGGCAGGCACAGTCAGAGGAAAAGTTCAGAAAAAACCTAACACTTGGTTCTTCAGATCAGGATGTAGGGGGGTTTGAGAACTGTACGTAGATGGGTGGGCATCGGTACAGAGCAGTGGGACACCTCTCATAAGGTAGCTATGTGCTGTAGAAAACTTATTATTATTATTCCGAGAAATAGCATTACTTGACATCTTACATCAAAATTGCAGGGAGGGACTGCATAAACAGAAGTCGAAGTGAGTGCGATCTGTGGGCAATGAGGAAATTACTTTTTTAATTCAACAAAAACAGTTCCCTACTTTTTGTGAACAGACAACTGACCTGGGAGGGTTAATTTCGATGCCTCCGTTGAAATGGAAGGCAGGGAATCTCCTGTGCTGTGAAGCAGAGCTATGGACCGACAGCTAAACAAGAAACAAGGCTTCGTGTCAGGGTGCTGGCTGCCTGAAATAAATGTAAATGTGTGCCACTGGTTAATCTGCAAATGTAAAGGCTGCTTGGAAGCCAGTATTGATTTTAATTGATGGAGTTTTGTGAAGCTTTGTGATAACAAAGATGTATTCTTTTAAAAAGATATTGTAAGGGTGTTACTAGCTGAATGCAAAAGTGTTTAAATGAACACTTAAAATGTTTGCACTACGTATGGATCTGATTGCGTATTACAAAAATCTATATTTTGAAAGCACGTTCTTTAATTCCTAACCCTAAATATTTTGCACATTTCGAGGCAGCCTACCCCATACTTTGTGTAATAGTGCATTTTCTACTTATTAGTTAAATTTGAATATATTTTTCCTTCAAGTTGTGTGCATGTTTTTTTATTTACAGTTACCTGAAAGACCAATAAAATAGTTACAATATATTTTGTTATATTTAGCCACACCTTTGAACTTGCCCAGACGTTCTCTGACCCCTTCTCGTTGCACTCAGGATCACAGTTCCTATACATATTTCTTAAAGCACTGCCACTGCTGGCCATACCTCGCAAAAGTTATGCGTGAAGCCAACAGGAGACAGTTTTACGAGAAAATGTCTTCTGCAAAATGCTTAGACTTTTAATAGTACTCACACCTTTGGAATGGGAATTTGTTACAGACCTATCTGCATTGTGCAATTCAAACCCTCTATGGAGCAGGAGTCCTAACAGTGGGTAATCACCATTCAATCAATCAATCAGGGTTGGTAAAGCGCAGCTACTCACCCACGAGGGTCTCATGGGGCTAGGGTGGAGGGTCGAGGCGGCTCCATTGAGTGCTGGGGTCATTTGATGAGCCAGGTCTTGAAGTTCTTCCTGAACTGGAGCAGTGTAGGGACTTGCTGGAGGTGGAGGTCGTTCCAGGCCTTGGCTGCAAGGTAGGAGAAGGATTTTCCCTCTGTTCTGGTCTTGTAGATGTGTGGGATGGTGGCCAGAGAGAGGTCAGCTGATCGGAGGTGTCTCTTGGGTGCGTGGAAGGAGAGGCAGTTGTTTAGGTATGCTGGTCCGATGTTGTGGAGGGCCTTGTATGCGTGAGTGAGGAGGTTGAAGGTTATTCTTCTTTCGATGGGGAGCCAGTGGAGATCGCGGAGGTGTTGGGTGATGTGGTTGCAACAGGGGATGTCTAGGATCAGTCTGGCTGTGGCGTCCTGGACGGTCTGGAGTTTGCGAAGTAGTTTCTTGTTGATTCTGGCATAGAGATCGTTGCCGTAGTCGAGTCTGCTACTGATGAGGGCGTTACCAATTTACGACTGCTGGGCAGTTTCTGTTTACCTGTTGCCACTGTACGCGAGGACAGCCCAGAGCATTAGAAGATAAATAGTCCCTACTTAGCAGCAGACGTTCCCTCAATACACATTACTGCAACTGGAAGTCCTACCCTTTGTTGGTGTAACATCCTGCAGTTGCAAATGGCTGATACATGACAATAAATAGCCTCACACCAAATAGACCTGTGGCACGAATGTCAGCTGACTTTGTAGGCAAAGTGTATATTTTGCCTGCCCCACTTTGGCATTATAGTTATTTCCAAGCAGTGACTCAGAATGGTCATTATACCAAGCTTCGCCTCCTGCTTTGTCTACCCTTTGGCAATTTTTTAATAAACCTAGGATACCATCTTATTAAAGGATACTTTTGTGGTTTATCCTATGTTTTTTTTAAATCAGAGAACTGGATCAGAGCATTATCCAGAAAAGATAAGAAATGTCTAAGACCTCCCTCAGGTTTACCCGCCCCCTCCCCCCCGAGTTTGAGTCCGCCCTGGTAGTATCATCTTACCAGGGTAGGACGAGGTGGCAAATGATGAAGCATGTCACTTTACGTGAGTGAGCCATCCTCATCCAATTCTTGGGATTGCCTGGGAACCGGGAAGACAGAACATAGCATAGAATAGGGAAGTAGTAAGGTCCTCTTACTTTACTTGCGGAAGAGCCAATTGCACTCAAAGCGGGATCCAAGGATATCACGCTATTTTGTGATATATTGTGTATTATAGGGCAGACGTGAGTCCAATAATGCCCTAAACCTCTCCCTTGTGTGTGATGTAAGATCAGAAGAAGGACTGCCCTGCTTCGTGAATCCGGAAGGAAGACTGGACCAGCATGCCTTGAACCTAGGACCCTAGAAGTGACTCCAGGGGTCACTTGGCTGACCTCCTGTGTGAGCTTCCACAGGCCTTACCTGCAACTGCCCAGCTGACCAGTTCCAATTGGGCCTGATGTGGGCCCTGCTTTTGGCCTGTGCTGAAGTGAGGCTTGAGCCCCAAGTGCAGTCCCCAAGGTCCTGGACCCTTGGCTTGTCTTGAAGTGTACTCCTCTTAAAGTTTTACTGAAACCTGGGTCTTAAAACCTTTTTGCCAACTTTTGTTTCTCAGAACCAACAGGGGACTAACACCAATTAGCCAGTCAAATTTGATGAAGGTGCATCTTCACTTGGCCAAAGATTCAGGTTGATCCCGCTACGTTCTTCTCTGCAGCAGCAAATCCGATCCAGAAGGAATTCCCAGAGAAGGTGTCCGACACTGTGCGGTCCTTTTCGGCTACAGACTGTAGCCTTTTCCCATTGAAAGAATCCGAACTCCAAAAAAGTGACTAAGTCCGAAGGCAGAAATCTTCACTGGGGAAAGGCACAAAAAGTATCTGGCTGATGAGGGACCTTCTCTCATCGCGAAATTCAAATTTCTTCAGCTCAGAGGTTTTCCACCAAAAGTCAATGGCTTAACCAAGAACTTGTCAAGTGGCTACCCGGCGATGTGGATCCCTCTTCAGCCACAGCCTGCTGCCTTGCCTCGCAGAGAATGTTTGACTTTCATTCCAGAGACTAAGTCCAAAGGTACATTTTTCACCAAGACAAACCTGGTCCCTATATCCGACCCTTTCTCCATCACAGTCAGCCAAAACCTTTGACTTTGTCCCAGTCCAGTGTAACCAGATGAACCGATATTGGCGCTTAAAGCTTTTTGTCGTTATTTTACACCTTAAGCTTTAAAAGTTCATAACTCAGGTTGTACCTATTGGATTTTTGTAGTTTTTGTGTCATTTTATTTATTGAAATATTTTCTATTTTTTAAATTGGTTGGGATTTTTCTTGTGACGTGTTTTCACTTTATTACTGTTTGAGTACTGCATAAATACTTTACACATTGCCTGGAAGTTAATCTTAACTGCTTTTGTGCCAAGCTACCAGAGGGTTAAATACATGTTTAATTAGTGAAATTATTGGTTCACCCTGGCAAGGGTTGTGATTATTATTTGAGGTGGTTTCTAATCCTCCCTCCGCCCCACCCCCACCAATTAACATTTCACTTTCTTATCCTGGTAAAATCATTTTAAGTCGACAAGAGCTAAAATAATTGGCTTTGTGAATTCTTGTATCCATTTGTCCTCTCCCTGACCAGTTCTTCTTTTGTATTTTTTAAATCTGAATCTCATGTGTTGCAATTGAATTTTAATTGATGCTATGTTATTGTAAATGTCCATAGATTTCCAGTTGGCGGGTGACTGAAACTAATGTAATATAAACTAAGACGTGATTATCAGCACTCTCATAAGTGCTCCAGGTTCATCAACTTTGCATTAATGACTTTTGCACTGGAAGATTAGCACATCAAGTCCTTGTTTATGCTCGAAATAGATTTTTAAACTGAGAAACACTTCACTCTGTTTAGTTTTTCTGAATGAAGTTACTACATTCTAATAACAGAACTTGTGAACTGAATTAAGTAACCCTTTTATGGGTAATACGATAGTAGGCAGTACGCCTGACCCATTTAGAGACCCTTATTTATGGTCGCTTAGTCGTGCCAAGAAAGGGGAAGAATCTGTGTTTATCTTTAGACCTTGGATTTTGTGCAATCATTTCAACAGATGACTGAAAAAAGACTGGTTTAAAAGGTAAGATATTCGTCGAAGCTCTAAATGTTGCCGGAAGACAAGAAAAATCTTCAGGTATATTAAAATATATATTTATTTATTTATAAAGTTTTATATAGCGCGAACGTGATCCCGAAGGTTATCAGAGCACTTCACAATTGGCGGGAAGGAAGGTAATCAATGCAGTACAGGCGTCAAATAAGAATACCAAACAAAACAGTTACAAAAGGGGTCATCAGAGAACAATATTGACTGTATATTAACAGTTAATAAATGCAGTACACAACTTGAAAACAGAGACAATGTGAATGTGTGCTCTACCAAAATTTCCGTTACGTAACAAGCACATTCACAAAAAAGAGACACACTAAAGAAAACAAACATATCGGTGTAGACTCAGTGTGCTAATTCAAATGCGTGACAGCTTTATATTCAGGTATACCAGGAAGTGGTTTAGAGATTGTGCACATGATGTATACACTGAAATATCTTCCGGAAATAAACATTACAGAAGAGAGAGTTTTTAACAAAAGCACCACAGCTGCCTAGTACAAAGTCTAAAGTGCTTCAACTGACTCCTCCCCCAGGAACCATACAAGAAAGGGCTCTTTTATAAAGAAAACTTTTTGCCAGTTTAATTTGTTTCTAAGCTTTTCCGTTTCCTTGAGAGTAAAATAAATCAATTGAACCAGCTAGTACCCTGCTTGATTGGCTGCTCAGATTTTTCCTTAGTACCAGGTTGAGTTCATGCTACTTGTGGTAGTTCTATGATAGGGTGACCAACTGGCATGGGTGCAAATTCAGGACAGTGAGTGTAAAAATTCAGGACAAAGAGTCAAAATTCAGGACAAAAATTCGGGACAAAAGGTACATTTTACAGACACATCAGAGGAGGTCGCGCAATATTACACAAGTAAATAGACAACCAACAAAAGCACAAGTCAAAATAAGTTTATATTAGGTTGAGAGAACCTTCCACTGCATCTGTTGTGTGCCGGAGTGAAACTTAAATACCTGCGTTTGCATATTGGATGCACCTGGGTAACATGCGTCAAAATGAAACCTCCACCCCCCCCCAGAGATTTGCCCCTGGTGAGGTGACAGGAGTCCATAAACAACAGCAGTTTGCCATGCCCTGGGCTCTGGCAGGAGGAGGCCCAGCCAATGCTGTCACTTGCCCATTATCATTCTGTATGTGATAATTAGGCCGATATACAGGATGATAATGGGCCGATAGCAGCCTGTGCCAGGTCGGGGAGGGGATGCTGCAGGCCACTGATCACAGCAGGAGTGCGAGCTGGCCCCTGCAGTGAGAGTTACAGAACTCTGAGGCTGCTTGTAGGGGGCAGCTCGCTCTAAAGTCCGAAATTACGGACAAAAGGCATCCGTGAAAGAATACTTCACGGACAGCGGACAAGAGGCCCAAATTTTGGGCAGTCCGTGAAATTTACGGACGGTTGGTCACCCCTTTCTATGAGGCAGTAGCTTATAACATATTGATGGACGCCCTTGTGGCTATTGGAAGCTGTCACCGGCACCTTCATTTAAAGCCTAGGAGTGTTGACAATGGGTGACAGGCACTGCCTGTGAACGAGCCTATTCTGGCCCATATTGAAAGCTGACAATTGGCACATGGTTCGGATTTAAGATCCTTTCTTTTAAACTCTGACTTTTGCAGACAAGAACCAAGTGAGAAGAGCTATCGACCTCTAAAATTAGGGATAAACAGATCAGCCATGGTGACGGACAGCAAGGGAAACGCAAAATGGGAAAATAGTATATAAGGGAAAATGGTTTTAAGAGTTTTTAGCAAGATCAGCAGGATTCTTCCAGAGTTTCCCATCTGGTGCAATTTCTTCTGGTCCACTCTGCGCAATCCATGCCCTGTGACTGAAGGTTCTGGATAACACGTTTACTGAACCTATACACATAACATTGCATGCTTTCTTAAATCCACAACAAAAGAGGCTAGATGTACTATTATAGATGTGATAAATGGAGGTATAGATCAACTCCAAACAGAATATATCCCACTGAAAAATATATCCACTAATAAAAGAGAGAGACAGAAACTGACCTGGGACAAACGTAAACACTAGTCCCGTCGAAGCAACTAAACGTATTTTGAGGGAATTCTTAAAGACTCAGGTTGTCAGGTCCTAGCAGCCGCCATCTTGGATCATTAGGCGTAACTCCCCTCATGTTCCATGGCATCCTTGCTAGGCAATCGTGCTGGAATGCTATTGCTGCCAGAGCCAATAGAGTGGACTTGTATTGTTTTGTTTGGATGAATGTTGTCAAAAGCCTATTGAAGGGCAGTTTTGTATTCAGTGAAGCATTGAAAAATGGTGTAGTGTTGGGAGAAATATGAACTTTGAACACTTTTGAATTTGTTGTCACTAGTTCATACTTTTGGAGAGATTTTGTTTCACATGAACTCAGGGGCTCTACTTGTGAAAGAACAGGTAGAATTATCACATGAAGGACTTTGATTTCTCATGTAATGTATTTATGACTATATGCAAATAAAAAGGGTGTTTACCAAATAGTACCTATACATAAAGGTTGCTGTTACTAGGAATCACTCACAAAATAGTTAGGAACTAGCTCTATTATCTCCAGAGAATGTGCCTAAAAGCAGTAGGACCTAGCGAGCTTATCAATAGAGGGAGTAGTTTAACATCAAAGTGGTATTGAATCTTATTGTTCAGTTTCAGAGAGAGAGTTGCAGAGAGAAACTTTGAAGGTATAACATCTCTACTTTTAGCGTAGATGTCATGCTTTAAAAGACAGATTACTAAAGATGTTCATTTGCCCTCAGATATCCATCTTGACTTGCAGACATCCGAGCCTAGCAGAGTGATGAGTCAGAGGGTGAGATCCAGTTTCTCTGTTTTTTCACTGTTCCTTCTACTCTTTCCCTGTTTGGCCCACATATTCCTGCTGTGTGGGATTGGTGGTGGATGTGGTGAGGGCTGGAAGAGTGGATTGCTTTTGTTGGATTCCAGATACTAAGGTTGTGCTTTCAGACACCTGCTTCTGGAAATGTTGGTCATGCTCATTCACACGTCCATCAAAAAGCGCTATTTAGATTTTAGCTAGAAGAAGTACACTAGATTTTGAAGGCTCAGCCTCTATGCAAGAAGTCTGGTGTGAACAGAGTGCCAAGTGACTGAGATAGGGGTGACCTTGTAGCCTGGCTGAAAAATAGTGACGAGATTCCAGAAATAGACCAAATACATAAGATTTGGTTAAGAGCTGAAATTGTTCCCATTTTCAAAAGGGGGCCTCCGGGTCCCCCAGTATACCTCTTTGCCATTTTAATAATTGATGTCCTAGTGAAAAGGTATGGTTCATTGTTGTTGAGCCAACCACTTAGAGAATCATAGGGGCTTATTTTGATATTTACTATTAACGCAAAATATAGATAAGATCTTCTTGGCCATAATCAGAGCCCTGAATGAGAATAATAAAGCATTATTGGAGCATGGAGGGAGCTCGCCCTCACCCTTCAGCAGCACTTGTTAAACTAATGTCAGCCAGCGCCTCTTTCTTAACTGCCAACCCGAAAACATCTAAACTGTTAAATAAAATACTGTTAAAGTAAACCTGAAACAGTAAATAAATAAATAAACCTGGTATTTGTTAAGCGCGAACTAATCACCCCTAAGGGTCTCAAGGCGCTGTGGACCGGACCATTGGGGAGATTAAGTGAGCTATTGCCCAGAGTTACATGGTGCTGAGCAGAGCTGCCATCGGCACCAGAGATTGAACCATGAGCCCTGCGCTCCGGAGTCAGCCGCTCTGGCCGCTGCGCCGCACCCCTCCCTCAGTGCACTATATATTCATTTGATTGACCTTAGAAGGATGAATGGCTGAATGCTCCCACCATTGTCCACACCTTCAGGTTGCACACTGATTATCACAGGGACCCATCTTTCCAGTATTATGAGTTTGCAATCAGCCTTTCCAACAGATCTATATCGATTTATATTTGAGTTGTAAAATATTGCTCTAAACTAATGCATTCCATAAATACTGCCCTGGGCAAAATGGTAATGTATCACCACTTACTACACTTTTTCATGAGCGTTATTTAGTAGTTCTGTGGCTCTGCAAGGGAAGTGCGGGTTCCTAGTTTGTGTGCCTAGTCTGTTGTGAGATGGGTAAATGTTTAGACAGTCTACGGAAAAGTCTGCATTAGTCTTCAGCAGACTGCTTCCCGAACCTGCAATCACACATTCTTAGGGGTGGGCGGAATTTGCGTAGTCGCGTTACGCAAAGTTCCGCGAAACGGTAAAAAATCTCTGCGAGCACGCAATAGTTCCGCGAACACGCAGAATTGCTTGTTCCGCCCGTTCGCGATGCTTTTTTCCTGTTCGCGAATGCTGTTTGCGTGCTCGGGGGGAAATATCTCGCGAAGATGCACTTTGAAAGCGCGAACAAGCAAACATTTCCGCGAAGCCGCGGATCGCGGAATTTTTGGCAATTCCGCGTTCTCCGCGGAACGCGAAATTACCCAAATTCCGCAAATTCCGCGAGCGGAACGGAATTTACTGCCCAGGCCTAATTTCAATACTACCTCCAAAGGCATGCAATAGCGAGAAACCAATTACATGGCTACATGACCTACAAGCCTTGGCAAAGCCAATCGGTTTCGCCCATGCAAGACCTATTGGCCTTGTCAAAGTTTTTCAAAGATGTTGCACAGCAGCTTGGGGTGTTGCACAGCAGCATGGGGTGCTGTGCAACATGGCTTAAAGTAAACAAAAGAAGTGCTATCACACGGTCAATGCTGGTCGTGCCACAGCCCTTTATTTTTATTTACTTTGAGCCAAGTGCAAAGTCTTTAAAAAACATTGACAACGCCAATAGGTCTAGGATAGGTGAAAACTATTGGCTTTGCCAATGCTTGTTTTATATGTGGTATACTCCAGCACTATGTCATGGGACGGAACATTGGGCCCATAATTAGACTGATGAATTAAGAGTTGATGAAAATTAGTTGCCCCTCCCTAAAATCCTCCCCTTACTGCTATTGAATATGGAGTTAGGGATTAAAAGTGTAGGTAATCAAGACCTGCATACATTTGTAGTATTGTAAAGGCTAGCTTCCATATTACCCAGCATTAAAAGGAATGATTAACTGTGGCCACAGCCTTCAGATACCAGAGGTGAAGGATGTTAAAATTACTCCAGAAGAAACTGAAAGAATGACTTCCAGAGATAACCTAGATGTGCAAACAAAGTCTTCACTCTCTCCACTGAAGGCCATATAATAGGTTTGGATTTAGCGCAAACGAGGAAAGAAGTGGGAAGGCCTTATTTGGATTTTATTCAACACTTCTATATAAACATCAGTTAAATACATTTGGGTTCGGTCAATTATCCAATCAGTAGTGGCATATGGTGGGGCATCTGCTGAACAACCCCAAGATGTAGGTATTAATCATATTAAGAATAAGATACACTATGTCCTTTTGTAACACGGCCTATGAAGATATTAAAAGTGGTAGCTGAAACCAGTAGATACCAAATGCAGGCTTTGAAAATGAATTATTCCATAACAATAAGTTCGGAATGTGTATTGTGTTTCACAGACTCAAATAGATTCTTTAAATTTAGGGGCATATTTACAATGCCCTTGTGGCACTTTTACACCGCCGAAGTGTCACTTTTGTGAGGCTCCGGAGGTGCAGTGTGCCAGCCCATATTTACAAGGCCACGCAAAGCCACCCTGCGCGATTTATCATAGACTTGTAAATATGGAGTAAGGCAATGCCTTACTCTGCGTGTAAGGGGCATTCCATGGGTGTTGCTGTAGGTGTTCCAGTGCAACACCCATGGTTTTTGACACTGCCCCAGATTTTTGCGGCAGCGCCAAAACTAACACCTTCCCTAAGCAGGCGTAATGAGGAGAAATGTTTACATTTATCCTTGTTTTTTCCTCTTTCCTTGTTATTTCCTCTTTCCACGTGTGCTGTATTCTGCAACACACATAGAACGAGGAAAATGCCTCCTTCGATTGTTTTCCTGCAGGAAGGGTCATAATCCTGCCAACAAAGCAGGCACCCTTACACCAGGGTGCTAGGGTGCCTGCGTTGGCGCTCGGCTGCAGTTTGTGTGCTGGCGCTAGCAGAAAGGACAGGAATGTGCCGTATCTTATAAATACGATGCATTCCTGCCTTTTTCTTTTGATGTAGGTAGCGCAGCTAAAAGGCTTGCGGCGCTGCCCTATGCCAAAATATTGTACATACATATTGTGCGCTGCTGGAAGATTGTTTTTGTGCAGGAAGGGATACCTTGCTACACAAAATCAATCAAAGGAGGTGTTTTCCTTGTTCTATGCGCAGCACACATGGAAAAAATGAGGAGAACTGTAAACATTTCAATCCCCCCTGTCACCCTCTGGTCAATCCATGCAAAAGGGGGCTTGAGTTATTGGACCATTTATTAAATAGTAGTCTATCAAGTGTAATGGATATCGCAGCTACAAATAATGGGGATAGTCCAATACCCACTTATAGAAGTCATGGCTGCGCCTCAACAATAGATTACGTTTTTATAACGGCCACACTAGAAGATTACTTAGTTAAAGCAGAGGTTAAACCATCCACTTTTGGGGATCATAATCCAATTTCAGTTTTATTTAGGGTTGCTCCCAGACCTGATCCTAGAAATGAGATAGGGGCCGGTAACCTAGTATCCTCTACAGACAATCTAAGGGTCAAATGGAAAGGTATTGATAACAGTAGTGTGTTCCATAAAATGTTAAAAACTTATCGATCACTCTGTGAGACTTGTCTTTCACCCGTTGATTCTAATCCAGAGGTAGTTTCTGCTTTTGTGCAATTATGCGTAGGTATTAAAAAATTGATTTCAAGGCCAGCACTTGCATCCAATTCTAACCCTAGGTGGTTTAACAGCATTTGCTCTCGGGCAAACAGAGAGCTTAGAGCTGCTCTCTCAGCTTCCCCTAGGGACCCTAACCTCATTAGATCATTGAGGCTTGTTTACAAAAGAGTGACTAAGCAGAGGAAAGACGAGATCCTAAAAGAACAATGGAACAACTTGGCTTGTGCTGCAAGATTTAATAACTCAAATGGTTTTTGGACAGCGGCCAAGTCACTGAGATCACTGGGCAATACACTCACTCCGTTAAGTTGTAACATAACGAGTGAAGCTTGGGTAGCCCACTTTTCCAACATATATGCTGCTACGCCCCAGTGTAAAGATACCGACGATAATTTCATTGCCACCCGAATTCAAATATCAGTATCGGAGGTAGAGGATGCTATTGATCAAAGTCTGGGTAACAAGGCCCCTGGCCCAGATGGGCTCCCCATTGACCTTATAAAATTTAGGTCAGAGTTCTGGGCCCCTCTTTTACTTAATGTTTTTAATAATTTGACAATAACCAAAATCCCCAATACATGGTCTACATCTGTTATCGTTCCAATTTTTAAAAGGGAGACAGATCCAACCCGAGTTGTTATAGACCAATTTCTTTAATTGATAATACCCTTAAGATATTGGGGAGGGTACTATTTAACAAAATCAGAATCAGGGCCGAGGAGGAAAACATTTTAAACAGATGTCAGCTAGGTTTCAGAAGCAATCTTGGAACGGTGGAACAGTGTCTTAACCTTAATTTGATCATAGGTAAATACACCATAGCTCGACACGGCCCCATCTACCTAGCATTTATGGACCTCACCTCGGCCTTTGATTTTGTTAATAGATCACGGCTTTGGAAATGCCTTTTAAACTATGGGTTGGATGAGGATATAGTGTACTTTTTAGCTGATTTACACAGGGATCTAAGGGCAAGGGTGAGAATAAGCACGGATGGGGCAGTTTCAGGGGACATAGTGGTCGGAAGAGGCATAAGACAAGGGTGTGTCTTAGCCCCACTCTTGTTTATTTTATATATTAATGAGCTACACAATGTGCTGTCTGAACTGACTACAGATGTCCCAATGATTAATGGTAATAAACTGCCCGCCCTTTTATATGCGGACGACGCTGTTTTAATGGGTCGAACACCCAATGCATTGCGAATGTTAGTTAGGGGTTTTGTTGATTTTATGAATGGCCTGAACCTTTGTACGAATTTTAAGAAATCTTTTTTAATGTGTTGTGGTCCTAAAAAAATGTCTTATTAATGCTATTAATTCTGGTTCTGAAACCTTGCTACGCACACGCACTTTTCCATATTTGGGTCTACAATTTTCAGATAATGGATCTTGGGTATCCCATCTGGCTTATGGTCGGAGTAAATTTTTAAAGGCAGTTAATTCAATTTTAAATCTTCCCCAACCGGAAAGAATTGAGGTAGTGTTGTCCCTACTCAAAATCTACAGAACACAGTGTGTACCCACTGTAACATATGGGGCTGAAATCTGGGGCTTTATAAATTCCAAAAGCATCCAGGTTGAAGAAAATAGATTTTGTAGGAGAATTTTGGGGATACCTATCTCTTCTTCATCCTTTGTCTGCCATAATGAGCTAAAATTATTTTATCTAGAAGATTATATTAGGTCCTGCCCTGCCCTGTTTTGGTTGAAGGTTTGGCAAAATCCGGCAGCCTCGCTAACCAGGGAAATTATAGTTGACTGTTTAAAATGTGATGAGGGCGGAGATATACCGTGGCTTGCAGAAGTGAGGGCAAGTTTAACTAGGGTAAATCTTGGACACATTTTTCATAAACCAGACCAGTTACAAGGAATTAATAAAAAGATTATTCGTGAAGCTATATATAAATATTATGGGGACATAAGATATGCACAAGAGCTTTCTAAAGTATCCGTCGCACGTTATATATTAATGGTAGATGACGGAGGCCCTCCCTCTTATTTACCAGTTAGTTACCTTTTAAGAGATATTACTCGTTGGGAACGAAGTTTGCTTTTTCGCCTTAGATCTGGCACATTAAAATATTTGTTGTGTTTCCCCTTAGGCTTTCAGCCTAACATTGAGGAAACGCCTTGCCCCTGTGGCAGTTTAGGTAAGCAATCCATGCTGCATTTTCTGTTCTTTTGTAATTTCTATCAAAAGTACAGCAAGCAACTTTTGATTCCGTTTTTTAGGGCCAGTGGAATAACGGACTTCAAGGTTGCATATGGGACTATTCTTCAGCTTAATGGGGAAGACTTACTACTTCGTATTTATACTTTTTTGAAAATGGCTATTCGTTCACGTGCTTCTATGAACCCCCGATAAGTGGACCCGATTGTATTATATGCACTTCTTGGTTTTAAGCTGTTAAAGAAATATGCTCTTTGGATCCGGACCGATATTCAAATGTGTGGAGTTTTTCTGCTTGGAATTCAATATCTTATTTCCCCTTGCTGTTACTTCTCCCAAAACCATCCGCACTTTGCACTTTGGCACTTTATTATATGATGCTGCCATATATATAACTTGATATATCTGTGACAATTTTATGACGATTTATTGAATTACATTTTTATATAGCTAAAGCTTCGATGTATGTTTTAAATTCAGATGATGTTTTTATGTAAATGTCTAAGTGATTAACTCTGTGAGATTTGTTTGTGCTTTTATGGACACTTTATATCCGAATAAAGATTATTGAATTGAATTGAATTGTAAACATTTCTCCTCCTTATGCCTGCTTTGGGAAGGCGTTAGTTTTGGTGCTGCCCCATATTTACGCCGTGCTGTAAATCAGAGGCGGTGTCAAAAAACATGAGTGTTGCCAGTGAACACCTACAGCAACACCCATGGAACACACCTTCCATGCAGGGTAAGGCATTGCCTTACTTCATATTTATGAGGCCATGCAAAGACACGCCGGGTGGCTTTGTGAGGCCTTGTAAATTTGGGGCCGGCACACTGCGCCTCCGGAGTGTCACAAAAGTATGTATATTAGTATTTATTACACATGGTTTTAATAACCACAGCACACATGCTGATAGGTATTTTAATTATTATATTGTGTTGCATTGTTTGTATATATACAAATTTAGATGGCCCATCACCACAATTCAAGTCAGTATATAACAGACTTCATTCATGACATTTCAGTACAGATATTATATATAGTTCACAGACGCCATCAAGTTTATTTAGAAGATGCTTCTTTATTAACATGCCTCTCCTTTTATTATTTTTTACAAAAAATTATCTTCTTTATTTCAAATGTAGCCAACGCGTTTCATCACTACGTACTTCTTCAGGGCTTTATGTATGGATCCTTTTCATTAAGACAAAGTGAAAATATCATTAAAATGATTGTACACCGATTTTCTCAGGAGCTAGTTTTTCATTGGGTCCTCTGGAATTAAACGTAAACATGGTATTCCATGTGACAAATTCTGTAGCTGGATGGTTCCAGCATAATTTAGTAGTTTGATTGATCATGGTGACAACTCTTAATAGAGATTTACTATTCTTGAAGGTTGAATTTTGTGAATCTCCTGAGTGTATTAATTTGCAAATGAGAAGCTAGTCCTGTGGCGTGTTCCCAGCACAGAGCTTCTCGTTTGCGAGTTAATAGACTCACAAGATTCACTACCTTCAATTTAGTTAATAGTGCTAAGGCATTTTTTAAAAGTTTGTTCTACATTTAAAATAAATAAATACATAAATAAAATGTATTTAAATTAATATTTGCCATAGCAATATTTTTGCTATCAATAAACATTTCAGGTTTTCCCTATATCTATTGTATGGTGGCAGAACTCTTTCTACATGTGAAAAAGTTGTAGTAGTGGCTCTACACTATTGACTTAATTTTGAATGAAACATTGAATTAATTTAACTTTATTACATTTAATTAAAATTAATTTATAAACATGTATTTAAAAATCCCACCTAAAGTAAAATGTTGGTATTTACTCTATTAAAATTTCAAAATGTTATGTATAAAAAATAATTCAAAATAATGTAATTATTTTTACAAAAAAGTTAAAGATTCATTCATTTTTAAATTTAAACAAGCCTGTTAAAATGTTTTAGCATAAAATAAATATATAATTTATTTATATATAATTTTCTCGTATTCAATTATTATAGAATTAGCTGTAAAAATGGCAAGAGGCTTTGTCACTTTCTAGCTCAGCGTGGATGGCCCCTGCTGATCATATGCTTAAAAACATGGCTCTAAAACCAGACATTTGAGGTGAGCAGAGTTGGAGTGTTGGTGCTGTTGTAGAGTGTTCCATATAAAGGAGCTGATCTTCACCTGAAACGTGGGAACTTCCCAGGGTTCCCTGCTCCCTTTTGCATAATTTATGTGGCACTCTAAGCCTGAAAGGACATTGCTTTGACTTATATTGTTGCTCCCTTGTGTCTGGGCAAAGCTACACTCCACTGACAAGCTCCATTAGGAGTGAAACATGTGTGTGTCAGGGATTCCTTTTATTCATTCCAGGTTGGCTTGGGTGATATTTTATCAATTCAAAGCTCTAATACTGGACCTGGAATGGTAAAAGACTTTTGTTGTTTTTCGACTTTGCATGGATGGCACTTGCTAATCCTAACTTGGAAAATGCTGCTAGAGAAATAGACATTTGAGGTGAGCAGATTTGGAGTATCTTTGGTGTTGTAGAGTGTTCTATAAAAAAAAACTGCTCTCTGCCTAAAACCTGAGAACTACCCAGGGTTCCCTTTTCTCTTCTGCTTAATATTAACTTAACTGTATATATTTTCAAAATAAATACATTTTTACATTATTTAGAATAGGGTTCTATTTTAAATTCCTGCCTCTATAATTTTCTATGGGTGGGTGTTGCAATACCTGCGATTGGCCAGGTGTGGTGCTGGAATTACTCTTGGGTTCTTTTTGTCTGTAGTAACATTACGCTCATAATTTGTTCTCCACCCACTGCTTCAGGAAGTAGAGACATGTATGTCTACACTTTGTAATAAATGTACACTCAGGAATGGTTATTAGCTAAAAGTAGGTAATGTATTACCAAGTGTAAGATTAAATATACATGTGTAGACTTACTCACATGTAAATTTACTTTTGTGAATAGCTCCTTAGGTTTGCAGGTAGAAATCTTGACTGGGTGAAGGCAAAAAAAGTATCCGCCTATGAGAGTACTTCTGAAGTATACAAAAAAGTGATGGATAGAACGCTTGAATTAATTTCAGCCACTAGTAATTGCTCGGGCCGCATGCCAGTCCATCATTATTTTGCACACCATGCCACCTCAGTTTGGACCCACCCATATGCAAATCAGTCTTGAGCCTGCCCGAACAGTCCAGCCCAAAATGCCAAGCCAGGTCCTCCCTGAACCGAAACACAAGCAGCCCAAGACCAGTTTCACCCTTGTTATGGCTCATCAGTCAGGTATAGCTTACAGAGAGGTGCTTTTGGACTATGCGCTTCATCCATTGATCTGTTAAATTGTTATTCACATTTTGCTTCCACCACTTGCATCATAATGCACGAGGCAATGGGTCAGGCAACTTTTCCCATTGGATTCCTTCACTCTGGGTGACTGCACAAAGCCTATGCGCATTGTTCACGTTCTCCTAAAATATTTCATTCCCCATCAATGACAAATCTGGTTGAAAGTGTGCTTTATTTTATTTATATTTTATACCAACTTTTAATACCGGCCAAAAAATTATCTTCTTCACTTCAAATGTAGCCAACGCGTTTCATCACTACGGACTTCTTTAGGGCTTTATGTATGGATCCTTTTCAGTAAGACAATGTGAAAATATCATGAAAATGATTGTACACCGATTTTCTCAGGAGTTAGTTTTTCATTGGGTCCTCTGTAATTAAACGTAAACATGGTATTCCATGGGACAAATCCTGTAGCTGGATAGTTCCAGCATAAATTAGTAGTTTGATTGATCATGGTGACAACTCTTAATATAGAATTTATATTATTGAATGTTGAGATTTCGTGAATCTGGTGAGTGTATTAATTTGCAAATGAGAAGCTTGTCCTGTGGCGTGTTCCCAGCACAGAGCTTCTTGTTTGCGAGTTAATAGACTCACAAGATTCACTACCTTCAATTTAGTTAATAGTGCTAAGGCATTTTTTTAAATTTTGTTCTACATTTAAAATAAATAAATACATATATAAAATGTATTTAAATTAATATTTGCCATAGCAATATTTTTGCTATCAATAAACATTTCAAGTTTTCCCCATATCTTGTATGGTGGCAGAACTCTTTCTACATGTGAAAGATTTGTAGTAGTGGCTCTACACTATTGACTTAATTTTAAATGAAACATTGAATCAATTTAAGTTTATTACATTTAATTAAAATTAATGTATAAACATGTATTTAAAAAATCCCACCTAAAGTAGAATGTTGGTATTTACTCCATTAAAATTTCAAAATGTTATGTATAAAAAATAATTCAAACTATTGTAATTATTTTTACAAAAAAGTTAAAGATTCATTCATTTTTATTTTAAACTTCTTTTTATTAAAACATCAGCGCAATCCATCAATACAGACAAAAGGTAATTGGCAAAAACCATATTTGGGCAAATACAAGAGCGGTATATATATGTTGTCAATGCATTATTCCACATCATGGGTGCATTACTTAAAACCCTCCTGGCGTCCCACCACTCCACTTGGACCCTCCCTCCCTCCCTCCCACCCTCCTTCACCTCAGGTCCGATAAGCCTCCCATAAGCTCCAGATTTTTCCCCATTTCTTGGGGCAGACCCTGCTTTCATATATTATTTTCTCTGCCTGACAGCACCAATCTAGATCCTGTTCCCAGTCGGTCAGTCTTGGAGCATTCGTCGCCCCCCATAATCATGCTATGTTTCTTTTGGCAATCACAGCTGCCAGTAGGAGCCAGGTTTTAATGTGTATTGGCCATCTGTCTTCCCCAGAGACTCCGAGCAAATGCCACCTTGGATCAAGCTGCACCTGCCCACCCACTACCTCGGTCATCACTCCAGTTACTCCAGACCAGTATTGTCGAATAGTCGGGCATGCCCAGATAATATGAAAAAACGTACCCGTCTCTCCACACCCCCTGGCGCGTAGACCCGTCTCACATCTGCCCAGCTTGTGTTGGAGCGTTCTAGGAGTGTACGCCCTATGTAGCACTCTAATCTGGATTAGTCTAGACCTCGCGCGTATTGCCACTTCCCTGGGACATTGGATCGCCTCTTGCCAATCATCGTCCTCCAGTAATCCCACATCCGACTCCCATGCCTCTCTAAGTGGGCCCAGGGGATCGGGAAGATTGTTCATTATTTTCCGATATGTAAGGGAAATTGCCTTATCGACCATGGGGTCCAATAGTAAACGATCTTCTAGTGGGGAATATTCAGGTAGAGACTCTCCCTTTGGCACGTGACAGTGCACCGCGTGCCTCAGTTGCAGGTAATGGAAGCGTTCCCCGTCCGCCATGTGGTATTCAGTCTGGATTTCATTAACGGTCAGCATGGCCCCACTTCTCCATATGTCCGCGAGGTTGTCTATGCCAATGAGCCTCCAACTGCGAAGGCCCCGAACGCCTCCCACTTCACTCAAATCATCACTGCACCATAGCGGGGTTTGCTGGGTCAGACGCATGTCCCAACCCAGCCCCTTTGTAACGGTGTGCCACGGCCGTACCACAGTCTGCGTATGTGCAGGTAGAGACTTCACTCAGTTTTTTTGGTATAGGAGTGAGGCATACCCTCCAGCCCCCATTGCTCGCCGATCGACCCGATAAGTGGGTTCAGAGAGAGGTGCGAACACCCAGCCATTGACATTGATGAGCTGGGCCGCCCTGTAGTAGTTCCGAATATCTGGGAAGATTCATTCATTTTTAAATTTAAACAAGCCTATTAAAATGTTTTAGCATAAAATAAATATATACTTTATTTATATATAATTTTCTCGTATTCAATTATTATAGAATTTCCTGTAAAAATGGCAAGAGGCTTTGTCACTTTCTAGCTCAGCGTGGGTGACCTGTGCTGATCATATGCTTAACAACATGGCTCTAAAAACAGACATTTGAGGTGAGCAGAGTTGCAGTGTTGGTGCTGTTGTAGTGTGCTCCATATAAAGGAACTGATGTTCACCTGAAATGTGGGAACTTCCCAGGGTTCCCTGCTCCCTTTTGCATAATTTATGTGGCACTCTAAGCCTGAAAGGGCATCGCTTTGACTTATATTGTTGCTCCCTTGTGTCTGGGCAAAGCTACACTCCACTGACAACCTCCATTAAGAGTGAAACACGTGTGTGTCAGGGATTGCTTTTATTCATTCCAGGTTGGCTTGGATGATATTTTATCAATTCAAAGCTCTAATACTGGACCTGGAATGGTAAAAGACTTTTGTTGTTTTTCGGCTCTGCATGGATGGCACTTACTAATCCTAAGTTGGAAAATGCTGCTAGAGAAATAGACATTTGAGGTGAGCAGAATTGGAGTTTTTTGGTGTTGTAGAGTGTTCTATATAAAAAAAACTGCTCTCTGCCTAAAACCTGAGAACTACCCAGGGTTCCCTTTTCTCTTCTGCTTAATATTAACTTAACTGTATATATATTTTCAAAATAAATTAATTTTTACATTATTTAGAATAGGGTTCTATTTTAAATTCCTGCCTCCATTATTTTCTATGGGTGGGTGTTGCAATACCTGTGATTGGCCAGGTGTGGTGCTGGAATTACTCTTGGGTTCTTTTTGTCTGTAGTAACATTACACTCATAATTTTTCTCCACCCACTGCCTCAGGAAGTAGAGACATGTATGTCTACACTTTGTAATAAATTTACACTCAGGAATGGTTATTAGCTGAAAGTAGGTAATGTATTACAAAGTGTAAGATTAAATATACATGTGTAGACTTACTCACATGTAAATTTACTTTTGTGAATAGCTCCTTAGGTTTGCAGGTATAAATTTTGACTGGGTGAAAGCATAAAAAGTATCCGCCCATGAGAGTACTTCTGAAGTATACAAAAAAGTGATGGCTGGAACGCTTGAATTAATTTCAGCCACTAGTAATTGCTTGGGCCGCATGCCAGTCCATCATTATTTTGTACACCATGCCACCTCAGTTTGGACCCAGCCATATGCAAATCAGTCTTGACCCTGCCCGAGCTGCCCAGACCAAAATGCCAGGCCAGGTCCTCCCTGAACTGAAACACAAGCAGCCCAAGACCAGTTTCACCCTTGTTATGGCTCATCAGTCAGGTATTGCTTACAGAGAGGTGCTTTTGGACTATGCGCTTCATCCATTGATCTGTTAAATTGTTAAATTGTTATTCACATTTTGCTTCCACCCACTTGCAGCATAATGCACGAGGCAATGGGTCAGGCAACTTTTCCCATTGGATTCCTTCACTCTGAGTGACTGCACGAAGCCTGTGCGCATTGTTCAGGTTCTCGACAAATCTGGTTGAAAGTGTGCTTTATTTCATTTATATTTTATACCAACTTTTAATACCGACTATTTATTTTGTCTGCACCTTGGATGTACAGTTTGATGGTGATTTGTTTTGCATATTATTTTCACACAGAAGTACCTCTGGCTAAATGTCAGATACAAGAAAGAAAAGGTGACAAAAGAGCACAGCGTGAGTACTAACAGAGAGAGGGGAAGGGGAGGATTCCCTCAGGACAAGAACCCTCACTCACCATTAGGTGACATGCTTCATCATATGGGTTCTCTCCTCACACCGGGGTGTGGGCTACAACTCCCCAAAGGGGGTAGGAGCAGAGGTGTTTTAGTTAGCAAGATGAGTGAAAAAATACAGGTGAGGTGAGGGGCAGAGTGCAGATGCTGTGATAGAATGTGATTTAAAAATGTCTAACTGTGCTCACTGAATGTTTATTAGGCGGTCACAGTGACAAGGTTAAAAGACAAGAGAATATTGAGGATTTTCAGCAGATATGCCCTCATTCAAGTGGTCAACATGTTTCTGCCAACAGGCATTCTCTCAGGCCCTATACTCTCAGTCACTCTGCAAAAGTGTCTAAGTGAAATAAAGGAGGAAAACTATACAGGCCACCACTGGAGCTGTGTGGTCCGTCGTTCAACGTCCCTCTCCTTAGTAAAGGGTACATAAACTAAAGTGCAATAAAGTCATATATACTCTCTCCATGCTCTGTACCATCTTGTGGTGCCCAGCTCAAACGCCGTGGTCACGAACCTAGAGATGTCTCTAGGTTCGTGCTCTTTTCTCACCTGACATTTAGCCAGAGGTACTTCTGTGTGAAAATAGTATCTAAGGGATCGGTACCCTACTGGCTCATTAAGATCCCATTTGTAGATCCTAAGTGTGTTTTTGACTTGTTTTGCATCTCTTTTTTAAAAGTTTCTGCCATAAAGTGTTTAAGTGACACTGTACCATTCTAGTTGCCAGCAAATTGAGCTCTCCCTTGACAGACGATAAAAATACAATGAATTGGAACAACTGGAAGGCTTTTTATTTTTAAAAAAATGTCTAGAAAAACTCTGTGTGTGTCTGTTTTTAACAACAGCCAGCCGCTGCAAAGTGTTGCTATGCCGCTTGCATTTATTTTTTGCATGAGTGCCCTATGATTCTTCTCAATGTTCTGAGCGCCGCTGCCTGCCTGGCTCCCATTCATTATTATTTGTAGGAGAGCCCTGCAGCTACAAAGTGCTGCAGGACTTTTCACTTCTATTTTTATCATTAGCATGCACATTGTTTTTCTTTTTTACTATCTTTAATCTATCCTTCTACGATGACGCATGCATCATGTTGCACATGCCAGTATGCATCCCAACACATATGAACTATGCTGTGCGCGTGTTGTTGTGACACATTTATA
Organism: Calotriton arnoldi; assembly: GCA_963921515.1. Lineage (NCBI taxonomy): Eukaryota > Metazoa > Chordata > Amphibia > Caudata > Salamandridae > Calotriton > Calotriton arnoldi. Next base: position 127,545 of record CAWUFW010007116.1, read on the forward strand.
TGCATCAGAGGCCACCTTGGAATAAGTTTTCTTTAATAGGAAACCTTTTGCTAGATTGCTGGCATGCATGCACATGCGTCATAACACATGCATTTTCATGTGAACAATAAGGGAAAAGGTATTAGCAAAGCCAATAGCTTGTGTGTTTAGAGCTGACACCCTGCGGCTTTGCAAATTCCTGTAAATATAGTGAGTGATACATATGTTTGCCACCAGGGGCCAGATTTATCATAGTATTGTGTTGCTCTTGTAACATTGCATGGTGTTGCAAGGGCAACGCAGTACTAAAGTCAGATGTACCTTGCGTGGCCCTGCGTTGCTTGGCAAATCTGGAGTAATGCAGAGCAGCGCAAGTCGCTGCCCTGTGTTACTCAGCCTTGGGAAGGTGTTCCATGGGTGGAGTGTGGATGTCCCCACGCATCTACCCAGGGAATTTGGCTCATTCTCCAGACTGGTAAATGAGAATGCACCAAAATGGTACCCCCCCCCCCCAAGAGAGGCACAACAAGGAGAAATATCTTTATTTCCTGTTTTTTCCTCTTTCTAAGTGTGCTGCATTCTGCAGCACACTTAGAAAAAGGAAAACGCCTCAGAGGATTGTTTTGTGCAAGAATGTGTCACCTCCTGCACCATGGAGCAAGGGTGCCTGCGATGGTGCTAGGTAGCAGATTGTGCACCAGCACAGGCAGAGAGCAGGAATGCGCCATATATTGGTAAATGTGCCTCATTCCTGCCCTCTCCATTTCACGCAGTACTACAAGTTGTCTTGCTGTGATGCGTGAGAGATTGATAAATCTGGCCTCAGGTGTTTGGAGATAAAAGAACGTGAGATACTGTAAGATGCAAACTGTCAGCGGTACTCAAGCTGTCTCGATTATGGTGGAGGAAGATGGCCGATTCCACAGACGTTCAGCCCCCCCGCCCAATTCGATAAAGTTTCCAACCAAAAAACAAGCCCTTGTACCTCAGTGGAACCACCCACAAAACCAGTAGCAAAAGGCTAATCTTATTTTATGTGGCTCTGCCCCTTCTTTGGTGAATATGCAATACAACGATGAATTAAGTAGATGTTACGATGATGGTGTTCACTGCAGTGCTTAATTTGAGCCAGTGGTTTCCAGTGCTCGGCGCCGGCACTTAATCGTCAACTCGACCCAAGGGTATTGTAGAGCTTTTCATGAGCACCAGTTAAGGACACATTAATTTTTTGTAGGCATGGGGAGATTAAGGGATTTGCCCAGAAACACAGGATGTTGAGCCTACCCAGAGACTCGAACCTGGTTCCCCAGCTCCAAAGTCGGCAGTTCTGGCTGTTATGCCACATTCTCTCCCCACTTGTAGGGTTTCATGGCTAGTAGTTAGTTTTGTTATAGGCGGTGCTAATAGGAGCAATAGGCTGGTGCAATCTGCTTCCTGACGAGAGCCCCAGCACTAAATTAACCACTGGTTCATTGCCAACAAACAGGTGTGCCAGAAGCTGGTGCTCCCTCTCTTTGGCAACCATTGCATAAAGGGTGTGAGTGCATCTCTTACAATAAGGTTCTGCTGTGCTGGCACACTATTGCCCTCATTGTGGAATGTGTGGAGTGGTAATTTCACTGGTTTCTGTGGCAATCCTAACTGCTTGATTAAATGTTTTCCCAAGTGCCAAATTACACCTGGTAATATCGAACGTACGACGGAATTCCGCATGCTTTTTTCACGCATGCCTCAGGAACTCATTTGAACGAATGCGTCTTTAGCACGCCTTTGTTCGGCACGCAAGTCATTTTAATGACTTGCCTTAGGGGGGTGCTGTATATTGGAATAGTTTAATTTACTATTCCAACTCCAGTCTGCGCAACAGTAGGGAAGGTGTTGACTTTAATTCCAACACCACTCCACCATTGCGCTCCTCTAAAGCAAGTCATTGTAACGACTTGCGTGGAGAATGATTGGGTGCTAAAGATGCATTTGTTCTGTTGCTGGCGGATGTGAAGGCACAGCGTGATTCCGGCTTCGTCCTAAAGGAAGTTTCCCGGTAATATCACCTGTTTTTTCTCACATCTTTTCAAAGCCATCACGTAATGAGGGTCTATCCCTTCCATAACACGGCAAAGAATCTCAATTTAGAAAGAAATGCCTCCAAATTCTAACAAAGTTCTGGGAAGGAAAAAACTAATTCGGCTGCTTGGTTTCCAGACAACAAAACAGAGGAGAAATTATTAAATATAAAACAAAATCAAATATTAAAGAAAACATAAATGAAAAATGATTGAAGGGGGTTGGCCTCAAAGGAATATTCATGCACATGCAGTAATCTGCCGTCCATATTGATGGAAAAATCTATTAAGCAAAATATGCAAAGAATAGTGAAAGGCAGATACACCCCAACGCCCCTCCAAGCACCCCCCACGCACACACCGGGGGATAATGGCAGAATCTCAAGGTACGAAGTAGAAACATCAGCAAATCTGGAAGCCATTTGCCCACATAATGCGAATGAGGCCAGAGCCGTCATGTTGTGCCTGACAGCGGGAACGGTTGTTATTATATGATTTGGCAAATCTCTAAACACAATGAAATCACATTATTATCCTCCTGGGATCTCTGGCTGCACACATGTGGAGAACTGATGCCATACCTTCAGAGAGCAGTGATGTGACACGTAAAGCAAATATACATGCGGAAACATGCATAGCATTCTGCCTTTAATGCAGGGCCTTGAAAATTGTATTTAATCATCATTGTGGAGGGCTCAGAGGTTCACACTGTGGAAGTCGCTCTTCCACGTGGATCACAGGCAGACATCCTTGAGCAGGTTCCAGATTCAACCACAGTGATAATGTGCTATATTTTAAATCACAGTCTTTAAAATACACTTATTGTATTCTGCACTGAGATTCGGTTTTCTGGTTTTAAGTGCAACTACCATCTCGGTACTGGACAACTGTGACATGCTGCTGTCGATTTCATGGGTCCCAAACGTTTTCTGTGAGTACTTGTGCCTTACTCCAGAGTAGGTGGAGACTTGGGGCCAGATGTACAAAAACAGGGGATAGTGATCTTCAAATTGCGATTTTCTGCAAAATGCAATTAGGAAATCACTTATCCCAAATGTAGTAACTTTTAATCAGCGATTCCTAATAGGGTCGCAAATCGACCTCCCTCATGAATATTAATGAAGTATGTCGCAATTTGTGACCCACTAGGAATTGTTATCACTACAGGGATCGTGGCATGCTGGGTTAAGCAAATCACCATGTTATGTAAATTTTTAAATGCAGCCCACTTTACCTTAAGGAAAATGGGATGTGTTTAAAAAAGACAGAAAATGAAACTTTGAAGTTTCATTTTTTAATATTAGGCAGTGGTCTGTAGGACCATTGTCTGCTCTAAAAAATTGTTTACATCCTGAAAGGGGAAAGGGTCCCTGGGGACCCCTTCCCATTTGCAGATGGGTTAACACCCAGAGTTCCCGATAAATTCCGCGTTCCACCTCGTAGCAGAATTTATTTTCAGTTGGCGTACTCAAGCTGGGTTTTTGCTAGCACTGTCGAGCGCCGGCAATATTTGCAGGCCATCCGCCAGTGCCAGCAAGATTTGTCGGCCGCCCGTGAGCACTTCAAGACTTGCCGGCTGATAGCACAGCTTTAGGCCACGCCTGCGACATCAAGCACCTTTTTTGTTGAAGACAGAGAGCTCAAGAGAGAGTGCTAGTGTCTGAGGCTGCATCTGGCTGCACCCTCGAGCAGATTTTCTCCTCGAGTGCCGTTCGTGCGCAATTTGGAGAACACGAGATGCGTTGCCAAACGTCAACATATAATTAATATCACCCAACACCACTACACATACTTGTGTGACAATTCCTTTCTGCTCTCCACTGTGCATTTCGGGGGTCGCTGGTTGCCATACTGTATCCCTCTGCCTATTTTTACTCAAACTCGCCAATATTTATCTCGTATACAACTCAGATTCAGTGTAATTACGGTTCACAACCAGCTCACTTAGCTCAATACCTTAACCCATCTATACGTCATATTCGGGCCAGATTTCCAGTATACACATTCGATATGGTAGAGTACTTCATACCTAAGATGTATATTCATTGTATTATACTTTTTATTTGCAGTTTATCCTCTGTTCCACCTAACTATGCACAGCCTGTTCTGTACCCCTTCCTTCTCATTGTACATCCTTTCTAACTGTACATTTGTTTGGTTTGCCACTTTACTCCTAATATCTTAAAACTTAATAAAATACTTTGAACTAAAAAATTTTTTAAAAACATAGCACAAACAGGCACGTTGAGCAGCTCTGCCTGCTCGTGGAATTCCACAGAATCACGCTGAGTTTTTGGGCCACTCCACGGGATTCCGCGTAGCAGAACTCTGCAAGCTCTGCCCAGGCCTACTAATGACCTGCTTATTATCACATACCTCAGCACTGAGCATATAACTCCCTGAGCCAATTCTCCAGATCATATTTTCAGCTTCATAGTGGCTGATATCCAGGAGCCAAAATAAAGTCAATGAGTCAAAATCAAGCCAAGGATAGGTGGATGCTACTACCTCATGGAGTATCTATGGCAATCGTCCTGAGTCACTGATGATGTCATACAGATTTCCGAAATTCCAAAAATAGGTGGCCAACTGCCCTGTAAACTGTTGGACCTATACATAGTAAGTAAAATGAAAAGGACATTATGAAATTGGCAAATTGAAAGATTTTAAAACAAATCTAAGGGGGAAGGGTGAAATCCAGATTTTGTTCATAAAAATGTTTTCATAAAAATTTCTAGACACTTTTTGCATAATGCTAAATTTGTCACATTTTGACCGCATAAAAGATTTGCCCGGCCTACTCAATAAGTTAGTGAAATTTCTGTAGACCCAATACATGCCATTGATTTCTTTTTTCAATAAACCTAAAAGGTCTGCTTCATAATAAAACATTTTGAAATCAGAAAATGATACATCAAACATTACTCCTAAAATTTGCACAGAATTTACAGTTTCAGAAGATTCACAGACATCCCCCTACATACATATGGAATTCTATGCAAAACTTTCAGTGGTAGCTGCTCCTCCTCCCAGAGGATTATATGTCAGAATACAATATATAGAAATATAGGGGCCTATTAGGATGGCGGGCGGACTGTCGTCCGCCCGCCACCCTAGCGGTGCTGGGACCAGCCGCCAGTGGTGCGGCGGTCCCGCACCAGCGATTAGGATGCCACCGCCACCGTGACGGTGGCATCCTCCATTCCCAGCATTGTGGCGGGCGGTGCACACAGCACCGCCTCCCACAATGCTGGGAATGCACTGTGTGCATTGTCATGCACAAGGTGACAGGCACCGTGCGGTGCCTGCCACCTTGTCCATGACAATGTAGGGGGTACCAAAGGTACCCCCATGTGCAACCCCCACCCCCAATACCCTGGGGCCCGCAGCGGGCCCCCAACAGCAAACTCTGCATGCCTTTTCGTGGCGACATCGCCGCCACGGAAGGGCTGCTTCCTGCACCCATGCTAATATGGATGGCGGTGTCTAGCAGACACCGCCACCATATGTAGCCCCTTTTCCGCCCGGTCGACTGGTCGACCGGCGGAAAACCGGCGGACGGTCTCCCCGTCCGCCGGGGTCCCCCCGCCATACTAATATGGCGGGGGGAAAATGGGTGGCAGGCGGAGGGAAATGTAGGGCGGATCGCCACCCCTATGTGGGCGGTGGCGATCCGCCCTACTTTGTAATGACCCCCATAGTCTGACATTTATAAAGTGTCCTAAATATTGTTTAGAAAAATATAGTCCTATTGGTTTTAGATTGTCTGGTGTGAACCCCCATGGGCAGTGCCCATCTTCTTCTTGCTTCTGTTCCCACCAGCTTCCACCAGTGGCACCAGCAGTGATTAATTTGTAGAAAAATAATTGCTAGGCCTAGATTATTTCTCAGGAGACTATGGCTTCTGACCCTTGCAAAACTAGTGTATGCACACTGGTGCCGAGTTCTATGTAAATGTTTCTGGTGCTCATTAGGCAGGTATCAACTGAAGGTCTTGAGGGCATGCTATGTTTTTTGCCCTCCCACCTCTTAACTCCCATAGATAGTGAGGACACAGGTCCCTTCCCCTGCCGCCCCTGGTGGTAATGAAGACTTCACTTCCTTTTGGGGCATGACTACACACTCCCTGTCCAGAGCTGCAGATGGTGAGTGGAGTCCAAAACCCCAATTCCATTAAGAATGATGGCCTAAACACTGGCAGAAAATCTCACGAATTTCACATATTCCTAGCCAGTAACCCACTATCTTAAAAATAATGGGCAGCAGTTATTGAGACTGAGGGTCTCACCCTGTGCTTGAGGATTTGGTACCAAAAATAATGTACAATGCACTGCCCTGTTATTTTTTAAAGGCAGCATGCTACAAAGTAATTATTTGAGTCCTGACCATAGTGTATCTCCCCATGTAAAAGCTCATCTTTGTGTATGCCCAGTTTATTTTAATGGCTATGCCTATTATCTGTTGAAACACAAGGATGGTGTTACTTTTATATAGCTACAAACACACCACCACCACAGGAACACAACCCTTGCTGCTCTGGCAAACTAATATTCAGATTCTTCCTAATTACCCTACAGCAGTACTCCTGGTGGGGTTGGGTTCTTACCCAAATCATTTTTGACAGACCTATAAAAGGAAAGCTGCAACTGTAGTTTAATAGAAATATTTCCCTGGGCATACTTTGTACTGTTGAAGAGGAACAACCAAGTCCTTCTTTCTGTTACTCTTAAAAATGTAACCACGATAAATAGCACAAGGAGACAGAAAATTATTGGTGCTGTAATGCAGATTTAGATGGGCATGTCAGAGAGATGCCCAGAGGGGTCAGGTTTTTTAATCGAAACAAAACAACCAGAGTTTCAGCTGAGCCTTTCCTACTACGAGAGAGTAGGTTCCCTAGGCCGGTTCCTGAATGACTATTCATCACACTCTGATCTCCAGGCCTGAATACATATTGGGGCAGCTCAGCAGAATCACAGCAGTATGGTAATGGCCTGTTATGTTATGTTTTGCCATGTTGTTATGATATGTTATGTTGTTATGTTATGATGTTTTGTACAGGGCTCTGTCACCCGGGAGCATATCCAAGTGCTAAGCAGATGAGGGTCTAGCCAGGCGATGCAGGAAGAGCCAGGTCTTCAGCTTCTTGCAAAGTTCAACAACCATTTGCAATGCAATAGGTCTCGCATTTGCGAGAGTTTGAGCTATTTTATTATAAATGACATTGCCTTTTATTTATGTTTTGGTTTTTGAAACATAAATAAAGCCATTGTCATTTACAATGCCAATAGGTCAAACTCGTGTAAATGCGAGACCTATTGCATTGCAAATGCTTGTTGTTACCGAAAAGCCCTTTCCACAGCGGATACTGGCTCCTTTAACGTTACTCACAAAAACAAACAAGTACAGGTAAAGCACGAGATGGCTTCGTGTTACCAAAAGCACAATGCTCCAGCACTGGAATTTTAATCAACATAGTGGCAGAACTTAAATCCCAATGGCAGGAGTCAGGAGGCCTCACAAGGAACATATTAACCTGTAATAATGTGCTAGAATCTGTTGGAGGAATATGGTTAAAGACCAGTGTGCACACTGATGAGAGGCATGTGAGTCCAGGACAGTGTCTCCTATGAATGAGCAGTGCGGACCCTGAGTAACAGTCTCTTAATCATGCAGTTTTGCCATCGGCACTAGCCCTGTTATCATCAGCGCTATTCTTATTGTTGTCATCGGCACTAGTCTCATTGTCATCGGCACTAGTCTTGTTGTCATCGGCACTAGTCTCATTGTTATCATCAGCTCTATTTTCGTTGTTGTCATTAGTGTTGTCATCAGCACTAGTCTCATTGTTGTCATCAGCGCTATTCTCACTGTTCTCGTTAGCACTAGTCCCACTGTTATCATCAGAGCTATAGTCATTGTTATCATCAGTGCTATTCTCATTGTTGTCATGAGCACTAGTCCCATTGTTATCATCAGAGGTATTTTCATTGTTATCATCACCACTAGTCCCGTTGTTATCATCAGGGCTATTCTCATTGTTGTCATGGGCACTAGTCCCATGGTTATCAGTGCTATTCTCATTGCTGTCATGAGCAATAGTCCCATTGTTATCATCAGTGCTATTCTCATTGTTGGCATCGGCACTAGTCCCATTGGTATCATCAGTGCTATTCTCATTGTTGTCATGGGCACTAGTCCCATGGTCATCAGTGCCATTCTCATTGTTGTCATGGGCACTAGTCCCATTGTTATCAGTGCTATTCTCATTGCTGTCATGAGCAATAGTCCCATTGTTATCATCAGTGCTATTCTCATTGTTGGCATCGGCACTAGTTCCATTGTTATCATCAGTGCTATTCTCATTGTTGGCATCGGCACTAGTTCCATTGTTATCATCAGTGCTATTCTCATTGTTCGCATCGGCACTAGTCCCATTGTTATCATCAGTGCTATTCTCATTGTTGGCATCGGCACTAGTCCCATTGTTATCATCAGTGCTATTCTCATTGTTGTCAGGAGCACTAGTCCCATTGGTATCATCAGCGCTATTCTCATTGTTGTCATGGGCACTAGTCCCATGGTTATCAGTGCTATTCTCATTGTTGTCATGGGCACTAGTCCCATTGTTATCATCAGTGCAATTCTCATTGTTGGCATCGGCACTAGTCCCATTCTTATCATCAGTGCTATTCTCATTGTTGGCATCAGCACTAGTCCCATTGTTATCATCAGTGCTATTCTCATTGTTGGCATCGGCACTAGTTCCATTGTTATCATCAGTGCTATTCTCATTGTTGGCATCGGCACTAGTCCCATTGTTATCATCAGTGCTATTCTCATTGTTGTCATGGGCACTAGTCCCATTGGTATCATCAGTGCTATTCTCATTGTTGTCATGGGCACTAGTCCCATGGTTATCAGTGCTATTCTCATTGTTGGCATCGGCACTAGTCCCATTGGTATCATCAGTGCTATTCTCATTGTTGGCATCGGCACTAGTCCCATTGGTATCATCAGCGCTATTCTCATTGTTGTCATGGGCACTAGTCCCATTGGTATCATCAGCGCTATTCTCATTGTTGTCATGGGCACTAGTCCCATGGTTATCAGTGCTATTCTTATTGTTGTCATTGGCACTAGTCTCGTTGTCATCGGCACTAGTCTTGTTGTCATCGGCACTAGTCTCATTGTTATGATCAGCAATATTTTCGTTGTTGTCATTAGTGTTGTCATCAGCACTAGTCTCATTGTTGTCATCAGCGCTATTCTCACTGTTCTCGTTAGCACTAGTCCCACTGTTATCATCAGAGCTATAGTCATTGTTATCATCAGTGCTATTCTCATTGTTGTCATCGGCACTAGTCCCATTGTTATCATCAGTGCTATCCTCATTGTTGTCAGGAGCACTAGTCCCATTGGTATCATCAGCGCTATTCTCATTGTTGTCATGGGCACTAGTCCCATGGTTATCAGTGCTATTCTCATTGTTGTCATGGGCACTAGTCCCATGGTTATCATCAGTGCTATTCTCATTGTTGGCATCGGCATTAGTCCCATTGTTATCAGTGCTATTCTCATTGTTGGCATCGGCACTAGTCCCATTGTTATCATCAGTGCTATTCTCATTGTTGGCATTGGCACTAGTTCCATTGTTATCATCAGTGCTATTCTCATTGTTCGCATCGGCACTAGTCCCATTGTTATCATCAGTGCTATTCTCATTGTTGTCAGGAGCACTAGTCCCATTGGTATCATCAGCACTATTCTCATTGTTGTCATGGGCACTAGTCCCATGGTTATCAGTACTATTCTCATTGTTGGCATGGGCACTAGTCCCATTGTTATCATCAGTGGTATTCTCATTGTTGGGATCAGCACTAGTCCCATTGTTATCATCAGTGCTATTCTCATTGTTGGCATTGGCACTAGTCCCATTGTTATCATCAGTGCTATTCTCATTGTTGGCATCGGCACTAGTTCCATTGTTATCATCAGTGCTATTGTCATTGTTTGCATCGGCACTAATCCCATTGTTATCATCAGTGCTATTCTCATTGTTGGCATCGGCACTAGTCCCATTGGTATTATCAGTGCTATTCTCATTGTTGTCATGGGCACTAGTCCCATTGGTATCATCAGCGCTATTCTCATTGTTGTCATGGGCACTAGTCCCATGGTTATCAGTGCTATTCTCATTGTTGGCATCGGCACTTGTCCCATTGGTATCATCAGTGCTATTCTCATTGTTGGCATCGGCACTAGTCCCTTTGGTATCATCAGCGCTATTCTCATTGTTGTCATGGGCACTAGTCCCATTGTTATCATCAGTGCTATTCTCATTGTTCGCATCGGCACTAGTCCCATTGGTATCATCAGTGCTATTCTCATTGTTGGCATCAGCACTAGTCCCATTGTTATCATCAGTGCTATTCTCATTGTTGGCATCGGCACTAGTCCCATTGTCATCATCAGTGCTATTCTCATTGTTGGCATCGGCACTAGTCTCATTGTTATCATCAGTGCTATTCTCATTGTTGTCAGGAGCACTAGTCCCATTGGTATCATCAGTGCTATTCTCATTGTTGTCATGGGCACTAGTCCCATGGTTATCAGTGCTATTCTCATTGTTGGCATCGGCACTAGTCCCATTGTTATCATCAGTGCTATTCTCATTGTTGGCATCAGCACTAGTCTCATTGTTATCATCAGTGCTATTCTCATTTTTGTCAGGAGCACTAGTTCCATTGTTATCATCAGTGCTATTCTCATTGTTGGCATCGGCATTAGTCCCATTGGTATTATCAGTGCTATTCTCATTGTTGTCATGGGCACTAGTCCCATTGGTATCATCAGCGCTATTCTCATTGTTGTCATGGGCACTAGTCCCATGGTTATCAGTGCTATTCTCATTGTTGGCATCGGCACTAGTCCCATTGTTATCATCAGTGCTATTCTCATTGTTGGCATCGGCACTAGTCTCATTGTTATCATCAGTGCTATTCTCATTGTTGGCATTGGCACTAGTCCCATTAGTATCATCAGTGCTATTCTCATTGTTGTCAGGAGCACTAGTCCCATTGGTATCATCAGTGCTATTCTCATTGTTGTCATGGGCACTAGTCCCATGGTTATCAGTGCTATTCTCATTGTTGGCATCGGCACTTAGTCCCATTGGTATCATCAGTGCTATTCTCATTGTTGTCATGGGCACTAGTCCCATTGGTATCATCAGTGCTATTCTCATTGTTGTCAGGAGCACTAGTCCCATTGGTATCATCAGTGCTATTCTCATTGTTGTCATGGGCACTAGTCCCATGGTTATCAGTGCTATTCTCATTGTTGGCATCGGCACTAGTCCCATTGGTATCATCAGTGCTATTCTCATTGTTGTCATGGGCACTAGTCCCATGGTTATCAGTGCTATTCTCATTGTTGGCATCGGCACTAGTCCCATTGGGATCATCAGTGCTATTCTCATTGTTGGCATCGGCACTAGTCCCATTGGGATCATCAGTGCTATTCTCGTTGTTGGCATCGCACTGTTCCTCAGTGAAAAATCTAAGAAAGTTTCAAAAGAGCAACCTGTGCCCGACAGGCACTTCAAACTTAGCAGTCCGTCAGGAAGTACATCGAAGAGCAGAGCCCTCCACTGCTGCAAGTAGCTGAACTGAATGCCCAAAGGAACATTTTGCGTGCGTGGTGTACATTTATCTGGAGTTCGCCACCAAACCTGTTACACTGTAATCAAACATTCCTCCGTACATCCACGCCAAAGACAGTCGGCAGAAAACACGGGAGTTCTGCCTCACAGAAGTCCGAGGAGCGGCCTAAAGATGGGGCAGACATTTTTATACTGTGTGAACATAGTGAACATAGTGCAATGCATAATACTTCAATACTTCAACACTTTTAAAAGCAGCTGCGAAACTTATTTCAGATACTATCTGGAAACACGGCAGCGGTGTAAAAAGCACATGCGGCTGAAACTGCCTCCTTGAAACGAAAACTAGACAAGCGGCAGTGAAAGCGATCGCGAAAGCGATCGCTACTGTTAAAAAAAAAAAAACACGCCTGCGAGTGGTGCATGCTCGCGCCACAGCGAGCCATCTGGTTTCCATTATCGCACCCGTGTCTGGGCACGATAATTGAAACCACATGGCATCGGTGCGTGTAATAGACACCGATAGGCCATGGGCGGAGCAAAATGCGATCGCCTTTGGCCAATTGCGTGCTGTCTTTTATACAAAGACGCACGCAAAGGCCAATAGCGTGGTCCAAAAGGAATCGCACACGCACGAGCGTGTGCGATTCCTAGACCCGTTTTCAAACCCCCCTACAAAAGGACTCGTGCTGCGCACTGCACCGCTAGGCGCGAGACCTAAAAAGTTAGGAGGAGGTTCGGATGTGCAGCTGGAGGTCATTCCACGCTCTGGGAGTGATGAAGGAGAAGGCTCGGCTGCTGGCTTTAGTTTTGTATGCGTGGGATGTGCACAAGGATGCGTCTAGCTGAGTGGAGGTGTCAGGCGTGTGTGTGAAAGGGAATGCACTTGTTGAGGTATGCCGGGCCTAAGGTATGAATTTCCTTGAAAGTGTTGGTCCGGAGTTTAAAATGTGCTCGCTTGAGTATTGGTAGCCAGTGAAACTCCTTGAGGTGAGGTCAGATATGTGCATGTCATGGCAGGTTGATAGTCATTTTTGCCACTGAGTTCTAAATGGTCTGCAGATTCAGGATAAGTTGCTTATTGATGCCGGCATAAAGGATGTTTCCACAGTCCAGCTTGCCGGTGATGAGGGTGCGTTTCACAGTTTTCACAGCATTGCTCCAGCGCCATTTTTAAATCATCCTCAGCATCTTCTGGGTGTGGAAGCAGCATGAGGCAGTGATGCTCCTGACTTGGGTGGACATGTTGAGTTTGGAGTTGACTATGATCTTGATGTTCTCAGTGTGGACAGGCGAGATTGGCATTGATCCTAGTTTTTTTGGCCACTAGGTGGAGTCCCACGTTGAGGGACTTTTCCCAAAGAACATGAGTTTTGTCTTCTCATTGTTAAGCTTCAGACAGTTAGATTTCATCCAGTCAGCGATTCTGGTCTAGCATGTTGTGAACATTTTCCGGGTGCTTGGCGTCCTGTTCATGAGGAAGAGGATGAGCTGTGTGTCATTGGCATAGGGGAGTGCATTGATGTTGTGAGAGCAGCTGAAGCGGCCAGTGGGATGCAAGAATTGAAAAGAGTTAGGCTCGGGGGGAGCCTTGCAGGATTCCACAGATAAGTATGCGGACATTTGAGGTGAAAGATGCAAGACTGACTGACTGTATTCTGCCAGTCAAGAAATAGCAAATTCAGTGGAACGCGGGTCCTTGGATTTCAATTTCAGGCAGGCACTGGATGAGGATTAGGTGGGAGAACATGTCAAAAACTGCGAAGAGGTCCAGGAGGATGAGGGTTGTCTTGCTTGCTGTGTCAAGAATCTTGCGGAAGTCGTCTTTGATGATGACAGTTTCGGTTGTACAGCAGGGTCTGAATCCTGACTGAGTGGCGTTTAGTTGGTGGTTGAGGCATTCAGTGAGGTGTGCATTCATGATTTTCTATAAGACCTTGGCAGGGTATGAAAGCCAGGAGATCGGTCCGTAGTTAGTGAGCAAAGCGGAGTCTGTCTAGAATGTCTTCAGCAAGAGAAGGAGGATAGCATATTTCCAAAAGTCTGGGAAGGTGGCTAAGGAGATGGATGTATTCAGGATGGGTGTGAGCATGGTACAGATGGGCAGAAGCTCCTTGAAGTAGGGGTGGTCAGGGCACGGGTCCGACGGAGCCCATGAGTGGATGGCTTCATAATGAAGGTGGTTTCGACCGGGTGATGGTGGGCCATGAGATTAGAATTGGCTCTGCATACGAGGCCCAGATTCGATTTGCAAGATCTGTTGGGTCCGGTTGTGGGTTGAAGTTGCTGTTGACGATATTGATGAATAATCAAGAGAGATGATTGTAGAGGTCCCCCAAAGGGGTAGTTGAGTTGAATGTAGCCACAGGTGTGGTGAAGTTCTTCATGATGGCAAATATTTTCTTCTGTTGGAGTTGGCACCAAAGTGATCTATCATGGCAGTGGAGCTTCATCTGTCTGAGTCCCTACATGTACCAGTTGGTTTTGGGTCTGGATCTTGTTTAGCTATTGTGCTTGAGAAGGGAAGGATGTCGGCATAGAAAGTGATTCAATAGTTGATATTCTTGATGGCTTCATTGAGGTTGTGTTTGGGTCGAGGGGTGTTGAGAGCGGTGGTCCAGTCTCTGTCCAGAACATTGTCCCAGTTGCAGCGGGCTAATGTGATGGTTGTTGGAGTGCACTGCAGCAGGATGAGAATGCTGAATTTGACAAGGGTGTGGTCAGTACAGGTGCCAAGTGTGGATTCTTCAAATTGGGCCTTGTCGATTGAGGTGAAGATAGGCCTGGCTATATGAGTAGGTCCTATAACTCATTGGGTGATGCCCAGGTTTCCAAGCTCTACAAGCAGTGTTCTCCAGTTGGGTTGGTGAGGTTCTCCAATTGGATGTTCATATTGCTCAGCAGGATGCAGTTGCTTGCATCGGTACAAGAGGCTCAATGAAGACTGCAATGGTATTGGAGAAGTTAGTGCACCGTCCTGTTGGTATGGAGATGGGAGTCCACTCAGGGTGAAGTTGGCAGTGATGTGCAGCTTGAAAGACAGTTGTTCCATGTTGGTGGTAGATGTGTCCGCAGAGATAGCGCAGCTGATGTCATTCTTGTGGATGATGGCTACTCTGTCTCTGGGTTTGTGAAGTCTTTCTTGTCTGGTGATCTTGTATCCAGGGAGTGGGATGGCAGTGTTTATGCCAGGCACTGCTTCGGGGTTTGCCAGGTTTCCATGAGAAACAGCAGGTCTGAGGAGTGGTCATGCTGCAAGTCCCAAATCTCTGTGGCATGTTTGGTGAGTGAGGGCATGTTGAGGAGCATGTATGAGAGCTCGGAGTGCTGTGGGTGATGTCTAGTCAGAGTGTGAGTGCGAGGGAGGGATGATAGGTGCTGCCACTGTTCAGGTGAGGAGAGGTGGGTGTGGGAGAGTGCATGAGTATATGCAGGCGGCACAAAAGTAAGCTCATTGAGTGTTGTGTGGTGCGGCACCAGTGCGATGAGCAGTAGCCGGGGTTGAGAGAGAGAGACGGGTGATGGCAGGGTAGTGGAGGATGGGAGTAGGTCCAGGGTTCCTGACCCTGAAAGCTGTCCAGGCACGGAAGGACACAGATGGGCTTGTCTTTGGTGTGCCACGTCTGCTTTGAACCCAAGCTTCGGTGGCACTTAAGTAGGTCTTGGGAGGGGGGAGGAACACACAGGGCCAAGGGTGAGGCTGACTGGTGCTCAGGAGGCGGGAAGCAGAAGAGCGGGAACAAGGTGAGGAGTGCCTGGAGGGAGGAAAAGGGCAGGAAAAATGACTGCATAGAAACAGATCAAAGATGCATAAAAATGGAGAAAAATGGGACAAGACGGGGCAAAAACAGAGCAAAGAGGCACCAAACAAGAGCAAAGACAGAGCAAGGAATGCAGCACAAAGGCACAAAATAATGGTAAAACAACAGTGAAGAGGCACAAAACAAGGACCAGAACAGAGCAGAAAACAGAGCTGAGAGGCACAGAACAAAAGGCCACAAATGAGGAAGATGACAGAGAGAGAGAGAGATGTCAGAAAAAAAAGAAAGAACACCAAAGTTAGAGCAAAACTGAGGAAGAGAGAGAATGAGAGAGTAAAAGCCTCTATCTTATCTTCTGTCTGCAACTGAACTGGCATGCCGTGATCACTTAAGTCCATGCTTGCACCTCTGGTAGTCAACATAGTTTCTGCTGGGCTAGGGGAAGCAGGCAGTTGTGTAGAGTAGGGAAGGGTCACTGAGCAGAACCTGGGCACTAGCACGAGAGGCAGATGTTCTGCCACCTCACAGGCATTGAGACCTGCTCCCAGAACCCACATCCTGAGTTGGGTTTCAACTTGGCAAACAGTAGGAACCAGTCCAGTGGTAGCATTTGCTTCTAGCTTTTGTGGGCCAGTCAGTCATAGTAGCTGGATGTGACTAGGGCAGAGGGCATCTTCTCCATGTTAATTGTGCACTTTAACAAGGAAGGAGGGTCAACGAGATACATGAATGATTCCACAAGTGCCTTATGAGATGGTGTGGGCAATGAGCAGCTGCAGTCCAAAATAGTCAAAAAAGAGACCTGTGTAGTAAGGGCGTGTCTACTGAATCCGACTGAGCTAGAGAGCAGAGTCAGAGCAGAGGACCACAATCTGTTCAGTCGTGTTAGTGCGCCGTTACATGGCTCAACTCAAATCAGTTCAGTGCCAAAGAGCTACTGGTGGTCGGGATGGGCAACCACCAGGTTAGGTTAGGTAAGTGTTTTTCTGTATTGCAACCTTCACCCAGAAAAGTGTAGTATTGCTCTTACAGAAATCAAGCTCCAACCAACATTCAATAATATTGTAAAATGGTAGAAAAAGCCGTCTAAGACTTCACCGATAGCTAAAGGCGAGATGGAAACAACCAGTTTCCAATCATTTTCTAAAGTTCCACAGGTAGGACTCTGTATAGAAATGAAAGGATAACACCTTCCACATAAAAGCAGCAGCAATGGAGAACGCTCTGCCATCCAGGGTTTTACGGTGATATTTGGGAATCCTCACAACAAATTTGTATTTGGAACTTAGTAGACGACTAGGTTCATACCACTGAAATTGATGATAAAAGTGAGGAGTTTTAGGAGAAGGTGGCTTTCTCTATAATAAGCACAATGATTTCAGTTCTTTCCCTAATAGGCTGCCAACGAAGTGACACAAGGGCTGCAGAGATATGATCACAAGGGCCTGGGCTTAGGGCAAATCTTGCTGCAGAGTTCTGGATTAACTGCAACTTCTGAATCTGACAACATTGAAGATCTAGATAAACAGATTTGCAGTAATCTAATCAAGCAAAGGCAAGTGCATTACGAATCTGAACTCTGTGATAGAAAGAAAAGAAATGCAAAATCTGTTTGAAACAGACACAGCTTAACTACAGATGAGATCTGGTCAGCCATTGTTAGGAAGAAATCAATATTACCTTTTGCATAGAGGAAGACATCAGTCCTAAAGTCTGGGACCAGATTGGAAGGTTTTAAAGGACCGAGAATTTCGGATTTATCTCCATTGACTTTTAGGTGGTTTAAACACATTTAATAGGCAGTTGTGCAATCTGTTCACCACGCTGCCTGGATCACCCATTAGCTTTACAATGATGAGGGTTTCATGTCATCAGAAAAGAAGAATATTCAGACACAAATGATTTAATCGTGTAAGCCAACAGGACAATGTAAATATTGAACAGTGGTGGTAAGAGAATAGATCCTTGGAGAAATCAGCACAGGATACCCTCCCTGGTGAGTTGTGCGCTATACAAATACACATAGCATAGCATAACTTAATGCAATACTGACTGAAGAAGTGTAGGGGAAACGATAGCTTTGAAGGGAAATTAGTGAACCAAGATAAATCAACTTCCTTTCTAGCCTAGTCAGGCAATCTAGTCCTATGGCAGATGGTGTTAGAAGCCGCTGAGAGGCTTAATAAAATCAAGGCCACAGAGATGTTAGAATAAACACAGTACTGAAGGTTGTCCAAGGTTGCTAAAACATCTCAGCTCAGCATATGCCCAGGGCAGAAGCCGATCTGGCCAGGATGAAGAAAATGGTTGGTCTATACAATTTTTAAATAAAATAAATAAAGCCTGTTTGGCCATGTCTGGGTCTAGGCAGGTTTTGTTTTAAATAGTGACACTGGCCATTTTCAGACACACTGGAACAATGTAGCTACAGTCAAGATTCCCATAACCAATGTATAGTATGCTGTGAATGATCAATATTAATAAATAGCTCCATCTGCAGGGGAATAGTATAAACACCACATATAGGAGGCTAAGTGCATATTTTACCTAGCATCCCATAGTATTTCCAGCAGCAATCTGTGAAATGAATTACATTATTGGGTGAATAGATCCAACAATGCAATACCTAATAAGAGGCCAGGCTAGATAGGTGACTAGAAGCATAAGATTTATAAATGTTACATGTGATAAAGATTATCACTATCAAAGCAACAGCCCCCTAACTAGGTTGTCAAAAACATTTAAATGCACATGTTTGTTTAGTCCTTCAGCAAGTGTTTTAGGGCCAGATGTACGACCCGTTTTTGCATGCGCAAACGGGTTTGCGAACCCGTTTGTGCATGCAAAAACATATTGGGCCATGTATATAGCCCATTTAGCAAGTCGCAAAAACATTGCGACTCGCTAAATATGTTTTGCGACTCACAATTTGGAAGAGGCATTCCCTTCCAAATTGCGAGTCTCAAAACAATGTACTAATGTTTTGCGACCGCAATTGCGGTCGCAAAACACTTGTAATTACCACCTACTTCAAGTAGGTGGTAATGCATTTGCAAATGGGAAGGGGTACCCAGGGGACCCCTTCCCCTTTGCAAATGCATGCGAAATAATTTTTTAAGGGCTGGCAGTGGTCCCAGGGACCACTGCCTGCCCTTAAAAACATGAAATGAAAAAGTTTCATTTTTTTATTTTTAAATGCATCCCGTTTTCCTTTAAGAAAAACGGGATGCATTTTTAAAAAAAAAGCTGCTTTATTAAAAAGCAGTCCCAGACATGGTGGTCTGCTGAGCCCAGCAGGCCACCATCCCTGGGAGGGCTGGCTTTCACAATGGGCTCGCAAATTGCGAGAGGCTCATTAATATTAATGAGCCTCATAATTTGCGACCCCATTGGGAATCGCAAAACAGTGTAAACACACTGTTGTACATTTCATTTGGCGCCTCGCAATTTGCGACTCGCAATGTGTCGCAAATTGCGAGGTGCTAAATTAAAGGGTCGTACATCTGGCCCAATGTTTGCAGGAGAAAGGTAAAGCAAGACTCCATCCTTGATGCCATATTATCTATGTCGGACACATCCTGACATTGATTCTAGTATCACACATCCAGGGGTAGGTGTGCTGGACATGTGAAGTAGTTCATGTGACTTTTTTTTCTATTTCTTCTGTCTGGAAAATCTAGGTCGAGGTATCCTTCGATTACATACCATGAACTGCGAAAGTGTTGCAAAACCTTTTCCACCCTGAAAAACTATTTACTCATACCTATTTTAGGATTAGCATTTTGTGCGCTTTGCAAGGCCACACCTGTCTGCTTGCTGTGGAAAGCCAATGTATACACATCATTGATTCTACACTTAAGACAACAGAAATTCAACTATACAAAGAGATTTTCTCCAATAGTAGAATTTAGCCATGATTTGCAAATCTTGGTTCTGTGAATATTGTTCGACTTGTCACACTTTTTGCCTTACTCCTCCATTTTTTGCTGATCTTGAGTCACAATTCTGAAAATGCAACTTTTAGAACGTAGGCCTGAAGGTGCACTGCCAGTCCATCTGTGTTACCAGCAGAACCGATGCAGCGCAGCCCCTTGCAAGATTCCACATTGGACCTGCTGCACAATGTATCCGCAACACAGGAATTTGCATCGCAGCCATCGGAAC
Source organism: Calotriton arnoldi (assembly GCA_963921515.1). Taxonomy (NCBI): domain Eukaryota; kingdom Metazoa; phylum Chordata; class Amphibia; order Caudata; family Salamandridae; genus Calotriton; species Calotriton arnoldi. The sequence goes on from CAWUFW010007116.1 coordinate 147,176, forward strand.
CGCCGCTGCACAGTGACGCTTCAAGCAGGACATCACATTGACACCACAGCTCTTCGGAACTGCTGTGGCGTGATGCTTCTCCACACATCGACCTTGCATCACTGCCCCAGCTCTCTCAGAACCGCAGCTGAGTGACACATCTCCATAAAAGGACCTCGCATCGCCTCTGCTGTGAAGAGGTGTGGCACAGCGGGCAGGGCGTCTGACTCCGGAACATGGGGGCTCACGGTTCGATCCTCGGTGCTGGCGGCAGGTTAGCCCAGCACAATGTGACTCTGGGCAATAGCTCGCTTAATCTTCCCGACGGCCCCCAGCGCCTTGACACCCTCGGGTAATTGTTCGCGCTTTTCAAATACTGGTATTATTATTATTATCCTCAACACAGGACTTTGCATTGCTCTGTAACCAGGATTTAAGGTAGTTTTGATCAGGGCGCCTAACTTGGTCCCTGTTGCCGGGCCGCCCTCCATTACGGTCTGGCATGACCAGATAACCACAGTTGGCACTTTGTGCTTTTAGACACTTTTTTCTACTTAAATCATTAACATTGCATACCTCCAGGTCAACTGATTGGATTTTTGTTGTTTTGGTTTCAAATAATGTATTCAATTTTACTCTATTTTTCTGAATTGGATGTTTCTTGTGTTGTATTTTACCTTTATTACTGTTTGAAGTGCCTCATAAATACTTTACACGTTGTATCTAAGTTAAGCATGACTGCTTTTGTGCCAAGCGACCAGAGGGATAAGCACATGTTAATTTGGGGCTGGCCTGTGTCTTCACCCTGAAAGGAATTGTGGTTGCTGCTCAAATAGGGATTCACCCCCCTCAAACAGTATCCCAATTTCCAAAAATTCTGTATTGGGAAATTACATTTTCAGGGCATCTTTCTCAGCACTTGCAGGCTTCTGTGGCCAATGCATCCTTGCAAGGCTTCACCTTGCCAATGTATGCTATCATTGATTTTCTGGAAGGATGATTCAATAGCTCCATGGGTTGAGCTTATGGTGGTCAGTTTTGACTCTGGACTACGCAAGTTCGACCAAGTTTCCAAAGCACTTCACTCTTTACATTGGCTTTCCGTCCTTCCGCAAATCCAATTTAAGGCCCAGTGAATGGGTCATCGATCTATTCAAGAGGATGACCATCAACGTGAATGAATGAATGAGGAGCACTTGAAAAAGCACTAAAGTCACCTGAAAAAGTATTGTGGCACTAACAGTAAGGGGGGAGGAAGGCAGCAGCAACCTGCACAATGTCATTAGGTGGGCTGTCTAGTGAAATATGCACCAATACTCTTTACAACCCAACCAGACATCATCAATCATAGGAGTCTTCCGGAACCCTTAGCTGTGAGTGTTAAGGATGTAAGATTGTGTAAGTGGACAAACCTTTTCCTCTGCATTAGATGACCCCTTTAAAATGCCAGATTGTCAGGCGTTTCCTCATCGCCACGTTAGTTGCGGAGGGTCACTTTTCTAATTGGAATGAGTTCTATAATTTAGCAGAGACATAGAAGAAGAATCTACCCCCATCCTCCAAAGCCTAATGCAGTATATGGATCTCTGAATTTCCTAGACGGGGAATATCTGAAACAAGGCAAACACGTGCGTGCTCCATCTCCTTCTATTTACTCTCTGCTCCCCACTTTAGACGTTTGAGGATGGGTGACCAAGCTTTTTTCGTTTCCTGCTCTCTAATGCTGGAACGGGTTTCTCATGACTCAAAAACTGGTTTGGCATAGGAGTTTTTGGAAGGCTTTGAAGACACATCTTTTCTGCTAATAGTTTCCTGAAGAGTTGTTTTGTGTTCTCTCTGCCTGGTTTTAGCCTAAAAATACTTCACTCAGTCAGTCACTCAGTCATTCATTCACTCAGTGTGCAGTGTTTCTTGAATCTGGCCCTTTAACTCCTGCCCCATTATTGAAAGAAAATCTATTGCTTTTCTTCCCTTTTGGACCACCTCTCCCAAGCCTTGGAACATGTAAAATAAGACAAACCAATGCAAGTGGGCAATTAGTTTTTTTCCCATTGTCTGTGCCTCGAATTTCCAAAATTCCCACGGGGCGCCATTACTGTAATTTCTAGAATTGCTGCAATATGTAACATGTAGACGTCCTTGAAAATCGAAGAGAGCGTGCTAATGGGCGATTTATCAATATTAATAGGTTGTCAGACAATGGCCCTTTGTTAGGTATATGCACCAGCTGTGCCTCTGACATCTTTTCCAGTTATGTCTATGGCAGAAGAGTGATGTACCCAACCTGTTTTAATACTCTCTCAACAACTACTTTTGCACAAAAGGATGCATGCAGCTTTGCTACAAAGAAAATCATTGCTCAAAAAAATTGATGAAAAGTGGAATAGTAAAATGCTATATGCAGTTGAAGTGCTCTGAAGCCTGTTGTGAATGCTTAGGAAAAACTACAAATAATTCATGAGGAAGGAAGTGCTGTAGTCCAGACGGAATCCAAACTGACAACACAGTGGCGTTCAGACATGGTGTTGCTTGTGTGTTGCTTTACCTCCTCCACCACTTCTCTTAGCAGGTTACCCACTGGAGGGGCCTGGTGATGCCATCCTGTTTTGGCACAGGCTCATGAATAGCCATTGCCTAATATTTTGAATCTTCAGGCAAGAACAGATAGTCTGTATAATTTGGCTATTCTCCCTTCTTCAGGACATCACAGTGGTGTTCTCCATCCTTGTCGCATCTATCTTCCCGTATCTCAGTGGGTGTTCACCATCCTTGTTGTGTCTGCCTTCTTTGAGTAACTCAGTGGGTGTTCACCATCCTTGTTGCGTCGGCCATCTTCGGGCATCTCAGGGGGTGTTCACCATCCTTGTTGCGCCTAACTTCTTTGGGTATCTCAGGTGGTGTCCTCCATCCTTGCTGTGCCTGCTTCCTTCGGGAACCACAGGAGGTGTTCTTCATCCTTTTCGCATCTGCCTTCTTCGAGTAACTCAGCGGGTGTTCACCGTCCTTGTAGCATCTGCATTCTTCGAGCATCTCAGGTGGTGCTCTCCATCATTGTCGCATTTGTCTTCTTCGGGCATCTCAGGTGGTGTTCTCCATCCTTGTCGCATCTACCTTCTTCAGACATCTCAGGTAGTGTTCTCCATCCTTGTCGTGTCGCTTTCTTGAGGCATCTCAGGTGGTGTTCTCCATCCTTGTCGCTTCTGCCTTCTTTGGGCATCTCAGGTGGTGTTCTCCATCCTTGTTGCATCTGCCTTCTTCAGACATCTCAGGTGGTGTTCTCCATCCTTGTAGCATCTGCCTTCTTCGGCCATCTCAGGTGATATTCTCCATCCTTGTTCAGTCTGCCTTCTTTAGGCATCTCAGGTGGTGTTCTCCATCCTTGTCATATCTGCCTTCTTCAGGCATCTCAGGTGGTGTTCTCCATCCTTATAGCATCTGGCTTCTTTGGGCATCTCAGGTGGTGTTCTTCATCCTTGTAGCATCTGCCTTCTTCGGGCATCTCAGGTGGTGTTATCCATCCTTGTCACGCCTGCCTTTGTCAGACATCTCAGGTGGTGTTCTCCATCCTTGCAGCATCTGCCTTCTTCGAGCACCTCAGGTGGTGTTCTCCATCCTTGTAGCGTCTGTCGACTAAGAAGTCAGACTGCATGGGATAACACTCAGGTGGGATGACAATGACAATGTTCTAACAATGAAACTGTAGGAGACTCCAGTTCTCCTCCAGCACTCTTTCTAGCCTCCAGTCTACCACTGTACCACAGCCATTGCGTTCAGATGTTTCTCTATGCTGAGATTACTTAGACTACTGACGTGGATTGTTTGGGACTGTTTCAATTGCATCATCATGGCATTATAAATATATGACAAGAAAAGCACAACCTCACTGGCAACACATTGGTGTTATGATGCTTTAACCTATATCACAATTCCAAATACATTGTGCCTTTGCTTCCTGGCACCTACAACAAGACTTTGTGAAAATACATCATTTAGGAAATGATATATTCAGTGCAGCTCAGGAGCCATAAGTACACAGAAATGAGGAAACTAGATATTATTTTTTTTTGCAAGAATCCACCAGCATAAAATGGGCTAGATCCTTAAAGTTTTTTGTGCACCGAAGTACAACTTAGGTGAATAAAAGTTACGTCTGATAGTAAAGTTTCATACCTGTTGCTCAGCATCATGAGCGGTGCACAGGAATCTAAGCATTCAGAAACCAAGGACTATGGATGGGCTGGTTTGTGAGCTTCTCTGGGCAGGTCCACCAGACTGCAGGCCCTGGCTGCCTTCTTAGGCTGGAGTTAGCACTTTTGAGCTTTTATCCATATAAACTCAGCAGCACTTCGTGTTTCCCAGACAGAATATTTTGCCTTTCAGATGAATTCCAACAATGAACCACTGGTGTCAAAAGCTATACAGCACATACTGAGCCTCAGGCCACAAGCGACAAGAAACCCTTTGAGTAAGTAGGACTGTATTGTACTACGCAAACTAGCACCCACAATCTCAAATGTTTTTGGATTTTCGACAACCATTTGCAGGTAGTTTCACACTGGATAAACATGGAAATGTACCCCTCTCAAGCGCAGATGTTACCTTCAAGCTGTAAATGGCAGTAAAATCCACTAAAAATGTTGGAAAAGTACGGCAAAAGCACTTTCTTTCACATTTCTGTACTCCAAGATGCACCCAAGTTACAATTCCACATCTGAGATTACTTATTAATTAAAGTACTCCTGCTAATCTTAGACAATCACAGATATTGGGATTTCGACTAAATTTTTAAAGAATTCCGAAAATGCTTGAAACCTGATGCAAATATAGGAATAACCATGCAGGATCAAATGTCTAACTTTCACTATTCACACTGTTGAATTGCGCCCAAAACTACTCCACAACTCAATGTACGATTTTCTATGATGTGAAATGAACATGGGCATCAACCTGAGTGCTCTCAAAGCCGTTTTATGCTGTAATATGATTTGTAAGTCATTTTGTATTACCTGCTCCAAACAGTAATTGCCAGTAGTTGCATAGCAGAGGACAATCAGAAGAGAAAAGGGACTGATGCAAGAGCAGCCTATAATAAAAGATAGGCGTGGATGCCATCAATTTTTTAGGCTAAATATATGGTCAAAACAGATTGCATTAAAAATTCAATTGCCGACCAATAGAAATGCTGCACACGTAACATCATGGTAGAAATGGTTTTGATTCCGAAGAGATAACAAGGAAGTATAAGAGAAATTGATATAGGATAATAATGGCAATTATAATGGCATCATTGTGCAGACGGAGACTGGAAACAACTTTACTGCAAAATGTTGAAACATTGTAAACAATGTTTACATTAATTGATTTAAAGACATTTAAGTTCCAATGAGTTGCCATTAACACATGTAAATGTATTGCTCCCAACAATCTGAAAGTCTTTGATGGAGGTTGGATTCATTTTCTGACATATGGAGCAAATTTGAACCTAAAGCATTTTGAAAACATTTTTTGATAACGACAAAAATAATAATATTGTTCAAATGCTGGCAGAGTATTGAAGGTTTTTTTTACAATGAATATCATATTCACTTGAAAAACAGACAAAGGGGCCGATTCCGATTCAGGCCGGAAATCTCCCCGACCGAGCCGGACCCGGAGTGATTTCCGACCGAATCGGACCCTAGCAGCCCAACCGAACGAGTACGATGCGTACGTATGCCATCGGACTCGATTCGGTCGGACTCCCATTGAAGTCAATGGGAGCCAGTCGTACGACGCGTACACGGGCTCCCATTGACTCAATGGGCACGACGCGAACAAGGGCGCCCCCTACAGCGGCTTCGCGTCGATGCGGGTCGCGCCGTACATGCACGTGTAGGGGGTACCCATGGGTCCCCCCTGTGTACGACTCGCGTGCCTACGCTTACAGGGGGGTCCGACACGGACCCCCAAAGTGCGGCTCCGACAGCTCCTTGGAGCCGGACTGCGCGAGTCGGTCGGACTGGTCGAGGTGCGCATCATACTTACCCGGCCGGGGAACGTCTCCATTGCGCGGTGCGAGTCGTCCCCGTGCGAGTCGGTCGGAGCGGTCGGGTCCTGCGAACGAGTCGGTCGGCGAGTTCGCGAGCGCTCGCATCGTACTCGCTCGCCCGGACGCACGTACGAATCGGTAGGGAAATAGGGCTCCGAATCGGATCCGGTTAAGCCGAATCCGATTCGGTGCCCTACCGGCCGAGATCGGAATCGGCCCCTACATTTTATGAGGGAATGTAATCTCCCTTTAAACACTTATATTTTAGTTTCTTAACAGTTAAGCATTATGATGTCAGATGTGATTGTAATATGAAATAAATTCAAGTAGTCACCTATAAAATTATATTTCAATAAATTAGTTATTAAATACACATTTAACTTAATAAATTAATGTGCTGTAACATTATATTTAATAATAAATAATGTTTAGGAATAATAAACTTTAATATTTTTCAGAGATCTCTACCTGCAAGTGAAAAAGTACTAGTAGTAGCTTTACACTCATAAATAATGGTGCAAGAGGCTCCACCAGAGAGTGGGAGCATTTAAGTCTTTACTTTAGTGTGAGTTTACACTTGGAAATGGTGAATAGAAAAAAGTGTAGATTTACCTCTAGGTGCAGTCATATATTTACAAGTGGTTAAATCTACCTGTGTAAATTTACCTTAGTGAATAGGCTCAAAAGTGAGTAAATATACACATGTATATTTACCTTTGTGACTAGGCCCCTATGTGATTGAGATGATTTGAAGATACTGAATTTTATGGCATAAACTCTATGTAAAATGCTTGATGAATCCAGGGTGTGCTTCTTTCTAATTCTAATTCATCATCTTGAAGGTGCGGAGGCCCGGCATGCGAAGTATGCACTCACAAGGCCGAAGCCATAACTGGGTGGTGGGCCAGATGACAATAAAGGGGCAGGAAATGGTGGCGACTGCACCGGTAAACAGACATAATATCGAGTTGCAAATATCGACTAACACTAATATCGAGTCCAAAATATCGACATACAAAAATATCTACAGTCAGAATATCGTTGTCAAGAATATCGAGTTGAAGGTAAGTAATATCGTTTTCCCAAATATCGAAGTAATTAATATCGTTTGCAAAAATATCGTTGTTAAAAATATCGTTGTTTTATTTAGTGTTATGTATTTTAGTGTGTATTTTTCATGTATGTGTTCTATTTTTTTGTGGAAGTATTGCATTTGTTTTTGAATATATGTGTTACATTTTTAGAAGTTACTAAGGGGCCCATTACGATACCCGGCGTAAAAAAATCCGCCAGGCATGGAAGCGGCAAAAATCCGCCCGCACACACCGTCTGAACACCGACCACGCCATTACGATTACACAAACCGAAAACCGCCATCGGCGGAAAAACACACAAATACCGCCCGCCAACGTCCGAGTCGGAGTCAAACCGCCCGCCACAGACGGAAACACGCACGACAACACAAAACCGCCCGCCCTCACGGCCGACACACCGCACGTGAAATTACGATCGCACCGCCATGAGCGCGGAAAAACCACAAATATACCGCCCGCCAGCGCAAACAACGCCGATGAGAATCGACACGGCAGAAGCCATGGCGCCCACGTACCTGCACAGAAACCATCCGCTCACAAAACCAATAGCACACAACATGGCCAACAAGTCCACACAGCAAGGCACGCACAAATACACAAGCACAGTACACATCCCGAAAACACCCCCGGACAAACAAAAAATACAAAGGCCAGAACCCCAGACACAACACACCTGAAAACAACAGACCATGAGGACACACCCACATAGGTGAGTACAAAAGCAGCACTCCCACAGACCACAACCCCTTGCTACATTGCAAACCAGAGAGGAGAGGAGAGGACACAGTGACACAGCAAGGACAGCAGCACACCACAGAAACGCACACATCACAACCACCACCACCACCACCACCACCACCAAACACCTGCACCACAAACCCCCTGCACATTACACAACACACACCGCACCAGCACCACAAACACCATGGCACCACAAAGAATGCCCAAGTACACGCCCATTGAGCTGACGGTCATGGTCGACGAGATCATCAAGGTGTACCCACAAATCTATGGGAACATGGTCCAGCACACACCACTAGCCACCAGAAACAGAATGTGGAACCGGATCGTAGACCAGGTCAATGCAGTCGGGACCCTGCCCAGGAACAGAGGTGAAATAAACAAACGTTGGAATGACGTAAAGAGCCTGGTCAAGAAGAAGGAGGGCAAAAACAGAGAGCTGGCTGCCGTCACTGGCGGAGGAAATCCCGCGCTCTTTAAGACCTTCAAAGCGTGGGAGGAGAAGGTGCGAGTCATAATACATCCGGAGATCCTCACCGGATTAGCAGGGGGAGTGGAGGCTGGTAAGTACAAACTAATGTATACCAGCACACCGCTATGTACTCACATGCACTACCACCATGCCACAGCTCCCAGGGACAAACACCCCCATGTCCAGCACACAATACACAACACATCACACACACATGCAACAGACACCACCACACACAGCCCAAACCGAACAACTGTAACATACGTGGGGACATGTGTACACTCAGCCAGCCACGTAACCACCAACAGGTCCCCAAATATGCCAGAAGCGCCACAACGAGCACCCACCACACCCATGTGTCCGCCACAGCTGCACTAACCGACAAGTAACAGGTAAGTGGCAGGAACACAAAGTGCAGTGGGTGGGAGGGTGGACAGCCCAAGTACAACACACACCAGGCCCCAGTCCAACAGCACAGCAAGGAGGAGCATCCCCCACACCCCACAGCCACGTGTCAGCCACCGCAGTGCAAAACGACAGCCGAAAGGCAGACATCACGGTCCACAGCAATCGGTGTCAGTGGGTGTCCAGCCACCCCCACGACCCACAACACCCCCCACCCCCACAGACCTGCAACATGGAGCACCCCCGCTTAGAGCCATGTGGCATCCAGTACAGTGCACGCACGAACAACTTGCAGGTGGGAAACTGGACAAGGCTGGATTACTGGAGGCATGAGGACCATAACACGACCAACACATGGGACATGTCACGTAGCAGACGAACACGCAGCACCGCCCACCGTCACGAACAAGTGAACAATGTGCACACGGACATGAACAACAGACTCACACCCCACATGACCCATCACAGACATAGCAACACCCAAGGAGCCACGTCTGCATGCACAAGCCACACTGAATATAGTACCACACGGCAGCCACTGTGCAACTCATCACACACAACCGAAACACCATTGAAGTCCTGTCCATGTAGCCCCTACTGCCTGTCAACCACACACCCCACAACTACGCCTATGTAAGACAAACAACACTAGACGCAGCAGAGCGGAACAACATAAATGCACACGAACACCACTGAACCCATCAAACACACAGACACACCATGCACATACAACATACCATCCATCCCATCCGTCAGCCCCAGTCTCATGAAAGGCATGTCATCCGCACAGCTGCCACACATACAGCAGTCACGCTAAGATACATGCCCATGACCAACCATGTGCCAGAAGTCAATGAAGCGCACGACACACTGTGAGCAACAACACACAACATGGGCCACACCCCCCGAGCACTGCAGTGATGCACATGGCACAGGGCAGCACGCACACCAAGGAGATGGGACAACTGCAATACGTTGGCTGGCACACAACCATCACTCACTCATAACGATGCGTCCAATGCCATGTCCAGTAATCACAACAGACAGCAAATATGCAGGCCATGTCAAGCATGCACACACCTCAAACCATGCACTGTCATGCTGCCACAACACATGTCACGTTCGGCACCCATGGCTCACAGCATGTACCCCAAAAGCATATTCCCTCCCAAATGCGAATCTGGGGCATGGCCCCCATGTTGCCATATGCGTTCCTAAGCGTTCCATTTAAACCCCAAAAGCATATCCCCTCCCAAATGCGAATCTGGGGCATGGCCCCCATGTTGCCATATGCGTTCCTAAGCGTTCCATTTGAACCCCAAAAGCATATCCCCTCCCAAATGCGAATCTGGGGCATGGCCCCCATGTTGCCATATGCGTTCCTAAGCGTTCCATTTGAACCCCAAAAGCATATTCCCTCCCAAATGTGAATCTGGGGCATGGCCCCCATGTTGCCATATGCGTTCCTAAGCGTTCCGTTTGAACCCCAAAAGCATATCCCCTCCTAAATGCGAATCTGGGGCATGGCCCCCATGTTGCCATATGCGTTCCTAAGCGTTCCATTTGAACCCCAAAAGCATATCCCCTCCCAAATGCGAATCTGGGGCATGGCCCCCATGTTGCCATATGCGTTCCTAAGCGTTCCATTTGAACCCCAAAAGCATATCCCCTCCCAAATGCGAATCTGGGGCATGGCCCCCATGTTGCCATATGCGTTCCTAAGCGTTCCATTTGAACCCCAAAAGCATATTCCCTCCCAAATGTGAATCTGGGGCATGGCCCCCATGTTGCCATATGCGTTCCTAAGCGTTCCATTTGAACCCCAAAAGCATATCCCTCCCAAATGCGAATCTGGGGCATGGCCCCCATGTTGCCATATGCGTTCCTAAGCGTTCCATTTGAACCCCAAAAGCATATCCCCTCCCAAATACGAATCTGGGGCATGGCCCCCATGTTGCCATATGCGTTCCTAAGCGTTCCATTTGAACCCCAAAAGCATATCCCCTCCCAAATGAGAATCTGGGGCATGGCCCCCATGTTGCCATATGCGTTCCTAAGCGTTCCATTTGAACCCCAAAAGCATATTCCCTCCCAAATGTGAATCTGGGGCATGGCCCCCATGTTGCCATATGCGTTCCTAAGCGTTCCATTTGAACCCCAAAAGCATATCCCCTCCCAAATGCGAATCTGGGGCATGGCCCCCATGTTGCCATATGCGTTCCTAAGCGTTCCATTTGAACCCCAAAAGCATATTCCCTCCCAAATGCGAATCTGGGGCATGGCCCCCATGTTGCCATATGCGTTCCTAAGCGTCCCATCTGAACACCAAAAGCAAAGTACAAACCAGACCCAGGATGGGCCAGGAGCCCGCATACACCAGAGTCACAATAAGTAGGGGCACAGCAACACACCCATCGGCATGGCCAATCCGTCCCATGCCACATGTGCACAGCACACAGTCCCATTGCCAAGCACACACATCTACAGATGCTACAGCCACACACACGCCTCCGGGAAACCCATGTACGAGATTGCACGAACTGTTAATGTCAGACGACAAATACATACTTCGCCAGGTGCAACACAATAACAGATCTCATTCTCTCCACAGGTGACGAACTGCTGGATGCTGGGGATGGAGCCAGCAGCCAGCACAGCCAGCCTACAAGCCCCCAACGAGGACACACGGATCTGGAGGATCTGTCCTCCTCTTCGGACCCGGACCACCAAGCAGGCCCATCTGGTGTGGCAGGGCCCAGCCGCTCCCCAGGACCCCTCCTACCCACCAACCCATCATCCAGGGCTGCTGAACATTCCCAGCCCCCTGCTGCCACTGTCGTTGCGGCCACACCCACGGTCATTGTGGCCACTACCACTGCCGCAACCGCCACCATCGCCGCACCGACCACCACCGCCGCCACCACCACCACGTCTTCGCTGGCACCAGCCCCAGCGCAGGTGGTGGCCCGGCCGACTGGATCCACCCTGGGAGCCACAGCGAGGACCGTGGTGAGCAATGTGGCTAGTGGGCAGGCCGCTGGCAGCAGGACTGGTAGGAGGAGCAGGGTCAGGGAAACGCCAGCCTCCCCTGGGAGCCATGCCCTGCCTCAAATGGCCAGAGTCCTTGGGGCCTATGAAGAGGCCCAAGGACAATGGGTCCGGTCTGCTTCAGACACGCGTGAGGTGCTGGGGGTGCTGAGGTCCATGGACGCCCGTATGGGCCAACTCGTGGACCTCATGGGCCAGCTGGTGGTGGCGGTGAGGTCACAGCCAGGGACAGCAGCTCCCCTCCGCCACCACCTGCCGGGGTGCAGGGTGGAGCAGCAGTGTCCAGTTCCCCTGCGTCCACAGCCAGTGAGCACACCTCAACCACCAGCATGTCGCAAGCAGGCACCCCCTCGCAAACGTGGAAGGGGCCGTCCGAAGTGGAAACAGATCTCCCGGGAGGACTTCGCACGCTCCAAACGCAAGTGAGGCAGCCAGCCAGCCTTCCGCCAGCCTTCCTTGACCAGCCACTGCATTGACTTGGACTACGATCCCACTCCACACAGCCATCTGGATGGCATGTGTGTGTTGGACTATGGACATAGAACCAGTGGGTACACCCTGAGCATCACGCAGCCATGACCGACAGCTCATTGTCACTGCACGCACCACTTTTGTCATCACCTTACACACAATCACATGTCACAGTTTGTAATAAATGCACCTTTTACACTAACTGCTGTTTGTGCCCTGTGTTTTATTTGTACGGAATACAACGGCCACCTTGGGCGGAAAGGCACCTGATGCGTGGCATGGCAATTGAATCCGGAGGGCCTGTAGGGACCTAGGGGTGGGAGACAGAACAGGAGCACATTCAATGAGTGTGTCACACACCCATCACACAGTACATGTCAACAACTACAAGCAATGTACACACATCGCACAGAGCAATAGGGCACAATGCCACAGCCACCAACAGTGGCATACTACCCTGGCCATGGAGCGTTGACACACAGCACGCAGTGAACAAACGGCCACCCTGACACAGCACACACACACCTGCACAGATACAGCCACATCAGCCGTCGTACATGGACACTCACCGTCAAGTGAAGTAGCGGGCGATGAGCTGCTGCCGCACATTACCAGCTTCCTCCTCTCCGCTGTCCTCCTCACTCGAGCTGTCCTGGTCTGCGGGCTGGGGCCCTGGTTGATCTCCGTCATCCACGATGAGGGGATCTGCTTCCGAATGGCCAGATTGTGCAGCATGCAGCACGCCACCACTATCCGGCACACCTTCTGTGGGGAGTACGCCAGCGCACCCCGGTGCGGTCCAGGCACCTGAACCTGGACTTGAGGAGGCCAAAGGTACGCTCGACCACACGTCTGGTCCTCCCATGTGCCTCATTGTAGCGATCGTCTGCTGGGGTGCGAGGATTCCTCAATGGACTGAGCAGCCATGCCCCATTCGGGTACGCAGAGTCACCTGGGTGTGAGGGACACAGAGAACCGTTGCAATTCCAACTGGACAGGGGACAGCATCGCACAACCAGCACGCTACACCAATCCACATACTCACCGACAATACAGGCACGATCCTGTTGCATATTGGACATCAGTCGTGGCAAGATGCTGTTGCGCATTATGTGTGCGTCATGGGCCGAGCCTGGGAACTTTGCACACATGTGGGTGATCACCATGTCCGCAAGGCACACCACTTGCACATTCAGGGAGTGCGTGTGCTTCCTGTTGCGGTACAGGTGCTCAGTGGCCTGTGGTGGAACAAGGCCGACATGTGTGCAGTCAATGGCTCCAACGACGTGTGGGATTCTGCCAAGGGCATAGAATGCACCCTTCACTGCCGCCAATTCACGAGCCCTGGGGAAGCGGATGTACCTGTTTCGGTACAGCATCATGGCTGCCAGTACATCCCTCAGCACCTTGCTGAACATGGGCTGGGACATCCCTCCTCCAATGCCCACTGTGTGCTGGAATGACCCAGTGGCGAAGAAATGCATGGCGGCCATCACCTTAGCCGTGGGGGTGACAGCAGTCGGATACACCCTGCGGGGACGGAGATGGGGTTCTAACATGGCACACAGTCGATGCAGGGTTGGCCTGTCCAGCCGAAACTTCCTAATAACCTCTGTATCGTCCATGTCCGCCAGCAATTGGTATGGGCGGTCAATGTTCGGTCTCCGCCTAGGGACAATGGCAGAGGACACATGTCAAAGCAACACGACACATAGCAATTTCGCATACACATCACTGACATGACTGAGCAAGCACATGAGCCACAGCCCAGCTGTCAAGCTGGGACGGCACGGCCACAATACACTTACACAGGTCTCCCAACAATGGCAATGGCTAGTGATACAAACCACTGCCATGTGCATGCACATGGGGATCTAGGCCCCAATGACTTGCGGGGCGTGCTGATGGGGACTGACTGCATATCCGTCAAGCGGCAACGCCACGGCAACATGAATGTCTGCTGAGCATGGAACTGCTTCCGCGGCTGGATGAGTATGGCACACGACGACGACGATGTGGGCACAGGCTGAGCGGCCAAAACAAGTGGGACCTGTGGCACGAGGGGATATGAGACAGTAGTAGGTGTCAGCACTGCACCCTATGTACAGCACTGTACGGATCACACCTCCCGAAACATTGACAGGTGTCCACATTGACAGCCCCATGCCAAGACGGCTGTGTGCTTGCAGTCACACGTCACAGGTGAGAGGTTACATTGCACGTGCCAGGTGGCAGACGTACATAGTGGGAGCTGGCATGTGTGTGCATGTGTCTCCTGTTCAGGATCCACCAGATGGGCGCTGACTCTGTACTGACCATTGGACACAGCATGTTCCGTGGAAGGCTTGTGTGTGTGGGATGGTGGCACTGGATGTGCCTCCGTTGGGTGGGGGCCATGCACAGGGCGGGTACGTCGATGATTGCGCATTGTTGGTCACGGTGGGTGCACCAACTGAAGATGTGTTGCCCTGTGTTCAATTCCTATGTCCGCATGATGATGGACTGTAGATGTGGGCAGACTACACATTGGTCGATGTGCTGTCTATATGCATGTGCCTTCACACCAGGCACAGCTGCCCCTGCACATGTGACCCCTGCTGGACTCGCTGCTGGGTCTGTGGAGCTGATGCACCTTCTGCGCGTGGGGCGGACAGCTCTCCTCACTTCCTCATTGCGCATGTCATGACTTTGCCGCAGGTGACATGGATCATGGAGGGCCCACATGTACGCGTGGGTAGGCTACACATGATTGTACACTGGTCGCCACCCCCAGTCAGTGTTTCGAATGGGAAGGTTGTCGTGCTGGTGGTATGTTCGATGTGGCGGATGGGCGGGCCTAGGTGCGGGCTTACATTCCGGACATGGGGGTAGTTGGATTGGCGACTAGTTGCAGTACACACGGGACACGTCTCTTCCTTTCCACATCTGGGTCATCCCTTGTACTAACTGACAGTGATACAGTCATCTTCGCCCCAGCCCTCATGTCCTCCCCTCGCCTCCCCAATATGCATGCTCACCTGCGAGGCTAGCGCTTGCACAGGCAGCCCCAAGCTCGCACCAGAGAGGGCAAGGAGTGTATGTGTGGGTCCAGTTGCACGAGTGGGCTGTCTCAGGGTATGATGTGTTGCGGGACGCCGTCCACCTGCGTGGTGCCCCAAATGGAGACCCGGCCTGCATGGACTATGCATCACAGTCTTCGCCTTCCCGGATCCGCCACCTGCGACACCCAGTGGCTGTGGCTGCCCTTGCGGCCAGGCCGCGTCCGTCTGTGGCTGATGGCCCACACATTCACTCTTTGGCCTCTCTGGGGAGGGCTCGGGGTGGTGGCGCACGAGCTTGCACTTAGTCACAATGGCATGTGGCGTGGTTGGTATGATGGGCAATGGATGGGATGGTTCGAGCCACCTCCGTGACGTCAGTGCTGCTCGTGCTGTGGTGCGTCCCCCTACACTTCCATTTGACTTGTGCCATGCTAGACGTTGAGGTTCTATTGCCTGCGTGATATGACCAGGAGGAGCGCGAGGAGACCTCTCACACACCATGCTCCACTGCCATCCCGTGCCCTGTATCGCCTGTGCGGATTGACTATGTTGGGGTTACACCTGGTCGACTGGGGCTGTGTGTGCCTTGTCAATGGGCATGGCGGGCGCACAACAGGATCCAGCTTGTCCACAGAGGGTGGGCTGAGGTGCGCCTGGTACCGCTTTGTACGTGTGCCCGGCTGCTGTGCACACACGTGTTCACTCCCCCGACAGGTGTCCTCTCACAATGCCCAGGAAGCGGTGGTGTACTGTTCATGACCCCTCCCAACACGACGTGCTCCAACTTGGCATGTGCGCATCTACCCGTCGCACCCACCCACCTGAGCACTGCGTCCATACGACTTCACACGACACATGTGTGTCTTCCACAGTAGTGCTACTCATTTGCGTTGACATCCAATACCAGTGGACTACATGGTCATGTCACGACTGCCGTGTACTTCACATACTCTCATCCTCTCTCATTCGTACTTGTGAAATGAGTCAGCGGAGACAGTTTTGGTTTCAAACATTATATTGAGTCTTCTGTCCTCTGTGATGCAGTATAGTGGACACTACTGGCAGCGGAATACATGTTGAGGATATACTGAGCATGATTGCAAATGGGATAGGGTGTGGGGTTACATGTGATTGGCTGTTGCATGTGGGATGTGGGCTTCAGAGTGACATCTGCTTGGCCAAGGCTGTGCTAATGTACATTTACGTATTGCTGCGGAGCTGCGGACTTTGACACAGACGGTATACATGTAGCCTACCAGACCGCTTGGCATCATGGGCACAGTCCATCTCAGTTCCATGTGACAGGTTTGCTGTGGTTGTTCCTCATGCACGCGTGCATGTGAGATGACATCAGGGCATGTGCTTGCGTGCATGCAGCGGCGTGCCACTTGTTGTTGCACTGTGGTGGTTACTGGACATGTCACAGTCACTGGGGTCGTGTTGTTGTTGTATGCACTTGTCGTCCATGCAAAGGTCCTGGTATGGGATTCCCGGGGCGGGGGTGGGAGGGTGCAGCACCCACAGACTCCAGGCGACCTATTCATGTCCACTGAGCGGTGTGTGTGTCCATGGGCGCTGGATCCATGTCGTGTCCTGGTTGTTCGTGCAGTTCCGTCCATGTGGGTGCGATACACAGAGCCCATGCCACTGCCTCCCACGATGCATGCGGTGTTCCTGGATGTGATGGGGAACAGTGTGCATGTCCCGGTCATATCCGATGTCATGGCGATGTCGTTGATGGTGTGGTTACAGTTGCCGGTCGTTTGGTATGGCTGTTGTGGTGGTGACTGGCCAGTCCGTGCGGAAGCTAAGCATGGGTGCGGGGTTGGACATCATAGGTCACTCGGGGAACCTGCGTTGTGGTCCGACGAATTTACAGGTTGTCAGGTATGCGATGCCGTCCAGCAGGGCTTCCATGTCATTGGTGGTGTACATGTTTGCCAGCCAATGTAGCGGATGGTGGCTGTCAAGGTGTTGTTCGTAAGTTGTCCCTTGGAGGACCATGATGGGGCATGCTGGGTGACATTCGATGTAGCTGTTCTCGATGATCCGTCGTGTGGAGGC
This sequence comes from Calotriton arnoldi, assembly GCA_963921515.1. NCBI lineage: Eukaryota > Metazoa > Chordata > Amphibia > Caudata > Salamandridae > Calotriton > Calotriton arnoldi. Next base: position 164,519 of record CAWUFW010007116.1, read on the forward strand.
ACAGTGGTCCCATTTCAGTGCGGGTGCGATGTTGGCCACATACGCCATGCCCCCATAGGCAGAGCAGGCCCTGTCGTGTGCGTCCAGAGGGAGGAGTAGTGGTAGCAGGTCCGCCTTCAGACATGCCGGGTTGGAGAGGCATATCTCCACGGGATGCTGGTAGGGACACCTCCGACAGTAGAAGACGGGCATGACGCAGCTGAACAATGTGATGCGGTAAGTCAGTCGGTAACTTACGTTCAGCAGGGACAGGAGATCGCATCCCAATGTATGGAACAGGTTGGTTTTGTACAGCTTGAGCTGTTCGGCGTAGTTGGGTAGGTGTGTTGCGGTTGCCATTTCGCAGCGGTGCGTTGTGGTGGCGTGCTCCGGCTGTGTGTGCAGTCTGCAATGTGCACGCTCCGAGGTTGCTGTGAGCTCTGTGTAGTCGTAGGGAGACAGGACTTGTGTTCTGTTGGCTTGTTTGGAGGACACAGGCCCTCTTCCCACATGCTTCTCAGACAGTTCAAGGTCAGTGATGTGTGACTCCTTCCAATTAACTTGCATGTGGCCGACATGGGGAGTGTTTTCTTCTTTCTTCCCCGTCCGTTGTGTGCTTCTGTGATATGCACTATCTGCCCTGTGGTCGGTCTCCTCGGCATGCCTGTGTTGGTCTATTCTTGGACAATGGCTGTATTCACCGGCTTCTGTCGTAGGGCTGTGGTTTCGGAGTTGGAATGGAAGGTCATTCAGTGCTGTCTGCTCTCCCTTGTGTGGGCGGCAGGCTGCCTTTCCGCTCTGCGTTGGGCCTTGTGTGTGAATGTTATTCTTGGGCCACCTGTTGTCGGTCCCCGGGCTCTTTGGTGTTCCGTTTTATATGTCTTGTTCATATGTGCAGGGTGGTATGGGTGTTTCAGTGTGGTACTGGCGTTCCTCTTCCCGAAGGGGCCCTGCTTCTCCTAGTTGGTGTTGCCGCCGCTGTGTGCTACGCCATGTTTGTTACACTGGGGTGTGTCCTGCTGTTGCGTGTCTTCACTGACATGTGTGCGTCGGTTGTGTGGCGTTGGGTGTTGTCCGTGAATTGGGCGTTGGGGACATGTCTGTGGCAGGCCTGTCACGTGTCATGTGCGTTCGGGGTGGGGCTGATGTGTGTGCTGCTTGGTTGTGTCCCTGTGTCTGTGTGCGACGCATGCATGGCGCTGCGGTTGGCCTCTGCGTTGTGCGCATGTGTGGTGGCGTCATCGGCGCTTTGGGGCCGTGACGGGGTGGTTGGTTCCTAGTCCCAGGTGGTGTGTACACATGTGTTACGCGATGTTACGATTTGGCCTGTGTGTCATATGTGGATGCAATGGTGGATGTGTAGTGTACACGCGCTGGTGGGGGTTGTCCGCTTTTTCCGCCCTTGCACTGTGTGCGCTGTTTGCGTGCACTTGTTGTGTGTGTGCCTACCTGCGTCTCCGCGGTACGTTGCGTCCTTGGTGGTGCATCAGCAGGAGCATGGGGAGGGCCTGCAGTGCTGGATTCATGCTCGGGGAGCCGCTTCTTCGTTGTCCGTGCTCGGCATCCGTGTTACCGCTCCGGTTTGTCGTACGGTATCTCTTGGCCGTGGGAGCCGTTTGTTTGCGGCATCGTAATTTATGCGCCGGGCGGGACGTGTTTCGTCGGACGGTGTGTGTCAGTTGTGCTGCGCCGCTACGTGAACGGGCGCACTTTGATGGCGGACGGTGTTGCTGGCTTGCCGGCGGTGTTTGGCCTACTTTTCGCATCGTAATTGGGCGGGCGTGTGGACTGCTGCGTGCCGGCGGTAACTGGTGCTTTTTGCATCCGCCAGCACGGCGGTTGTGCTTCCGCCCGACATCGTAATGGGCCCCTAAATGTTGCGTTTTAGTTCCATAGCGGGTTGTGGGTTTATAGGGGAATAGGGTGGGAAGCAATTTAATTATAATAAATTTAATAATAATTTATAGAAGTTATTAATTTTTTTAATTACATTTTATGTTTTTGTTCCGTAGCGGGTTGTGGGTTTATAGGGGAATAGGGTGGGAAGTAATTTAATTATAATTAATTAATTAATAATTTTTAATAATTAATATTTAGGTATTTAATATTTTATATTATTAATTGTGTAGATTAATTCATTATTTATTAGTTATTAATTGGTTATTAATTAATACTAAATATTTGGTAAATGTCTTAATTGTGCTATTTGTTTAGGAGCAGGTTGTGGGTTTATAGGGGAATAGGGTGGGACGTATTTTAATTATAGTTGATTAATAATTGTTAATAATTAATATTTAGGTATTTAATATTTTATATTATTAATTGTGTTAATTAATTAATTATTAATTATTAATTAATTGGTTGTTAATTAATAATAAATATTTGTTACATATCTTATTTGTGTTATTTTTTTAGGAGCGGGTTGTGGGATTACAGGGAGTAGGGTGGAAGTATTTTAATAATAATTAATTAATTTATATTTTTATTTAATATTTATGTATTTAATATTTTATATTGTTAATTGTGGTAAATAATTTATTCTTAATTATTTATTCATTGGTTATTAATAATTAATTATTAATTATGTTATTTGTGTTATTTTTTCAATGGCGGGTTGTGGGTTGATAGGGGAGTAGGCAGGGAACTAATTTAATTTTAATATATTTAAAAAAAACATTTTTAGAAAATGTATTTTCTGTTGTTTTTTAGTGGTATTTGTGTGAATTAATTTATTATTAATTGTTTTTAAATTGCTTGTTAATTATTATTAATTAATTAATTAATTTTAATTAATTATGTTATGTTTTACAAATTTGTGGTGTCATTTATAGGGGAATATGGTGGGAGGTAAATTATTTATAATTAATTAATTGTTTGTTAATTAATGTTAATTATTTTGCTGGAGTAGGAATAGAAAATGATTCCCTCCACTATCCAACACTTTCCCTAATGTTGCACTCGCTGGAGTGGGAATAGTAAATTATTCCCCTCTGCTATCCAACACTTTCCTTACTGTTGCACTCGCTGGAGTGGGAATAGTAAATTTTACCCCTACGCTATCCAACACTTTCCCTACTGTTGCACTCGCTGGAGTGGGAATAGTAATTTTATCCGCACCACTATCCAACACTTTCTCTACTGTTGCACTCTCTGGAGTGGGAATAGTAATGGTTACCCCTCTGCTATCCAACACTTTCCCTACTGTTGCACTCCCTGGAGTGGGAATAGTAAATTATTCCCCTCCGCTATCCAACACTTTCCCTACTGTTTTACCTGCTGGAGTGGGAATATTAAATTAGTCCCCTCCGCTACCCAACACTTTCCCTACTGTTGCACTTGCTGGAGTGGGAATAGTAAGTTTTACCCCTACGCTATCCAACACTTTCCCTACTGTTGAACTCGCTGGAGTGGGAATAGTAATTTTATCCCCTCCGCTATCCAAAACTTTCCCTACTGTTGCACTCGCTGGAGTGGGAATAGTAATTGTTGCCCCTCCGCTATCCAACACTTTCCCTACTGTTGCACTCCCTGGAGTGGGAATAGTAATTTTTACCCCTACGTTATCCAACACTTTCCTTACTGTTGCACTCCCTGGAGTGAGAATAGTAAATTATTCCCCTCCGCTATCCAACACTTTCCCTATTGTTGCACTCTCTGGAGTGGGAATAGTAAATTTTAACCCTACGCTATCCAACACTTTCCCTACTGTTGCACTCCCTGGAGTGGGAATAGTAATTTTATCACCTCCGCTATCCAACATTTTCACTACTGTTGCAGTTAATGAAGTGTCAAATGAAATTGTAAAAAAATATAAATATTTTAATTTATTATATATATATTTTAATTTTATTTTTATTTTACCGGTGTATGTATATATATGTATTTAGAATTGTTAATATGTTTTAATATTTTATAATTTATTAAAATAATTATTTATTAGTTCTATTAAGTTAATATATATATTATATGTTATATATATGTAGGTTTAATTTATTTTTACATTATATTTATTACTTATCATTTTAAACATTTTCTAATAATTCTATCTTTTTTTTAAATATATGTATTATTTGCATTATTTTACACTATTTTTTAAACATTTTAAAAAACGATATTTTAAACAACAATATTTTTAACAACGATATTTTTCTATCGATATTTTTGTACTTACCATTTTGAAGATAGGACTTCGATATTTTGGACAACGATATTTTTGCCCCGATATTTTTGTACCTCGACATTTTTGCTGTCGATATTCTGTCAGTGATCCGACTGCACCTATACCAGACAACGAAGGCAAGGGCATGTGAGCACCTCCTTCCCCTCCTGAGGCATAGAGCGCAGAGGGCCAGGAAGCCCAAAGGTGTTGATCTCAGGTGACTGGGGTAAGATCCGTGGCAACTTTCAAACAGGTCAATGGCAGACCAGCTGAGGCAAATAAAGAAGGGGGCAGCCTCCCAGAGTCAGAAGATAGATACATGGCAGAGCGTGCTGTGAAGATTTTCTCACCTACCAACACCAAAGAAAGGCTTAGCCTAACAGAATGTTGCAGTGAACGTAAGCAAGTGAAGGCAGATAGGGTAAGAACCCCAGGCTTCAAGCAGCTTGAAGATGAAGGAATTGGACTCAGTAGGCTCTGGGATGCCAGATGATAGAGCCAGGGGAAAAAAGAGTGCAGATTCAGCTCTTGCAGCCCAAAAGTGGCCTAAGTGCCGACTGTAGTAAACAAGCAGTTGCTATCAAGCTGACGCCAAGACTCTGCAGGGGCACAGCCCTCCATATGAGGATAAAACAATAAGGATTTCTAGCGTAAATAATTGTGGAAATTGTGCATATTAATGTTTTGTTTTCAGTCTAATAATTATAGACCATCTGCATGTGGAAGTTAACCAATTGTATGTACCAAATAAACATTGGCCAGACTAGTCCATACGAATTGCTTAAGAAGATTTATGCTGGATGACAGGGATAACAGGGATCGCGTGGTGGCCTGACTGCACAGGCTATGTCTCTAACATCAATGTCTTTTGCTGATTCATTTTCCTGCATACATGTAATGGAAAGTTTCCCAAGTATTTTACCCCAATGGCTGAATTTGCAAGACTTTAGCAAATGTGCTTGCTGCAGAAGTGTTCGACTGAAAAAAATAAGGCTTTTTGACTGCATATTTTTACAAAAACATTTTGTGGAGAAAAAGTTTTCATCTGATGGAGCGGGTTAATCAAATCATCAAACAAGATGTCCCACTGGTTGTATGGACCTTTGATTGTCTACTTGAAATGTAAGGAAGGAGCTAACATCAGCAATACTTTTCAAATACAGTGATACCAATGTGGCCCCACAAGAACAACAAAGAGGATGGTGTTCAAACCTTAAGTGTTTTATTTACAAATTCAGTTCAGGTTACAAGTTAATCAATCAGCAAAATTAAAGGAAAAATATGGCAAGAGCAAACATATTTAAATGATCATGCAGTCTGCATTTGTACATATCCAGAAAGAATATGCAAAATAGAATAACATACAGCATATGCCTCCTCTAGAAATCAGAATGTAAAATGAATTACAAGAAGAAGCCAAGAAAATGGGAAAAACTCCAAAGTTGAGGAACGTAGCAGTATTAGGGTTTATGAAGAAAGCACTAATTTCAGACAGAAGTATTACATTTCATTATATGCAAGTGTAATCCTAAACATAAGTGCACAAAAAGTGCTTGTGGCAGTGTGAACGGTGTAAAGTGAGACATGTGATACGGTAAAGAAAACAGAAAATTGAAAATTGGTACATAACATGAGCACTATAAGCAAGAATTAACTGGAAACATGTTAAGGGCTAAGGAAGCTGTAATTCTGGTGAGTTTTGTTGACGGCGTTTCGACCTGTGTTGTTTCAGATCATCACCAGGAAGGGATACCACGTATTGGTTTTATTGATAGCCCCTACGTAGTCTTGGAGGCATAGAGTTATAAAGTGCCAAGGTTCTCCTGGGAACAACAGTCAATCCCAGGGGCCTGGAGGTAGGGTGGCGTATGAGTGCACGATAGCTGCACCGGATCAAGGGTAATGTGGCCGGGATGGTAGGCTCCAGTAGTTAGAAGGAACGGGGGATAAATCCTTCCAGTAAACTCCATGTCTGATGAAAATAAATTAAGTATGGGGTGAAGCGATGGGGGAAAACCAATCAGCCCAACATCGCAATGCATGTACAAGGTATGACGGGCAGAGCCTCACATGAGAAGGGTGCTGTCAGGCAGGCAAATGCTCTGCCGGCATGCAAATGACCAAAAAATGCAATATTGCTGTCTGAAATTAATGCTTGCTTCATAAACTCTAATACAGACCGCGATATTCAACTTTGGTGTTTTTCCCTATTTCTTGGCTTCTTCTTGTATTTTATTTCACATTCTAGTAATTGTCTTTGAAATATTACCTGTTGAGATATTGTTGCCTGTTACCACATTTACCTGTGTCTCAACTGGGTTTACAGGATTCCTCCTGTTGTATTTTCTGGTCCTCTAGAAATCAAGCACCATGGTACGCAGATACGCAGCGTCAAGAAAAATCGACCTACAAATGTCTTGAACGCAGATGGCATCTTACAAAATCCTCTGCGGATAAAGTAGAATATAGAATATCAAAATATGATTAAAAAAAATCAAGACGGCACAGAAAGCGCGCATAACCTCTACAATTGCCAATGCGGGCAATTCCACAAAAAAAATAGACAAAGCACTAAACAGCTTTAAAAAACCACGTGTCTGCACTTCCACTATTGTGGCCTCTCAAGATCTTTGAGATGACTTAGCTGACTTCTTCGAAGCTAAGATTAGCTCGATCTACAAGAGCTTTTCAGCCAGCCCAAAATGACTTGAAATGGAACCTTATCTAAGTCATCTTCACCCAAATGCCATAGCGGGCTTGAGTGATTTCGAATTCTGCTATGTATAAGGAGCAGGATATGCTCGTCCACACCAAATCAGGTTCTCCTCAGGAACCGTGCCCTCCTAGGATAACGGCCAGCTTAGCCAACTATCTGGTACCAGCAGTGAAGGATGTTTAACCTATCACTAGCCACTGCCAAAGTGCCTAATGAATGGAAGTGTGCCCAAGTATCTCCATTTCATAAAAAACCCTCAGCAAACCCCGATGTCATCTCTAATTACAGACCGATCTCGCTGTTACCTCTACTCTCAAAAGCTCTAGAAAGGTATATTAATAAACAGCTTATATCCTTTCTTGAAGAGCATAAGATCTTAAACCCCTCTCAATTGGGCTTCAGAGACATACATAAAACTGATATTGCACTATTTACAGTCACTGATAAAATGTAGCTCTCTTTAGACGCAGGAACGCCGGTAATGTTAGTGCTACTAGATCTATTGCCGGCCTTTGACACGGTCTACTACTCCATCCTAATCCGCAGACTACATGAGGTAGGTCTCCATGGCAGAGTGCTAAATTTGGCTCAGGGACTTCCTGGCAACTGCACACAAAGCGTCTGTCTTGGCCCTTTCAAGTCAAGATTGTTGCATACCAACAAAGAGGTTCCCCAGGGATCATGCCTGAGCCCAACACTATTCAATATCTATGTAGCTCCGCTAGCTCAAATTGTGAGATTGTGCGGTGTGGAGATTGTGTCATATGCAGATGACACTCAATTTCACATCTCCTTTGGCCCTGCTCCAGAAAAAGTAAAAGACACATTTGCGGACTGCATGAGAGAAATCGCTGTTTGGGTGAATAATAACTGCCTCCAGCTAAATAGCGAGAAGACGGAGATCATATTATTTGGCAAAGCCAACGAGATTCGGTCGGCGTGCTGGTGGCTTTTGGAAATTGGTCCAGCCCCGCACGTAAGCAGGTGGTGAAAAATCTTGGAGTGAAAATAGATCAATCACTGTCCTTGAAAGATCAAGTTAATGCCACATGTAGCACCTGTTTTACCACAATGAGGCTTCTAAAGAAAGCTTTCCCTTGGCTCCTGGACACTTACAGAAAAACCCTCGGCAGGTGCTTACAACCATTCGCCTGGGCTATGGGAATGCTCTACTGGTAGTAGTAAATGACACCTGGCTGATCAAGTTGCAGGCAGTACAGAAGACAGCCACATAGCTGATCTGCAATCTACCAGCACGTTCTTCTTCTACTCCCATTTTAAGACAACTGAACTGGCTGCCTATCAGAAAGTGGGCTGTTTTTAAACTCTGCTGTCTGACGCATAAGGCACTTTAAAAGGCCAGAGCCACCTATCTGTACTCAGGTATTAGTCACTATCAGCCCCCCTAGACAGCTACGGTCCTGAAACAAAGCACTCTTGCAGACCCCACGCATTCACACCTCAAGATATGGGGGCAGATCTTTTTCGTACACGCACCCATACCACTGGAATGAACTCCCTCTTCATCCTTCTAACTGCCCAGATTTTATCAATTTAAATAAGATGTTAAAAACTTGGTTGTGGTTGTTTTAGAATGTTTCTGCTTGCCTGATCATTACAGCGCAGAGATGCTGCCTGAGAGTGAGTCGTGCACTATATCAAGAAACAAAATAAATAATATTTAAAGAAAATATTCCCCAAGCAGGTTCATAAAGGAACTTCCCTATTCTAAATAAAGTATTGAAAGTAAAAAGGAGAAATTCTATGGGGAACAGTGCCAGCATCAGACAAATCAAATTTAAGGTTCAAAAGGGAAGTGTTCATGCATGAAGCTCGACAGTCCAGGCAGGAGAAATCAGCAGAGATGAGAAGAAGTCTTCTCTTCAGCAAAGTCCGAACAGGGTGTGCTCAGCTATTCTAAAGACTACACAATTAAAGCTTGGAAGAGGATTCTAGAAGGCTTTTATTATCAGCCTTCACCAAGCAAACCAATCCAAAGACAGTGTTCCCTGGGAGGAGGTAGACGCCCTAGTTTCCCAGCTCTCAATCAAAGGAGTAACCATCTGGTGAGCTTGGATGTATCATCAGTCCGGTCTGCCTGGCCGTCTCTCCGACGTCCCAGTATTCATAGCTGAGGCCAAAATGTAATTAAAAATTCAGTAGACAACTAATCAAATACAATGTACAATGAACCAATTCTAAGCTAATGAAGCGCATGCTAAGACACCTGCAAAGAAGAGGAAAACAATACATTTGCAACACATTGTAAGAAAATACAACATGTGCACAAGCTAGGTCAACACTAGATTCAGAATAAACTCTAAATACATACAATTAGCATTTGTGATTATATTGAATACATTTAAGAAAGGATATACATTCCTTTTATAACTAATATATTTATTATAATTCCACTAAATATGTACCTGGCTCACATCTACATGGGTACACAGCGTCTCATTATAACTGATTAATAAAATATACTCAAATCAAAACAGTTAGACAGACGTTGAGTATATAAGTTACACAGTAAAGGGGTGGGGATCTAAATTACGCTGCCCCTCTGTGGCTAGACTAACCATCATATAAGTCATATAAATCTTCTAAAACCACTTACAGATCTTGTTGCCTTCAACGTCTTATGCTGTGACTTCTCCACTTTCTTCATCTCATCACAGTCCTTGCACTCTTTCTCTTCTAACTCAATGTCATCCCTTTTCCTTTTGATTCCCTTTCCTTCAATCGCCACATTCTTCCATCACATGTATTTGAATCCCTCAAACATAACAAATAAACTAATCAAGCAAATGCCCCTAACCAGAATAGGCTTTAATATAGCACCTAAAATCCCATTACCAAGATTGCCAAGCCAACTACATAGAGCAGCAAATCCCTTTCCAACTGCTTCCTAAGCGCAGTTGCTTCTAATTCCTTCAAGTCAGATGTCAACCCAGTAATATTTTTCACAAATCCTCTAATCCTATTACCCTTATCAGGGATAATGGTACAACATTGTTGAACCTTCAGCATCTCACAAACCCTGTCCACTTTTGCCAGCCAAATGCCTAGTGCAAGACAATTCTGCAAAAACCATTGACCTAATACCTTCTAGCTCTGTGTCTACAGCCAACAATGTGCCAGTTGTTCTAGTGGTAAGCTCGTCCACTATTGGGGAATGCGTTATAATCTTCAAATCATTTAAAACAACACATACTGAAGGAATCATAGCACCAAAAATGTCTCCTACCATTTGTGAAGCACTACTACCACTATGTTTGTATCTACTAGATGATCCCTTTCTGGCGTATCTAAATTCTTCACATGATGAATCACATTACTTGGCCCTTTGCCAGGACCTGGGTCATCAATCACTGTACATGAGGTTGGTACACTGCGGTCACTCCTGACCCACTCATCACAGACTCTGGACCTGCATAAGTTAGGCTTTGAGTTACTTCTGGAACTTGGACCACAGGCAGACTCTGAAATTCTTGGGTATTTACTTCACCATGCCTCTGCTCCTTTAGGGATCCCACAAAGTGAGGTTTGCAGATAAGTAGCTAGCTGGCTACCTCCTCATCCAGTCTTCTCACTTCTGAGTATAAGAGGCATGCACCCAGTTTGACAATCTCCCACACTTACTGACAATGTTAGTCACCAGGATAACCTGGTACAGGCCTTTCCAGTGGGGCTCCAATCACGATTTTCGGGCATGCGTGATTTTCGGATTTGCTTTTTAACGAGAACCCAGTCCCCCAGATTGAAATCGTAACACTGCTCCTGTTGAGGGAGGACAGTGGCAGCCTCAACCTGGTGAGAGACAGAATGCACAACACCAGCCAGTCCTTTGCAGTAGTTGAGAACCTTATTGTCACTTTTAAGCGTAGATAGGGCTTTAGAAACACATCCAGGCATGAATGTGGGGGTCTAGATGAATGCGTACGAGTGTTTGCACTACATCTCCCATAATCCTTTGGGAAGCACCACCTAGCTTTGAAACATGAGCCCTACATAAGCACCGCCTACAGGCTGCCCGGTGCTTGTCAATATGAAAGCTGGTCGTGGCTGTTTGATCTACACATCGCGTATCAGGTCTCTCAGAAGGAGTCTGCCTTCTTATTCAGGTCCTGTATTGATTTGCTGTTGTTAACTGTGGAGGCGCTTCGCTACGAATCGGATGCGTCTGAGGTCTTCTGACCTTTCTGACCCACGTGCACTGGAGCGCGTCCTGGAGCCGTTACTCGGAGCGGGTTCACAGCCTGATTCATTTCACCCGCTTGGAGGAGTTTAAACGCTTTTCCTGATGAACGCGTGATCGCGTTCAGAGCCGCTTGAAAGACTCGGAGATAATTGCATTTTTCCCGACAGACGCGCAGAGCGCGTTCAGAGCCGCTTGAAAGGCTCGGATTTCTGTTTGCCTTAGAACCCCCGTATTCACCAGCATTACCAAGGCACACGCACTGGAGTGTTAAGAGCCGCTTGAAAGGCTCGGATTTCTTTTCTTCAATCCCCTGTGTTCATTGGGCATAGTTAAGGAACACGTGCCTGAGCGCGTTTCGGAGCCGTCAAGAGGCTCAGTATCTATGCTGGATTTTCTCTTGTATTTTTGGCTTTACTTTCACACGCAGGAACAGCATGATTTACACCTGATCCACTCATTGGATAAGTGCGCCTATGGTACTGCAAGGCTGAGGACACACCTACAATACCCTGAAGGAGACACATTCAGCTAAGTACACCTCTATGTTCCTTTACCCGAAGGCTACTATACTGCTGGATGAGGCGCAGGCGCTGCATGTTCCATTTGAAGACGTGGTTAATACATGTCCTGGTTTATTATTGGATTATGCGCTTCTGTATTGGTGCAAGTGCGGCTGGCGTGAATGTAAGTGTTTACACATTCATCTTTGTTATCTTACGCTCTCTACACGCTGTGGCTGTCTAATGTGTGTGCTGTGCTTCTATTCCACTACAGGGAACACGGGGGTAGACAGCTGGAGTGAAAGGACAGGAGTTAGGTCTACAACTCCGAGTACCTCTCCATCTGTGATTTCGCAGCCGCACCTTTATTGTTTCCTTTGTCCCTATTTTCCCTTTCCCCTATGATGGTGTTGTCTGATGAGTGATAACTACATACTCACAGGCTGCTCCATATAGGGGATAGGGTTACATAGCATCATTCATCGCTCCCGCCGTATCCGGCTTCAAAGGTTAGTGGTACCCTGTCGGTGGTCTGACAGATTGACAAGCCCACGGTTGCCTACGGCCTGAGCGATGGATACTTCCACTGTACTTACCTCAGTGTTGGAGACCTTAACCGCCTTGCGGATGGAGGTAGATGCCTTCCGCGGAGAGAATTTAGAGTTGAGGAACGAGATGAGCACTATGAGAAGAGAGGTAGCAGGTCTATCTCGTGTGAGCCCTGCAAGTGGTAGGGGGAATGGCTCGTATATTAGGGACTGGACGCTGCCTCCTCCTTTAACTGCCCATGACTCTGACCCTAGACGCACGGACCAAGCACAGGGAGGGGGTATACGTGGTGCTGGGCCCTTTACCTCTTCTTTTTCCAACTCGTCCCCAGCAGGACCCTCCTCCGTGCAACTGATACAACCGATGCAGCTGCTCCTTGCCCCTCCTGAAAGGTTCTTTGGGGATCCCAAGAAGTTTGGTATTTTTCTGGGCCAGTGCAGGCTGCATTTCATGTGTAAACCTGCTGTTTTTCCTACTGACCAGGCCAAAACGGCCTTTGTTATGTTCTATTTGGGTGGTAATGCGGCTAGCTGGTCTTTTCCCCTGATAGAGACGATCCTGTCCTGTATAACTTTTCAGACTTTTGCGTTGAGATGCGCAAGCTGTTTGACAGAAAAGCGCACCTACTCTCTCTGGATAGAGAATTCATCACCCTCAAACAGGGTACACAAGACCTGCTTACTTATATAACGACCTTCAATAGACTCCTTGTGGAAACCAATTGGCCGGTGGAGAAGAGAACATCCATGTTCTATCAAGGGCTAAAAGGCGAACTGAAAGACGTATTGGCACAAGTCGTGCACATGCCCGATAACTGCGAAGAACTAATAGACCTCACGGTGCAGTTGGACCATAGACTCCAAGAGCGGAAGGGAGACAGATACCGATCAGAAACAAAGGTTTATCTACCACGCCCTAAGCCAGTCCAGGAAGAACACCCGCATTCCACCGATGGAACGGAACCGATGCAAATCAGTGGAATACAAGGACCCTTAAGCCAAGAGGAAAGAGTGTTGGGTTGTGTCTCTACATTGCCTGTTGAGTACAAACAATTCCACTCCATATTCAGCCAGCAAGAAGCAGGGAAGTTGCCCCCTCATAGGGACTATGATTGTGTGATCGATCTGGAGCCAGGAGCCTTTATTCCATGCAGGCGTGTTTATGCTCTTACAAAGGCAGAGACCACGTATTTATAGAAGTATCTTGAGGAGTTACTATCCTCCGGATTCATACACCCTTCTTCCTCCCCTGCATCTTCTCCGCTCTTCTTCATACCTAAGAAGGAAGGTGGCTTAAGGGCTTGCGTAGACTACAGGGCCATTAATAGGGTGACCATAAAGAACAGGTATCCCCTGCCCTTGATACCAGTTTTATTGGACCAATTAAAAGGAGCCAAGATATTCACCAAACTGGACCTAAGGGGAGCATACCATCTAGTGCAGGTGCGACGTGGGGACAAATGGAAGACAGCATTCCGGACGAAGTTTGGATTATACGAATACCAGGTCATGCCCTTCGCACCCGCCGTATTCCAGTTCTTCATGGATGAAGTACTACGAGGCCTGTTGGATGTGTCCTGTATCGTCTATATCGACGACATTCTGATTTATTCAGCATCCACAGAAGAACATGTCCTTCATGTGACTGCAGTACTGGAACGGCTGCAGCAATACACTCTTTATGCTAAGTTGGAAAAGTGTCTTTTTCACGCCACCGAAGTGGAATTCCTAGGGTATGTCATAGGACCCAACGGGCTATGCATGGATAGCAAAAAGATACAAGCCATTGTCCAGTGGGAATCACCCTCCAGTGTGAAGGCCCTACAGAGCTTTTTGGGCTTCGCAAACTTCTATCGAAGGTTTATAAAGGAGTTCTTCCGCATTATACAACCTTTAACGCCTCTACTAAAGAAAGGAGCTAAGTTCCTCTGGACCGATTCAGCAGAACAGGCCTTCCAGTCTCTCAAGAACTGCTTCACACAAGCCCCAGTGTTGAGACATCCAGATGCCACTCTTCCCTTTGTAGTAGAAACGGACGCATCCCATTACGCCATTGGAGGCGTCCTATCCCAAAGACATCCAAACACTGGCCAACTCCATCCTGTGGCCTACTTTTCTAAGAAACTGTCACCCTGCGAGGTCAATTACAGCATCACGGACAAAGAGCTGCAGGCTATAAAAAGAGTGTGTGAAGAGTGGAGACACTACCTATTAGGGACTAAGCACACAGTGGAGATATATACCGATCACTGGAACCTGCTGTTTCTGAAAACTGCTAGAGCCCTAACACCTAGACAACTCCGCTGGTCGCTGTTCTTCTCTGATTTCGATTTCGTGATCAAATATCGCCCCGGACCACAGAATGGCAAAGCGGATGCTCTTTCAAGGCCAGCTCCCACTCCAGAATCCAGCCAAGTCCCAACGGAAGAACCTCCTGTGATACTGTACAAGGTTTCTTTTCCTGGAGAGGTCCTGGCTTTGACGACCACGACAGACTTCTTGGGTGAGGTGAAGAAACAAATGGCAGGAATGGATACCCAAGCATGGATAGACGAAGATCCCGAGAAACGTTCACTCATCAACAATATTCTATGCCATGATAACAGGCTGTACATACCAGATGGGCATTTGCAACAACAAGCCATGCGATGGATTCACGATTCCACATTGGGCGGACATCTAGGGATTCAGAAAACCGTTCAGGCTATGAAAAGGCATTTCTGGTGGGTAACCTTGCAGACGGACATCGCCAAATACATTTCTGAATGTGCCATTTGTACCCAAGGGAAGGCTCAACATAAAAAACCATGCGGATTGCTTCAACCCATACCCATACCTCCAATTCCGTGGCATACGCTGTCCATGGATTTCATCGTGGATATGCCACCTAGCTCAGGCTACAATACCATATTGGTTGTTATCGATCATCTGACCAAGATGGGACATTTTATTGCTTTGACCAAACTCCCCACCTCAGTGGAATTGGCCCAGGTGTTTCTGCAACATATTGTGCGTTCACAAGGGATCCCAGCAGTTATCATTACAGACAGAGGAACCCAGTTTACTTCACGGTTTTGGACAGCATTATGCAAGGCTATGAAAGTATACGCTCGCCTCTCCACTAGCTACCATCCGCAGAAGGACGGCAAAACCGAGAGACTGAACCAAACACTGGAACAGTATCTCAGATGTTTTACATTACAACACGAAGAGGAATGGAGCACGCTTCTTTGGATGGCCGAATTTGCATACAACAATGCAGAGCATTCTTCTCTGGGGTGTTCCCCTTTCTTTTGCCTAACAGGACACCACCCCAATATGCTGCCCTTTGATTGGCCTGTACGTTCCAAACACCCTACCATTCAGGAACACCATGCACATCTCGGCATAGTGTTACAAGACGCTAAAACACAGTTAGGCAAGGCCCAAACCCGGGACAAGAGCTATGCTGATAAAAAACGTTCCCCAGAGCCTTCTTGTAGTGTAGGGGACAGGGTGTGGCTCGATACAAAGCACAGCACCTGAGACTGAAGGGTAACGCCCGGCTGAAACCAAATTTGTGGGTCCCTATTCTATCGTCAAAGTGATCAACCCATTGGCAATGAGATTGATGCTCCCTTCTTCCTGGCATATCCATCCTGTTTTCCATGTTTCCCTGCTACGGCCTTGCCTTCCACACACCAGACTACCTTTGAAACCATTGCCACTAGACATTGACGGAAACGAGGAATACGAAGTCAAGCGTATTCTCGATTCCAAACTCGTTCGAGGGAGGGTACATTACCTCATTGACTGGAAAGGATATGGCCCTGAGGACCGTTCATGGGAGCCTGGAGCCAACCTGCGCTGCCCGGGGCTTCTTAGGCGTTTTCACTCGCAGTTCCCTTCCAAGCCTGGTGGACCGTTGGGACGCCGGTCGTTGAGAGGGGGTTCTGTCACGTTTAAGCGTAGATAGGGCTTTAGAAACACATCCAAGCATGAATGTGGGGGTCTAGATGAATGCGTACAAGTGTTTGCACTACATCTCCCATAATCCTTTGGGAAGCACCACCTGGCTTTGAATCATGAGCCCTACATAAGCACCGCCTACAGGCTGCCCGGTGCTTGTCAATATGAAAGCTGGTAGTGGCTGTTTGATCTACACATCGCGTATCAGGTCTCTCAGAAGGAGTCTGCCTTCTTATTCAGGTCCTGTATTGATTTGCTGTTGTTAACTGTGGAGGACGCTTCGCTACGAATCGGATGCGTCTGAGGTCTCCTGACCTTTCTGACCCATGTGCGCTGGAGCGTGTCCTGGAGCCATTACTCGGAGCGGGTTCACAGCCTGATTCATTTCACCCGCTTGGAGGAGTTTAAACGCTTTCCCTGATGAACGCGTGATCGCGTTCAGAGCCGCTTGAAAGGCTTGGAGATAATTGCATTTTTCCCGACAGACACGCAGAGCGCGTTCAGAGCCGCTTGAAAGGATCGGATTTCTGTTTTCCTTAGAACCCTCGTATTCACCGGCATTCCCAAGGCACACGCACTGGAGTGTTAAGAGCCGCTTGAAAGGCTTGGATTTCTTTTCTTCAATCCCCCGTGTTCGTTGGGCATAGTTAAGGAACACGCGCCTGAGAGCGTTTCGGAGCCGTCAAGAGGCTCAGTATCTATGCTGGATTTTCTTTTGTATTTTTGGCTTTACTTTCAAACGCAGGAACAGCGTGATTTACACCTGATCCACTCATTGGATAAGTGCGCCTATGATACTGCAAGGCTGAGGACATACCTACAATACCCTGAAGGAGACACATTCAGATAAGTACACCTATATGTTCCTTTACCCGAAGGCTACTATACTGCTGGATGAGGCGCAGGCGCTGCATGTTCCATTTGAAGACGTGGTTAATACATGTCCTGGTTTATTGTTGGATTTTGCGCTTCTGTATTGGTGCAAGTGCGGCTAGCGTGAATGTAAGTGTTTACACATTCATTTTTGTTATCTTACGCTCTCTACACGCTGTGGCTGTCTAATGTGTGTGCTGTGCTTCTATTCCACTACAGGGAACATGGGGGTAGACAGCTGGAGTGAAAGGACAGGAGTGAGGTCTACAACTCCGAGTACCTCTCATCTGTGATTTCGCAGCCGCACCTTTATTGTTTCCTTTGTCCCTTTTTTCCCTTTCCCCTATGATGGTATTGTCTGATGAGTGATAACTACATACTCACAGGTCGCTCCATATAGGGGATAGGGTTACATAACATCATTCATCGCTCCCGCCGTATCCGGCGTCAAAGGTTAGTGGTACCCTGTCGGTGGTCTGACACTTATAAGCTCTGATATTTATAAGTGCATTAGAAGACACAGCTGTCAATCTCATAGTATCTTGTGGTGAAAACGTCCTGATCACTGATAAGGAGTACTTCAAAGACTCATAATCACCAAGGGCAAAACATCCGGTCAATTCAAAAACTTTAGCCAGTCGGGATTTCAGTGTCCTATTTATCTGTTACACAATGCCAGTAGCCTTGGGTCAGTAACTACTGTGCAGTCGCTGTTCTACCTGTAAAGCCACACACAGCATTCTCAGGACTTCATTATTAAAATGAGCCCCTCGGTCTGACTCCAGAGAAACCAGGAACCCAAATCTGGATATCAGCTCACACAACAGCAGTTTAGCTACAGTAAGACTGTCATTCCTCCTAGTCGGGTACTCTTCGACCCAACGGGAGAAAATACACACTATGACCAGGACATACCTCAGCCCGTTATACACAAGCATCTCAATAAAATCCAATTACATCATGTTGAAGTGACCTTCTGATCTCCCTTTGTGGCTCATGGTTACTGGGGGTTTGCTCCTTACATTTATCTGCTGGCAGACGACACACCTGTGACATAGATTTTCCACCATAATCCTAAATTGGGGATTCAACCAAGTCTGTATGAACAGCCTTTGCATCGCATTCCCTCCTATGTGTGCAGGACCATGAAAATATCTAGCCATTGGGGACAACAAACTGTCTGGCAACACAGGTTTTCCATCTGCCAAAATCCAAATCTCATCCTCATTCTTCACACATCCTGCTCTAGCTCAGACCTGTGGCACTTCTTCCTGCAACCTCTTAAATTCCTCCCAAGTATCAGTAGCAGACAAAAAGAGATTAAAGTTTGTCTCAGTTTCAGATTGATTTGAATATATCCCGTTAAATGCACAGGACCCATAAGCACAATATAGGGTAACTTCATAGGCATACCCATTGCCAGCTGTTACGTAATTATTTCCGCTCCGGTGTGCTGCACATTTAACTAATTGAACAACGAGGGGTTGGGCCTATACTACGTCCAAACTAGTCCACAATATTAATGAGAACAAGGAGGGTGATTGGGCGTGCATTTAGCATTAATACATTCCTAAATAACCACCTTGGAGTCTAAAGTGGTTATGGTGCTATCATTCCACCTTTTCTTTTTTCATTTATTTTGAGAACAAACACGATAGACATTTAATCATGTCTTGGAGAAAAATACTGCGTGATACAATTCCACACAACATTAATCACAACATTTAACACATTTCACAAGTACATCAAAAACTAACAAAAGCTTGCAAATGACACAACATCACAGGACACAATAGACCAGTCCTTATTTAAGCAAAAGAAACAATGGCGGTGCAAAGTGTTAATGTTTTTTCAGAAAATGCAACATGCCATAAACAGCTAGACAACACTATAGTTACACCAGGATGATTGCCCTGTATGTACACAGTATTATTCCGTGGATTAGTGGTGGTTACTGCTAGCTGGGTGGGGTCGACGCGTTTCAGAACCCTATTTAATTTCAGGGTTCTCCTCAGGACCAGGACTTGGTCAATCACGGTTATGAAGAGAAAGTGCGTGTAATCAGTGGTTTAGCAGTTAAGACCGCGTTGAGGTCACGGAATAGCCAAGGTTTTCTCATGTATATTGCCAAACATACCTTTCGGTGGTTGAAAGTTTCTCAGTGAAAGGATGCGGTGAGTTCTCGATTATACAGACTTGTGGCTGATTGATGGTGAAACAAACATCAAAGCGTTTATAGAGAGTGTTGCCTCAATCAGCTCCCGGGTGAATTCATCGTTTTGAAATGTAGAGACGGCGTGGGAGAGACGATTTATTTTATTACGTGGTTAGGGCTCAGCTCCTGAGTCAGGGCATCAGTTTCAAAACGGCGTTTTACTCCTGTCTCGTCTCTCTGGCATTAGAGTAATATAGACAGAATTGACTGACCCATGGACGCCACGATTTGCGCTGAGTAGGCAACGGCGTTTCGACCTGTTCGATATCAGGTCATCTTCAGGACAATGGTTACTAAATCACGGATAGTGCTGAAAGGATAATGCTGCAGTAATCCAGACAACAAGGGGAAGAAATCAATTCTGTCTAAATCATAATACGTGACTTATGTTGATCTGTCTTGTATCATTGACCTCATAACTACTTGTTTTTACTGTTTTTCCGATGTTCACGCTGTTTCATCACCTTTGTGTCACTGCGCCGTTCACCAACACTAGCACATTCAGTGCACACTTGGTTATTATAGTTACTTTAAGTAAAATTGTACTGTAGTGCTGATATAACTACTTACAAATAACACCTTATATTCTATGAAACCTGCTCGTGGTCTCCCTTTCTTTTCCTCTCCCCCCTCAAGTGATTTATACACTCTTTGTAATTGCCTTTGCTAATGACTACCGGTTGAGACACTGTTGTTTTTGTTATATACTCCACCTGGTCTCAACTGGGTTAACGGGTTTACTCCTGTGTTTTGTATTCTATGCCTTAACTGAGGCGATGTCAATTCGAGGCCATACCATCATTGATGACTATATGACTGCCAAAGGAGGAAGTCTGAATCAGTGCATGAGGAGGGAAGAGCCACTGATGGACATTACTCTTCCTTGGTGTTTGGCAGACATGACCAAAGATACCCTAAATACGGAGAGCAGCTAACCACAGGACATCGATGGACATCAATGTTCCACCATGGTGGAGGGGCAGCAGCCAAATCTCTCAAACTCTGAATAAAGCCCTAATTGTATGCACATTGTTATGCACAGGTGAATCCTATAATTCCTTTAATACCTCCAGACTGATACTATGTTATATAAACCTCTGCCCAGTTGCAGAAACTTTGTGAGGTATTTGGAAATGTTTTTGCTTCCTTAAGGTTGAGTCACTATGACCTCATCGTATTTAGTGAGTTTAACAGTTGGTTAGATGCCCTCGATGATGTTATGGTCAAAACTCTTACCTCTTCACTTAAGTAGGCCTGGGCAAAATTAAATTATGCCAGCGAAATTTGGGTAATTCCAGAAATTTCCTGTTAAGTTTGTTATGCAAAACTCTTGATTTTTTTAAATTATCTTTATGTGTTTTAAATAATATTGTAATTGTATATGTTATATATTGTTTGTATAATTGTTGTTAATGTTTTTAATTTAATTTTCTATAGTAATTTATAGTGTCATAGCGGGTTGTGAGGGTTGTAGAGGTATAGGGTGGGAAGAAAAATTAAGTAAAAATAATTAATAATTTTGTAAATATTATTTTTTTAAGTTATGTTTTAGGTGCAGGATGATGTGTTTGTAGGGGTATAGGGTGGAAAGTTAATTAAGTAAAAATGTATTAAGTAATAAATAATTAATGCATATTTAATTGATAACTAATTGTGTAAATATTATATTTTTTAATTTATATTTTATGTGCGGGTTGTTGGGTTTGTAGGGATATGGTATGGGAAGTTAATTAAGTAAATATTACATTATAATTAATGAATAATTTTAAAGAAAATGTGTAATTTATTTATAAATAAGTAAATTATTTGATAAATATATTTTATATGTTACATATTAGGTATGTGTTGTATTTTTAGGGGGATAGGGTGGGCAGATATTTAATTAATTAAAAATGTATAGTACATTTATTATTAATAATTTTAGTTATTACTTAATATGTTAATTGTATTGTATTTTGTATTTTAATTATATTTTAAATATGGGCTGCTAAGTATGTGGGAGTATAGTATGGGAATTTAATTAAATAATAAATTCATGGCATTTTTATTTCATATTAATTATTTAAAACATTTATAATTATGTACATTGTTTAATTGTTTTCAAAATGTATATATATATATATATATAAGTCAATAAATACTTTGTAACTCCATTAAGAATCCTGAGTGCGACTTTTCCTTGCGTGATTGTGAGGATTTAATGATATATATATATACATATTACTTTTTTATATTAATATTTTTATTTTTGTTCAATTAATACATTTTTTTAAATATGGCATGTGTTTGAAGCAAAGTACTTTCCCTACTGCTGCACAGACTGGAGTGGGAATAGTAATTTCTACCCCTCTTCAGTCCAACGCTTTGCCTAGTGTTGCACTATCTGGAGTGGGAATAGTAAATTTTACCCATCTGCAATCCAACGCGTTTCCTACTGTTGCACATATTGGAGTGGTAATAGTAAATTTTACCCCTCCTGAGTCCAATGCTTTCCTTACTGTTGCACCGACTGGAGTGGGAATAGTAAATTTTACCCCTCCGCGGTCCAACGCTTTCCCTACTGTTGCACGTATAGGAGTGGGAATAGTAAATTTTACCCCTCCTGAGTCAAACGCTTTCACTACTGTGGCACCGACTGGAGTGGGAATAGTAAATTTTACCTCTCTTGTGTCCAATGCTTTCCCTACTGTTGCACCAACTGGAGTCGGAATAGTAAATTTGACCTCTCCTGAGTCCAAAGCTTTCCCTACTGTTGCAATGGCTGGAGTGGGAATAGTAAATTTTACCCCTCCTGAGTCTAACGTTGTTGCACCGACTGGAGTGGGAATAGTAAATTTTACCTCTCAGCAGTCCAACATTTTCCCTACTGTTGCACAGACTGGAGTGGGAATAGTAAATTTTACCCCTCTTGAGTCCACGCTTTCCCTACTGTTGCACAGGCTGGAGTGGGAATATTAGATATTACCTCTCCTGAGTCCAACACTTTCCCTACTGTTGCACAGAATGGAGTGGGAATAGTAAATGTTACCCCTCCTGAGTTTAAAGCTTTCCTTGCTTTTGCACAGACTGGAGTGCGATCAGTATATTCATTATTTCTAAAATGTAATAGTTTTGATAGTATTGTTCAATTATGTATTATTATTTGTTTGTGTGTTTAATTTTATAATTTTTATAGTAAGAAATGTATGTTATTTTTAAAATATTTTTAGAAAAGCGTGTTTTTTCCTATTGTTTACTTTTTATGTATAATTAAATTGTAATGTTTTTAAAGTGTTTTCTACTTTATTTGTTATTGTTTTTATTTTAAATTTGTATTTGTATGTAAATATATATATTACACCCACAGCCTGCTCCTTCCAATTTCCTGGCCCATTCATAGTTGGTGCGCTATGCCGGTGGAGCACACCGGACATATTAATTATGTCCAAAAGCAAAGTAAAGCGCACACTCAGGGGAAATATACTAGGCAGTTCAAATTTATTCGAGTTACGCGTTTCGACTGCGAACAGTCTTGATCAAGACTGTTCGCAGTAGAAACGTGTAACTCGAATAAATTCTAACTGCTTAGTATATTCCCCTGAGTGTGCGCTTTACTTTGCTTTTGGACATAGTAAATAATATATATATATATATATATATTTGTTATGTTAGTATATTAAAAAGAAAATCATAATATAAATTATCATGAATATTTTTTGTTTTAATTTATATATGTGTGCATCAACATACACATATAAATATATGTGTGTTTAAATTAGTATATTTTTATAGACATTCTAAAATATTATTTAAACATGTTTAATTAACAATATATTAAATTTACAAGTTAAAATATTTAATATTTACTATTATATATATATATATATATATATATATATATATATAAAACAATATTTTTGATATATTTTTCGATATTAATATTTAGCGATA
The DNA here is from genome assembly GCA_963921515.1 of Calotriton arnoldi. Classification (NCBI taxonomy): domain Eukaryota; kingdom Metazoa; phylum Chordata; class Amphibia; order Caudata; family Salamandridae; genus Calotriton; species Calotriton arnoldi. The sequence continues at coordinate 187,588 of CAWUFW010007116.1, forward strand.
ATTTTCGTATATATTTTCTTACTTACCATTATATGTATAGAAAACAATATTTTTGTGATCGATATTTTTGACACAATATTTTGGTAGCACTGTATTTATGGTTTCGATATTCTGTCACTGAACCATGTTAAGCACCTCACTCCACGTCATTATAGTCAACTTCTCCATTCCTGAACTTTCCACCTACAAATCATTGATTTCAGGTGTGCTAATCTAATTAGTTCAATGGAAGAAAAAGACCAACATCCAGAAGACATTATGCCACCACACAAACATCCAGTACTGAAAACGGCATCCTAGTGAGGGAGGTGATCACCCTATGCATTAGCATTGCTATTCACCAACATAATGGCAAAGACATATGTTCATTTACAGAGGTAGGTGGCTATCAAACAAAGTTCCACCACTTGACTTGTAGGTTTCATATCAAAAGCATTATGGACTTCACCACAAATCAGAGGTTAGTACTTTAGCAAGCAATGCATTGGTATAAAAGTGACAAGATTAAATTCATGGTGTGAAACACAGATGTATATAGGCCCCAGGATGTTACGTTACATAGCATGGTAAAGACGATTTATAATGGTATCTGCAGGTGCATTGACTAAGGTAAAGATCAGTTCCAGAAGAGTGGGTGTTGTCATATATACACCAATGAACTAGGTCCTAAATAGGTGGTGTGTCTCTGTAATATAGAAACATAAAACAACTACAGAATCATTGCTTCATGACTTGAATCAGGAAATCCTATAACGCAATTGGTGAAGTAGAGCTTCAGACTCAATCTACACATTGATGGTGTGCTGTGTTTCTCTACGCTTCTCTGGCTCTTGGAGTGACCAGTTGAATGTGGATACAATCAATAACTCCTATCAGATTAGGGAACCAGGCAATCCCATAAAATATTGCCTTTGGTGGATTAACTGTCTGGTTGGTTGAAAATATGTCGTGCTTGTCATTAAAATCCAGTGGTGCATCCATGATCTTAGTCAGGACTTTTCATACTGTGCTGTCCCATTTGCAGTGGCCACACCTCTAGGGCCTGATTCACGAAGGTAAACATACACTTTTGTGTAAGTTTACAGTTCTTTTGGTATTTACAAAGTACATGTTTAATTTTACTAATAGTAAGCTTATGACTGCGGAGACTCCACAGTCGCGGTGGAGAACTCCGCACATAAAAATATAGGACAGGCGTATCTTTCACATATCTATGTTGGGACAGAAAAGTCCTCAGCATGGTAATGGACATGCACCACTGCCCTGAGTGCCCAAGTGTACTGATGTCTGGATCCCTAATACTGATGTTTGTTGTCATATGAAAACATGTATCATGTATGTGCGCCATGACATAGGCATGTCTCACGAATAGGCCTGGGCGAAGTACTACGCTACGCTCGCGTAGTTTGCGAAGTTTGCGCTACTTCGCACTACGCGAATTGCACGTAGCACAGTGCAAACACGCGTAGCGGTCATTTTTTGCTTGCTCGCGGTCCTCAACGTCAAGTTGGCGACCACGAGCAAGCAAAATGACATCCCGGCGAGACTTTTTCCTCGTTCGCGTTCAGCAACATCAGGTTGCCGATTGCGAGCGTGGAAAATAAACCTCCCGGCGAGATTCTCAACGCGGGGAGGTCAGGTTTCTCATTGCGAGTGGTCACGTATGCTCGCGACCGCTCGCGATGAGAAACTACCAGTCCGCGTTGAGAAAGCTGCCGCTCGAGTAGAAATCTACTCGAGCGGCAGAAAACGACCGCTTGCACTGTGCAAGAAGCCGTTTGCAATGATTGCACAGTGCGGACAAGCATCCGGCACTGTACAATCAGTGCGAACAGCATTTTGCACAGTGCACTACGCAGTTCGCGTAGCTATGCGTAGCTCGCGTAGTGCGAAGTGCACTTCGCGTAGCTTTGCGTAGCGCTACTACGCGAACTACGCCCAGCCTTACTCACGAATTACAGTCTAGTTGGACTGTGAGGGGTACCCAAATCGCAACCCTTATAGTGGTGGAAAGCCTGCCTTCATTGGGAGTTAAGCAGCACGAGCGTGGGGTTGGCAACATAAGGTGTAGCGATCAGTAGGAATGAACAGGTCCTTTTTAACCTGTGCCACTGGAGTGGGACCAGCAGGCTCACTGACTTTTAAAAGTTCTGCTGCTGTGTGCTTAACTCAACCTTGGCTACATCAGATTGGTGTTAAGTTGCTGTGCAGTATAGAGATGGTGTAACTACGCTGGGTATTTGTGTGCCTGTGAAGGGTGCAATACATGGATAAGGCAGTACTGAGTAGTGGGTGCATAGTGTATGCATGTGCTGGAGATGCATGTGTCTGTGAGTGGTAACGTACCTGAAGGATGAAATGTTGTGCAGTGAGTGCAGTATAAATGCATGTGCTATGTGTATGTATGCCTGTGAGTGGTACGCTACATGAAGGGTGCAGTGCATGCTTGAAAAGATGCATGTGCTGAGTTTATGTGTGCATGTGAGTGGTACAGTACATAAAGCATACAGTGCTGGGCAGTGTGTGCATGTTAAATGCAAATGCTGGATGTATGTGCACCTGTGAATGGTACAGTACATGGAGGATGCAGTACTGTGCACTGCATGTATTCTGTATACATGCATTGGATGAATGTGTGCTTGTGAATGGTACAATACATGAAGGGCCCTGGGTTCCATTTCGATAGACGCAGGCCTGCTTGGCGAAACATGTAGTGGAGGTAGAGAGATCTACCCAGACAGATTTGTGGACTGCTGCTTTCATGTAAGCTGGGTGGTACACACAGTGGGGAGGGGAGAGCCAGGACTCTCCTGTACAATTCGAAGGGTGCTCTTTGATTCAGTGAGAGGTGACTAGGAAGAAGCCTGGGCACATCTCAGGAATAAGATGGGGCTGATAAGAAAACCATAAAGAGTAGGACTGGGATCCCTGGGCTAACCTGGCGATGCACATATCACTGTGGCTGCAATCCAGGTGTGATCTCTAGTCACTCTCATGGCCTATGTTTTGGGACTATCAGCTTCGGAGACATCCCTGCTGTGACAGACTGCTTTTGAAGAGGAAAAGGGAGCAGAGAAGCATGCACTTCAAAAGAAGCAGAACCTCAACATGAAACTTCAAAGACTCAGACCCTAAATCACATTGGTGTCAGAAAATAGACTACAAGAAGGGGAGGTTGAGACCCCAAAAATTCTTATCTGCCAAGCCACCAGATGGGCTGTGTGAAGATGGGCCTGTGACCAGGACTGGGGGCCAAGGCCTGCTAGTCCCCCTGCTGGGTGAGTGGACATCACCCAGGGAATTCAAGATCACCTGCCCTGGAGCCTGGAGTACCAGTGCCTGCCTGCTTGGCAAGACCATGGTGCCCTGTGAGAAAGAGGAGAGCATTGGAGGGAACGAAATCCAATGGGGAGCCCTGACGATTGGATTCCCAGTGTGAGGTGTGAGGTAACAGTTGCTGCACTGATCCAGTCATTGCATGTGTGCAGGAATATGCCAGGAGAGGCTGCAGTGAAGATAGCTGTGGTAAAGACTACCGTGCTGTAAGGACTTGGACCTTCCACAGTAGTGGTGTGGTGACCCTGTATGCCAAGAGGGGCTGCCATAGTAAAGAGTTCTGTGCGGTAAGGACAGAAGCTTTGTGCAGCAGCGGTGCAGTGACCCCATATGTCACAAGGGGTTGCAGTGATGAAAGACTGCTGTGGGGTAAGGGCCGAAGCCTTATGCAGCAGTGGTGTGGCAACTCTGTATGCCAGGAGAAGCCTCCGTGGTAACCTTGCAGTGTTGAGCGGGCTGGAGCCCATGGACAGCGAGCAGTGGTGACTTCATGTATCGGAGGAAGTCAGCAGAAGCACCAAGGACTAAAACTGGTTCGACCTTGTTGGATGAGTGAGGACGCCGTGGGAGCACCATCACCCAAGCGTGGGACCAAGAACACGATCGTCGTAGCCACCCCTCCCCCCCCATCGGGAGCATGTGAGCACTTACCCTGCAGGAGAAACCACAGGAAACCTCTGAACGCTACAGGAGTGTGTCTGTGAGGGGGAGAGCCTGCGCCCAACAAGTGCAGCCTTTGAGTCCACGTGCGGCCGACTCACCTGGCTTGGACTGGAGCCACTCAAGCAACTGCAAATGAGGCGCACTGCAGGACTCTAAAAGCTTCCCTCCAGCTGGTGCGAGTAAGACTTGTTTCGGGCCTGGCAGCCTCGGGGGACCTTGCTGGTAAATCAAGTGTGTGTGTGCTCTGGAACCCTATTGACTTTAAAACAGAGTTGTAGTGGACTCTTGAAACTCAGACTATTAGTGGGGCATGCCCTAGATATTACCAGTAGTGAATGGGGAATAACCAGGATCACTAACACAAGGAGCGAGTGGGACAGAGAATCACCACAGAGACACTAGAGCCCTGACCTCAGAGCACTGTGTAATTGTTCATGAATTAAAAGAAAGTAAGAGAAACCCCTTAATGCCAAAGGAATAGGGTTATATACACTGGTATAGGAGAAGGAATCCTTTGGACTGGACACCTATGAATAGCAACGCTGGAAATTAAAATCCTGACACAATCGTGCAGACCACATTCAAATAATATCACAATCACATATACTGTTGGGAAGGCTACTCATATATCTGAATGACAAACTAAATGATGTACCACATTTTTAGAAAAGTAGCAAAATCTTTTATTAAATTTTTTTTTCCATAGAGCATATAAAACCACAAAAAACACCAATCATAAAATAATATAATACAAAATATCTATATAAATTTCATACACATGGATCTCAAAGAACAAATTAAAAAAACATATGAGAGTACATAGAACCAGACAAAAAACAATATGTCATTAGCACAACCATCCGTGATTACTCAAATTTTTAGGACTGGTGCCCGGTATGTCTCACTTGATTGAATACTCCAAAGGCCCAGACCATAACACAGATTAGGTTGTATTTAAAAGTGCGTCGACGCGTTTCGATGGTTAGTAGATAATACCATCTTTCTCAAGACAAAAACAATTTTCCGACTCTCAAGCAATTAAAAAGCAAACGTGCTGCAATCAGGAAGCACCTGTATAATAAAAACACATAGCTTAGTGTCACAAAATAAATGCATATCATAATAAAAAATAAAAATATATATAAAATAATTTTTATTAAGACACTATATTCAACACATAATCCTACTGGTATAAGATTGCAAGAAAAATTTTTTTTTATACATCAAATAGTGGTCAACCAAGACACATGATACCCTTCCAAAAATGTTAACCCAGCCAATCACATTCATTCTTCTCCCTAAACATTCCCACATTTTCATACTAACGTAATGCTTGCCCAATATGGATTTACTGCATTACGTATTGATTTAACTTATATTAACCCTTCAATGGCAAAACTTACCAATGATAATTAGGGTATGCTGCTGTGACTTCCCGAAACTGGTATGGTCTTATAAGGATAGGATGAATCCTTCGTTCATCGAAGAAGTAGAAATGTATAAATATCTACAGGAGGAATTAAAATCCTATTATAAGCGACCCTTCTACCTCCTTATAATATATTCATCATTGTTATATATTGGGGAGTTATATTTCTCTCACCTTAATTCTAGATATTAATTAGCCGCCTCGTTATTCATGAAGCCAAGAAGTGGACGTTTCTAGGATGGACTCTATCTCACGTCAGTTCCTCATATACTATGAAAATAAGTGTAATCTGGATTAGTCACTATTACTCAATACCTGGGGCTATTAGTAATATCACATAGTACCTCCATAAAACATCCGTAGAAAAAGTACCTGATCAAAGAGTCACAAAGAACAAGATTTTATTTATCCTTGATACTTATTTTCATTTTTTCTTTTCTTTTTATTTGGTTTCCACGTGACCTTTTATAATTAGGATCTAAATAAAAAGAATGTGATTTAATATAAAGCTGTCCACTGAAAACATTCGAGAATGATTGTCTCTATCATTATAATTCATTTACAAGAGAATTGACTATATGAATCTCAGCGCGACCATTAGACTCGTCTTTTAAAATTCTTACTGCTCCTATCAATGGTTTCTATCAAACATCGAGTCTGGCCCCACTACACTTAATAAAACACCTCTTTACTTCCTATACTTTACATTGACGGACATTTGTCTGTTACTACTTCAAACTAACCCCTTATACCGTTAGTCTCTACTCACTTAGAGAGAACAGTTGTAATTGCAATTTACATTGAACTATTATCTAACACTCTTCATTGCCACCCTTCAATGTTGCTAAAGAAAAACATTTTTTTGTTTTATATATAGAGAGAAAACTGTGTATTTTATCTAACACGATAAATCACTTTCATATTAGCCTAAAAATCCCAGAGAGTGATGCTGACTGGCGAAATCTTAACACAAGTCTATAAAAATTAAAATACTGCTAGGTTACTTTTAGGCTAAAAACGCTCTTAAAGTTTTGAGAGAGATTTTAATACCTCTCGGCACAAACAACTCTCAGCGACAAACACTTACGTGTGGCAATATTCTCCGATAGTTCTAACGTCTTCCTGATGGTATGCGATGGTGGGAACTGTTTAAACTGACGTAAAACCGGTCTTATTTATATTGAATCTCATCACTTGCATCTGTGTATCATTAATGGCACACGGCATACGCAAGTTCATGCCCAATCCAAACCAACTTCCAGCAGGTAATGGAAAGAGACAAGGATCCAAACACTTGGTTTTGCTGACCGACAGTCAGCGCCATCTTGAAATGGTTATCTGGTTAGCTTATTTATATTGATCCATCGGTAATTGTAATCAAACGGGATTAGAGTTTTAAAGTCGGGATCAAAATTTGTCCACCAATATTGTTCTTATATTATTCAAATTAAATAGATAAATTAGAAAAAGTTAAAAATTGCAACAACTCCATAGCTATATTACTGGGACTCCCCAAAATGTTTTTAACAAAACAATATCTAGGCTACTTCATGTTAAGACCAGGCAATTTTTCGATGTTTTATTACATCTAATGTAAACGAAAAAACCCTTCACCTTAAAATAGTTTAACACAGCGAAAATTCATCTGCCAAAATAAGGGAACCCACATAATATCGAAGTCGATTATCACAACATCAATATATCTCCTCGTTATACATGATTCAATTGTACAGTTGAATATTGAAAGAAAATGCGGTACTTTAAAGCTTTTTATTTGAATGTAAACCGCATAAAGAGTATAAGTAACAGAGCCTAAGCCTCCATGAACGTACTAATAGAATGGCTGTATAAGGCCAGCCTCTAAATTGTATTCTTGGTCCCTTTAGCAAATAATCAGGGATCCAAACCAACAAGGTAACATCTCTAAGTACGTCATATTTAGACTGGCCATCTCAACGAGTTCGTTTTAATCGCAAATGCGATTCCATCAAACTATTTACTATGAATGTAAAACCCATCAAGGGTGTGAATAACAAAGCCTAAAGCTTTATGAAAGTACTGATGGAATGGCTATATAAGGCCAGCCTGTAAAATTTTATTCATGGTCCCTTTGGCAAATGTTCAGAGGACCAAACCAACAGAGTTACATCTCTATCAATGTTGTATATAGACTAACCATCTAAACAAAGGACATCCAATCCTCTCTGGTGTTTAGACCTTTAGCAACAGTATTCAGCTTACAAATATACCATTGCTCTCTCATCTTTCTGACCCTATCCATATCGCCTCCGCGCCTGTTAATCTTTATTTTCTCTAGAATGAACCACCTAAAATCTTCACATTTGTGACCTAATTCAACAAAGTGAGAAGTCAGTGGTGCATTTTCTTTATTGATGCGTACGGAGGACTTATGTTCTAATAACCTATATCTAAGTTCGCGTCCAGTTTCACCTACATAACCCAAACCACATGGGCAAATTAGAAAATAAACAACATTTTTGCTTCTGCAATTTGTCAGTGCCACTGATGAAAAAATCTGGCCATTATGTTCTAATTTTTTGGCTACCAGACATTGTTCACACATTGAGCATGATCCACATTTGTGGTTTCCTACAGCTTTGGATCGATATAGGGTGGTTTGGATATTCTCGTCTTGATCAGTATATGTATGGACCAATGAATTACGTATATTCTTGTTACGCTTGAATGCGAACATAGGTTTATGAATGGGTTCTTCTCTATCATCATTAATAATTTTCCAGTTCCTGTTAATTATATTTTTAATTTGATTGCTAATATGAGAAAATTTGCTGACGAACACTATTTTTCATTCACTAATTTATGATCTTTCTTCTTAGTTGTTTCTAGCAAGGCATCTCTATTATAAAATCTAGCTCTCTTGTATGAGTTTTTAATTAGTTTTCTAGGGTAACCTCTATCACTAAGTTTTTTCTTTAATACATCAGAATGGAAATAAAAATCTTCAAGTGTGGAACAAATTCTACGAAGACGCAAGAATTCCCCAAAGTGAATATTATCTTTCTGTGCTTTGGGATGGTTACTTGCGTAATGTAGCAGAGTATTTTTATCTGTGGGTTTACTATATAGTTCAACCGCTAATTTCCCATCTGAATCTTTAATAGAGATGTCCAAGAAGTTAATCCTGGAATTACTGTATTGGGAAGTAAACCTCAAATTTGGGTCGCCCAAATTGAGCCAAGAGATAAATTCTGTCAATTGGTCACTGGCACCGTTCCAGATGAAGATGATATCATCAATGAAACGATACCAGTGACTGATATTTTCAAAAAGGGAGCTAATTCATTGTAGATATGAACTGTTTCAAAATTACTAACATAGAGGCAGGCCAAACTAGGGGCGCAGGTTGCGCCCATGCTGGTCCCCTTGATTTGATGAAAAAGATCTTTTTTATATAGAAAAAAATTGTTCATGAATGTCATAGTCTCCCTTTGTGTGGTTAGCAGTAGAACTAAAATACTTGTCTTTTTTCATAAAAGTGAGTATTTGGCTGGACAATGATTTATTGTTTCTGCTACGCGCATTTTGAGTTGTGAGCCAATGTTCACTAATCTGCAGGGCACAAGTTGAGAGTACATGTGGATACACGGCATGCGCCCACTATTTTCAAAGGGTGGACACGGTCCAACCGGCAAGAAGTGGGCCCCACTGAAATATGCTGAACTTGTCCCAGTGTAATTTTCAGACATGGAACACATTCGGCAGCGCCTGCACGTTGTTGGCTTTTGTTCTGAGCAGCAATGCGCAGGCGGCGAGGGGGCTTTCATATTTCAGACTCCAGCTGGGCCCATAACAAAGGTCGAAGTTAAAGGGCCATAAAGGCCTCCTTTTGTTCCACTATCCTAGTTGGGATCTATCTGGAGCCTCACACCTAGATTCAAATGCAAGGGAGGGGAAACAAAGGCACCCAGCTTTTTATCACTTCACAAATATTTAAGCGAGGCATGCTATTTACTTTATTCAGTCCTGGATATAGGAGATATGCATGCACTGTGCAAATGTCAGATGTGTTGGTCTGTTCCAGAATTTACAGAAATAACATTTTAAATGCCACTATTTTGTTTTATTTCTTTTATAGTGCTACTTAACCCAATGCAGGGTGTCAGAGCGCTTTACATCATATGTACACATTATACATTGACAATTAATCATATAAACGATACCCAAATGATACTATCGCTAGATCAAAACTCCAAGGACGCAGAACTCAACTTCAAAAGATGTTTGACCAAGGTCCTTCAGTGGATGAAGGATAACCACCTCAGGTGCAACACCAACAAGACTGAGATCCTACCTATAGGGAAAGAAGTCTCATTTCTACCAAGCGATTGGTGGCCAGAGGGTACATCACCCCCGCCTGAGACTGTGAAGGTAGCAAGAAATCTAGGAGTGCAGTTTGACTCCGCCCTCACCTTCCAACCACACGCAGTGAAGGTAGCAGGGACCTGTTTCAGCCTTATAAGATCCTTGAGAACATTTTTCGACCTACTCCCACTCGCAGCAAGGAAATCAGTAGCAGTTGCCTTAATCCTTTCGCGACTTGACTACTGCAACAGCCTCCTGGCAGGAGCCAGCAAAAAAATATTAAAAAGACTCCAAGTAGTCCAACATGCAGCAGCAAGTCTTGTTCTAAAACTTCCTCGAAGGTCTTCCGCATCTGCAGCCCTCAAAACTCTTCATTGGCTCCCATTACACAAGAGAATACTATTTAAAATCCTTCTAATCACCTTCAGAGCGTTACTCAAGATAGGACCAAAATACCTCTCATCTAGATTCACCCCCTACGTTACAAACAGAACTCTCAGGTCCTCGTCAGCCAACCTGCTCAGACCTCCCAATTTTAGATGCAAAACAAAAGGAGGTAAAACAATGGCAGTATTAGGTTCCAGAGCTTGGAACCTACTGCCTTTAAAACTGAGAATGCTAAAAACTGAAACTCAATACAGAAAGGCTCTAAAAACTTGGATCTTCGGAGCAACAGACGAATTTTGCCTCTCTCTCATTTAAGACCCTCAGAGCTACATCTCACCTCAGTATCAGCGCCAGGATGCTCCCTTCGGAGTGACAGTTACCGCTTTACAAATACCGCCTTTCATTTCATTTAATTTCATTTCATAAATCAATTTACAGGATGTGTTACATAAAACAGTCAGGGTTACAAGGTGTAGGAATCATATGTCCTTCATAGCTCTCTGTGCTATATTAGAAGGATTACAATTTATGAGCCACAAGTTACAAATGGGTCTCTTTGTTAAAAGCAGTAACCCACTTTCCTAGCTACATAAAATAAAATTCTGTCATCTGCATGTTAGATGATGTGCTTTGCAGGAGACACATTAACCCTCTATGCTAGTTTGATTCAAAACTGGAACTAGAGAAAACACAGAACCCTCCAGCAAATGCGTTACCCTCCAAACTTATCTTATCATTATTATTGTTCCCCGGGATTTACTGGACACACAAAGATCTCTGCAGCAGGTGCCTTAAACCCATAAGATATTTTAAAATGCAGACTTTGCAACCAATTTAGCAGAATACATTTACTATCACATTTCTCCTTGTTGCCATTTCTTTGTGTCAGAGTTTTAAAAATATTAATGTATAAGTTGAGGGCCACATTTTGCGCGGGTTTCGTCACTTTTTTGGCACATCCCCGACACAATTCTCATTTGTTAAATCTTGCAATGCGCTCAAATGTACTCATGATAGACCCGCAAAACATATGTGTGTGGTGTTAAAATCTGATGACTTTTTCTGATGTCACTTCCTGTGGAGTCATGGGTTGTCATGCCACTTCATGTGATGTCTCTTCCTGTAATGCCATGTCGTGATGTTGCGCTGTGCTGTCATGCGCCATGATGTCACTTGCATACTGCGTAACTTGGTTAGTTCCCCCCATTACTTTTTTAGGTCGAGCCTAGCGCAGCGCGCATGCGCTGCTCTAGGAGATGACCTTTTGGAATTGGTCTGCACTTTTCAAACACTCGTGCTTGTGGCGGCATCCACCTTGCGGGAGTGAGCAGCGGCGCTCAGGGGCCATCTGTTTCCAGTTAGCGTGGCCGCGCGCGCTTGTTTACATTTCTCTACTCTCTCTCCCCTGCCTGTCTCACCCTTGCCCTCCCTTGTTTGTGTAGGAAGCGGGCCCGGTTGTCAGGACTGAGCCACCATTTTCTAGGTCGCGCTGTTTGGGACCCTCTTTCAGAATAAAACGAGGGTATTCATTTTTACACGCTCCAATTAAGTGGAGTCAACTTGTGGCAATGAGTTTCCAGATTTCCAATGATTATTCCTAGGCTTCCTACTTTACAGCGGTATTTCAGATGGGGGACACTTGGTTTAAGGTTAGCGTTCTAGTGTTTCCCCGTATCAGCAGAGCAGGCGGTTATCGTGCGTGAGCACCTGGTGTGCTTCGCACTTTAATCGTCTTTCCAGAGAGTTGACAGCGTATTTCTGAATCGCGTCAGGTTTGAATGGAAATTCCTTTTCCGCGAGGATATTTTTCGCTCACATTTGCTCCCGATAGAGCCAGCATCACTTCTGGAGGTCTGTAATTAGAATTTCTTAATTAGTTCCTGTGAAATACAAGTTTCCTCAGCAGAGCCAGTAGTTTGCCTTGACTTCGAGTTCCTTTCAGTTTATCTACAGCACAATAGATTCAGTTTGTTTTGACACCGGGTTGCTGTCCCCTTTAGCAACTCCTTGAATATATAAATGGAAATTCCAGAGGATAGTTTCTGATGTAAGAACTAGCATTAAGGAACACCATTTAGTTTCAATATAAAGCATCTCTTTTGACTGATATTTACATTTGTAATTTTGCGCTGAGACTTTCTAATTTATTTGCGCAATACATGTGATTCTCTCATCTCCAAAATAAGAGACTCAACTACTAGTAGCTCAAGAACTGTTTTGAACTTTATCTTCAGAACTACTTCAGTCAAGTTGCTAGTTATTATAAATATATATATATATATATATATATATATATATATATATATATATATATATATATATATATATATATATATATATATATATATATATATATATATATATATTTGTACCTACCTACAATTCTCAGCAGAAGATCTACAAGCTTCAACAGGAACTCCAGTATACAGAATAAGAAAACATTATTGAAACAAGATTGCAATAACGTAGTCTACATAATATAAGTTCTACATATATGAAGCTACATGATTTTTGGAGCAAATAGTTACCTGTCAGACTACTTTTTTTAAGAGAGAAGCAAATTCCACTGTATAACAGGTATCATATAGTTACAATTAGAATAATAGAGGAGGAATAGATAGCAACCAGAGCTGTAGTAATGTTTTGCTTGTGATTACAGGTGCAGAGAACCAGTTCAGGGATCACATCTTGTGAGGGCACCGCAGTGGCAGTCTCTCTTTTCTTCCCATTCCCCTTTCCCCCTCGTTTCTGAGGTCAGAGTTGTTCTGGTACTAGAGGCGTTGGGGAGTTGAGAAAAGTTCACCGTAGATTGAGACGTTCAGCCATACCGCTCCTGTGGACATTGCGCTCTGGTACATGAATCTGACACCGGTTGCCTCACTGGAAGGCGGAGGCTCTTTACTAATCCCCCTTGCAGGTTCCTTAGCTGTCATGCCTCCTATACTCTGAATCTCGTGGATGCAGTGCGCTGTGAAGATCCGGAGATACACGCCTTACTCCTGCCTCCCGCTGATAGGGAGCCTCACTTTTTCCCCATATCAACTTTTAGTTCTCATCAAGTCTGTGGAGTACGTTGCGAGCCATTCGCATCCACGATTTTCAGCTACTTTATGGTGCCCCCTCGGTGCTCAGCCTTTTATCTTACCCTTTGAAGGCGTGACGCCTTAATGACAGGGGCTGCGCGCAAAGGGCGTTTAAATTAGTAGCTAGCACCGGCTGTGTGAAATGATCACCCTGAGCATCCTGTCTGAGGAGAAAGGCGATATGTTTTATAGGAAAATTATCCAATTGAACAATGAGAAGTGGTACAAGAAGCCGACCCCACCCCTTCCACCTCCAAACCTTGGTTGTTAAAGTCGTATTCACGCCTGGCTGTCTGAAATATGTGAAAATTAACAAAACGTACTAAAAGTAAAACTTGATAACTCTATAGCCTGTGTTAGATAGTGTTTGCTACCTCTATCCTGCCATTTTATAGTGCGGCAAAGACTGAGTGTTACTATAACCCAGCTCAGGAAACATCTTAATTGACCTGGGAATGATGAAAGGCTGAGACGGCCCCCCGCCCCCAGCCCCCTTCGAACCTGCGGCAAGCAACGAGTAATTAGATCACGGATTGGACAAAATAAGTCCCAGGCAGCTGCGTGACCAGGTGTAGCTCCCACCTCTTGGTGATGTCTGGGTTTTCAAACCTAACGTTGTAACTGGACAGGGTATTCAGGGAACGGTTCCTGTACTGGGCACAGCCTCGTCTTCTGTGTGAGGGCATTGATGCTGCTGCTTAGAAAGCAGGAAATGCCTAATCCTCGAGTGCCTCTACCATAAATAACCCATGCCCAAATCTAACTCTCCACCCTCGAAGAGGTGGCAGCCTGTGACTACAGGGCCAGCATAGCGCAAATCACCATGCTTGCCTCACACAGCCAATAAATGCAACTATCTATTAGGGAGCCGTATCTTCTCTGCTCTCTCTTTTCAGGAAACCTGTGATGGGCATGCGCAGTGCGGGCTTAAAGAAGTGCATTCTCTAAAGCTGTAAATACTTTGCCTTAAAGTGGCAGTGCCCACACTAAAATCAGGGCCACAGGAATCATGCGATTCTGCGACCGTGGCAATTTCCACATAATTATGGTTAATGAGCACATTTTAACTAAAAAAATGTGTTTCTGCTCAAAGGGATCCAAAGTTAAAAAAAATATTGCAATTCGAGTTCCTGCGCCCCGAAGGTTTTTTGCAAAGGTTGACTGGTCATCTATCAGTTGCAAATTGTTACATTTGGGTGTTAAATTGGTACTATTTAAGTTGAACTCTTTTCTCAAACACTGTTACCAGGTGTAAAAATGCTCACTTTGCCACTGGATTCAAGCAAGCCTGGCTGATGACGGCTGAAATGCCAGAAACCGGTCCTAGGATGCTTGTTTCCGGTCCAGGGAAGACATGGCTTGGCAGTTCGGGCTGGACTGTTCCCATGAGGCACAGGGTCAGACTGATTTGCATATGGCCATGTCTGAACTGGGGTGGTGGAGTGAGCTAAAGAATGATGATGGATTAAACCCAGATCAGTTGACTGGGGGTGAGTGTTTGATTGGCTCGAACGTTCCGTCCATCATCCCCTTTTGTATCGCTTTGGTCGCCCTAAGTTGGCGGGGGTATGCCCAGACGTGGGTCCCTTGCTCACTTTGCCACTGGATTCAAGCAAGCCTGGCTGATGACGGCTGAAATGCCAGAAACCGGTCCTAGGATGCTTGTTTCCGGTCCAGGGAAGACATGGCTTGGCAGTTCGGGCTGGACTGTTCCCATGAGGCACAGGGTCAGACTGATTTGCATATGGCCATGTCTGAACTGGGGTGGTGGAGTGAGCTAAAGAATGATGATGGATTAAACCCAGATCAGTTGACTGGGGGTGAGTGTTTGATTGGCTCAAACGTTCCAGTCCATCATCCCCTTTGTATCGCTTTGGTCGCCCTAAGTTGGCGGGGTATGCCCAGACGTGGGTCCCTTGCTCACTTTGCCACTGGATTCAAGCAAGCCTGGCTGATGACGGCTGAAATGCCAGAAACCGGTCCTAGGATGCTTGTTTCCGGTCCAGGGAAGACATGGCTTGGCAGTTCGGGCTGGACTGTTCCCATGAGGCACAGGGTCAGACTGATTTGCATATGGCCATGTCTGAACTGGGGTGGTGGAGTGAGCTAAAGAATGATGATGGATTAAACCCAGATCGGTTGACTGGGGGTGAGTGTTTGATTGGCTCAAACGTTCCATCCATCATCCCCTTTTGTATCGCTTTGGTCGCCCTAAGTTGGCGGGGGTATGCCCAGACGTGGGTCCCTTGCTCACTTTGCCACTGGATTCAAGCAAGCCTGGCTGATGACGGCTGAAATGCCAGAAACCGGTCCTAGGATGCTTGTTTCCGGTCCAGGGAAGACATGGCTTGGCAGTTCGGGCTGGACTGTTCCCCTGAGGCACAAGGTCAGACTGATTTGCATATGGCCATGTCTGAACTGGGGTGGTGGAGTGAGCTAAAGAATGATGATGGATTAAACCCAGATCAGTTGACTGGGGGTGAGTGTTTGATTGGCTCAAACGTTCCGTCCATCATCCCCTTTTGTATCGCTTTGGTCGCCCTAAGTTGGCGGGGGTATGCCCAGACGTGGGTCCCTTGCTCACTTTGCCATTGGATTCAAGCAAGCCTGGCTGATGACGGCTGAAATGCCAGAAACCGGTCCTAGGATGCTTGTTTCCGGTCCAGGGAAGACATGGCTTGGCAGTTCGGGCTGGACTGTTCCCATGAGGCACAGGGTCAGACTGATTTGCATATGGCCATGTCTGAACTGGGGTGGTGGAGTGAGCTAAAGAATGATGATGGATTAAACCCAGATCAGTTGACTGGTGGTGAGTGTTTGATTGGCTCAAACGTTCCGTCCATCATCCCCTTTTGTATCGCTTTGGTCGCCCTAAGTTGGCGGGGGTATGCCCAGACGTGGGTCCCTTGCTCACTTTGCCACTGGATTCAAGCAAGCCTGGCTGATGACGGCTGAAATGCCAGAAACCGGTCCTAGGATGCTTGTTTCCAGTCCAGGGAAGACATGGCTTGGCAGTTCGGGCTGGACTGTTCCCATGAGGCACAGGGTCAGTCTGATTTGCATATGGCCATGTCTGAACTGGGGTGGTGGAGTGAGCTAAAGAATGATGATGGATTAAACCCAGATCAGTTGACTGGGGGTGAGTGTTTGATTGGCTCAAACGTTCCGTCCATCATCCCCTTTTGTATCACCAGGTGTAAAAATAACAAAATAATGAAGTAATAGAATCACAAAATGTGCCGCATGAATTGCCCTTTCTTGCCCAATAATTTAGCCCTCCTCTGACGCATAATTCCAGTGGCCCTGACTGTGGTGTGCTCACACAGCAGCACATGCTGTGAAGCCGCAAGCACTATGTTTTAAAGTGGTGGCGGAGAGCACATTACGTGTGCCAACCCGGTTCCACGTGATCTGAATCCGCACTCTCCACAGCTGGTGGGGGGGGGAGGGGCGGATTGGTTGCAACTGATTGTGATCCGTACAGTGCCGGCTCTAACGCCGGTGCACGTGCCGGGACGGGGATGGGATGGGCAGGGAGCTCGCTGCTCCTTGCTCCGAAGCTAACCGTCTCTTCAGCGCTCGGTCCTCTTGGGCAGGCTGAGTGGACGGATTTAGCCCTGGGCTGAGACTGCTGAGGTAGTTACTCCCCTGCCCCCTCCCTTCCCACAGAAACGTCTGAATGTGACAGCCCACTCCCCTTCAGGGCAGGAATCCGCCTATGAGGGCGATCGTTAAACTCCTAGGAATGCCATCCTGGTAACCGTGTCCACAGACACCTAACGGACCACTGGTCCCAGAGGGCAGTGCTCTGGAGAGAGAGGGAAAACAAGCATTGGCATAGCCAATAGGTCTCGCTTTTGGGACCTTATAAATATTTAGTTATGCAGCACAATATCCTTGGTGCAACAACATCAACTGTTGCATGGCTAAACACTTATAAGGTCCCAAAGGCGAGACCTATTGGCTATGCCAATGCTTGTTTAGGACTTGTGCCCTGCTAATCTGTATCCACCTCCCCCCATCTTCTGAGGGAGCTCTGGAGTGTTTGACTACGTTTACCACTGAGAGTCAAGTGCAGAAGGGGTACTTGGCCCAGTTGCTCAGAATCAATATTAGGTCAGACCTCGGGACATTAGGAGTAAAAGGCCTTTACCACCACTGCTGACCTCGGAAGCCCCTGGGTGCCCGTTGGCCCTCTGAAAGGCGTTCTGGCAGTCTATCTTTCACATACGTCGCATGTGTCTTATGTATAAGCTCCAGATTTACATGCGAAAAATAGCTGACTAACCAGAAGTAAAGCATATAATGTGAAACCGATCAACCAGCTGTACTTTCCTTCATGAAATTAGTTTCTAATGTATACTTTTTATTCCTCCTGAGACTATATTTGAACAGAAAAGTGGGTTTTTAATATATTTAGCAAGAAAGGTATCTTTGTCATCCAATGCCCAATATAGCCATTCTACTTTGACCCTATAACATTAGTCAAAATATTATTGTGCCATAATATATTTGTATCTCTAGCTTCCTTTGTTTTGAATAGCATCTGTTTGTGCCTTTTTAGCCTGTGTTTGTTTCCTTTTCTTGTGTGGTCTTCCTTGCATCTCTAGGCTGTGTTTATCTTCCTGTTTCAAATGACCACTGCATGCAGTGACGTCACGTGCTTTGGAGTCTCGCGCCACATGTTGGGAACCACTACCCTTGAACGTGCTTGCAGGAAAATGTCAGTGCACGTGCTCCAGGCATACAAAGCACGGAACACCAAACAATCTAAAAAAAACATCTTGGCTGCTCTTCATTGCTGTAGATACTGTGCTCCGGAGGGCATGCAACAGCAGCTGGACAAGAAACTCCCTCAATTATATAGCATTATAGTTAAAACCGACTTGCAAATTGTGGACAGAAATGATGGGGAGATATTGTCACAACTCGCTCATTTCGTTCTCGTGTCCACCACCAGGGGGCTGAACTGTGGGACACTCCAGTGTTCTAATAAGCTTCCAGACCCTCCCCTTCATGTACATACTGACTTCCAGCCATTTGGACACTACTTGGAAATTGCCATCCATTCCCAATCCATGCCGGGTTTTGTGAAAGCCAGCTTGCTCATGCCTGAAACTCCATTCCCTAGAATTCCATGCTCACTGCTTCGTCTCCACCCCTACAGGCCAAGGATGGGTGGAGCAATTCAGCTCACCTGTGGCTGGCTGCTGCTAGCCTGCTCACACCTGATACATGTGATTACTGTGAGCTCTTTTAAGCCCCAGCTCCCTTCAGGCCAAGGTTGGTCATTGTAGCTGTGTTCCGGTGAGACCGATCCTTGTTTCCTGAGCTTTTAATATTCCTTGATTCCTGAGCTATAGCTATTCATTGTGCCTGAATTAGCACTGCCTGCAGTGCTACCTTGTTTCCTGAGTTCCTGAGCTATAGTTATTCTTTGTTCCTGAGCTTCAGCTATTTCTTGTTCCTGATTTTCACTTCTTGCAGTGCTCTCTTGACTCCTTGTCTCCTGAGCTGTAGCTATTTCCTGTTTCCTTGAACTACCACTGTCTGCAGTACTACCTTGACTCCTGAGCTATAGTAACTTCCTGTTCCTGAACTAGCACTGCCTGCAGTGCTATGCTACCTTGGCTCTTGAGCTTTTGCTCAATTCTTGTTTCTGCTCCAGCACAGCCTTCCGTGCTACTGTGTTTTCTTGTCTTCTGATTCAATACTATTCTAGTATACCCTTGTAGCCTCCCCTTCTGTATATCCTTTTCCAGTCCCTGCTTTTCTTCCCATTTCCTTGGTTCCAGTTCCTAGTTCACTGTCTTCTATTCCTGCTGTCTTGCTTCTTTTACCTTGTATGTTTGTTACTTGCTTTCTGCCAAGTTTGCCCTGTGATTTCCTTCCTTTCCTGTTAAGCACTCCTCCTTGCTAGCTCCTTGTCTATTGTGCTTGTGTTTAGTTCTACCCCCTTGCTGTTACTGCCTTGCGTGTTCCTGTTTGATCGCCAGGATCCGTGGGCACAGCTGACTACCTAGGTGGTGTTTCTTGTTCACTGTGAGTATTGTTACATTTATAACATCACCATTGGTATCAGCTCCACAGACCCTGCCTTTGCATGCATATCCTATATGTGGGTATTTGCAGTCAGTATCTGTAACAACAATTGCGGGTGAGGAACTTACTGAGCTTCAGTCTTACCGTGTGGAGCTCTCGAGTGCTTTACCCCACACTCCCTTTATTGTTAATGTTGTTTTATATATAAGTGTCTTGCACGTCCATCCTGGGTGTAGTTATTCTGAATGCTAAACTGCCTCTTGAGTGCCCATCCTTTGAGTCTTTGGCATCTTGTTTGCTTGTACAGGCTTCCCCTTTGGATCCTTTTTCTCCTCTGACTTCCTGTGTGATTCTGGGCAGCGCTGTACTCCTCTTTCTGTGTACATTTTATACCCAGTTCCCAGTCCTTGCTCAAGTCCCTGACTGTGTTCCTGACATAGTACCGGACAGTCCCTGACAGATATGATGTGATGACAAATATGCATAATATTAGATACTTGTCCTAAAGCTCATAACATATAAAAAGAAGACACTCATGACCTAGTATACATTTGTAGGGTGCCCTCCATTTCCTTCTATTTGGAATGAGACTAAGGGGGAGGGCCCTGTTCCCTGCTCATCAAGTCAGGAAGAGGGGTGTGCAACTTGTGCGACCTAAGGAAAGGGTCCCCAGTGCCACTGTGTGGATGACTGGGTGGTCAGTCATTAGAGTGGAGTTCACTATGGTCCATTGTAAATAGAATTCAACCCATGGAGCCGCCACCCGGATCTGCACAGATCAGGAACTGTATCGCCATCCAAAGAAGAAAAGACTCTGTAAGTGTCAATCTACCTTGTTGAGTCTTTAGTCACTGGAATAGTTTGCATTTTCCTAGAAAGTGTTTAGAAAGACTCAGGGGATGCCTATAGGGGACAAGTCTTACCCAGGTTCTCTCGAATGAACCTTAAGCCCCACATATACTCACAAATACAATCAAACTGATAATCCTGCACTCCATGGCCCGTGAGGATTCTCAGCGGTTACGTCTGTAGTCAGTAGGTCTACTGACGAGTGTTGTCTTATTTGAATGCTGGGCTCTGAAGGTTATCCATCCCCTAGTCTCAGAGGCTCCTCTAGTGCTTTCATTAGAAGAATGTGTGGAGACTGTTGCAGGTGCCCATGGTCAGCTGTGAGGGTAACCTTTCTTAATGAACTGCTGAGAGGTAAACACCCATCCCTGACAAAATCCGGGAACCGCCTATGTGCCCAATTCCAACTACTGGATTAGTGTCTCTGTCTTGAGGTGACCAATACACTTTGCCCACGTACAGTTTACTGTTTTGATCAGTTAAGCAGCAGCATCATCTAGGACCAAGACACTCAACCCTGTCAGTGTTAGGACATCATCTAGGACCATGACACTCAACCCTGTCAGTGTTGGGACCTGCTGCTAGGGAAAGTAAGTTTAATTACAGCCCTTATAGGCCCAGACTGATGCTGCTATCTAAAGTCGGCATACAGAATCATGCGTAAGGGGCACTTTCACCCTCCTGATTACCATACATGTCTGTGATCCGGTCACAGCATCGACAGAGCCATTTATTTTGTTAGTAAGTACTCTTGTATTTGGTTGGATGTTGTGCATAAGGGTATCTCATCACAAGATGGCATAGAATGTGCTTTGAGTCACACATGACTACATCATGGCTAAAAATTGATCAGTATTTTACTGCTAAAATTAAGATTGAAACATAAACCGAAAATACAAGGATAGCATCTGCTGCAGTGAAATGGAGCCTTACTGAAGTCAAACACACACACACCTTTGATGTGTTCTGTGCTCTATTGGTTGAGTGTGGCAACAATCTGTGTTGATGGTTAGTTTTGATGTTATGACCCATGTCATGAAATTTCAACAGTGTAACAGGAGATCAGTCTGTCAAAAACAACAGGAAGCAAAGAAGTACAAACAGACGCCACGCACGCAAGGCGATGGGCTGCCATAGTTATTAATGTCCTTATCTAAAGTGTCATCAAATGCACAATAGATCATGATGACTTTCAAGGCAGTGAACAGCAAACCACCTACATGGCACTAATAATCTGGATATGGCAATGTATTTGGGTGATATTCCTTATTCATTTGGCTAGTGGACTATCTGCCTCTTTTAGTCCAGTCCTCTCCCTTACAATGTGCCAAATTTCAGTTTTTTGCAACACACTAAAGAGAGGGAATAATGTTATTTTTGGCAATTGCTCAACTGGGCATTATGGGTGAAATGTGATGCAAATCATGCAAGTATCACTTCAAACAATTTCCCTGGTCCTCTAGTTTTCAGAAATACCTAGGGTTGGCAGGTTTTCTGGGGTGCTAGGCGATTGCAGGGCCAACATCTGCAACCAGCATTTCTGTGAAAAGTGGCTTAAAAAATGGAGCTGATCTCATGATGGTTTTGGCACATTCCTCTTTTGTCTACACCACAGGGAGGTAAGTGGGAGCACAGAACTGTAGAACATTTGGTGTTGGTACCACACTTCTGTTTTATAAGTCTCATAAATATGGGAAAGTCAGCTACACTTTTGAGGCTTCAAATTACTAAGGCTAAATACAGTGGTTTAATCCATGGAAACCACATTTCCGAATATTCTCTTCAATCTTTAGTTTTCAAAGTTATCTGGGATGTTAAGAATTAAGGGCAACCCGGGGACCAAAACTGAATCCAACCCACATGCTACATTTATGTGAAAATTACCTCAAACGCAGATTTTACTTGGTCGCCATTTACATCTGATGCTCTGTCATATTATACATAGCTTTTTCGCTTTCTTCCAATTTTCAAGCTTTCGCTTTCTGAATTTCATATAGAAAAATTCCAGACTGTAAACACAAAGGGGCATATTCACAAGGAGCTATCGCCGAATTAACGGCACTTTATCGCAGCCAAAGTCGTGATAAATGTACCTCCCCAATCACAAGCTGGTGTAAACAGCCCACAGCACCAGTTTACCCGCGATAGCAGCTGCCAAAAACATCGCCACAGAGGACCCCCGCAAATATCATTAATGAGATGCAGAGTAGGCGTTCCCGTGCCAAAAGCCGAGACAACATCACACCTCAACATTCACAACGACCAGCCACATCGGGGATAAAAACACAAAACAGGCGATAAGGCGCGTTAGCACCAGGAAATTTACACCTGCTCTGACCTGGTGTAAAGTCGGACGGCAGCCAGCACCACAAAAGGGAGCACAGCCCAGGGCCACATCCGAAGGGCAACAGATGCCATGGAGCCACTCATCATGCGGCCCGGACACCCACGAGGGCCACAACACCCACCGCCACCACCCCAGGACCCCAACCCACACCCTGAACACCCTCCCCGGACCACCACAGACGCAGCGCAGACAAAGGCAGCGGAACCCCAGGAAACGTACCAGCCGCACAGACCCAACATCCGACAATGTCACCGTCCACTACAGGCTGAAAGGGACAACCATCCAACGCATCCTGACCATCATCGCCTAACCGGCCTACGGCACCAACACAGCGGACAACCAACATCCCACCCCACACAAAGCTGCTGGCTTGGCTGCACCTGTTGGCCCCTGGTACCCCCCAAACAACACCCGCCAGAGTCGGAGGAGTCACACAGCCAGCCACATCCAAGTCCCCCACACCTGTCCTGGACATCATCATCACCCTGGTAACCCAGTCCCCATACGTACAACACAATGCGCAGGATCCGCTGGAGACCAAGCAAGGACCATACGCCATAGCAGGATGCACGCACGTGTTGGGGGCAATCCACAGCACACATGTACTACCTGTGCCCCCTGGTGACACAGCACACAATCACCTCAACAGGAAGCACACGTCTCACATCAATGTGCAGCCAACAACAGAACACCGTGGAACCTCCAACAATGTCGCCTCCAAATACACAGCCAGTGTGCATGATACCTTCATCCTCCGACAGTCCATCATCAACCAGCGTTCCCAGGATGCCAACAAGGGAAATGCACAGCCCCTTGGCAATATCCAAATGAACACCCCACACACCTCAACTCCACAACCATGCAACTCACAACTCTGGCAATGCACACCTCACAAAATCACATACAACAGGCACAACAACATGCCCACCCACCAAACACGACAGAACAACTTATAATGTTCACATGGGCAAGACCTGAACATGAGCCTGCAACGGCATGGCACCACAGCCACATAATAGCCGAATGTGTGGAGAGGTGGCAACAAGGCATGTGTGAAGGATGCAGTAGAACCATTATTGGGAAAGTACACAATGCCAAGAGTAGGGGAGATGTGCTGGACACACCGCAGTATGCAGAACACACCCCTATCCATGGCGACATACACCGCTGGTGTATGGAGTGTAGTGGACAGTGGACGCCACCATGTCACCCTAGCCAGTGGGGGACCTCGCGGAAATGTTGCGTGTTACGCCCCCCCTAAGCGTCACCGGAGTGGGATGGTCCGGCGTACGCCACGCCAGCGTAGGGGTGTGAATAAAAAGCACGTAGGCCTAGGCGTGGTCCTTTTCCGGAAAGACCCACGTCTCTGCCAGGGTGGCGCCTCCCACCCCGCCACGAGGCCGACGCCGTCCTCATGAGTGGAGTTGCCCGCGATGCAGTGCGGCTGCCGGACCCCGGCACGCTGGACCACGAACCTGTCAGGCCCGCCCCTGCGCAGCCAGGCCACACTGATCACCTGCCGACACCGGCGTGTGTCAAGGAGGGCCCACCACGTGCCGACGCAAGCTCCAAGCCCGAGTCCCATGACCTGGCAGACACCTCAAACCAACACGGCCTCCACGACACAGGCCCGCTTTATTCCCTTTGCGTTGACGTACTCCACCGCCGCCTTCAGCCTACTCTTCGGACCAGTAGGTCCCACATGTGAAACTGTGTCCTGAGTCATGAATGGCAGTGACCCCACATCCGGGCCAGCGGCCACAGCACCAGACCCCCCCGATCAGTGAGGCATAGTTCCATATGGGTATCTTGTGACACGTGGTGCCACTAACCCTGTTCAACGCCAGCCGGCGACACGTTGTGCCACTAACCCTGTTCAACGCCAGCCGGCGACACGTGGTGCCACTAACCCTGTTCAACGCCAGCCGGCGACATGTGGTGCCACTAACCCTGTCCAACGCAGGCCGGTGGGGCCATCCAACCTATGCCGGCGACACTAGGTGAGTGGGCCGTGCTGACCGCAGCCTCAGGCCTACACCACGGTCAGGTAGGTCACACATTTGGAACTGAGTCTTGATTACACCATGGCAGTGAACATCATTTAAGGCAGAGAACAATTCACCATACTCCCTTCGATGTTGTGCCAACAAGTCTGTGCATGGCATCACAACCACACGTGTCTGTGGGCCTACGTGGACCACTGCCCTCGGCCTACGCTGCGCACGAGTGGGATCACAGATTTGGAACTGAACATCTGTAATTCAAAAGGCAGAATACATATCATCGCACGCACGGAGAGGCGTAAGAGGATGACGCGTTGCAGTCTGGAGGGAACAGGATCATCGTTACGGAGGTGATTGAACACTACCGACAACTGCCACTGTGTCACTAACTCTGTGCCTTGCGTGCCAACGACACGTGGCTGTGGGCCACTGCTGACCGCTGCCTCCGGCCTACACTGCGGTCCAGTAGGTCACAGAGTCTTGAATTAGCAATGTTGGAGTTCACATCTGTGTACCGGCATCATCGCAGACTGCATCACCTCTCAGCACCTGTGCCACTAAGTGTGTTCCCCGACATTCATGGACACTCACTGGTCGTACATTGGTGGCGTTTGAGTCTATGGACTAGGGGCTTGTTTTCATCCTCATGTAGCTGATACAGAATTGTTGGTGAAAACGAGGGTTGCGCTTTCCACTCCTCCATTTGCTGCTTCCAGATAACATCAGACCTTCCACATCATGCCCTGGAGGACACCTTCCACTGTCCCCCGGAACCCTCCGCAACATACACCTCGGACATTGAGGGGGACCCGCTCAGGTCGCATTGCCCATCTGACTGCACCGCAAGTCACCGTCCCGTGGCTCGGTGCCTGTGCCGGCCGCAGTGCATCCGGGGCCACTAACTCTGTGCTGCTCAGGCCTGGGACCCCTTCTTCTGAGACATTGAATGGCCTCTGTAGCGATGGTCTTGGGGTCATCAACGCCATGTGTCTGTGGCCCTGCGCTGTCCGCATCCTCTGGCCTCAACTGCGGGCCACCAGGGCCCACACATAGCATCGAGTCTTGACCGGCCCGGACGTCGCATCACCGCAGGAGGCACACGCCACCACCGCAAGGACCACCTCCAACCGCCATCTGCCAGAGTCGAAACGGTGGTCCTGACAGACCTACGGAGTTGCTCAGACCTGTCGTGGATGCCATCATCGGCCTGATACCCTGCTCAGCACTCCAGGTGCCAGTGACTCAGTGCACCGCAAGCCATTGTCCGTTACTGATTGAGTTTTGTGCTGTTGTGAGGTTGCGCAGCAATGTCACCTCATGCAGTGGGGAAGACCTGGGAC
This sequence comes from Calotriton arnoldi, assembly GCA_963921515.1. NCBI lineage: Eukaryota > Metazoa > Chordata > Amphibia > Caudata > Salamandridae > Calotriton > Calotriton arnoldi. Next base: position 213,411 of record CAWUFW010007116.1, read on the forward strand.
TATGATGAGGAAGATGTGTCAAGTGTGCGGACGGGAGAAGGCACAGACAATGGGAGGGCAGGAGGCAACAGCCCCAAGGCAGGAATGCAGACTGGTGGTGGTAGTCAAGCTACACACCCGGATCTATTACTGTGTATTGCGCTGTGGACTGTGGACGCTACTGTCACCTCAGGTAGTGTGGGAGACCTGGGACGTTGATGAGGAAGTTGATGCAGGTGTAACACACCCCACTGCATCTGCATCAGGACTAACCAGAAGGGACACAATCCTAGCAATTCCCTCACATGAGCGCGCACTTCTCTGGTGCCCCTACCTCAGTGCACTGCAACTCATGGAACCTCCTGACTGAATATTGGGTGACCTCTGTCCTTACTCCGGTTCCCTCCATGTTGCTCTGCAGTTGACTCTGTTATGCTGGTGTTTTCTGTTTCCATTACACTGGTGTCCACTGTTCAGGTTGTTGCCAGCACCAAGCACTCCGTGCGGGCTGGCTTATACTCACCCCACACACATCCAGCACAGGCGTCACTGTACATGTGGCCCTGCCAATAAAGGGGCCGGGCGCATGTGCCCGTAGCCAGTTCAACATGATATGTGCATGTGTCCCTGTGGTGTTGTTGTATGCATGGGGGCCCTGGGCCCTACGACATTACATTGTGCTGTGTACAGCGGACGCAGACATGTCAACGCAGGCAGCGGGCTAGGACCTGGACATGTAGCTTTGTCGTCACCAACTCAATTCGTAAGGGGAGTGGACTGTGCCGTCGTATGCAGAGCCAACGTGGGTGTGTGACTGATATGTGCGTGCCCCTGGGCGTGGTTCTGTACTGGGTATGTGCATCTGCATGTGTCTCTATGGCAGTGTGGGTCTCCTTATTGGGGTGTAGGTGGTCCCTGAAGGGTATTGGACACCCACGTATGTGCTCTAGTTCGCATTCCATGGGTTGGGCAACACCCGCACCTGTTGGGCCACCTCCTTTTGGCGTTCTGACACCTGGCATTGGGGTGCCATGTGTGGGTCGGTGAAGTATTGTGAGCCAGCCGTGATTGGGGGTGCTTCATGCTGTGTGGTCTGTTGGAGGGGCTGGGTTCTCCTCTGAGTAGCTTGTCTGCCCTGGTCCTGGTGGTGGGTTGTGTGGGGTGTCCATGGGCTGTTGTAGGGTGTCGGGGTCGAAGGTGTGGTGTTCGTCTCCGGCATCACTGATGGGTTGTCTGTTCTGACCTGCTGGAGGTGTTGTTTGTCCCTCTGCATTGTGAAGGGGAGGTGCATGTTGGCATTGTGTTGGCGCCTTGTTCTTGTCGACATGCAGACTGTGTGACAATGTACATTGTGACTGTTTGGGCGGTGGTGGCTATTAGAGTTGGGACAGTGTACATTTGGCCTACATGGCTGATGTGGGGTTGTAGCCTAGATATGCATCTCACAGTTCCCTGCTCTGTCCAATGTGATTGTTCTGTTTCTGCGCCTGGGTGGACCCAGTTGTGTCCCCTGTTCTGCAGTGTGGGTGTTGCACTTTGTGCCACATTGTCATGGTATGTGCTGTGATTGCTATGTGTGTGTGCTGCAGTGTGCCAAGGGGATCTGGGACATGATCCTGGATAATTGTGGGTGTGCAGTGTGCTACACCTCGTTGTGCATGTGTGCCATTGTGCCCATCTCCCCCCGTCCCCCCAGTCCCTGTTCGTTATACTCCCTGTTGATGTTGTGTCAGGTCCTCTCGAGCTGTGTCCATACTCCCTACTCCTTGCACCATCTACACACTGATGACTGTGGCCTGGGTTTCCTCCAGCTCCTTCTGTGGCGCAGGACTGCCACCTCCTGTCGCCGGTGCTGTCTTCCTGTTGGCAGCGGGTTTGTACCTGGTTTAGGTTGTCACGTCCTGCCGGCGCCTCTTGGCCTCCTGGATTGGCCTCCTCGGCACTCCGACTGCATTCCAGGTGGTCTGCTTGTGGGTCAGTTGCTGGTAGTGTTCTGTCACCTCCTTGACGCTGGTCTTGTTTTCCTGCGGTCTGCACCCTGTCTTCCTCTCCCTTTTCTCCTTGGCCTTCCCCCAACCCAGTTGTTCCTTGCTGGTGGTCTGTGGGGGTTGTGGGGTTCGCGTTGTCCTCTGCGCTGGGTCAGGGTGCATCCATTTTGCTACATGCTTTGGCTTGTTTCTGGTGTGTTGTTTCTGTAGGTTCTATGGTGCATTTTCCCGCCAGATGCGTGGGATTTGCAGGCCTGTGGCTGCTTTTCGCTATTTTTTGTACCGCAATTGGCCTCATCGCATGATTTTTCACGTTTCGCATTTTTGCGGCGTGGCGTTGATTTTCACGCTGGCATTTGACGCGTTATCTGGTGTCTATCGCATGCTACCGCCTTGTTGTGAATTCCACGTTGACACAGGGTTATTTTCCCGCGATGGGCTGCAATAATAAAAGTTGCGTTACGCTACTCTTGCGGTAGTTATCACACGTTCTTGTGAATATACCCCAAAGTATATTGGATCCATAGGTGCAACTTAAGGATGCAAAAAGTACCCTTTAAGCCTATATCTGTAAGCACTGTAGTAAGAGTGAGAAAGTGCTCACAGCATCCGGATTTTTAAATTGGTGAGAGGAACAGTTCTTGTCATGAAAATATCTTTCCATGTGAAAAGAAAAAGGGAATTAAAAAATGCATAAATGTGCTAATCTTGTGCTTCGGGATTGTCTGCTCTCAGAGCACTTATTTGGGCTAGGCAGAGAGGAAACAGGTGTATGCATACAGCTGTTAAAAAAATGCAGATTCCCCTGGCATACTTTTAAAATTGGTGAAAACAGAAAAAAAATATTTAACATCGACAGTGTGTAGGTGTTAATAAAGTGAGCCTGACTCACTAAGGGGCCGATTCCGATTCGGGCCGGAAATCTCTCCGACCGAGCCGGACCCGGAGAGATTTCCGACCGAATCGGACCCGTGCAGCCCGACCGAACGAGTACGATGCGCACGTATGCCATCGGACTCGAGTCGGTCGGACTCCCATTGAAGTCAATGGGAGCCTGTCGTACAACGCGTACGCGGGCTCCCATTGACTCAATGGGTGTGAGGCGGACAAGGGCGCCCCCTACAGCATGTACGCCGCGAAGCGACTCGCGCCGTACACGCATAGGTAGGGGGGACCCATGGGTCCCCCCTGTGTGCGACTCGCACGGCTACGCGTACAGGGGGGCCCGAAACGGACCCCCAAAGTACGGCTCCGACTGCTCTTTCGAGCCGGAGTGCGCGGCTCGGTCGGACTGCTCGCGGCGCGCATCGTACTTACCCGGCCGGGGAACGTCTCCATTGCGCGGTGCGAGTCGAGTCCGAGCGAGTAGGTCGGTGCGGTTCGACCCGGGAACGAGTCGGTCGGAGCGGTCGGGACGCCCAGACGAGTCGGTCGGCAAATACGCATCGTACTCGCTCGCCCGGACGCGCGTACGAATCGGTCGGGAAATAGGGCTCCGAATCGGATCCGGTTAAGCCAAATCCGATTCGGAGCCCTACCGGCCAAGATCGGAATCGGCCCCTAAGCCTTTACGTTGAGTCGCTGTCTTTTACTCATGTCTTGTGTTTGGAACATATTTGAATATCTATGTCTTACTACACACCCGAGTTTGACTTATGAATGTCCTGAAGCAAACCATGATTGCTCATTGAAAAAAAAGTTCTGTGAGTCATACATCTTTTTTCTGTGAGTAAGCATTTATGAGTGAGTAAGACACTCCTAGAGTAAGACACAGCCACTCACAGAAAATCGTTTGTTAGGCATTGAATTTCAATTGAAATTCACATCCAAGTCCAGAGTAAGCCACAACAGTTCATAGAAAAAGTTTTTTTTTTATCTGTCCCGTTGCTTTTATTTTTCCTTTCAGGGAGTTAACTTTCGGTTGCAGGTTTGCATACCAGTTAAAAGTGACACACTAAAAAGCAAATGATGCCGAGGACTTTCCAAATCCATTTTATAGGCATTTTTTGTACATTTTTCTCCATTACAACGAGTTGATGATTAACAAGGGTCAACGCGGCTTACAGTTCAGTAATTCAACTAAACTGGATTTCCTGAGAATCAACTGTGTTTTCAATTTGGAAAACATTCTGCCTTCGACATTTTCCCAAGGCTTGTCTGTTCCTAGATACAACTGTGGGGCATAGTGTGATACAGAGCATTTAGAAATCTGCCCAACACAGGCTGATCTGCTGACAAACATCAACATCAGACAACACTTACATGTTCCTAGTTGTTTCTTTTGCTTAATCCTGCTTTTATCGCCCTGTCTGATTGATGACCCTCCCGCATGGATGTGAACTCTTCGACATGTTGCTGGGATGGGTTTTTGTTTCTGCCCATCCCACCCTCCAAGTTGGATTAACTCTGATGTTTAAATCTGTACATGGAGTTTTACGCGTTGCCAAGTTGTTGGCCTCTGATGAGCTTTCCTTGCTAGTTTGAGCTTTTTCCTTCCAATTATCAAGTACAACTTGGCCCCAAGTTTTCTGGTAAAAATTTAAGATCGTTTTTATTAGCTTCCAGCGACAAAAGATGTTCGGATTAGTTATGGAAACTATTGGTCTCTTCTCTTTTAGCTTCTTCCTGTATCTCCTTATCTCATTTTGTTTATTTCCATCTCACTCCTATCTCTGTCCTTTTTAGTCCTTTTTCATTACACACACCCAATAAAATATAGTGGCTTTTATATTATTTTTTTAAAGTTTTTACATAGGGCTCACTGTACCTTCAGGTGACTTCAAAGTGACTTGGAGGAGGTGATTTGGTTGAAAAGAATGAGTTATGACTAAGGTATTCACAAGCGGGCAAGATGCTCAGTGAGTTGAATGGTTGCTGCTGAACCATGCAGTTATTTCCAGGTCACAAGTTCAGGTATTGGCAAGGTTGACTCACGTTTCTATCTTTTCGAGGTGGTAGCAGACTGAGTACCATTAAACAGGATAATAGCAAGTGGCGGATGTGCCCAATGAAGCACTATAAGAAAAATAAATGATTATTGAGGGTCAAGGGTTCAGTATGCTGTAGACAATCTGAAACCTATTGGTCTCCAGACTATTATGGACCTGGAGTTGGAATTGTCCTCTAGATGGGTGAGACTAAGGACAGAGTTCCAAGAGGTTGGATCTTGAAAATAGAGGATCCCCACCAAACCATTTCCCTCGACCATGTCTACAATAATTTGAGAGGCTAACCTCAGACATTGGGACAGCTATGGAGAAAATTGTGAATTAAGCCAGAGTCTTAACTCACACAGCTTTTGCACTAGTCATAAGATCTTGGAATGAGAGCATTCCCTTAAGGAAAGAATGTTGAAAGCAATTGGAGTTAGTGACAAAGGTGAACTAAAAGTGCACAAGTATACAAAGACACAGAAAATTTTGACTTAATATCCTCTTAAGGGATCCAGGAATTGAAATTAGAGTACAAGTTCAACGGACCACAGTTTGTGTCTGTGAAAGTCAACGTAGAAATGTGTTGACGTTTCAACCACTATAAAAGTGATTTCCAACAGGGTCTTTATCAGGACCATTCAAGTAGCTACCTCTCACCCTGAGTTATGAGAACAAGGAATAATTTCTTAATAATTATGCTTCATTGAGCAGGGTAGAATATATTCCAGGATCCGCTGGTTGTGACCACAAATTATCAGACTGCCTTGTTAAGCGCTGGAGCTTCCTTCTCCAAGCGAAATCCAGAGAAAAGTACAATAAAATCAGTCATTCAATAGCAGCACTTTTCTTTTTCGAAAACAATTCAGGGCCAAATGTTTATAAATGGCACTGCTTTCTCACTTTGAATGTAGTGCATAAAATAATAGGCTAGCAACTCAATCAAAGTGAATCTGAAACCAAAAATTGCTTCCTACTGTTCTCCATTCCAACCTGCAAAATACTCTTACAAACAACTAGCGTTGTAGGTAAAATGTGCAATGCTGTAAATGTATATGAAAAAGTTATTTACAAACTCCTATGAAAAAGCACAGCTTGGGCACATTCCGCAAAGCTGGCAAAACCCAGACATCCATTCCATATGTTTCCTCTGTTTAGTGCACTTTTTGACTTTTTAGGATTGAAAAAGGATCCCAGAAGTACTACAATAAGTCTGACATTGGTACATTTCAATGAATATTCCACCCGGTATAAAATCCTTAAATCATGCAGGAATGCACATTTGCAAATTTACTTCTTTATTACTTCCCCCACCCCAAGCGATTTTTTTTCCCTGCAGAGAAAATCCTTTCCAAACACAACAATGAACAAGCATTTGCAATGCAATAGGTCTCGCATTCACCCAAGTTTGAGCTATTGGCATTGTAAATGACAATGCCTTTTATTTATGTTTTGAGTTTTAAAACATAAATAAAAGGCATTGTCATTTACAATACTAATAGGTTAAACTCTCGCAAATGCGAGACCTATTACATTGCAATAAAGGGCCTTCTCGACCGCTTGTTAGATTGTAAATATCAAAGGAAGAGACCGGCCTGCGACGTTCTTCAAAGTAGTGATAAATAGTGCAGTGAAGAAGATGTGTAAGTGTTGTAAATTACACAGACACAAAGTGTGAAGTGAGAGTTACATATGATCTGAGCTATAAACACGAACAAATTGCTCCAACACCTTTCGCTCTGTGATTACACTGTCACGGCTCAGGAGGAAGAGCGGGTGGGGGGGCTATTTCCTGCCCTCTACGTGATTTGAGTGTGTATTGTGGCATTGCGTAATGCCATTTCTATCTTTGGCCTAATGAAAAAAACTCCATCTGTAGTAGGGCCCTGGCTTCACCTCCTGGTGCAGGGCGGGCTGTCCTCTATGGCAGGCATGGAGGGAAGGAGGGATGGTCTCGGCTGCAGCTCCGGCCCCTGCTATTACTAGTGAGCGAGAGGTGCTGAGGTGGTGGTATTGGTGGTGGTGGCATTGGTGCTGGTGGTGGTATTGGTGGTGGTAGTGGTATTGATGGTGGTGGTATTGGTGGTGGTGGTATTGGTGATGGTGGCATTGGTGGTGGTGGTATTGGTGGTGGTATTGGTGGTGGTGGTGGTATTGGTGGTGGTACTTGTATTGGTGGTGGTATTGATGGTGGTGGTGGTATTGGTGGTGGTGCTGGTATTGGTGGGGGTGGTATTGGTGGCAGGGGTATTGGTGGTGGTATTGTGGTAGTGGTGGTGGTGGTACTGGCGGTGGCATTGGTGGTGGTATTGGTGGTGGTGGTGGTATTGGTGGTATTGGTGGTGGTATTGGTGGTGGTGGTATTGGTGGTGGGGGTATTGGTGGTGGGGGTATTGGTGGTGGTATTGGTATTGGTGGTGGTGGTATTGGTGGTGGTATTGGTATGGGTGGTGGAGGTATTGGTGGTGGTGGTATTGGTGGTGGTGGTGGTATTGGTGGTGGTATTGGTGGTGGTATTGGTGGTGGTACTGGTGGTGGTATTGGTGGTGGTGGTGGTATTGGTGGTGGTGGTGGTATTGGTGGTGGTGGTATTGGTGATGGTATTGGTGGTGGTATTGGTGGTGGTATTGGTGGTGGTGGTATTGGTGGTGGGGGTATTGGTGGTGGGGTATTGGTGGTGGTATTGGTATTGGTGGTGGTGGTATTGGTGGTGGTATTGGTATGGGTGGTGGAGGTATTGGTGGTGGTGGTATTGGTGGTGGTGGTGGTATTGGTGGTGGTATTAATATTGGTGGTGGTATTGGTGGTGGTGGTGGCATTGGTGGTGGTGGTATTGGCGGTGGTGGTATTGGTGGTGGCATTGGTGGTATTGGTGGTGGTGGTATTGGTGGCAGTATTGGGATTGGTATTGGTGGTGGTGAGATTGGTATTGGTGGTGGTGGTATTGGTGGTGGTACCGGTGGTATTGGTATTGGTAGTGGTGGTATTGGTGGTATTGGTAGTGGTGGTGTTGGTGGTGGGGTATTGGTGGTGATGGTATTGGTGGTGGTATTGGTATTTTTGGTGGTGGTATTGGTGGTGGTGGTATTGGTGGTGGTGGTATTGGTGGTGGTGGTATTAGTGGTGGTAGAGGTAGTGGTGGTGGGGGTGGTGGTATTGGTATTGGTGGTATTGGTGGTGGGGTATTGGTGGTGATGGTATTGGTGGTGGTATTGGTATTTTTGGTGGTGATATTGGTGGTGGAATTGGTGGTGGTATTGGTGGTGGTGGTAGTATTGGTGGTGGTATTGGTGGTGGTATTGGTGTCGGTATTGGTGGTGGTATTGGTGGTGGTGGTATTGGTTGTGATGGTGGTGGTATTGATGGATGTGGTGGTATTAGTGGTGGTATTGGTGGTGGTATTGGTTCTGGTGGTATTGGTGATGGTATTTGTGATGGTGGTATTGGAGGTGGTATTGGTGGTGGTGGTGGTATTGGTGGTGGTGGTGGTATTGGTGGTTGTGGTGGTATTGGTGATGGGATTGGTGGTAGTATTGGTGGTGGTGGTGGTATTGGTGGTGGTGGTATTTGTGGTGGTGGTATTGGTGGTGGTATTGGTATGGGTGGTGGTGGTGGTATTGGTGGTGGTGGTATTAGTATTGATGGTGGTATTGGTGGTGGTGTTGGCATTGGTGGTGGTGGTGGTGGTATTGGTGGTGGTGGTATTGGTGGTGGTATTGGTGGTGGTATTGGTGGCAGTATTGGTATTGGTATTGGTGGTGGTGTATTGGTGGTGGTATTGGTTGTGGTGGTACTGGTATTGGTGGTGGTATTGGTAGTGTGGTGGCATTGGTGGTGGTGGTGTTGGTGGTGGGGGCATTGCTGGTGGTGGTATTGGTGGTGGTGGGATTGGTATTGGTGGTGGTGGTGGTATTGGTGATGGTGGTGGTATTGGGGGTGGTATTGGTGGTGATGGTATTGGTGGTGGTGGTATTGGTGGTGGTGGTATTGGTGTTGGTGATATTAGTGGTGGTGGTATTAGTGGTGGTAGAGGTAGTGGTGGTATTGGTGGTGGGGGTGGTATTGGTGGTGGTATTTGTGATATTGGTGGTGGAATTGGTGGTGGTATTGGTGTCGGTGTTGGTGGTGGTATTGGTGGTGGTGGTATTGGTGGTGGTATTGGTGTCGGTATTGGTGTCGGTATTGGTGGTGGTATTGGTGGTAGTGGTATTGGTTGTGGTGGTGGTGGTATTGGTGGATGTGGTGGTATTGGTGGTGGTGGTATTGGTGGTGGTATTTGTGGTGGTGGTGGTATTGGAGGTGGTATTGGTGGTGATGGTATTGGTGGTGGTGGTATTGGTAGTGGTGGTATTGGTAGTGGTGGTATTGGTGGTGGTGGTATTGGTGGTGGTGGTAGTATTGGTGGTGGAGGTAGTGGTGGTATTGGTGGTGTTGCTACTGGTGGTGGTATTGGTGGTGGTATTGGTGGTGGAGGTATTGGTGGTGGTGGTATTGGTGGTGGTGGTATTGGTGGTGGTATTGGTATTGGCGATGGTATTGGTGGTGGTTGCTTTGGATTGTGGTGGTGGTATTGGTGATGGTGGTGGTATTGGTGGTGGTGGTGGTATTGGTGTTGGTATTGGTGGTATTGGTGGTGGTGGTATTGGTGCTGGTGGTATTGGTGGTGGTATTAATATTGGTGGTGGTATTGGTGGTGGTGGTGGCATTGGTGGTGGTATTGATGGTGGTGGCATTGGTGGTGGTGGTATTAGTGGTGGTAGAGGTAGTGGTGGTATTGGTGGTGGTGGTTGTATTGGTGGTGGTATTTGTGATATTGATGGTGGAATTGGTGGTGGTATTGGTGGTGGTGGTAGTATTGGTGGTGGTATTGGTGTCGGTATTGGTGTTGGTATTGGTGTCAGTATTGGTGGTGGTATTGGTGGTGGTGGTATTGGTGGATGTGGTGGTATTGGTGGTGGTATTGGTTGTGGTGGTATTGGTGATTGTATTTGTGGTGGTGGTGGTATTGGTGGTGGAGGTAGTGGTGGTATTGGTGGTGGTGGTATTGGTGGTGGTGGTACTGGTGGTGGTATTGGTGGTGGTATTGGTGGTGGTGGTGGAGGTATTGGTGGTGGTATTGGAGGTGGTGGTATTGGTGATGGTAGTGGTGGTGGTATTGGTATTGGTGGTGGTATTGGTGGTGGTGGTTTTGGATTGGTGGTGGTGGTATTGGTGGTGGTGGTGGTATTGGTGGTGGTGGTATTGGTGTTGGTATTGGTGATGGGGGTATTGGTGGTGGTGGTATTGGTGGTGGTATTAGTATTGGTGGTGGTATTAGTATTGGTGGTGGTATTGGTGGGGGCATTGGTGGTGGTGGTATTGGTGGTGGTGGCATTGGTGGTGGTGGTATTGGTGGCAGTATTGGGAGTGATATTAGTGGTGGTGGTATTGGTGGTGGTATTGGTATTGGTGGTGGTGGTATTGGTGGTGGTATTGGTATTGGTGGTGGTGGTACTGGTATTGGTGGTGGTATTGGTAGTGGTGGTATTGGTGGTATTGGTAGTGGTGGTGGTATTGGTGGTGTTGGTGGTGGGGGTATTGGTGGTGGTGGTGGTATTGGTGGTGGTGGTATTGGTGGCGGTGGTATTGGTTGTGGTGGTATTGGTGGTGGTGGTATTGGTGGTAGTGGTGGTGGTGGTGGTATTGGTGGTGATGGTATTGGTGGTGTTGGTATTGGTGGTGGTGGTATTGGTGGCAGAGATAGTGGTGGTATTGGTGGTGGTGGTATTGATGATATTGGTGGTGGTCGTAGTATTGGTGGTGGTATTGGTGTCGGTATTGTTGGTGGTATCGGTGGTGGTGGGATTGGTTGTGGTGGTGGTGGTATTGGTGGAGGTGGTGGTATTGATTGTGGTGGTATTGGTGATGGTATTGGTGGTGGTGGTATTGGTGGTGGTGGTATTGGTGGTGGTGGTATTGGTGGGGGTGGTATTGGTGGTGGTGGTGGTATTGGTGGTGGTGGTATTGGTGGTATTGGTGGTGGTGGTACTGGTGGTGGTATTGGTGGAGGTATTGGTGGTGGTGATGGAGGTATTGGTGGTGGTGGTGGTATTGGTGGTGGTGGTGGTATTGGTGGTGGTAGTATTGGTGGTGGTGGTGGTATTGGTGGTGGTGGTATTGGTATTGGTGGTGGTATTGGTGGTGGTGGTTTTGGATTGGTGGTGGTGGTATTGGTGATGGTGGTGGTATTGGTGGTGGTGGTACTGGTGTTGGTATTGGTGATGGTAATATTGGTGGTGGTGGTATTGGTGGTGGTGGTGGCATTGGTGGTGGTGGTATTGGTGGTGGTGGCATTGGTGGTGGTGGTATTAGTGGTGGTAGAGGTAGTGGTGGTATTGGTGGTGGTATTTGTGATATTGGTGGTGGAATTGGTGGTGGTATTGGTGGTAGTGGTAGTATTGGTGGTGGTATTGGTGTCGGAATTGGTGTCGGTATTGGTTGTGGTATTGGTGGTGGTGGTGGTATTGATTGTGGTGGTGGTGGTGGTGGTATTGGTGGATGTGGTGGTATTGGTGGTGGTATTGGTTGTGGTAGTATTGGTGATTGTATTTGTGGTGGTGGTGGTATTGGAGGTGGTATTGGTGGTGATGGAATTGGTGGTGGTGGTATTGGTGGTGGTGGCATTGGTGGTGGAGGTAGTGGTGGTATTGGTGATGGTGGTATTGGTGGTGGTGGTACTGGTGGTGGTATTGGTGGTGGTATTGGTGGTGGTGGTGGAGGTATTGGTGGTGGTATTGGTGGTGGTGGTGGAGGTATTGGTGGTGGTATTGGTGGTGGTGGTGGTATTGGTGGTGGTGGTGGTATTGGTGGTTGTAGTATTGGTGGTGGTGGTGGTATTGGTGGTGGTGGTGTTGGTATTGGCGGTAGTATTGGTGGTGGTGGTGGTATTGGTGGTGGTGGTATTGGTGATGGTGGTATTGGTGGTGGTGGTATTGGTGGTGGTATTAGTATTGGTGGTGGTATTGGTGGTGGCATTGGTGGTGGTGGTATTGGTGGCAGTATTGGGATTGGTATTGGTGGTGGTGGTATTGGTGGTGGTATTGGTATTGGTGGTGGTGGTATTGGTGGTGGTGTTGGTATTGGTGGTGGTGGTACTGGTATTGGTGGTGGTATTGGTAGTGGTGGTATTGGTGGTGGTATTGGTGGTATTGGTGGTGGTGTTGGTGGTGGGGGTGTTGGTGGTGGTATTGGTGGTGGTGGTATTGGTGGTGGTATTGGTGGTGGTATTGGTGGTGATGGTATTGGTGGTAGTGGTATTGGTGGTGGTGGTATTGGTGGTGGTGGTATTAGTGGTGGTGGTGGTATTGGTGGCAGAGGTAGTGGTGGTATTGGTGGTGGTGGTATTGATGATATTGGTGGTGGAATTGGTGGTGGTGGTGGTGGTATTGGTGGTGGTGGTAGTATTGGTGGTGGTATTGGTGTCGGTATTGGTGTCGGTATTGGTGGTGGTATAGGTGGTGGTGGTATTGGTTGTGGTGGTGGTGGTATTGGTGGAGGTGGTGGTATTGGTTGTGGTGGTATTGGTGATGGTATTTGTGGTGGTGGTGGTATTGGAGGTGGTATTGGAGGTGATGGTATTGGTGGTGGTGGTATTGGTGGTGGTGGTGGTATTGGTGGTGGCATTGGTGGTGGCGGTATTGGTGGTGGTGGTATTAGTGGTGGTGGTATTAGTGGTGGCGGTGGTATTGGTGGTGGTGGTATTCGTATTGGCGGTGGTATTGGTGGTGGTGGTATTGGATTGGTGGTGGTGGTATTGGTGGTGGTGGTGGTATTGATAGTGGTGGTATTGGTGGTGGTGGTATTGGTGATGGTGGTATTGGTGGTGTGGTATTGGTGGTGGTGGTATTGGTGGTGGTGGTGGTGGTATTGGTGGTAGTATTGGTGGTAGAATTGGTAGTGGTGGTATTGATGGTGGTGTTGTTGTTGTTGTTAATAAAACAGGCTTTTGAAAACAACCTGTCAGGTGACTTTAGTGCAGATGACATGTAACACAGATGTGCTGTTGTCAGTTTCAGCCCATTTGCACACGATTATGTGCTACCTGGAATTCACATGACTTAATTAGCTAATCATCTCTAAATCCATTTTATTGTGGGGGTTGAAACAGACACGACATAATGCCGGGTTAGAGTGATTGAAAGCAGGCGCCGTGTTACGGGGCGGCCATGCTGCTTAAAAAAACACAAGCGGTTTCAGCTGAAGCAGCGGTTGTCCGGCCTGCAGTAAGAGAAACTCAATAAAGTAAATAGTAAATAACAGGTCCTGTGTAACAACTGAAGTAAAGGGGCCAGTAGCCATGGGAGGTCACAAATGAAGACAAGGCCGTACTAAGGAGGGACTAACAAGCCTATTAACGAATCCGAAGGCAGCATTTAAGAAAGACAATGACACAAAGCCAATGAAAAATATGGGCGTAGAGTGGGTGCGGCTTCTCTCCCATACTCTATTATAGCAGTCTCGCAGAGTAAGCAGTGCATGCGCGCTGCCGCTAGCCTCAACCTAAAAACTGGGGTATCCATTTGTTTTCTCACCTTGGAAAACACATACCTCCTTACCTTTGACAGGGATAGGTCTGCTCGTGTTTCCTAAACCATTTTAACATTTTATTTTCAATTATTGCAATAAACTGCATCAAAGCCTAGAGTATTTTGATTTTATTAAACAGTAAAGCACTGAATTTGCCCAAACTGATTGCTGACTTAATTATTATACTGGATATTTTATGAAATATTGCAAATTGTCACAATGGTCAATATCAAATGTTAAGGGCATTTTGTGCTTTTCATTAGTACTGATCTGAGGAATCAGAATGGGGAATTTGGAAGCGCAAATTGTTTTTTGCACACATTCCTTTGCACCCCATGAAATATTGGGGTTTTCCATCTCCATTGCCAGCCTGTAACGGCCCTTTCCCCTACCTTTAATGCAGAAAATCCATGCTGGAATTCTAGCAAACCCTCAAGAGAGAAAGTTCTCTGTTTGGTGAGTTGTAATGCTATTCCTCTCACTAAGAATCTAGCAAATGGAAGAGAAACATAAGGGGTCAACAGTATGTTTTTTTGCACCAGCCAGGCAACCGACAACCTTTCCTACTGCCGTGGACCTATAACAAGATACAAAGGGAGCACCAGACAGAATCTACACCTCCGTGGAATTGGAATCAGCGATAAGAAGGGCCTCATTTAGGGCCTGATTATGACTTTGGTGGTGCGGGACCGGGCAGCATGCCACCCCCGTGCCCCCACACTACCAAGAGTCGCCGCCACCCGCATGCCAGATTTCAAGTAATTTTGTGGTTGTGCGGGCGGTGTGGTGGTCTCAAGGTGGTGCTGTTTAAAAGGTCATTGTGAGCCTAAAACAGCACTGCCGCGGGACTGCCAGTGCACGTTCCTGCATGGGAAGCAATACACCATGTCTTGGGGCAAGAGGGGCAGAGGGGAGCCTGTAGGGCCCCCTTTCTTTCCTCACCGCCAGTAGTTACATGGAGGAAGAACCTCCATGACACCGCTGGCGGTGAGGAAAGTCGTAATATGCGTGGCTGGGCCTCAGGGCTCCACCAAGCATATTGCAGCCCTCAGACCGCTGCAGGACTGCCAGGGGACGCAGTTCCCTGGCGGTTTCAGCGGTGCAATGGCAGTCGGACCGCCAAAGTCCTAATAGGGCAGTCGGACTGCCGGTGCGGCGGTGGCTGGACTGCCACCGCCGCGAGTCTTGCAGTCTTGCAGTCCTCGGACCGCCAGACTCGTAATCAGGGCCTTAAGAGTTCGGCGGACGGCTTACTCCATTAAAAATGTGACGAATATCCTGCCCGCCGTATTACAAGTGCATTACATCCAATATTACTTGTAATACAGTGGACGGGATATCCGGCACATTTCTGACGGAGTAATCTGTCCGCCAAAATTTAAATCAGGCCCTAAATCCACAATCATCTGTTTACACGGTTATTCTGACATGAGAGTGAATAAATGGTGTTACACTTTCTTAGGTAGACATGGGAAATTAGAGCCAGGGGAGTTTTTGCCTTTCTACGGGGAAAAATATTTATAAAATTGTAAGGTGAACCCAGACTCTTTTATAATTGATCTCTGTAGTTTGATGATTATCTTTTACACAGCATTTTAAATGCTGGGTGTTTAAAGGTGCTTCAAGCTATTATAAAAGTGTTTAATTTTACCTTTTTATGGGTGCAATTCAATTTGCCTTTCTCCTCCCAGTAACTCCAACAGGGAACCTTCTATTTACCTGAAGTATCAGAGTGAGTATCCTGTCTGTTGAAATAAGGAGGAGAACAGGCATCCCGAAAAAATATACAAAAATCTTGCATGTTGTGGGCATGTGTGTGTGTGAGTATGTGTGAGCTTGTATGAATGTTGTGCTCACTGTTAAGCCCTGGTAAAATGCTGGCCCTGGCATAATGATGGCAATACTTCAGATCCCTTGTGTAAATCTATGACATGCTACCCTCCTCTAGCAAAATACTAGCCATGGCATATTAGTGGTAATTCTTGGCAACTTCTGGCAACTCATGACTTGATGACAAATCTAGTATGTATGTACATATGTATGTGGTATTTCTATAGCGTAAACCTAGACAAAAGGCAGAAGAGGGAGAAAGACAAACATAAAGTCAGCAAATGATAGGAGAGGAAGCAGGGTTGTGGATAGTTATTGCATTGCGAAGGAGTGTTCTTTTAAATGGCGAGTCTTCAGCTCTTTCCTAAATTGGAGCAGTGCTGGAGTAGCTCTGATGGATAAAGGGAAGTTGTTCTACATCCTGGTTACATTGATAGGAAAGGCCTGCTGCCTTTTTCTTTTTCTTTTTTGTACTACTTAGTCTAAGGTGTTCTGGCTGCAGGTGTGCTGAGAACCACCGGAGATGGTGAGCTTGTCTGCAACATAAGTTGGTTGCGATTACTTTATAAGTGATGCAGCTGGTTTTGAAGATGGCTAACAAGGGGTGCCACTGGAGTTCCATTAGGATGGGGGTAAAGAGATCATTTTCTTCAGGCATTCAATGAGAAGTGATGCAGCATGTAGGATGTCCTTGAAGGGTGCAAGTGTGGAATCTGGGATGCCATGGAGCAGAGCATTACCATCATCCAGATGCGAGAGAACAAGGGCTTGAACAGCAGTTCTGAGTCGCTTTCAGGAACAAACTGTTTCACTTCATTTAGAAGGGAGAGCTAGTACTAGGCTGTAGGAAATATGCCTTTTCTGAGTGGTCAACGTGTATTTTTCACCGTTTGCTGGACCCTATATTTTTGCTGACTTTAGAACTCTGTGCACTACTAACCAGGCGTAAAGTGCTGTGCTCCCCCTTTAAACATGGATGAATTGACATATTCCCAATTAGTATGTTTACCTTACATTTAAATCCCTAGTATATGGTACAAAATGGACCCAGGGCCTCTAAGTTAAGTATCAGGAAAATATCACTAGTGGACTGCAACACCTACTGTGCCATCCACTATAGTGCCAATGTAAAACATGTTTCCAGGTCTAAAATTGTAGACTGAATGTGGCAGTTTAAACACTGCAATTTGACTTTTCATATAAACCCATTTGATAGGTCAAAACCTCACTTTTACATATCAGTAAGTCACCCCTATGTAGGCCTTGTTACCCTTAAGGCAGGGTGCATGGTATTTAAAAGCAGTACATGTGGAAATTTTATGTTATCATGTCCTTACAGGGACTAGCATCCAATAGCTATTTTTCATTGTGGCATGCCCAGCTGTCTTATATTCAGGGCCACTGGAATTAGGTCCAAATTATGCGGCAAGGTTGAGTAAATAATGTGGCAAGAAATGGCAAATTATGCAGCCTAATACGCCACATTTTGTAACAGTATTACTTAATTTTTTGCCATTTTTTAAAACTTGGTAACACTGTCTGGGTATTGGTTGCACCTCATTAGTACAAGTGTAACACCCAAATATAGCAATAAGAAACAGAAAGTTGACCAGCCAGCTTTCCAAAGGGCCTTTCACTGTGCAGCAACAAGGGTCACTGAATTTTTAGTAACTTTTGAACCATTTGAGCAAGAAACTATTTTTGGGGGGTTAAATCTGCAGATTATGTGGCACATGGTGGATTATGTGGCAAATGCGGCAAATCTATATTCATGCAAAAATCGCAGTGGCTGCACAATCGCATAATTCCAGTGGCCATGTTTATATTGAAAAACAGAGTACAGTTTAAAAATGCTAGTTCTGTATCTCAGGAATGGGGCTAGCTTGAAAAATAATTCAACAGTTATTTTTAATAGTTATTTAAAGTCCAATTTAACAGTGAAGTTGGATTATAATTAATATTAAGGAAAAGTAACTTTTAGAAACTTACCTTTTCTTTGTCTAAAGTTCCGGGTGGCTACATTTGCATTTGTTCTCCCGCTTCTGCCAGCAACAATAGACTGGCCTGAATGGGCAGAGATGACTCCTCGAAACCTGACAAAATATGCATGGTGAAGCTTTGAGCATCTTTTTTGACAATGCAGTTTAAATTCTGCTTGAATATCAAATCCTGCTTGACAGGTTTGCTGGGTTTTATATATAACACTGGGGACATAATTGAAAGGAAGGAAAGCAGAACGCCATTACATTTCTTGTGTATCCACTATCTGGTTGCTGGAAATCCTTCCTTTTGTTCTAACAAACGGCTGTCTCTGGGTTTTACATATAACACAGAGGGAGCATTTAAATGGAAGGTAAACAGGGTGCAAATAATTCTTGTTTATCCACTATCTGGTTGCTGAAAAACCCTACTTACGTTCTACCAGATTTCTGTTTCTGTGTTTATTGTGGGAACAGTGACTGTCAGAGCCGGATTTTACTGTTAGATGTGGGAGAGCACTAGGATTACAACAGAACACTAACCACACACACCAAGCCCTCACAGACCATGTTGCGTGTGGCCAAAGACTGTCTCCAACTTGAAAATGCCTAAAGTGTGTAGAGTTGGCCCGGGAATTTTACCCCATTGGTTAGGGTGTGCCCAAGAGTTAATCCCACTCATTAGCTCGTACCAGGCATAAACGTGGCACCTACTAGATAACACTCTTAGACCTGAGGAAGATCAGAAGAGGACTGAACCTGCTGTCTGCAACCCGAGAAGAGCCATGAAGAACATGGCCTGTTCCCTCTTTTACCAAGAACAAAGAAGTGGACTCCAAGGGTCATAAGACTGGCTGCCTGTTAAAGCTACATGGACACAACAACCTACACAAGGCCTTTTTTTACAACTACTGAGCTGACTGGTGACAGCTGGACCTGGACTGGTCCCTGATGTTTGGCCTCTGCCTGACACCTGTGAGTCTCTAAGTGCCTCCCCTCAGGTCCTGGGGGTCTTTAAAAGTGTACTTCTGTGGTAGATAGGGACTAAATGGACTAAATTCAGAAGGTACAATCTTTGACCAGGACTAACGTGGTTAGTGTATCCGACCCTCTCTCCATTGTAGTCAGTGTTACATTGCACCTAGGTTCCATTGTACCGCAACCATTGACTATCATTGGCTTCTTCATGGTACTCCTAATTAAAACTTTACAAATTCATATGTTCGGGTCCCCTTATTGGATTTTTATCATTTTGGTGTGATTTTACTCTATTTTTCTAATTCGGCTTGTGATTTTTATTGTTTTGCATTTCAACTTTTTTACTTTTTTGGTACTGCATAAATACTTTACACATTGCTCTAAGTTAAGCCTGCCTGTTTTTTGCCATAGCTACCAGTGGGTTGAGCTCAGGTTAATTTAGTGACTTCAAGGGTTTACCCTGACAAGGTTTGTGATTATTCCTTGTGGTTACTAGTCACCCACCTCAGATAATAATCCAATTTATTACACAAGCCGTCTATGATTTTTTGACAATGAGTTCCTTCAAAGTGAGGTTGGTGTCCAGGGTGAATCCAAGTGACTTGGCATTTGGTGAAGTTGGGATTCAAAGCCATCAAGAGTCATATCACTGAGCCAGATGTATATTGCTTCTTGTTTGTTGTTCCTGGTAGATAACAGGAACTCTGTCTTGGTTGGGTTAAGCTTCAGGTAGTCACTGGACATCTAGGCCTGGAAGATGAGTAGGCAGTGTTTGAGGCAATGGACGACTGAAGCAGAGGAGACTTTCATGAAGAGTTGTGTATCATTGCCATTTGGTGAATACTGATGCTGCTATCAGTGAGCAAAGCACAAAGCAGCTCCACGTAGAGGATGAAGATGACAGGAGACATTACGGAGCCCTGTGAGACTTTGGAGGTTACAGTGTCCTTTGGGGGCTGCAAGTGCCCATGTAAACAAACTGGTGTTGGTTGGAAAGGAAGAGGAGAACCAATAAAGGTGTCAGTTAATCCCAGTCGAGACTCCAGGGCACAGATGAGAATGGGATGGTCTACAGTCTCGAAGGCAGATGAGAGGTCCAGCAATATCCGAAGGCAGGCTTCATCTACATCTGTGGCCAAGAGGACATTGTCTACAATGTGTAAGGTAGCAGTCCCTGTGCTGCAGTGTGGTCTGAAGCATGACTGGTAGTTGTGCAGGAGATGGTTAGCATCAAAGTGATTTTGGAGTTGCACTTAGACTGCTTTTTCAATGACCTTGCCGATCAATGGTAGGTGAGTGATGGGCAAGTAGTTGGCGAGGTCAACTGCGTCTAGTGTAGGTTTACTTAGGAGTAGGAGGATCTGACCTGTCTTGAGAGCATCTGGGAAGATGCCATAAAGCATTGGCAATGGTGAGTAGAGGTGAGAGAGTGCCCTCAGTGGGAGCTTGGATGAAGGACGAAGGTAAGACATCATCTTCGTAAGAGGTGGCTTTGAGGGAGTTGGCTATGTTGGCGAGATCTGTGAGAGCGCATTTGAAGGCTGATCAACATGGGATTCTGTGATTGGGCATAAGAGATGAAGCAGGCTTGGTGTTGTTGATATGCTGTCAGATCGTCTGTATTTTTTTACAGAAGAAGAGGTTGCTGGCATTTCACTTTTCTTTGGAGTGAGGAAAAGGTGGGTCTGCCATGGAGTTATGCAGTGATTGGTTGGATTTAAAAGCATTCTGCTTCAGTTGGTGGCTCCATTGATGATGTTTGTGCAGTACTTTGCTATGGATGATGTGATGAGCTGTCTGGGTGTTGCACGAAGGAACTTCGGTATCACAAGGTCATCAGTAGTTCTGTTTTTCTTCCATTTTCTTTCCTGTTAGTGGATGGACAGACATGCGTGTTTTATTGGGGGAATGGATGCTCACATCGTTTTCCCAAAAAAGTGTTGAAGTTGTTTAGAAGGATGTTGGTCTCAGATTTGGAGCTGATAGGGTGAGGGATGAGTTCAGCCATTAGGAAGTCTAAGGAGAAGTCTTTGAGGGATCTGAAAGTTTGGTCTTCTCTATTGTGTTGACCTTGATTTGTTGACAGGACGCTGAATAGAGAAATAAAGATTTCAAGTGGTCAGTCTAGTCAAGGAGTATAGATATTTTGCTTTGGACTGTAGGTGATATGGAGAAGACAAGGTCAAAGATGTGGCCTTTAGATCATGGTGGTTTTGTGGCATGCAGTACCACGTTGACTTTGTTGATGGGGTCTGGGAGGTCACCCAAGAGGGAGCTATGGGCATGTTGTATGGCCGAGCTGGTGAGGAGACAACTCAGAATTCATCAATGAAGCCCTTGTTCTTCCTGGTAAATTTATGGTTGCATAATGTTTGTAACTGCTGGCATATTGTCTTCATCCATGCTGGCCCTGGCAGAAAGGTTGTCACTCTTGAAATATTGTGGGTGTCCATGCCAGAGTGGTTCTCATTCATGGCATAATAGTGGTCCTTGCAGCAGCATCGTAATTCATGGCATATTAAGGACATTCATAACACAATTGTGCCCAACCCTAGCTTAACGTTGGTCCTTGGAAAGATGGTATCTATTCCTGTCAAGTTGTGTCCATCGAGGGCATGAGTGTAATACTGGCACTAGGCTCATACTGTGGGCATTCGTTACTCATGGTTGGCAAATCACGACCTATTCGGGGCATCCATGTAGTAATTTTGTATGCAGGCATAGCATGATGGTGCCCACACTGGCATAAAGCTGACCTTATCTTAACAATGATAATTCCTGGCATATTATTGTCAGCATGATAAGATGGTGCCAACACACAAATATAAATATGTTTGGCTTCACTAATGTTTAAGCAGGCTCAGAGAAGAGAGCAATCAGTGTAAGTGACCGCAAGTAAAATGCACATTGGAGTACATGCTTGAACAATCCTCTCTTCAAAACCCAGGATACATACAACTTTGTGGATGTCCACGTTTTGGAAAGGTTGATAAGGCAAAACCTGTTGCATTTATAAATGCTTGTTTTTGAATAACATTCGCATGAAAATAATGTGTCTGATGAGAGCTTACAGCAGAAAAATGGGAAATCAGCGGATCATCCTATGAGGTAGCAGACTTCAGGCAGCTGTAGCCTCAGAGGGTGTCAGATTGGAGCGCATCTGAACGCTTATCATATCAGATGTGCATTCAGATCCTTCCAGAACTTTCATGAAGCAGTCTCAAGAACCAGGCATGAGGGGGAGGCAGCTGGGAGGTCATCACTCCCCTGGTCCTTCACTTTATCAGGGCCCTGCTTTTGTGCTGCAACATAAATATAGAGGGCCTTATCTATAAGAAGTGTTGCCCTCCTTGCGACACCATGGATGCGCCGTATTTACTATACGGCGCTCCATGTTGCAAAGAGTTACAGATACGTCAGTATTACTGACGTATCTGTATGCACAAGAGTGGCGCATTGCTGGGGTGTGTCTGAAAACAGTCCCAACTCCAGGAATGTGTTCTTTCACATGGGGTAAGCCCCATGTGAAAGGGCCTGCATTACCCGTACGCCTGCCATGAGGCAGGCGTAAGGTTTTGACGCAATGGCGTCCGAGAAATAGCGCACTGAAATCTTATAGATTTCAATGCGCCACTTCTACGAGGCTTTGATGCGGGGGAACGCCCACCCTGCATACATTATACCTGACGCAGGTATAATGTAGCGCAGGGGTTTACGAAGTGACGCATCTGCCTAGATGCGTCACTTTGTAAATATGGTGCAACGTGGCTTATTTACGCCGCCGCAGCGTCACAAAAAGTGATGCAAAGGGGGCGTAAATGTGACGCAAGGGCTCATAAATAAGCCCCATAGATTTTAAAGAAGGTCTCCTCTATTTATTAATAGCAAGATACCTAACATGGCTAATACCAGCATATTGTTCGAGATTCAGTGAGTTTGTGACCCAGGCCCTGTCTGGCATGAATGATCTCAAGGCAGAGGGCTGGAAAGATGGAGTGCCAAAGGTAAACACAATGGAAGTGAAGGCACTGGCTGGAGCAATAACTCATCCGGGAAATTGATGGCAGCCAGCCCTGTCATCCAGAAGCACGTGTCCCATTATCATTGATTTAGACATCCAACTACTGCCAAGGTAGCCTTAATTGGCCTCCCTTCTCTATGAAACAAAGGACCTACTCTTCATTTTTTTCGTTTATATATTGAGAAATCTAATAAAATGTGCCTTCCATGGAGATACCCCCAAGGCATAATAGAAAAACATGGAAATCAATCAGAACTTAATTGGGTCACACTTAATTAAGTGTCTGAATATTATACAAGTATGCTAAGAAAAGTTCATGTTTTTGTCTGTAAACAGATTTCTAATAAACAGTATGTGGAATTGCCCGCAAACCAGAAAGGGTAATTTAGCTTGCTCAGGCATATAATTAGGGCGCAGAAAATAGCCCGCTACAGTTATTTCAGAAGAGGTTTCTCTGCAGGTAAATTCATAACAGAAGAGCAATTACTCTAAGAGCAACGGCTAAATCTGAACACTTTTTCTGTGCAATTTAAAAAATACTTATTTTGGAATAAGTTTTGGCTGGTATATTTTGAGATCTACAACAGATTTTCAATTTTGTTAAGTGATTTTTTGGTAAGTATATAATGAAAATGGAGTCACAGCTCGGAGTTTGGCTAAAATGTGTGAATTTACTGCTTTGCGAGTAACACCCTACTGCCAGTCGATGTACCCCAAATCTGCTCAGTCTGAGGATGGCATTTCGAGTGGAGGTAGTTTTATGACAACCGGTCTTGTATTGAAAAATATGAGAAAACAGATCCAAAGATACACAGAGAAAAAGAGAGGAAATTAGAAATATCCCTACTTAGATTATAGGAGGTTAAATGTTGAGCAATGGAGATTAAGAAATGAAGGCAAGGCTTCTATCTCCTGTTTAGTGACTACAGTTTGTGACACTACAACTGTGTGGGTAGTGAGTGCAAAGAGGTAGTGTGGCTACCAAATTTCAGGACTATGATGAGCTTTTTCAAGGCAGCTCTACACTATCATTGAACTCGACGAAATTAAACAAAAATACACTGCAGTAAA
The DNA here is from genome assembly GCA_963921515.1 of Calotriton arnoldi. Taxonomy (NCBI): domain Eukaryota; kingdom Metazoa; phylum Chordata; class Amphibia; order Caudata; family Salamandridae; genus Calotriton; species Calotriton arnoldi. The sequence goes on from CAWUFW010007116.1 coordinate 236,752, forward strand.
AATGGTAAAAATTTGCCAGAAATTAAGAAAATATATTGGTGGCAATCAAAAGGATAAGAGCAGGCTGGGAGGAAAATCAAGTACTTGGTTACTGTGTGCAGCATTCATAACTCACTTGAGGCCTGCCTTAGAGCAAAGCGGCAGATCTGCCAGTCCACCAGAGCAGTGGAGGGATGTACTCCGCTGGCCTGGCGGAACACTGACCACCATATTGGGACATCCTCTATATCTCAAGCGGACTCATGTTTATGAGTTCCAGTTGTACTCTGTCAATCCTGGCTCTCATCCTGCATTGTTGCATCATTTGAGGTCTTTGATTGGTGACCTGGTTTCCATTCTCATGCTCTTTGGTATATTGTAGCAGAATATGGATGTAGCAATAGCTTGATATAGTGGTCTAGCAGTACTGTATCCATTGTGATGTGCTGTGGAATGGAACTGCGAGCTTCTGCAATCAACATGAGAGCTTCACCTGGCCATGGCCATTTATGTAGGTGGAGGTGGTGTGTGTGTGTGATTTAATTTTTTTTACAGCTCAAACAGTGGATGTATTGTTTTTTTGCATTATTGTGTTGGTTTGGGTTATTTTTGTATATTTTTTCAATGTTTCCTTCATTTCCTACATTTTCAGGAATTTTTTACCACCTGCTTTTCACTGGAGGTATTTTTTTTTTGATAATCAATTTTATTGATTTTTGAACGAAAAGTACCAGCAATAATCAAGCACAGCATATTACAGCAGTTATAAGACATCTCCACCCTACATATACGGGGGTGAGTTTACAATACATGACCCCACAGGGTCCCACGCGGTGCACACAGTTCCTAGAATAAGATATATTTATTCTATCTGCCCCAGCCATTTGCCCCAAACCTTACGGTGCTTAGCCGGACACCCTCTGGCCTCGAACATCGGCTTCTCTTGCGCTGCGCACCAATCTACACCTCTGCGCCATTTCGCTAAGCCAGGCGATATCGGATTTATCCAATTAGCAGCAATGTCCTGCTTGGTCACCATTATGGCAGTAGTAAGGAATTGTTTGTCGGCTCAGGAGTCATCTAATCCATCCGTAATTCCCAGGAGTATATTTAAGGGGTTGTGTGGGACTTCCCAGCCAAGGACCTCCGTGAGCTCCTTTTCTATGGAGTCCCAATATCGTGCAATAACAGGGCAGGCCCATACCATGTGAAAAAAGTCTGCTTGGTCGTGATCGCAGCACGTGCATGATGCAGTTGGTTTCATACTTGCTCTAAAGAGGTGCTTGGGTGTTAGGTAGGCAGCGTGTAAATAATATAGTTGGACCAGACAGAGCCTGGCTGAGGTGGTGACTGTTTTGGGTGCCGTCAATGCGTCTCTCCAATCTTCCTCTTCAAGAGGTCCTATCCATTGCTCCCATTGGTTTTTTAACCAGTCTAGTGTGTTTGGAGTGTTATTAGTTAGGGAGCGATAAATACGAGAGACACCCCCCTTTCCCATGTTACCTGTCATAGTTTGCACCTCAGGGGACTGTACTCTGGGAGCAATGTACCATATGGTAAATGCATGTGGAGGGCGTGATACCTGCAGATACCTATAGAATTGTGAGGGGTGTAGGGAATAACAGGTTAGCCGGTCTTGAAAAGTGCGCATATGGTCGCTCGTCCACACATCCCCAAGCTGTGAGATACCAATGAGGTCCCATGCCCGGAATCCCTCCAATCTGCTGACCTCCTGAAGCCAAGCCCCCTGCCAAAGTGGCGTATATTGATAGAGATATAGATCGGTCATGCCCATGCCTCCATCAAAGGATGGCATCCGGCATTGGGACAGGGCCATGTGAGGTCTCCGCCTGCCCCAAAGGAATTTAGTGGTCAGACTGTCGAGCTCTTTAAACCAGGTTCCTTTACATGATTCAAAACACTCCATTCCACTTTGTGATCTTGTCTGCATATTTTATGATATTTCTCCTATAATGTGTATTTTCTTTCCCTGTAACTTTGTACCTGAGATTTTTCTTATAATTACTGAAGATAAACAGATTAACGATATTTTGAGTTTGTGATTATTTCCTCATGACAATTGTTGAGATTTTAGTTAATTAGTCATGTCAATAATTTACACTACACAATCAATATGATTCATCGCCCAAGAGGAAAGTAGTTGACGATATAGGTTAAAGGGCTAAAATAACGAAGAAACAATTAGATAATCTGTTTTCCCTTTAGATGAGTAAAGACAAAATCAGCGTCACACTAAACGCGTATTCAGCGTCATTCTCGTAGGGTCTGTTAAATGGTGAAGAAATTGTGTATTGTATGTTTGGGGCCCGTTGTATGCTGTGTCCGTTTCAGAGACCCCGGTCTGACACTGGATCAATGGCACTACTCAAAATCCTAGGATACAGAACAGACAAAATTTAAATTCATTTTAGAATATAAGTTTAATACATTTTCAAACAGAAATTTCCTAATAGAGTCATGGTGGAAATTATAGGATTTGAAAAGAGGCCAGGACATAAATATATGTGTAGAAGCCAGGACATAAATATATGTGTAGAAATCAGGAGATAAGTATATGCGTAGAGGTCAGGACATAAATATATATGCGTAGAGGTGAAGGCATAAATATATGCGTAGAATAATGAAGGTCGTGTTGACGCTCATCTTTATCCTCCTTTCCTCCATCATTCTCAAACTTTCACCTTGTGCACAAGTGCCTTTTTCTGGTTGCTTCTGATATGGGGGGCAACAACATGAGTTATTTGTAGCAAACTTGGGGCTTTTGTTCCTGCTTTCAGAGAGTCTGGTCAGAATTTTGCAGGTTTAACCACACAAATCTTGTCTTGTGTGCCTCATGTGCTATGTCTTTTCCCTAACTAAACCATCAAGCGTGCTGTAGGCCATCACCGATGTCACCTGTGCAACCACGTGAGCATGAGATGTGAGCCCTTATGCTGCCAGGCAAGCATATGTACAACACTGTGTTAAGTTTAAAATGGTGCATTACTGCCTTTTCAGATAGGGCCAATGAGCTAGACTGGAGTTTGTACTCTGCTTTAGATGGAAAAGCAAGTGTGCCGATGAGCGACTAGGTGTGATCAAACCGTGAATGAGTGTGAATGAACCATGCATGACCACAAATGGCATCATTTTCCTTGAGGTAGAGCCAACTCAAGAGGTAAATATGCAACCCACTTGTCATACAGCAAAACCCATTATTGTGCACAACAGGCTGTCTGAAAATCTGTTTTTAAGGGAACCTCTTAATATTGGATGGTCTTGTTGCGTCTGATAGACAGGCTTGTTGCTCCAAATTACAGCCCAAAATATAAAACGTTCTACTTCTGGTGGCCATTTTCTATGCAGAAGATGATGTAATTGACGATCATGAACAACAATAGTATATCCAGCATCATGTTAACAATATAAATAACACTGCGAGGCTTTGAATGAGGTCATTGACTGTCAATCACATTTAGAGTGACATATGAGCCTCGATGTAAAGTGGGTACCGGAGCTGCGCAGAGCTGATCAGGAAAGAGAGCTGTTTGATATTCGCAATAAATGCAATTTATTTACAAAAGTTATTAACGCAACTTAAATGTGGCAACGCAGTTGCTCTTTCATCACCACATAATTTTTACGCACAGCCCTTCTGTCCTTTATTTCTTCCAGATCATTATCTGGGAACTGATTAGGATCGTATGACCAACAGTTTTCACTGTGTATGTGCACGGAAGGCCGTACTCCCCTCTTGTATAGTAAGTGCCCAAACGCAAGGGGTGATTCATTAACACTGTCTTTCTCTGGATTCATTCCTAAGTCCACCTTTTATTTGTGTTTCCTCTGCACACAGGAGCTCTGACGAGCCCAATTTTCAGTTCTCTGCCCAGCCCATTGACAGATGCTGGATGCACTATTAGGTAATACTTACCTCAGATCAGCCGCACTCACTTCCCTTTGTGGAGACACAGTGCCCCTCTAATTACGTAATATTCATTTTACCTTTAGGTGCTCTCTATCCTCACTGTCCTGAAGAAGACCCCACCCTAAGGCTGGAATCACCTAGCTGTTCTCACAGGGGTCGAAACGTAGACTACGACTAGCGCACAAGCCCTGATAACTGTGAATTGACAACAGTGTACTTTGATGGCTATGTGTTACATAGGAACAACTGACCTATGCTAGGCTGGAATTGTATTTCAAAAATGTGATGGATACATGTCACACCTCTTTTCCTTGTCCACTGTCTTCACGGTTTCACATTGACCAACAACACTCTATCTTCTTTTGTACACCTGAGCACCTTTTTTCTAAGGATTAAAATTATGTGGTGATGAAAGAGCAACTGCGTTGCCACATTTAAGTTGCGTTAATACCTTTTGTAAATAAATTGCATTTATTGCGAATATCAAACATGGCACCGTGAATGCTGGTTTAATTTTACCTTTATGCCTAAAATTGTTTATTGTTATTGTGACCACCCTCATACTGTACCGTAATATTGACCCGGGTCTGGTAGCATTACGGGTATCCCCATTGATACACAATACAGGAAAAAGAGCTGGCAGGTTGAGCACTGGATACATTGCACTGATCACCAGAAAATAAGCATATGATAGTTTTAAATGCTTCTCGCGTTTTTGTGTGTTCATGTGAACCTTTGTTTGGATGTGTGTTTGTAAGTAGGTATGAATGTGTGTGCACGCCTTTGTGTGTGTGTGAGCATTTAATGTATGTTGGTGCATGTGCATGTATGTGTGTGAGTATTTGGGATTGTATGAACAGGCTGTACACAACGGGGAAATTAGTGCTACGGCATAATGGCCGTGCATCTTGACCTATTGTGATCCATTGGCATGGCATAATGGTAAACAAATCAATCAATCAATCAATCAATCAGGGATTTATAAAGCATGGCAAATCACCTGTGAGGGTCTCATGGTGTTGGAGTTGCTAGCTGCTTTGTGGTGATTCCCGCACTGATGAGGCGAGCCTGAGGTGCAGGGGAAGGTCGTTCCAAGCTTTAGCCACAAGGTGTGAGAAGCAGCATCCTCCGCTGTTGCTTCGGCAGATCTGGGGGGTGTCTGCGAGGAAGAGGGAGGCAGATCGTGGGTGGCTGGCAGGTTCGTGGAAGGTCAAGCGTTTGTTGATGTATGCCGATCCTTCGTTGTGCAGGGTTTTGTATGCGCAGGTCAACATCTGGAACTGGCATCTCATCTGGATTGGGAGTAAGTGTAGTTTCTTGAGGTGCGGCGTGTTGTGAGGTAAACGCCGGTTCTGGAATACTAGCTGTAGTTCTTGCCATAATCGGAGTATTCATGCCATGATGGTGTCCACTCCTGGTAAAATTCTGTTCCCTGAATAAAGGCAATACTTCTTGGCATGTTGAGGGTATGCATGGCATCATGATTCCTATCTTTGTATACTACTGCCCCTAGCATAAGGTTGTAACTCTTGTTAATGGCGTAATGATGCGTAATGATGCCCATCCTTGTTCTAATGCTGACCGTGGGTTCACTTTGAGGGTTAAATGTATTATTTTGACTGCTGAAACTGCGTTTTTAGGTCAAGCCTGGGCAGCGCATGCACTGCTCTGCGAGCCATGGTGCATTAGAGTATGGAATAGAAACCCCGCCCACTCGCCACCCATATTCTTCATTGGCTTGTGTCATTGTCAATTGTAAATGCTGGCTTCTGATTAGTTAATAGACTTGTTAGTCCCTCCTTAGTACCGCCTTGTCTTCATTTGTAACCTCCCATCAGGACTGGACCTTTTACGGTGTCCTTACTGTATAGCTTGCATTTGCTGCTGGGGAGAACTCTTTGCTTGATTAATCTAAAAAGCACTGGTGGGACACCAGCTTTAGCAAAGGTGGGCGCTTTTTTTTTGGCATTTGCAGAGCGCTTTCTCTTTCATAATGGGGCCACACGCACCACTTGCAGGAGGGGCTGCTCATGGCAGCCTTATGTTTACATTTTACTTCCCACAATACACACCGTGGTTATCTTGAACACGGCGCATGTTTGTGTTTTTTTGTAAACATTTTCTTCCCAGAAGGCATGGCTTGCAGCCCGTCATCCCCGTCCCGCACACGGGTGCCGCACTTGATGTTTCAGCACGGCACCCGCTTTTACTTTCACAATGGCCTCTCGGCAAAGCTGCTGTTCTTTACTGCGACATATGTCTGCGCCTCCTTCACGTTTGAGTATAAACATGCACTGTGCCTTCACAGATTCCCTGTGTGCAGGTGAAAGGGAAGAAAATAGCATCTTCGGCGGCTCCTGGTGCCGGAGCAGCTTTACGCATTTAATTTTATATTTTAATACTTCTTGCGGAAGTCTTACTAAGCCCACCACACTGACGAGTATCTGAAGCGGGAGGATTCCCTGAGCAAGCTGTACAGGGGTAAGTAATGGTGCTTGCTGACTCGAGTTTAAAACTAAGATGCAGGCGGATGAAGTGGAGGCACATGAGAAAGGGCAGACGTACTTTCAGCTTCCATTTACCCTTAAGTTCTGTGTACGCTCAAGCGTAACTAATTACATAACATTGTCTCTGACGAGGCGCGGCGGATTTTTCGGACATATGGTATGCTCTCCGCAGAAGTCCGGTTCTGTAATTTAGTTGTGTTTTGGCTATATCCTAACTGACCATTCTGCTGCCCTGGTATTTAACCGTCACGCTGAAGACTAAGGGGTTGCTGTCAGAGAAGGAATGGCTCACGAGAACCATGGCTCCATTTTAGCAGCAACCTCCTGCGAGGTTGAACTAGTGTGAATGTTTTTGTCAGGGTTGATTTTGGTTGCTAGCCAAACACTGGTTATGGGGTCCGTCTTCTTAATCTGATGGACTTTTGCAGAACATTATATATCTTTGTAAATAAGGTACCCTCACTCAGCCAAAGATTACAACATAATGTACAAACATTTAGCGACCCAAAAAAAGAGCATTCATTATTCAGGTTTCGCAATTGCTAGAAACAGGTTTGGCTTTAACTCTAGTGGAGCTTCTTTATTGGCGACCACCCCCTTCAAACCACCCACCCCACTAATTCCCTCACTACTACGATCCACCAGTGCCCCTCATCTCTCCATAGCCTCTCTCTCACACACATTCCATTTGTTTTATAGCGCTACTCAGACCAGTGGTATGGTGTCGGAGCACTTTATATCTCACACACAGAACAAATGAATCATATGTGTATAAATCAGTCTACAGGAAAGATTTAATAAAACAATAAGGATTACAAGGTTTAGGAGTCATGTGTCACCAATACTAGTAGGTAAGACTTTAGGCTAATGCAACACTGGAGGAAACATAACGTTCTAACCTGTACCATGCAGTTTGCATGCAGCTCTTTGATAACGGTTCATAGCTCACTGTGCCTTATTAGTGTTATAACTTATGAACTGCAAGTACCACAAGCATTTGCAATGCAATAGGTCTCACAATTACGAGAGTTTAAGCTATTGGCATTGTAAGTGACAATGCCTTTTATTTATCTGTTTAAAAAACAATACATAAATAAAAGGCATTGCCATTTACAATGCCAATTGCTCAAACTCTCTTAAATGCGAGACCTATTGCATTGCAAATGCTTGTTCTGTATGGCATGTGGCTGACATTTCCCAACTTAAGGTTACTCTTGGTATGTCAGGTTTTACTTAGATATGTAAAATGGGCCAAAGTTAAAGGGTGAGTCAGAATGTTGTTTAATTGCTAGTAAACAGAAGGAGATGATGGATGGAGCACTGAAACTTTTCAGTCACAGATCTGGGTTGAATCCATCATCGTTCTTAGGCTCACGTCATCACCCCAGTTCAGACCCAGCCATATGCAAATCAGTCCTGACCCTGTTCCTCATGGAAACAGTCCAGCCCGAACTGCCAAGCCGGGTCTTTGCTGGACCGGAAACAAGCATCCTGACTGGTTTCGGGGTAACACCCCTCATCAGCCAGGCTAGCTTGAATCCAGTGGCAAAGTGAGCAAGGGACCCACGTCAGCGCTCTGTCCATCATCTCCTTGTGTTTACTTTGTTCACCCTAAGTTGGCAGGGTATGCCCAGACGTGGGTCCCTTGCTCACTCTGCCACTGGGTTCAAGCTAGCCTGGCTGATGAGGGGTGTTACTGCGAAACCGGTCCCAGGATGCTTGTTTCCAGTTTAGAGAAGACCAGTACTTCAATTGTCAGGGTGGCTCTGCGTTGTCCATCCAGTGTTTTTTTTCATATATTTATTATAATGTATTTCTTAAATCAAGAAATAAATTACCCAGGTTATATTTTTTAACAGAATGCATTTGATCTTTATAGTTTTTCTTTACTTCCGAGCTTTCAATACATTCCTTCGCCCTTGTTCACTCACTAAAGTTTCTTCTCAAAAGAATTTTAGAATTGGAAGAGTTTTAGAATTGGTTTTGTTGAATTTTCATTCTTTCTGTGACTATTGTTGGGTTCGGTCCTTTGCTCCTAACTTACATATTGTCCTTGCCTGACCTGTTGCTGCAGCCAATGATGTCTGTGTCTGCTTTTTTTAGATAATTTCTTCGGTTCTCACTTTTTATCTTTAAATGAAACAAAATCAAGGAGACCACAAGACAATAAATGGTGACAAACTGAACAACAGACAGATGGATCATCAGCAAGTGAGTAACAGCAGCAGCAGCATTAATAGGAAACATGAGGCAATGAACAATAGGGGCAGTTTCCACTACTAAGCGGTGAAGAACTGTGTGTCCTGACCATGTGCAGCCACAGCTAAAACTATAAATGTCTCACTTAGGCTCTAGCAAGCAAAAATGAGGCAAATAGAAGTTGCACATGTCTGTTTCACTAGCAGTGACTGAGAACTCACTGCACACTGTGATCGCTCCTTTTTTAGGTCTGGCCTACTGACAGCTTTAACTGCCTCACTAATAAAAACATCATAAATAAAAAAATAGATGTATACATACAAACATAGTGGGGCTCTTGGTCAGTCCTCTTCACCCACTGGTCTCTTCAACTGTCATTCACATTTTGCTTCCACTTATCACAACATACAATGCGAGGCAATGGATCAGCCCATTTCAGCCATAGGTTCTCTTGCACTGTGAGTGGCAGGAGGAATTTAACCTGATCTCATGTGCACATCCCCTAAAAAGAAGTGCACTGCATTTCAAGAGATGGTAGATCAATGTTTTACTTTGACAGCATTTTTCAGTTTGCATTCTTCATCCTGTTATTATTCATTTTTACGGATCCCTGTGTGTGTCAAACTGTGTCTTCGGAATACAGGAATTCGAAACCAAAAGTAATTTTCTTTCCATCAATACAAATCATATTTGGCTGTGATGTACATTAAAATTTAAAGTGTTCCTATCTGCTGCTAGAACACATGGGGCCAGATGTATCAAAGGGTTTTACCCATTCTGTGTCTATGGGAAAATGTGTTCATACATATGGCCTATGGTTGCTAGGAAGCACCCGTCCTTTTCTGTTAAAATCAGGTGCAGTATTTTTTTTAATTTAAAATTGTTGCTTTAAGCATATGGGGGCAGATGTATCAAGCAAAATTGCGTTCGCAAACGCCGAAATTCGGAATGTATTAAGGCAAAACTGCCTCGCAAAATAAGGAATCGCAAAATTTGCGATTCCCTATTTTGCGATTGCATTTAAGGAATCGCAAATTGCGATTCCTTAAATCCAATGTAAGAAGCACTAAAAAGTGCAATTTGGTCTTAAGGAATCGCAAATTACCACCAACTTCAAGTTGGTGGTAATATGCATTTCTTTGAAAAATGCACTTTTAGCATTTTTCAAAGTGCCATGTGGCGCACATACATGCCCTTAGGGCATGTATGTGCGCCACATGTGCACACATACATATTTCAGGGTGCAACAGGGTGTCAAAAGGACACCATGGCACCCTTGAAATTGCATTCTCAATTTGCGATTCTCTAATTGCGATTCGCAAATTGAGAATGTCTTCTCATTCATTCTATGGGCCTCTACGCCCATAGGAATGAATGGGAAGGTATTCCTTAATTGCGAATCGCAATTTGCAATTCGCAATTAAGGAATATTAAGGAATCGCAATTATTATTGCGATTCCTACATACATAGCCTTTTGCGATTCCTTAATAGCAATTCGCTAAAATTCGCTATTAAGGAATCGCAAATGCAATCCTTGATACATCTGCCCCATGGCCACCAGTTTTAGGCAGCAACATTTTTGCTTTTTAAATTTTACTTTTATTGTGTATGTTGTAATAAAATATATTTTTTAAAACACTAAGGGGCCGATTCCGATTCGGGCCGGAAAACGTACCGACCGACTCGGAGCCGGAATTCATTCCGACCGACACGTACCGGTGCAGCCCGACCCGCAAAGTACGATGAGAAGCGTGCAAAATCCGACCGACTCGTACGGAACACAAGCCGAATGACCGAACCGCGCGGAAAACAGCTATCCGGCCGGAAAACCACGCGAATCTAACCGACCGACACGCACCAGGAAGAATCCCGAACGAAACGTACCCGCGAACTCCGACCCGCCAAGTACGATGCAACGCATGGAGAACACGACCGAGTCGCACGAAGCCCAAGCCGTACGAACGACACGCATACAAAACTGCGAGCCGAAGCAACCCAATACACCGCGACCGACGCGTACGCAGCACAGAAAACAGCACAAACACAGCGTGAACGAATCGGAGAAGCTCGCACGAGACAACTGCAGGGTCCGACTCGGTCAGAAGAATGTCTCCTACATGCACAAAAAGTACTAAGGAAAAAACACAAAAAAAAGGCCAAACAAGCAATTACAAAGCCAATAAATACTGGGGGGGGGAAACAGGGAACAAAGACAAGCCCACAACTCCACCCATATAAAGGACACAAATCCCTACCATGATCCTTTGCAAATTCAAATTACCTGCCAGCACTCAACACCAACAGACAGCAACCACACACACACTCACAGCTCATCCATCACACAAGCCACACACCAGCAGCACCTCAACAAATAGCACCCTCACATACACCCAGCAAAACACACCCTCACACACCTTCACTTGCACACCAACACACACATCACTCACCATCACCACCCATCACCATGCCCCCAAAGAAGAATCAAAAGTTCCTAGATAGTGAATTGGAAGTCCTGGTAGATGAGATCCTCAGGGTAGAGCCACAGCTGTTTGGTACACTGGTCCAACAGACACCCATGTTGCAGAAAACCAAGATGTGGGAGAGGATTGTCGACAGGGTGAACGCACAATCACCATGTTTGCGCACAAAGGAAGACATCCAGAACAGGTGGTATGACGTGCGCAGGAGGGTCAGGGAGCTGTTGAAGAAGGACTACCTCTTGAGCCAACACACCGGCAGTGGCCCTCCTGCCAAACCAGTATACCTCAGGCCCTGGAGGAGAAGGTGCGGGCCATCCTACCACCAGTGAGCGTATATGGACTAGAAAACATCCCAGAGCCTGGTGAGTACACAACAAATGTACACAATATTGTGCGACAATACACACACATCACTGTCAAGGGGCGAGTCAAACCATGCACCCTTAGCAAATCCACAGCAACCAAAACAGAACCATCCCAAAATGTGTATGTCAGTCAGATAAACACAACACATGCCATCTCATAGTGATATGTAACTGTGTCATCACATGTACAAACACAACTACAACTACAGCTAGGCAGTGGCACAAATATAACTAACAAACACATCCAGACATGTAGCCACCACTACAACACCACCTCACAGTGAAGCCCACTGAAAGGAAGGAATCCTGTGTATGCTGGGCAAGTCAGTGTAGCCAATAGCATCATGGGAGTCGTAGTCACAGATATTGCCCACCCTCACAATGCGCACATCAACACCACCATGAACCATGCTCACATCACAGGGAGTGGAAAACAACTGACAAGATGGCTGACACTGGGTACTGCTGTGGGGAGCACAAGGCCCTGCTGGGAACTGTGCACCAACCAACAGCAGGACACCACTGACTGACATCCTGAAAGATAACTTGCACTCCCTGCAACGGAAGCACGTTCCATGGTGGAAAATCTGGCTGGGTGGGAAGGAGGACTGACAGCACTGACCATAGTTACCAGCAGCTCCACTCACACACACCCCTAACACAAACTCCACACAACTCACCTGGGAGAATGCATTGCCTCACACTCTAATCAAATATCCCACAAAGAACCACAACCCTGGGTCATGCTGTGTGAAGCACAGGGACACACATGGGACTTGTAGCAAAACTAACCCCAGGATAACACTGTCAGCCATCTTGTCAGCACAGGCACACAACCCCACAGGGAAGCAGAGTCAAAAGGAAGGAAGCATGGGCATGCTGGGAAGGGGGGTGGAGGCAATAGCATGATGGGAGTGGTAGTCACAGCCCAACATCCCCCACCCACATGGCCCAGCAAGATCACACCCAAGCATGCACACCTCACAGGGAGTCAAAAGCCACATCAAAGATGTCTGACACTGGTGCTCAGTCGTGGGGAGCACAAGGCCCTGCTGGGAACTGGGCACCAACCAACAGCAGGACACCACTGTCAGCCATCTTGCCATTGCTGTCACACTCACACACAGTGAAGTACACTCAAAAGGAAGGAAGTATGGGCATGCTGGGAAGGGCGGTGGAGGCAATAGCATGATGGGAGTGGTAGTCACAGCTCAACATCCCCCACCCGCATGGCCCAGCAAGCTCACACTAAAGCATGCACACCTACCAGGTAGTGAAAAGCCACATCAAAGATGTCTGACACTGGTGCTATTTTGTGGGGAGCACAAGGCCCTGCTGGGAACTGGGCACCAACCAACAGCAGGACACCACTGTCAGCCATCTTGCCATTGCTGTCACACTCACACACAGTGAAGTACACTCAAAAGGAAGGAAGTATGGGCATGCTGGGAAGGGGGTGGAGGCAATAGCATGATGGGAGTGGTAGTCACAGATATTGTTCACCCTCACAACTGTCCCATCAACACCACCCTGAACCATGCGCACATCACAGGGAGTGGCAAAGAACTGACAAGATGGCTGACACTGGGTACTGCTGTGGGGAGCACAAGGCCCTGCTGGGAACTGTGCACCAACCAACAGCAGGACACCACTGACTGACATCCTGAAAGACAACTTGCACTCCCTGCAATGGAAGCACGTTCCATGGTGGGATATCTGGCTGGGTGGGAAGGAGGACTGACAGCACTGACCATAGTTACCAGCAGCTCCACTCACACACACCCCTAACACAAACTCCACACAACTCACCTGGGAGAATGCATTGCCTCACACTCTAATCAAATATCCCACAAAGAACCACAACCCTGGGTCATGCTGTGTGAAGCACAGGGACACACATGGGACTTGTAGCAAAACTAACCCCAGGATAACACTGTCAGCCATCTTGTCAGCACAGGCACACAACCCCACAGGGAAGCAGAGTCAAAAGGAAGGAAGCATGGGCATGCTGGGAAGGGGGTGGAGGCAATAGCATGATGGGAGTGGTAGTCACAGCCCAACATCCCCCACCCACATGGCCCAGCAAGATCACACCCAAGCATGCACACCTCACAGGGAGTCAAAAGCCACATCAAAGATGTCTGACACTGGTGCTCAGTCATGGGGAGCACAAGGCCCTGCTGGGAACTGGGCACCAACCAACAGCAGGACACCACTGTCAGCCATCTTGCCATTGCTGTCACACTCACACACAGTGAAGTACACTCAAAAGGAAGGAAGTATGGGCATGCTGGGAAGGGCGGTGGAGGCAATAGCATGATGGGAGTGGTAGTCACAGCTCAACATCCCCCAACCGCATGGCCCAGCAAGCTCACACTAAAGCATGCACACCTACCAGGTAGTGAAAAGCCACATCAAAGATGTCTGACACTGGTGCTATGTTGTGGGGAGCACAAGGCCCTGCTGGGAACTGGGCACCAACCAACAGCAGGACACCACTGTCAGCCATCTTGCCATTGCTGTCACACTCACACACAGTGAAGTACACTCAAAAGGAAGGAAGTATGGGCATGCTGGGAAGGGGGTGGAGGCAATAGCATGATGGGAGTGGTAGTCACAGATATTGTTCACCCTCACAACTGTCCCATCAACACCACCCTGAACCATGCGCACATCACAGGGAGTGGCAAAGAACTGACAAGATGGCTGACACTGGGTACTGCTGTGGGGAGCACAAGGCCCTGCTGGGAACTGTGCACCAACCAACAGCAGGACACCACTGACTGACATCCTGAAAGACAACTTGCACTCCCTGCAATGGAAGCACGTTCCAAGGTGGGATATCTGGCTGGGTGGGAAGGAGGACTGACAGCACTGACCATAGTTACCAGCAGCTCCACTCACACACACCCCTAACACAAACTCCACACAACTCACCTGGGAGAATGCATTGCCTCACACTCTAATCAAATATCCCACAAAGAACCACAACCCTGGGTCATGCTGTGTGAAGCATAGGGACACACAAGTGACTTGTAGCAAAACTAACCCCAGGATAACACTGTCAGCCATCTTGTCTGCACAGGCACACAACCCCACAGGGAAGCAGAGTCAAAAGGAAGGAAGCATGGGCATGCTGGGAAGGGGGGTGGAGGCAATAGCATGATGGGAGTGGCAGTCACAGATATTGGTCACCCCCACAACTGTCCCATCAACACCACCCTGAACCATGCGCACATCACAGGGAGTGGAAAAGAACTGACAAGATGGCTGACACTGGGTACTGCTGTGGGGAGCACAAGGCCCTGCTGGGAACTGGGCACCACCAACAGCAGGACACCACTCACTGACATCCTGAGAGTCAACCTGAACCCACTGCAAGGGTGGCATGCTTCATGGTGGGATAACTGGGCTGGGGGAGAAGGAGGGCCGGATGTCAACCAAATACAACCAATGCAGACCATGTACACACCCCAACATTCAAATTGAAATGCTCAAAGTATGCAGGACAATGTGCTACACCAATATCAACCTCTGACTGTGACAACTTAGGACAATGCAATGTACAGGCCTGCATCCAGAGGTACAGTCACAACTGTCAGGTGTGTCAACCATTGATGCCTGCAGAAACATAACATACATTGTGTGTGTCTCCCAAAAACAGGTGATGATGGGGACACAGCAGCAGACGCTGAGGAGTCCCTGTCCCAGGATCCAGGGGAAACGGAGCTCACTGGTGTGGAACAGCCTCTGCCATCCTCAGATGACGAAGACCTACCTGGCACCTCCGGAGCGAGTCATCATGCAGCACCAGCAGGACCACCAGCTGCACCCCCTGCACCCACCCCTCCAACGACTGACAACACACAAACCACCCCTGCCGACACGGACAGACCAAGGACCACCACCACCACCAGCACACGGACCCTTGCCCAACGTGGGGCTATGGACACCAACACCACCAACAACCCCCAAGGGGGCCCAGGGTCACCTGTGCATGCCACCTCAGGTACTGCACGTGTCGCCAGGGGTGGTGGGAGGGGTGGTAGACATAGGTCGCTGCTCGCAGAGGGGTCTGGACTGCATGATGACCCACAACTGGTACGCATAGCCGATGCGTACCAGACCAGCACCGGAGAGCTCAGCCAGGTAGTGGGGATCCTCAGGGACATACGACAGCAGCAGGCTGCCCATCATGCACGCTTGGACTTACACATGTCCCGCATGGAGTCCAAGTGGGACACACTGCAAGAGATGACGGCGGTGCATAGGGACATATTACAATGCCTCCGCCAGATGAGCAGCAACATGTCAACACCTCCCTGTGTGCCCACAACATCTGGTGCTGAAACAACTGCAACTGCCACAGGGAGGGAGGATGACTCTGGCGGAGAGTCCCCTGCATCGCAGCAGCCTGCACTTGAGGGTCCCCCCCCAAAGAAGAGGGGTCGTCCGAGGAAGGGCATCTGAGTGGCCGATGGCCATGCGCAACCCCCAGGAAGCCAAAACCTGTTCTGGATAATCACCTTTGTGCGCAAATTGTTCACCCTGTTGAATGCAACACAACTCCCCCACATGACATGGGGAGTACAAGTTGGACCAATGTATCAGATGACTGTGGACTTTACTCAGGACATTTCTGCTACCAGGACTTCCAAATCATCTAGAAACTTTGGATTACAATCACAATGTACAGCACCCACCATCCTGTGCACTATACTCACACATGTATGACAATAAACACACTAATACACCATACCTGCCTCTGTTGTGATTCCAACGTGGTTTCTGTCATGGAGATGATGACCTGCGAAATTACACTGTGCATGCTAACTGCTACAGCAAGTACAACACAGGCATGTGAGTCATGGCAACATGACACATATGAGGAAGACACACCACCAGGGCTACACAACATATACACACCAAGGCCACCTGACTCATCGCCTACACTGATGTTGCCAGGAAATACGGTGCAATGCACAGACACAACACCTATTCACAGTCTTTGTCAACTAGCCCACTGGTATAGTAAGCAAATGTCAGTCAGATGTGTGACCACAGACAACGCACATCACAAAGTGAAGCACAGGTTTATTACACAGTTGCAACATGTTGTAACCACTACAGATGCAAGGTAATCCCACCTGGCAGTGGGCACACAGTCAACAAGTGTAGAAGGAAGGAAGTCCATGGGTGTGGTGCACATCACCTGTAGGGACACAACAGCTACCACCCTGGAAGTTCAATCACGGTGTTGGGGGATCACAGTTGACCAAACAACTCTGAAAGTACCCTGTGAAGGACAGAAATGACACACAGTCAAAAGCACTGAAGAACAGGACAGAACTGCAATACTCATGCCCAATACATGTCACAAGATACCCACCCAGAACCAAGTTAGCATGTCAACACTGTTGGTGAGTACAGACTACCTGTAAGGACACATCGCTACACGCATACAGTCATGTAGCACATGGCCACACTCAAACAGCACCAGAGCACCACCAACACATATCATGCATACTCACATCATTGACATGACATCTCCGGATACTCACATTCAGCTGAAGAAGTTGGTGATGAGCTGTGTGCGGACATCACCATCATCATCATCATCACTGGCATCGTGGTCCAGGCCAGGATCCTCCACAGGTGGCGGATGTTGATCATCGTCATCCAGGATGAGAGGCAACTCCTTCCGCACAGCCAGGTTGTGTAGCATGCAGCAGACGATGACAATCTTGCACACCTTTGCTGGGGCATATGGGAGGGCCCCTCCTGTCTTGTCCAGGCAGCGGAAGCAGCTCTTCAGGAGACCAAATGTCCGCTCAATGACTCTCCTGGTCCGACCATGTGCCTCATTGTAGCGCATCTGGGCTGGTGTCACAGGGTTCCTGAGGGGCGTCAGCAACCACGGCATGTTGGGGTATCCGGAGTCACCTACATATGGACAATTGCACATTAGCTGATTTGGAAAAGAGGGTGGAATACTACATCGCAGAACACACACAATGGTACAAAGTCAGTACACACCGACAAGCCAGGCACGCTGGTTCCGCATCTGTGACATCATCCTCGGGATGCGACTACTCCTCATCACGTAGGCATCGTGTGCAGAACCGGGGAAACGGGCACACACGTGTGAGATGCTCATATCAGCAAGACATACCACCAGGTCATTGACCGAATGGTAATGTTTGCGGTTCCTGTATGCCTGCTCATGTGCCTGTGGTGGTATCAAAGCCACATGTGTCCCATCAATGGAGCCAATGACATGCGGCATCCTCCCCAGGGCATAGAAGTCACTCTTCACGTCAGTGAGTTGTTGAGGTCTAGGGAAATAGATGTACTGGTTCAGGTATCTCAACATAGCCTCCAAAACATCGCGGAGCACATGGCTGAACATGGTCTGTGACATCCCACCAGCAGACGCCATAGTGTGTTGAAAGGTACCGGTGGCAAAGAAGTGTAGGGCTGCCATCACCTTCACCTTGGGGGTCAGCGCTGTGGGGTATGTCCGGCCAGGTTGCAAATGTGGGGCCAAGCGCACCGTCAATTCCTCAATCAGCGGCCTGGTGAAGCGGTACCGTCGGATGCAGTCCCGTTCCACCATGGATGCAAGGTCAGGGAATGGTCTATGGACAGCTGGTGCCCTGCAGTGCATAGGTGAACAAAGAAAGAATGTCAGTCACCCCACATATGTGGCATTGACCATACACAATATCACATGATACATCATTATGAGACACAAGTACATGATGTGTGCAGTTCCGTAAGGACATGTATGGCACCTACATGGCCAACATCTAACATCACAGTTCAACAAGTGGCATCAACAAGTCCCATGTTGTGCCATGGGATATCATGAGGCCGTGTCACAGTTCCCATCTACTGCTGCCACGTTCCAAACACACCCCACAGTGACATGTGTGGACAGATGTGCCCCAGGCATCACAGCTCATCGACAGGTAGATTCCCAGGGACCCTGTATTGCCACATGGACACTGGCATGACATGGTGCATCATGAATACACCACAGCAAAACAACCATGACCCCCACAGGTAGTGGTCCCTGTTGCCTCGTCAGGACAGACATGGACGTCTGTGACACACACACGCACAACATCAAAGTTCATGCACAAACAACGTGGATGTGGAGACTGTCTCCCATTGTGCACATGGAATCAGAGACATTGTAAACACAACATGCACACAGACTGTGGAGGACCATCACTATTGTGCCAATGGGTCACCCTGGGACGTACATACCGTCCCACATGGGACTCAGGGGGTATGTGACATGACATACACATACACCACCGTGAAATGTGACCATGCCACATGCTCAGGAATGAACAGTTGCACATCACAGTGGTCATGTGCACGACACACCAAGGATCCTGTCCCCATGAACACGTGCACAGCCTGGGAGTGGCTGCCCCGAAGTGACACCCACAGAACAACATGTTCACCCCCATACACGGAATAGGTAATGCAGCCTTACATGCCTTAGGATACAGTGTGGACAGGCTGTGGTGTTGTAGGTGTGCCCCTCACTCCCTGGGAAGTATATGTGGCTGGCATATGTTCACCTGTGACAGGCATGGTGACATATGCCAGTGACTTGTCCAGGGACGCGTTGTACAGCAATGGACCGATCGGTGTGCCCGGCCGGCCCATTGCATTCAATGTGAGCGGGTACGCGTTGTATCGCGGGTACGCGTTGAACAGCAATGGACCGATCGGTGTGCCCGGCCGGCCCATTGCATTCAATGTGAGCGGGTACGCGTTGAACAGCAATGGACCGATCAGTGTGCCCGGCCGGCCCATTGCATTCAATGTGAGCGGGTACGTGTTGTATCGCGGGTACGCGTTGAACAGCAATGGACCGATCGGTGTGCCTGGCCGGCCCATTGCATTCAATGTGAGCGGGTACGCGTTGAACAGCAATGGACCGATCGGTGTGCCCGGCCGGCCCATTGCATTCAATGTGAGCGGGTACGCGTTGTATCGCGGGTACGCGTTGAACAGCAATGGACCGATCGGTGTGCCCGGCCGGCCCATTGCATTCAATGTGAGCGGGTACGCGTGCTGAACAGCAATGGACCGATCGGTGTGCCCGGCCGGCCCATTGCATTCAATGTGAGCGGGTACGCGTTGTATCGCGGGTACGCGTTGAACAGCAATGGACCGATCGGTGTGCCCGGCCGGCCCATTGCATTCAATGTGAGCGGGTACGCGTTGAACAGCAATGGACCGATCGGTGTGCCCGGCCGGCCCATTGCATTCAATGTGAGCGGGTACGCGTTGTATCGCGGGTACGCGTTGAACAGCAATGGACCGATCGGTGTGCCCGGCCGGCCCATTGCATTCAATGTGAGCGGGTACGCGTTGTATCGCGGGTACGCGTTGTACAGCAATGGACTGATCGGTGCGCACACATCGGCTGGGGCCTGGCATGGCAACGGACGCGTTTTCGAAGCTCCAACGAGTCTGATGCAGTGAATTCAGTTGGCCAGCCACAACAATGTTGCAAAATCATGGGTGTCATGAAGTTGAAGATTTGAAGGATGCTGTGGGCGTGTATTAGTGCTGCTATACCATGGATTGGTCAGATTTAGAAGATGCAAACGACTTGGACCTATCACTTTGGACACATGGGACAGTATCTGCCTCTGCAGCACACATATAATGCTGGCTGTTCCCCTGAGAGCTCACTTGCCTGCACTACATGCTCCAGGACGACATCTGCCACCAACACTGCTGCTGTTTATGCATCCTCTGGCTCCTGCAATGGCACGTACTGTGAAGAGAGCCCCAGCCTTCAGCCTTGAGGAGAACCAGGCCCTGCTGGACAGCCTCCTTCCACAGTACAGCAAGCTGTATGGGAAACCAGGGGAGCAGGTGAGTGTGCTGTCCACTGCATCACTAATTGTGCATGTTGTCTGACTAGCAGGACTTTCACTGTGCACACCACTGGCTAGCATGCCCACTGAGTAGTTGTCACACCCCAAAGTGTGTAGTTACATGCACTGAACTGGTACAGTGCAGTAACAGTGCATTCCAACTAGGTTTACTTCCCATGCAATGATACCATGTAGTGACTGCTGGCAAACTGTTCATAGCCATTGTTGCACTGCCTGTGTACATCATATGCCCCTGTAATTGAGACATGTATATCCAACTGTGTGATGCACGGATATGTTGCATGTGTAGTAATGGCCTTTTCACTTTGTCATCCTCACAGGTTGATGCCCACCAGAAGCAGGAAATCTGGCTGACCATCGCCCGGAAAGTAAGATCCGTGGGGGTCTACAGGCGCAGGATCCGCAACTGCCAAAAGAGGTGGCAGGACCTTCGTGGCTGGACCCGGAGGATCGCAAGGGTCCAGCTGAAGCTGTCGCCTCCTCGCAGGAGGGGCGGACACCGGACCCTGACCCCCCACATGCTCCGGATCCTGGCGGTGGTCTTCCCTGACCTGGATGGGCAGCTGAGGGACAGACAGCAGCAAGGAGGGGGTGAGTCCATGACTGCACTGTGGACTTTGTCTGACATGCTATGTGCCCTCCTCTGGCCTGGTTAAACTTCCACAGTACATCAGTCATGTGGTCCAGGACCCATGTCCCTCATTTGTTACATGCCCACTTCTCCTCTGATACGCATATGTGTGGCCCTTATAGTCAGGAAACTGTGTCATTTGGGGACTGTGTCATTGCATTTTGCTTTGCTCAAGGTGGGGGACAGCATTTGTTCCCGTGACTATGTTGTGCGATTCATGGGTGGGTAAATTGCCTACACAGTGCCTAAGTTCTGACATGTGATCTGCGTGTAACTTTGATATGTGGTCCGCTTGCTGCTCTGACTCACCACATGTCCCTGGGGAATGTGGCACACACCCATGCTGCTGGTGGGAACAATATTTGGGCCTCAGGAGTATGTGTATCCAGTGTGTCACACATGCTTAGCCACCTGCCTACTGTCCAGGACTCATCCCTCTTACAGGTGGAGCTGGACAGTCATGCCTACTCCAGTGCATACAATACACTCTGTACTCCCACTCCCGTGTATCATCTGGCATGTTGTGATCAGTGAAATGTACCCTCAGGTGTCTGCCTCTGTCTCATTGTGCTGTGTCTTCGTTGTCAGGACTACTGGTATGTTCATCGTTTGGGGCTCAGCATGCCATCTGAGATGTGACCATGATAGACGATACTTCTGTGACTTATAGGTGTCTGATCACTTGACTGTGCACACAGGTGTTTGCGACTGTGACTTTCAGGAAGCTGTATTTTCATTCACAGCACACTGTGAGGTGCTCATGTTCAGGGAGTTGTGTTACATGTCCCCCATATGTCCAGTTGGTATGACGTGGTCAAATAGTAGTACAGATGATGTGGTTTCTGGGGGAT
Organism: Calotriton arnoldi; assembly: GCA_963921515.1. NCBI lineage: Eukaryota > Metazoa > Chordata > Amphibia > Caudata > Salamandridae > Calotriton > Calotriton arnoldi. Next base: position 258,623 of record CAWUFW010007116.1, read on the forward strand.
GGACAGGTGCACTTGTCAGTCACATAACTTGCATTCCCCATGCCCTCGGATTGTGACACAGTGCAGACTGTTGTTGTCTGGCTGCCATGGCCATGTGACTTGAGACAGTAATGTATGACTTTGCACGCATTCCTGTGTCATGGCATTCAACTTCCTGGGACTGATCCTGCAGGGGAGGTACATGTGCAACATGCACCCCATTGTGGCATTGACTATCCGGACATGGGTGCATCATGGTGTCTGGTGCTGGTATGCATCACATGCATTTCTAATTAGAATCTGGCCATCCCTTTATCCGGACACCTGCACTGACTCAGTGGCAAGAGATGTGATGTGTGCATGTTCACATGCTTCACCGTGTTCCCTGCAATGTCCAACAACTGTGTAGGTGGTGCATGTGTCCACACTGGGGTCTTACCATCAGACAGGCACCAGACAGATGGGTGCAAGGGCAGGAGGGGTGTGAGTCCCATGGTTGACCATCAGAATGACAATTGGCTTCCCCGAATCTGTGCGAGGACTTTAGGCAATGTTCAACTAAGGATGCTAGGGCTTGCTCTGTAATGTGCTGTACTTACTGTGGTGTGTGCGGTCAGTGCAGGTGACTGATGTTTGTCTGTTTCCCTAATTGTTTGCAGATACCTCCACGGCCACAGGAGGGGACAGCTCCACGGACCAGGAGGAGCAGCGGAGCCAGACTGGGTCAGCATCGGACGAGTGGTCAGAGGGACCCAGTGGCACGGAGGGCGAGGGGAGCCACACTGAGGAGTCCTCAGCACCATCCACCTCAGCTGGGGACCACAGCAGCTCGGAGGATGACTCCCTTGTGGAGGCGGCTCTCGGCAGCCACCAAAGGCCAGCTAGTCTGTCTGGCCCCGCCACCACCACCACCGCCCTCCCATCGGCTCCCATTCCTGAGGTCCGTGGAGGCTCCCGTGCTCGGGAGCGTGTCTCCTTCGTGCCAGGCACCGCAGCCCCTGCCCCTGTGTCCCCTGCTGCCCTGAGTGAGGAGTCTGTGTACCTCCTTCGGCAGCTCCATGTAGGGCAGACAGCAATGCTGAGTGTCCTCCATGCACACACCACTCTGTTGACACAGCTGGTGTCGTTCATGGAGGGCATCTCGACGGGTATGTCTGCCCTACAGAGGAGCAATAGGTCCATGGACTCCTCCCTGACGGCAGCAGTGTCCCTCCTCCAACAGTCCCTCACCCCTCCCACCTCTGCCCCATCCACACTTCCTGCCCCCCTACCTGTCCAAAGCACATGCACACCTGCACAGTCATCCATACACACAGACACAAGCAGCACAGACACACCCAAGCGTAAGGCAAGACATGCACACAAGCATCCTCAGGGGACTGATACCACAGACACAGGTGATGGGGAACACACACACACACAGGCATCCACATTCACTCCGCAGTCCTCCAAATCCTCTCCCTCCAAGACCCCTTCCCTTGCCTCGCCTGCTACCACACATACACAGCAGGTCTCCCTGTGTGACCTCGGCCTCTTCCCCACCATTCCTGCTGACCCAGCACACCAGGGGAAGAGGAAGTCCACCCACACAGAGAGGAGTGCCCCTCGCCCCCAGACACCCTCCCCCAGGCGCAGGCAGACACAGGAGCCCATTCGGAAGTCCCCCGGAGCAGGAAGAGCAAGACCCCACCACCACCATCACGCAGCTCCAGCGCCCAGTCTCTCTCCTCCATCCCCCAGGCCACCACTGCACAGGTTCCCCCGCCACACCCTGCCCCAGGTTCCCCCACACACCGATACCGCATCCCCAGACTGCTTAGGCCCTCCCCCCTGCCACTTGTTCTTCCACCCCCAACCCAGACGCTCTGCCTGTTAGTGGCACTGTTGTTGTGACCAGGTCCCCCCTCTGTCCTGCCCACCTCATCTGCCCACCCTTCCACTTCCTTGGAGTCATGCACTGCAGTGGAGTCCACAACCACCACGTCTGACTCAGGCACTGCAGTGGGTACCCAGTCCACTACATCAGTCAAGCCCACTGCAGTGGTTGCGGCACCCACACCAACTGACTTGTGTACCACGGTGGTGCCGGCCCCCCCTGAGTCAGACACCTCCACTGCAGTTGCCGGTGACACTCCTGCACCCACCACCCCTTCACTGCCTCACTCTGCCATCCCCTGATCCTGTCCCTGCGGTGCCTGGCTTGCCCCTTGTATGCCCCTCCAAGGGGGATGTCCCCCAACCGTACCAGTACAGGCAAGCAATGTGTGACCAGTTGTCACTTCTCACCCCGTTGGTACTGTTATTTTGGACTGGCCATTGGCCTTAGTTTCTTTTGGACTTCCGTTTTTACCCTGACATTTGCTGAATAAAGCCTCTTTTTGTTTACTTTTGGGTTTTCTTTTGATGTACATGATGTGGATGAGTAGCATCCTGCATTTGCAGTTGTAATAGTGTTCACATCAGGACGATGAAGTGTTGCAGTGATGGACTCCATGTGGTCCATGGGATATGTGTCCTATTGTATTCTGGATCTATGGCATCCTTTGCTACAGTCTGAGGGTGTAATGTTCAGCATTTGACACAGGGATGTCCTTTTTGCATTTGTAAATGAACATCTTTATCTTACACTGATGCACATCTGGTGGGCTTAGCACTGTTCAATGTTCCTAGTTCCCTGACTGTGTGCCCAGCTCCACTGGACATGCAGTTTTGCACATCAATGTTGAAGGACTCATCTGTGCATACAGTGCAACTTGCTTGACAGGTGTTTGGTGTGTGTGCAGATGACTGACGTGACACCCCCGTACCCAGGCTGATGTGAGCAGAGCCTTCTGTGTGTTGTGGTTGTTGACTCACTGACGGAGTGTTCTGCTGACATGTTTGGGTCGTGCACAGACAAGGTTTGGCACAGCGGACCTTCCACAGGAGTGTTGTGCCCTCATGGCAGTGTGTAATCTGGTGACATTGCGTGGGCCTGTGTTGTGTAAGCATGTCTGTGCGTGTTCCCTTCCCTTTTCCTACACAGACTGTGTCCCTAGGGATGTTCCTGTTTGTGATGCTTGCTGAGTTGTTCTGTGTTCATCCAGGATCTTGGACCTGGTTTCTCTGTGATGTGGGTGCATGGCAAACTAATGTTCATGAGGTTGTCATCCCAGGTTGTCTTTGTTGTCAGTGCTGGGGATGTGGGCAAACGCAGATGGGACACATTCAGGATTCTCCTTGGCACTTGTTGTTTACATGAGTAATGTGGTTTACAGTTTGTGTTAGCTTACAGTGATTGTGACACGTTGTGTGTGTGACTGCTGCCACTCCTCAGGGTCAGAGCTGCAATGTTGGTAGTTGTGTACGTGTGTTCTTCGTGTGTCACCTTGGCTTCTTCATTGGTGTGTGACTATGGCCAGGATCCCATTGATTGTGGTGGATTTCACATCATGCCCATGTACAGCATACTGTGCTGTGTGTCAGACATTGACAAGTCTTGTTGACTGGCCATGTGTGATGGGTTTCTGCACCTTGGTTCCCACCACCACCCCTGGTATTGTCATGGGTGCATGTGCAATGTCACCAGTCCATGTGAGCTTCACTGCTGCACATAGGTGGAGATCAGGGTGTGTGGTGTTGAGTGTGTGCAAAAGTGAGTTGTTGCACGGCCAGACCCCTACCTCCATATTGGCCTTGGCTGGCAGGCCGTGCTGATTGGTTGGAGCTTGTGTAGGTGTGATGGTAGTTAGTTGCTCAGGACACATGGCTGGGTTTCACAGTGTGAACGACATCTGACATTGTCATCACAGTGGGATTATCATGCAGGCTAGTGTCAGCACAATATGGGGTCCCTGGGGGTAGTGCTGTGGTGGGTCTGTCTCTTGCTGTGTTAGTTGCAGTTCCTACATGCTTGTGTGACATGTGTAATTTGTGCTCCCTCACAAGATGATGGACGGAATGTTGCACATTGGCAAACATTCACCCCCAGTCACAGATCTGGGTTTAATCCATCGTTATTTTGCTTCACCACGCCACCCCAGTTCAGACATAGCCATATGCAAATCAGTCTTGACCCTGTGCCTCATGGGAACAGTCCAGACCGAACTGCCAAGCCATGTCTTCCCTGGACCGGAATCAAGCATCCTAGGACCGGTTTCGGGCTTTCAGCCCTCATCAGCCAGGATAGCTTGACTCCAGTGGCGTAGTGAGCACGGGACCCATGTCTGGGCATACCCTTCCCACTTAGGCGAAATGCAAAACACACAAGATGATGGACGGAATGTTGCACATTGGCAAACATTCACCCCCAGTCACAGATCTGGGTTTAATCCATCGTTATTTTGCTTCACCACGCCACCCCAGTTCAGACATAGCCATATGCAAATCAGTCTTGACCCTGTGCCTCATGGGAACAGTCCAGACCGAACTGCCAAGCCATGTCTTCCCTGGACCGAATCAAGCATCCTAGGACCGGTTTCGGGCTTTCAGCCCTCATCAGCCAGGATAGCTTGACTCCAGTGGCGTAGTGAGCACGGGACCCACGTCTGGGCATACCCTTCCCACTTAGGGCGAAATGCAAAACACACAAGATGATGGACGGAATGTTGCACATTGGCATTGGATTAAACCCAGATCAGTTGGGGGTGAGTGCTTGCAATGTTCAACACTCCGTCCATCATCCCCTTTGGTTTTGCTTAATTTGTGCTCCCTCTCATCTAACAATGCCTGATTGCCCACATAGGGGATTTGGATCCATGAGTTACTTTTGTGTGGCACTGTATGTGCATCTGTGTAATTGGTATTCAGGCCTCCTCATGTGTTGTGTGGTTGCCTGGGGACACTGGCACCCCCTCACCTGTTGTGTTTGATGTGCAGTGTGGGTCTGCCTGTTTGTGTTTGTGCATCTGCACCACTGCATTGGCATATCTTTAGTGTGCTATTGGCTGTATGTTGTTTGGTGGGTTTGACCTGCTGTCCCTGGGACTCCTAGGTCATCAGTCAGCACAATGATCATTGTTTGTGTGTCCCATTGCTGCCATGGTATGTTATTTGTTCACCTCACATCTACAGTCTCCACAGGGTATCAACATTTGTGTGCCCATTTGTGTGAATATGTGGGTCTGCATTATGATGGTCACTTCTGTCATTGTGTCATTGATGGATGTTGACAGTGTCAGCCCCCATGGGTGATGTTTGTCTGCACATGGCCAAAGGTATGTCTTATTTGCACTGCACTGTTTGCCTCACCAAATCTATGTTGCTATGGGACACAGGCACTACTTTGCCACTGATGTGTTTGTTGTTCTGTGACCAGGAATCATCCATGCAGTTTGGCAGTTGCAGCTTTTTCTATGTCAACACTTACCTTTTGGTCACTGTGATGATGGGGGCTTAGACCCCATTGCCACAGTGGTCATGGTCTGCTTGCATTGTGGGGGCCACACACATTTATGTGTGACACATGTTATAGGTCACATTGTATGTTCAAAGTCATGTTCAGTGTTGTAGGCATTTGACACAGTCTACACACGCTTGTCATGGTGTTGGGGGGGATGTCTTTTTGTTGCATTCCTTATGTTGGTGTGTGCTTGTTGTATCATGCATTAGCCATCCTGTGAGTGGGGGTGTTGTTGGTGGTATGCATCTGGCACCCCCTGAGTAGGGGTGGTAGTGGTGGTGGGCAACCAGCCCCCCATGGGTAGAGGTGGTAGTTGTGACAGGCATCTGGCACCCCCTGAGTAGGGGTGGTAGTGGTGGTGGGCATCCAGCCCCCCAGGGGTAGAGGTGGTAGTAGTGACAGGCATCTGGCACCCCTGAGTAGGGGTGGTAGTGGTGGTGGGCATCCAGCCCCCATGGGTAGAAGTGGTAGTAGTGGTAGGCATCTGGCACCCCCTGAGTAGGGGTGGTAGTGGTGGTGGGCATCCAGCCCCCATGGGTAGAGGTGGTAGTTGTGACAGGCATCTGGCACCCCCTGAGTAGGGGTGGTAGTGGTGGTGGGCATCCAGCCCCCCATGGGTAGAGGTGGTAGTAGTGACAGGCATCTGGCAACCCCTGAGTAGGGGTTATAGTGGTGGTGGGCATCCAGCCCCCATGGGTAGAGGTGGTAGTAGTGACAGGCATCCAGCCCCCCATGGATAGAGGTGGTAGTAGTGGTAGGCATCTGGCACCCCTGAGTAGGGGTGGTAGTGGTGGTGGGCATCCAGCTCCCCAGGGGTAGAGGTGGTAGTAGTGACAGGCATCCAGCCCCCCATGGGTAGAGGTGGTAGTAGTGGTAGGCATCTGGCACCCCTGAGTAGGGGTGGTAGTGGTGGTGGGCATCCAGCCCCCAGGGGTAGAGGTGGTAGTAGTGACAGGCATCCAGCCCCCCATGGGTAGAGGTGGTAGTAGTGGTAGGCATCTGGCACCCCCTGAGTAGGGTGGTAGTGGTGGTGGGCATCCAGCCCCCAGGGGTAGAGGTGGTAGTAGTGACAGGCATCTGGCACCCCCTGAGTAGGGGTGATAGTGGTGGTGGGCATCCAGCCCCCAGGGGTAGAGGTGGTAGTAGTGACAGGCATCTGGCACCCCTGAGTAGGGGTGGTAGTGGTGGTGGGCATCCAGCCTCCCATGGGTAGACGTGGTAGTAGTGACAGGCATCTGGCACCCCTGAGTAGGGGTGGTAGTGGTGGTGGGCATCCAGCCCCCCATGGGTAGAGGTGGTAGTAGTGACAGGCATCCAGCCCCCCATGGGTAGAGGTGGTAGTAGTGGTAGGCATCTGGCACCCCTGAGTAGGGGTGGTAGTGGTGGTGGGCATCCAGTCCCCCAGGGGTAGAGGTGGTAGTAGTGACAGGCATCCAGCCCCCCATGGGTAGAGGTGGTAGTAGTGGTAGGCATCTGGCACCCCTGAGTAGGGGTGGTAGTGGTGGTGGGCATCCAGCCCCCCATGGGTAGAGGTGGTAGTTGTGACAGGCATCTGGCACCCCTGAGTAGGGGTGGTAGTGGTGGTGGGCATCCAGCCTCCCAGGGGTAGAGGTGGTAGTAGTGACAGGCATCTGGCACCCCTGAGTAGGGGTGGTAGTGGTGGTGGGCATCCAGCCCCCATGGGTCGAAGTGGTAGTAGTGGTAGGCATCTGGCACCCCTGAGTAGGGGTGGTAATGGTGGTGGGCATCCAGCCCCCATGGGTAGAGGTGGTAGTTGTGACAGGCATCTGGCACCCCTGAGTAGGGGTGGTAGTGGTGGTGGGCATCCAGCCCCCATGGGTAGAGGTGGTAGTAGTGACAGGCATCTGGCACCCCTGAGTAGGGGTGGTAGTGGTGGTGGGCATCCAGCCCCCCATGGGTAGAGGTGGTAGTAGTGATAGGCATCTGGCACCCCCTGAGTAGGGGTGGTAGTGGTGGTGGGCATCCAGCCCCTCAGGGTTAGAGGTGGTAGTAGTGACAGGCATCTGGCACCCCTGAGTAGGGGTGGTAGTGGTGGTGGGCATCCAGCCCCCATGGGTAGAGGTGGTAGTAGTGGTAGGCATCTGGCACCCCTGAGTAGGGGTGGTAGTGGTGGTGGGCATCCAGCCCCCAGGGGTAGAGGTGGTAGTAGTGACAGGCATCTGGCACCCCCTGAGTAGGGGTGGTAGTGGTGGTGGGCATCCAGCCCCCCATGGGTAGAGGTGGTAGTAGTGGTAGGCATCTGGCACCCCTGAGTAGGGGTGGTAGTGGTGGTGGGCCTCCAGCCCCCATGGGTAGAGGTGGTAGTAGTGGTAGGCATCTGGCACCCCTGAGTAGGGGTGGTAGTGGTGGTGGGCATCCAGCCCCCATGGGTAGAGGTGGTAGTAGTGACAGGCATCTGGCACCCCTGTGTAGGGGTGGTAGTGGTGGTGGGCATCCAGCCCCCCATGGGTAGAGGTGGTAGTTGTGACAGGCATCTGGCACCCCTGAGTAGGGGTGGTAGTGGTGGTGAGCATCCAGGCCCCTATGTGTATATGTGGCATTGGTGATGGCCATCCCGCCCCTATGGTGCTGCTGTTGCTGGTGTAAGTAATTTCTGCATCCCTCTGTGTGTGTGTGATATGTCGGGTACGTGTAGTTTGTTTTTGTGGTTGGTGTCTGACTTACCTTCTGTGCCGTACGCGTCTGTGCCTGTTCCGGTAATAGATGTAGAATATTGGTAGGATCGGCACGATGGGATTCATGGTTGGTTCGTCTCGTTCGTCTTTCTCTTTGCTTCGCCTCGTCCTCGTCGCTGGCGTGTTCGTCTCGTAGCCGTGGATCGTCTTGTGGCGCGAATCGGAGCTTATGTGCGCCTCTCCCGGATGCTTTGACGTGCCGTGCGTAGCGACGGGTTCGGCGCGTACGGAAAGCGCATCGTACTTGTCCGGCCGGACGGGGCTGCATTTTTGCTTCCGTGCGACTCGATTCTGCATTTCCGGATCCGCCTCGGTCGGAGAACAGGACCTGTATTGGGTGAGTACGACTGGGTCGGGATTTGGGCAGTTGTGCGCATCGTACTTGCTCGTTCGGACGTATGTGCGAATCGGTTGGGAAACAGGAATTCGCCTGGCTTTTTTCCCGGCCGAATGGTATTAGGTGCGCCTCCGACCGGGATCGGAATCGACCCCTAAATTGCCAGTGTCTGACCGTTTCTCATTGCCATTGGTTATTGCATTTGATGTTGCCAGCGACTTTTGGCTGGTGGTAAAAACAAGTATAAAACACAAAAAATGAAGTGATAACTAGTCCAAACACAAATAAATAATGCTTTCACACATTCTGTGCTACCTATTGCACACAGCTGGAATTCTTGCGAGAAAAAGTTGTCAATAACATAGGGCAATTAAGACTTTGCGCTGATTCTTGCGCCACTGTCTAAATCACTACGTTAAGCCTGATTACGAGCAAGAGGACAAATTCCTGCACCAACAGTAGTTTTTGTTGGGATTTGAGTTGTGCGATTGGTATTACACTTGCAGTTTTACCCTGACATATTTAGCCAGGAAAAAGTGAAAAAAGCAAAAGAGTTGATCTTGGTGCGATAAATACCAGTCTCTCTGACTCTAAAATCGCCAGACTTGTTTCCCATATGGGTCTGAATCCCCTGCAAGACCCTCTGTATCAACCACAAATGTATCTATGGAAAGCTTCCTTCCCTGGGTGTTTGTTCTATACACTCATCTGTCCAAAACCTTTCCATAGAATGCCAACTCGATTCAGCTCAATACGAGACAGGTGCCCTGAAATTCAAGAACCTTGGCTGTGTAATGCACTTGTCTTGTACATCTAAAACACAGCCAGCCAATCAGGCATCAGATAAAATCTTAAACCTCCCCATTTCGGATACATTCTTCAGACAAACTCCTCCTACCATGAAGAGATTTTAGGTAATATTAATTAGGCACAGCAGTTGTCTTGAAATCTTTTGTTCATTCATTCAACAATGTGAGTATAGTGATGTGGGCCTCGTGATCCTTGCCTGTGTCTTCCTGCTCTAGACCCACACACGGTACACCCTCTATGCACTGTTTGCGTTCTCCAAGAGACTGCACTTGCTGTCCCTCTACACTCTGCATGCCTCTAAGTTGGAACACTCAAACTGCTCAAACAACGTGTCTATGTTCCTGGACCTCATGTCATTGAACCATAGTTGAAGGTCCATTGTAGTCCCGAGTTCCCTCCTGATCTTCCACACACTTTCCCCAGATATACAGGGTATAAAACTACTTTTTCCTGCTCTTTTTTAAAGTGTTTTTTATCAATGGACGTAGATTCATGGATGCACGAGAGGTAAACTGGTCAACGCCTCACATTTTAGAAGAGAGACACGGACTAGAAAAAGTTGTGTATTTTCTACAAAACAATATGACACTCACATTACCATGCTGAACCTAAACCAATATCTAGGGGCACTACTTCCAGAACAGCCATAGTAAAACAGCAGAAGGTATGTACTTAAATCAGGATAACAAAGATATTCGTGTATTCCAGCTGCTTTTTGAATCTTCATCGCACATCTTGTCCACCTGCACTCAGTCCTTGCTTTTCCCTCTTGCAGATTATATTCTTGGTTTTTGTGCTTCCCTTCTTTGCTTGTGTTGCATGGTTATCCATCCTGCATTTCTTTTGTGAGCTTGTTTGTACCCAATTGTTGTTCATTTTCCTCTTTGCAATGTGTCTCTTCCTCTTCTTCTAGTTCATTCATTGTGTGAATTATTGTCTTGCAAGTGTCCTCTCTATTGGCATCCATTTCTTGTAGTTCTTCTGGACAACAATTGTGTGGCATCAGAGATCTACCTTATCGCCCTTTCTATAGCAAGAGTGCTAAGTTAACAGTTCGTTGAGTTCAGATATTGAGATGTACACAATGTAAACTGCGTGCTTCAGTTGGAGCATTGCATTGGTGTTATTGGCATTCCATCTTGCCATTGAGGGACTAACTACAGATGTGGATATATTGGGAAACAGTCGGAACACCGCGGCCTCAGCCATGCGTGTTTCAACTACACAAGCGCAACCACGCTTGCCCTAACCACGCATATGCCTTATACGGCTGTGTGCGGTCTAGCTGCTGCCTGCTGCTGTGATAGGCAGAAGCAGGAAGACACCAGGAAGAGAGCCAGAGGACTTGGTGAGTTAAGTGGGGCTGGGCTGGAGGGGTCGGGTAGTTTTAGGGACATCGCTGGGGGTGACGGTGGTCGGGCTAATGTATGTAAAGGGGCAGGGTTTTAGGCCTCAGCGCAGGGGGAGAGGAATGGCTAGTCGGGGTAGTTTTAAGAGCTGGGGGGGTCGGGGCAGGTCTCAGGGCAGGGAAAGGGGTTGGGGTAGTTTTAGGGACAGCGCTGGGGTGGGTGGGTTTGCATTAGTGTATGTAAAGGGCCAGGGTTTTAGGCCTCAGGGCAGGGGGAGGGGAATGGGCAGTCAGGGTGGTTTTTAATGCTGGGGGGGTCGGGGTAGGTCTCAGGGCAGTGGAAGCGGTTGGAATAGTTTTAGGGACAGTGCGGGGGGTTGGGGTACTGTATGTAAAGGGGCAGGGCTTTAGGCCTCAACGCAGGTGGAGGGGAATGAGTAGTTGGGGTAGCTTTTAGGGCTGGGGGGGTCAGGGTAGTTTTAGGGACATCGCTGGGGGTGACGGTGGTCGGGGTAATGTATGTAAAGGGGCAGGGTTTTAGGCCTCACGGCAGGGGGAGAGGAATGGCTAGTTGGGGTAGTTTTAAGAGCTGGGGGGTCAGGGCAGATCTCAGGGCAGGGAAAGGGGTTGGGGTAGTTTTAGGGACAGCGCTGGGGTGGGTGGGTTTGCATTAGTGTATGTAAAGGGCCAGGGTTTTAGGCCTCAGGGCAGGGGGAGGGGAATGGGCAGTCGGGTGGTTTTTAGTGCTGGGGGGTAGGGTAGGTGTCAGGGCAGTGGAAGCGGTTGGAATAGTTTTAGGGACAGTGCGGGGGGTCGGGGTAGTGTATGTAAAGGGGCAGGGCTTTAGGCCTCAACGCAGGTGGAGGGGAATGAGTAGTTGGGGTAGCTTTTAGGGCTGGGGGGGTCAGGGTAGGTCTCAGGGCAGTGAAATGGGTTGGGATAGTTTTAGGGACAGAGCAGGGGTGGGGAAGTCCGGGTAGTGGAGACCTTAGCCACACATACCCCCTTACCATTCATGCCTTTACCACAGAATTTCGTGGTAAAGGCATGCATGGTAAAGGAATTTGTGGTTAAGACGCATTCGTGGTTCGGGCGGCGTGGTAGAGGCATGCGTGGTTTAGCCATGCATGCCTCTAACATACAACCAGATATTTTATATCAGTAAAGGAATGAAATAGATCCTTGGTAAAGAGGTCCCTGGGCCAGCATGATAAACAGGGCGCACTGTCCTTGTTTGTGCCACGACGCACCTTTAACTAGGTGCACCAGGAGCAAAGAGGGACAGTGCACCTTTTACTGATGATACACTTCCACCAGTGCAACCTGTAAACTCACGCTGCCTTGAGGGCGGTGCATCAGTGCAAGGTAAAGTGGCTGATTGAAGCAACTGGGCTGTCTTTCTCTGTGCAGCTGGCACATGCCTGCACCTCAAGGGGAGATAGACCTCTCCCTGTAGGTGTGTGCAATGAGTGATAGCACATGCCTGCAGGGAGGTGTCTTGGTGTCAAGGGGACCTCGTTTCCCCCTCCAGAGAGTTGCCTTCAGGGGGCACACTGACTGTGTGCCGACTCTTTGTGGCGCAGTCAGTGTGCCACCTGATGGCCGCTTTGCCTTTGCGCCACGTCCATAATAAGGCGCTAGCGCTGATGCAAAGTGTTTTCTTTAGAATAGCTCTGGCACTATGTGTGTGCTGGCGCTATCAAGCTTCTGAAGCCCCTTCCGTAATACTGCAATGCCCTGAGGGTTCAGACAAATTATGCCAATGCATCTGTCTGGGTTGCAACGCCTTGTTCCGTCTGGTTGATGCTCTGGTTAGTTCTCTACCTATTCCCAAAACCCCACTGATCTTCACCTGGGGTATGATGCCCTCCAGTGTCACGCATTCCTTGCTACTTAGTGAAATACAACTTCTACTTCTGTGACAGTGAAATCTGCGTGCCTGATTTAGGGTTTGGTGTTAAAGGACCATCTTTTGACTTGTGGAGGAAATGGTGTTATTACTATCCTCAGGGTTAACCTGGACAGGGCTGTACACAGGCTTTGCAGCCCCTGTGGTGCCGGAGGACCTCCAACCCTTCAGGAGTCCCACCCACAGGCCAATCAATGACTGTGAGATATGGGAAACTCGGGGACACCTCTTCACATTCAGCAGGGGGAATCATTTTGCGTTACGTCACTGAGTCTGGCTGAGGTCATTCTGCTGACGGAATCCCCTATGGTGTAGAATCCTCTAAAGGAGGACTTACCACTTCTTGCACAGTTTCAGAATTTCCTCTACCAGGCAGCTCTAAACAAGCCTCAGTGAGGGATGGACTGCTCTGCTATCTTTCCACAAAGGTAGGTAGTGCTTAAATTGAGCCGGTGGTTGCTGGTGGGGACCACCGCCACTCCTTTTGGGGGACCAGCACTTATTTTTCCTGATCTGACATTTCCCGGGAGCAAGAGAGGGAAAGACACCCAGAGTGGAAAGACAGAGGAAGAGAAAGACGGAAAGCCAGTCACAAAGGAGGAAAGCAGAAGCCTGCAAGAGTGAGATAAAGGGGCAGGGAGTGACTGGTAATGGATTAAAGAGGCATGAGGTGGTTTTAAGGCTACACAGCCTTGGCATTCCACCGGCTGCCGGCATCTGAGCAGAGCTTCTGGCACCGACACTCACTATTTTACAAATTAAGCACTGCAGGTAGGTATCACAGTCAAAGAATCGCCAACACCATGCCTCACTCCTCAAAGGCATCATATAACACCTGGATCCCATACACCACTATTTGGTACCATATGTGACAGAGACAGAGGGACCCATCACACCTTCTGTACTCGGCTGACCCAGCTTGCCTTGTGGCACAACTATTTATCTGGCCTTATTTGCAGCTTTCCCCGCTTCGAGTTGTACAGCATTTGAATTGCTACCTTGCACTGCTCCTTCCCATTGCCATCCAGTATTTTTTGCAAAAAAATGGTGTAACATCTGGGTTCGCCCTTATTACCCAATCCTTCACTCTTTGTAATGATATAGATGTAGCTCACATATTTTGTAGGCGGGGATGGAGAGGAGATTGTGGAAATACTTTCCTGCAATGTAGTAATCATAGCCTTATAGATGCTTGCAAATTCGGTAATTTAAAAGGAAAATAGCTAAGCAGATAAAGAGAAATAGATCATTATGCACGTTCATGTAAAGCCGGAGAGCGTTCTGCCCCCTGCATTACCTCGTAGTGAGCAAAAAAGAATTTTAACCCAGATTTCTCGACTGGGGTTGGATGTTTGATCTGTTCAGCATTCCGTCCATCATTTGTTGCTGCTGGTCCCTGCATTACCTCGTGCAGACTAGCGTGTCCGGTTTTGTAATAGGAAGAGCGCATCTCTAATCTTTTTACAGGAAGAAAACCTGCCATAACAGTTTAGTCTGTTTTATGTCCAGTGCGCTGGTTTCACAGCTTTCTCTGATACATTTCCTACGGCTTGTGAATTGTATGCTCCCTCCCTCAACCGCTGTCTCACCCCCAGCTCAGCCTACAGCATAGAATGTACTCCTCGACATTCTACCCGGGAAATCCCAGCAACATTCGCTCTATGGTTTCTGTCAAACACGCACGCGGCCGCATCGCGAGCTGTCCGTCTCGTTCAAGGAATGTCCACACTCCAGCACCTCAGCTCGCCATGTGCAGGAGGAAAAGCTGTAAATCCTGCCCTCGGGTTACCCCCGTGTTGCAACCGTGCTCTCACGTATGTGCACGGTACTCCGGCGACCTTTGACAACATTTTATCGCTTTGTTCCCTGACACGGGTTAATGTTTGAATAACTATGGCCTCCTGTATGCCAAGACTCGTGACCTGTTACAGGCCTTCGCACAGGCAGGGTAGAGATGCTGGATTCCAGGGAGGAGCCACTCTGAAGTGTTGTGGCTGGATCACATTGCTCTCCTCTTCAGTATTTATGTAGTCTGTTCATCCTAAGCAAGTGACGTCAAGGCAGCCTTCCATCTCCATAGCAATGCTAGGCAACCAAAGGACCCAGACGCAAGCCAGGGTGTCCAGCCTAGAGGGCACAAGAAGGAGACTCCATGGTTATCCAACTACAGCACTACCCCAATTGAAGGGTGGGCATGAGCTGAGTGTCCATATCTCACCAGAATAATTCTGGATTTTGGATATCTGTCCCAGCAGCCCAACACTTCCCGATTCATAGAGTAAATATCCAGGATTTGAGAGAGTCTTGGATGTGCATGCACACTACTATCCAGTAGCGGCCCGTGGTGGGAGTGCTGCCGTGCGGTGACGTGAGGCGGGGAGGGGCAGGGTGGGGGGTAGTAAACTACGGAATACGGCCGAATAGAGGTAAGTAAACATATAAATAAATAAAACGAATTCCGTTGCGCGCGCTGCATCGCATTTGGCGATGCAGCGCGCACAACAAAATTCGTTTTATTTATTTATATGTCTACTTACCTCTATTCGGCCGTATTCCGTAGTTTACTACCCTCCACCCTGCCCCTCCCCGCCCCACGTCACCGCCCGGCAGCACTCCCACCACGGGCCGCTACTGCTACTATCCCCTTGCTTATTCCCCCACTGATCCTCTCTCTAGCGAGATTAATTCTCAGGGTGACAGGGATTGTCTTTTGAAACAAAATTGCTATCCGCTGGCACCTTACTCTAGAGGTGCTTCGTCATAACACCCGTCAAATGCCCTCAATCACCCACTCTTTGCAGCACTGCCTATGCCTGATGCCATCCGATTCTGAACAAGGCCATGCCAAGATAAATATAGGTGTCCCTTCACAGCATATATCACAACAAGACCAGGGCCACTGGCATTTGGTGGCATGGGAGGATCAAATTATACAGCCGGGTTGACTAAATTGTGCGGCAAGAAAAGGCAAAATATGCGGTGCAATGCGGCACATTTTGTGATAGTATTACATCATTAGTTTGCCATTTTTAGGTCGAGCATCAGCGCGCATGCGCTGTGCAAGACTTGCTGTAATCACTCGTACTGAGTGTAATCCCGCCTGCTGCTTGCCATTTGTTTATTCCTGCGTCGCTTTTATTTCCTCGCTTCTTACTGGTCGGTGCTCCTGATAGATCGTTTCTGTTTTTAGGGCAGGAGCACCGACCAACTACAGTTTCCTTACACTGTAAGTCTTTGTGTATGTTTGAGGGGACTACTTATTTATTCCAGTGGCGCCCACTTCAGTTGCATGCGCATATGTTTTTTATACAAAGGCGCCAACTACTTTTTATTCTCATGGCACCCGCGTCGCAGCTGCGCACATTAGTTTTATGTACACTGGCGCTTCACCGCTTCAGTTGCATGCACATATGTTTTCTATACACGGGCGCCAACTACTTTTTATTTCCATGGCGCCCGCGTCACAGCCGCGCACATTAGTTTTATGTACTCTGGTGCTTCAGTTGCATGCACATATATTTTCTATACACGGGCACCAGGTACTTTTTTATTCCCATGGCCCCACGTTGCAGCCACGCACATTGGTTTTATGTACAAAGGCGCCATCCCTGGATTCCCGAGGTACCTTTGGGCAGTCAGAGGGGAGAAGATTCAGCCCTACCGCAGGAAATTCTTATAGTGCATTGTCAGCTGCTGCTTGGCGCCAGATCTTTCGTGGTCTACCTTAAAAAAATAGCAGCAGCGCAGCCGATTCACTTCCTGCCACTGCACGTCTTCCGTGCCGTCCCCATACTCTACTCTAAACTTGGCAGCCTACAGTAGCGGCGCTGGCCTCCAGGCACAGTGCTTCAAATGTGTCACTGCTCCAGAAGAGGTACGGAGAAGGGGAACAGGGCGTCATCATCATCTCAGACGTTGAAAAGCCCGGACAGCTGCCCACTCTCTGACAATGCGTCTGCCATTGCCTTGTTTTTGAAGTACCTCAATGAGGCGTTTACTCCATCCGCATCTTAATGGGAGCAGCAAGCGCTGGCAGCCTGAAACTCATCAGTGCCCCCAAACAGTCTATGATAACCGCAGCTGACATAATGAACTTGACGTATTTGGCTCCTAATAGCCCCTGCAAGTTTCCCCATGTGAGCTGCATGTTTCTGCATGCAAACGAAGGAGGCGTCTCCCGCCTTACCGTGCCACGTGCTAAGCTAGCGGCTCTCCATTAACACCTCACATTAGCTCTTCTTGATGCCCTGCCTCTGAAAGGGAGGTCGAAGAGCGGGGAGAGCTCACATCTCTGTATTCACTCCTTGAGCAGCAGTTTCTCGAACGTTCTTGAACCTCATTATGACGATGAAGCAGAGAGTCACCATCTTTTATTAAGCCAAACACAAGCAATACTGTGTTAACATTTGTTGCCAACTGGGTACAGAATGGGGGCATGATGTATTAAGATTTCGAGACAATCTGTGTCCTCGAGACAGGTGTTACAAACACAACACCATTTCAGCCACTCGTCTTAAAGTGTGTATCTGTCTATCCTTGTGGGTAAGCGCTTCAGCGCCCCATAAAGTAGCAAAGTAGGCGCCATACAAATCCTACTATGCAATACAGTTTGCATACTTCCTAGTCAAATGCGTGCTTCCTTCTTCTCCCTTATTTCTTCAATGTGCGCTCTGGATGTTTGAGAGCAACGCATTGCTTTATCTATGACACTTTCCTTGTGGTGATTGTGTGTATGTATAGGGCTTTAAGTCGAATAAAAAAACTGGGGGGGTCTCTCAAAGGGCCGTAGCCGATGTAATTAAGGGCATGGCTTAAAACACTTAAGCTACAAATCTGTACTTAGCATAGTGTGCCGCCCGACTTGTATTTCGCTGCTTCTGTCATTGCATCCAGATATATAATACAAGTGACATCACACCTAAAACAAGCCTGGGCTATTGGCTTTGCCAATGTTTGTTAGATGTGGAAGGAAAATCTGCAACAACTAGGGCTTCGTTGTATAGAATATTGAAAACTCAGTTTTGAAATGATGAGATGGTGAAAGAACTATAATGAGTGTCTTAGAAGTTACCTCAAAGCCAGTAAAGGGTGGCAATGCTGCAAAGTTCAATTTTTTTTTTTCACCGAGGGTGGGGGCAAAAATGGAGAGTATATGACTACGTTGTAGAAAAATCTACGCTCTACATAAAGTTGAATTTTTATAGTTACTTTCTTTTGGAGATTGCCTGTTGTTTGTATCAGAGTCCTCCTTACAGTTGAGAGGTAAAGGAGTGTAGTGAGAAGGAAAGAGGTGACGTGGCCCCGCCATGCCAGCCAGCGCTGCGCAAGCAAGCTCAAGCATCGTTTCATTGTCTCGTGGCCCACCTGGTGACTGAAGCTATGAGCGTAATGCATTTCCAGGGTAGCTTTCAGCATGCCCCCAAGAAACCCTTAGCAACCAGGCAGCTGCACTGTCAG
The DNA here is from genome assembly GCA_963921515.1 of Calotriton arnoldi. Taxonomy (NCBI): domain Eukaryota; kingdom Metazoa; phylum Chordata; class Amphibia; order Caudata; family Salamandridae; genus Calotriton; species Calotriton arnoldi. The sequence goes on from CAWUFW010007116.1 coordinate 276,539, forward strand.
CTAGGCTTCGACCTAAACAAGCATTTGCAATGCAATAGGTCTCGCATTACTGAAAGTTTGAGCTATTGGCGTTGCAAATAATAATGCAACGCCAATAGCTCAAACTTTCAGTAATGCGAGACCTATTGCATTGCAAATGCTTGTTACACATGTTAACACTATCTGGACAAAGCTTTCACCTTATTACTACCAGTTTGACACCCAGATACAACAGCAAGAAACAGACAGGTGACCAGTCAACCTTTGTGAAAGGTTTTCCACTGTGCGGTAACATGTCGCCATGGTTTTAGAAACTTTTGATCCGTTTGAGCTAAATACTTTTTGTTGTTGTTAAAATATGCAGATTGTGCAGCAGATGACAGAGTAAGTGGCAAACATGGCTGTTGGACTTTGCCCTCTCTGCAGGGTCACCCCCAAATATTTTGCCTTTTCAAAAGAGAATCAGCTCTTCTAGATGCAACAGAGTAGATCAGGGCTATTGCTGATAATAGGGGAAAAGCAGCCTTGATTTTACTTGATCTCTCGGCCGCGTTCGACAAGGTTGACCATTCCCTTTTGATCAACCGTCTCAAACAAATCATCAGGGATAGAGCACTAAAATTACTCAGCTCCTTTCTTTCTACTCGCGAGCAAGTAGTAACTCTTGGAAACTTCATTTCTGATTCTTTCACACTTCCCTGCACGTTTTCTCAGGGGTTCTCGCCGAGTCCCACCCTCTTTAATGTATACATCACCCCCCTCATTGAGCTCATCAGATCATTTGGCTTCTCAGTTCTCTCATGCGCAGACGACACTCAGATAGCGGTATCAGTCTCCTCGAACCCCAAAATAATTGCCAAGTGGTTTAACATCTGCATGAGAAACATTGTTGAATGGATGCAGAAAAACTGTCTGAAAATTAACTCAGAGAAAACAGAGCTAATGCTTTTTGGGAATAATACCTCCTTTTGGAGTACAGCATGGTGGCCTTCCAACTTAGGCTCTGTTTCGTCGCCAGTCCAAAAAGTGAGGAATTTAGGGGTCACCTTTGATACCAAGCTGGTGTTTGCTGACCATGTAAATCAGGCAACCTCTGCCTGTTTCTTTACCCTGAATGTTTTGAAGAAAATCCTTCCCTTTCCTTCTTTTAGAGATAAAGAAAACTGTTATTTCTGCCCTAGTGATTTCGAGGCTTGATTATTGTAATACTTTGTATATAGGCTCTCGACTATTCATGTTATTCCAGAGCGCTCGTGGTATCATTTTACTTTGATAGGCACATAACTAAGCAACCTGGCATAATGGCATAATTTTGGCAATTTCTTGTAACAAGCATAATGCAAAATTCCTGAAATTATTTCAATTATACCTGCATAATTTAAAATTCGCCTGGGTCTAATTTCCACTGCCTTTGAGATATTGGTAAAATGTCATTGTTTTTTGGTTGCAAAACATTGATACATTATTTGGTATTTGGAAGGGATGTCTTCAAGACGCCCTTTCCAAATACTGAATCGGTATCCATTCGGAATCCCATTTTAGGAGTCAGAAATTTTTTTCCTTCTCTGAAAATGGCATTAGTACATAGAAAAAGCATTTTAACTGTCGGAAACACAAATTGGAGCATTTGCGATGGTTAAAATGCTTACTACCACCTGGCACATTGATAGCAATGCTTCAAATTATATGTAGAGCGGGCTTTGGTTCCTTCCAGAGGACTATTGCTCTCTTACCTCATGCAGTTGGCTATTTGGTGTATCATTCCATCTTCTAGGGCTGCTTTCATTAGAAAACACGAGAGACTATACTCAAGGCCACTAGAGTGGTTTGATTCTGCGGCTGCAGCTTTTTGCACATAATTATGGACTAGTCACATTTACCACATAATCCATCATCTGCTGCATAATCTGCAAATTTTAACAAAAAAATGTTGTTTCTATCTCAAATGGATCAAACGTTCTTAAAAACTCGGCAACATGTGTTCACACGCAGTCCTAGGCCCTCCGCAAAGGTTAACTGTTCATCTTTCATTTTCTTGTTTTGTATATTTAGTTGTTAAATTGACTATAATGAGGTGAAAACTTTGCCCAGACAGTATTACCATGTGTTAGACCTGGCACCATTGGCGTGGGTCTCCCTTCCATTTTTCGCTGTTGTCTCCTCTGTTTTACTGGTGTTAGATGCTCTGGGCGCTGTGCCACTGCCATTCAGTGTCACAGCGCGAATGCTCCCTGTGTAAATATGTCTATGTGAATTGGTATACCCCTGATTGGCTTATTTGGTTTACCTGTTAGTCCCTAGTAGTGTGGCCTATGTGTGCCCAGGGCTGGTAAACCAAATGCTGCTGGTGGGCCTGCAGCACTGATGTGTGCCACCCACAGAAGCAGCTTGTAAAGTGTGTCTCAGACCTGCCACTGCAGTGTCTGTGTGCAGTCCAGAACTGCCATCTTGGCTGTGAAGTGCACTCACTTCCCAGCCCCTGAACCTTCCCTTGGCATCCTGTAAGTCACCCCTATGGTAGGGTGCCTTGTATGTGTAAGGCAGGACATGCCTTGGTGTGTGTAGCATGTCCTGGTAGTGAATTATGCCCCATTTCGTTTTTCACTACTGTAAGGCTACCTGTTCCTCATAGGCTAGAATGGGCAGTTTGACTATTACATTCTATAGTCCTAACTGACCCCAGGAACATGGTAGAAAAACGAATTTAGTATGCCTGAGCTCAGAATATTAAAATACATCTTTTAGTGAAGTTTATTTTTATATTCTGTGTTTGAAAATACCACTTTTAGAAAGTAGGTATTTTCTTGCCTAAGCCTTCCAGTGTGCTCTGCCGTTATGTGTATTGGCTGTCTGGGTTTAGAGGGACAGGACAGGCTGAGTCAGACCTGGGTTGAATAGAGAGATCTGCATTTAGAGTGTGGGGAGGGGTGGCTCCTTGACCTGAATAGGGCTGTGCCTGGCAAGGTGAATGCTGGCTCCACCTCCCACTGTGTGTCTGCTAGCAGACCCCTCTTCCTGAAAGGAAGGATGCAGCCTGGTAAACAAAGTGCTCCAGGCCTGAGCAGAACTGGTTCTGGCTAGGTTCAGTGACTGGTAGCTTCAAGGATCAAAGGCTTTTGGGGTATAAATATCTGTGCTCAAGCCCCTACATTTTGTATTGCTTTTGGATCTGGAGAGGAAACTCTGTCCGTGCCACTGGAGGAATCTGCAGGAAGTGACTGTCCCTGTGCTGTGTGTTGTTTCTTGCACTGGCCTGCAGCAGTGACCACTGGACCTTGAAGAAGAGGAAAAGGAACTCTTGAGAGAACTTTTATTTTTGTACAGCAATCACCCAAGGGCTAGGAAAAGAGCTAGCCTCCTGCTGGAGTCTCAGGCACATCAGACTCCACCACCAACCTCCTGCTTCCTCCCTGCGAGGACTGCTATCTGCTGAGGAGGCTCCTGTGAGTTCCAGGGCCTCTAGTCTGCATCAGAGAAAAGAGGGTAAGAAATCGACGCTAACGCATCTTTGCGGGCCGCTGCAGTCGAGAGCGCTGGGAAAATCATCGCGCTACTGCCGCCGAGGGCCCGCAACCCGAAACCATCGCTGACGCCCCTTTGCGAGCCGCTGCAGCCGAGACGCGCTGGAAAGATCATCGCGCTGCTGTCGCCGCGCACTCGCAACCCTGAAAGAAATCATCGCTTCGAGACATCGCAGTGCGGACGCCGTGCGTTCGCCACTTTGATCGCATCGCACCGAATTTCGTCGCTCCCTCGCGGAGCGTCTTGTCTTCGCATCGCAACACGATCGCACAGCGCAACAGGATCACCGCATCGACTTCTCCCACGCGGCAAGAAAGTCATCGCATCGGCGGTCCAGCGTGCAGAAGTTTGTCGCATCGTCTCCGCACGCATCCCGCAGATCGGCGCATCATCCTCCCTTGCGGCAAGGATTTCAACGCATCGCTGGCCTCGCGTGCCGAGAATCATCGCTACAGCTTATTTGCGACACTTTGTTGGTTTTGCTACTAAACCCAGGTACTTTGTGAAAGAAAGGGTCGCAGAGACCACTGCTTTGAACTTGAACCTTATTTTTGCAACCTTTGAACTATTTTTGACAGCCCTTCAACAGCTATCCTATTTTTGACAGTATTGTGGCTTTTACAGTTATTGGTCTTGTGATAAATCTGCCTTTATATAAAGATACTTATTTTTTATAATAACTACTTGTGTGGTGTCCCTTTGTAGTGTTCCTCACTGTGTTACTGTGTATGATCATAAATGCTTCACACCCTGTCTCTGAGATAAGCCTACCTGCTCGTGCTACGTTACCACAGGGTTGAGCAGGGGTATTAAAGAGGGTAGCCCTCTCACTCTGACTTAGGAAGAAGGGTCCCTACTTGGACAGTGGCCAGCCATTGCCAACTAGAGACCCCCATTTCTAACATTGGTGGTCAGCGGTGAGGATCTGGACTTGCATTTATGATCGCATACAGTAATTATAGTGTACACTACTAGTCAGTGCAGACCATAACGTACCGCATACATTTTTTGGAGAATTTTTTTGCTCCTATATTGTGATTGATATTGCCGGTGATTTTTCACCCGCGCACATTTTCTGAGAGTTTTTGGGATCCTATATTATGATTGATATTGCCGGTGATTCTTCACCCGCGCCCATTTATTGAAAGTTTTTGATCCCCTATTGTAATTGATATTGCCGGTGATTTTTCACCCGCGCACATTTCTGAGAGTTTTTGGGATCCTACATTGTGATTGATATTGCCGGTGATTTTTCACCCGCGCCCATTTATTGAAAGTTTTTTGATCCCCTATTGTGATTGATATTGCTGGTGATTTTTCACCCACGCACATTTCTGAGAGTTTTTAGGATCCTATATTGTGATTGATATTGCCGGTGATTTTTCACCCGCTTACATTTTTTGAGAAGTTTTCTTCTGTCCTTTATTGATATTGCCAGTTATTTCTACAATGGGCAAGCCCAGATCCAATGCCTCAGAAGATCTCTCCTGGGAAGAAGAGAAAATAGAAACCTACAATGCCAAGCAGCTCAAATATTTTTGCAAGCAATTCACAGTCCCTATCACAGGTCTCACTAGAAGGGAGGAGTATTACAAGGCGCTGAAGGCCTGGCTAGAAGCCAGGGATGCCCCTAAGGATCTAGGAGAGCTTGTGGAGGGAGGAGAGCAGCAGGGCGATGTAGTAGACTTAGTAGGAGATCCAGCCCTTTCCAACCCGGGCTCTAGTGTGTCCGCTAAGGGTCTGTCCCCAGAAGAGCTGGAGGACAGGGAGAGAGATAGGCGGCATAATATGGAGATGGCTAAGCTTAAAATGGATGGTCACCGGGACCTAGAGAACAAGAAGTTAGAAATTGAGATTATGAGGATGAAGCTTGAGCATGAGAGAGTATTGAGGGAGTTGGAGATTAAAGCTAAGAGCATGGAAATCTCCCCTCTGGTGGCAGCGTACCTGTAGTGCACCCTGAGAGTAGGGTGTATATACCCAAGGAGGTTATTAAAGATTTCCACAAAAGTGAAGATATTGGGCAATGGTTTGCCGCTTATGAATTAGCCATGGTGTCCCACCGGGTCCCTGAGAAGGATTGGGGAGCGGGGTTGTGGGGACGCTTTGTGAGTGAGGGGAGGGATACCTTGTTGGACCTGCCCCCAGAAAGTAGGATGGTTTATGCCCACATGAAGGAAGCGTTGATGACCTGCTATGGTTTGACCCCTGAGATGTATAGACAGAGGTTTAGGGTCTGTAATAAGCTAGAGGGTACCACGTGGGTTGAATATGTGTCCTTTTTTTGCAGAGCCATGGAACGCTGGGTAAAAGGTAGCAAAGTAGAAACTTTTGCACAGTTTTATGATTTGATTGCATGGGAGCATTTATCTAGTAATTGTTTTCCTGAGCTACGCCAGCACCTAATTGATTGCAAGCTGACTAACCCTAGAAAGCTTGCTGAGGAGGCGGACCGCTGGGTGAGCACCCGGGTCCGCAAGGGTCCAGTGGGAGACGTCGCCAAAGGTGGGCAGGGTCCCCAGCAGAGGAGTGGGGGGACAAGGGTCAACAGAGGGAGTTCCACCGAGGGCCCCAAAGTAATCCCCCAGGGAACCAAGCAGTGGTGTCCCAGCCCCCCAAGAAAGGAGGACCGGGCCCCCAACAGGTAGGCCTGTTCCCAGGGGGCCCCCACGTGTTACAACTGTGGTCAAGTGGGCCACAGATATTTTGATCCCCAGTGCCCCCAAAGGGGGTCAGTGCACCCCCGTGCACCACCCCGCCAGATTGCTAGTGTAGCCCTGGGAGAGGAGGAGATGGGTGCCCAAGAGGGGTGGGATCCCGTAGAATTGACCCTTGTCTCATTAGGGGACTTTGAGATGGTCCCCAAGCCTGCACTGCCTGCTAACACTAAAAAATACAGGCAGTGGGTGACCATCAATGGCCATAGGGTGGAGGCTCTAAGAGACACAGGGGCCAGTGTAACTGCTGTCAGCTCCCGGTTGGTGTCCAAAGAGCAGGTTGTCCCCCATGCATTCTACCCAGTAGTGTCCGCAGACAACTCAGAGAGCCAATGTGAGGTGGCTCAGGTTCCCTTTGAGTGGGGGGGGTCTCAGGAACTCTTCAGGTAGCTGTGAGGCCCGCCATGCCTGTAGACTGTCTGCTGGGCAATGATTTAGAGGACTCCCCGTGGGCTACGGTGGAGAGGAAGGCTCACTTAGAGATGTTGGGTCTGCCTGAGTGGGCGTGTGCTACCACTCGGTCCATGGCAGCCAAGGAGGGTGTTGAAAAGGATTTGGAGCCTGAGAGTAGGGCCCAGATCCCTGCCTTAGAGAGAAGGGGCAGGGGGTGCGGGAAGCCGGCCCCCTTGGTTCTCACGGCCCAGGAAGGAGCAGACCCTGAGGGGGATGCCCTGGAGCCTACCGGGGAGCAGATCACCGAACTGGGGGACCTGCCTGAGCTGACCCATTGGCAGCAGGAAGGGGGACCCACCAGGGAGGAATTTTGTGAGCAGCAGAGAGTTTGCCCCTCTCTTGAGGGTATGCGGCGACAGGCTGCAGCCCAGGCAGAAGGTGACATGTCTGGTTCACATCTGATTTATTGGGAGAACAGTCTCCTGTATAGTGAGCCTAAGGTTGCTGAGCCAGGGTCAGCCCGTGTGCTGGTGGTACCCGAGTGCTTCAGAACCTTCCTACTGGGGTTGGCTCATGACATTCCATTGGCAGGACATCTGGGGCAGACCAAGACCTTTGAGAGGCTGGCCGCCCACTTTTATTGGCCCCAGATGCACAAGAGTTCAGACTCTCATTGCAGGACCTGTGAGACTTGCCAGGCAAGTGGGAAGAGTGGGGGAAGATCAAGGCCCCACTCCAGCCCTTTCCAGTTGTGAGTACCCCATTCGAGCGAGTGGGCATTGACATTGTGGGGCCTCTGGACCCCAAGACAGCCATGGGCAACAGGTTCATCCTGGTCTTGGTGGACCATGCCACCCGGTACCCTGAAGCCATCCCGCTCAGGACAGTGACGGCCCCCGTGGTGGGACGTGCACTGATGGGGATTTTCTCCCGTGTGGGATTCCCCAGAGAGGTGGTGTCTGACAGGGGGACCAACTTCATCTCCCAGTACATGAAGTCTCTGTGGAAGGAGTGTGGGGTAACGTATAAGTTCACCACTCCTTACCACCCCCAAGGTAATGGCCTGGTTGAAAGGTTCAACCGGACCTTGAAGGGCATGATCATGGGCCTAGAAGAGCCCCTGAGGCGTAAGTGGGACGTCCTCTTGCCATGCCTGTTGTTTGCCTACCGTGAGGTGCCACAGAAGTCCTTAGGGTTCAGTCCCTTTGAACTCCTCTATGGCCACCCGGTTAGAGGACCTCTGAGTCTGGTCAAGGAAGGCTGGGAGCAATCTCCCAGGAAACCTCCCCAAGATGTATTTAGCTACATGTTGGCCTTCAGGAACCAGACTCGGCGTTTCAGAAAAATTGCTGAGGCAAATCTGGAAGCCAGCCAAGAAGAAATGAAACGTTGGCACGACCAGAATGCCACTCTGGTCGAATTTCAACCTGGTCAGAAGGTTTGGGTACTGGCCCCAGTGGAGCCTTGTGCGCTCCAAGATAAGTGGACCGGTCCCTTTGAGGTGGTGGAGCGCAAAAGTCCAGTTACCTACTTGGTGGACTTTCAGTCTCCCAGGAACCCCTTGCGGGTCCTGCATGTGAACCGCCTACAGCCCCACTTTGAGAGGTCTGAAGTGGGCATGCTTCTTGCCACAGATGATGGGGTTAAGGAGGAGAGTGAGCCTCTCCCTGACCTCCTGTGTGCTGAAGAGAAGGATGGGTCAGTGGAGGGTGTGATCCTCTCCACCACACTGACCCCTGAGCAGCAGAGAGATTGTCACCACCTGTTGGGGCAATTTTCTGATTTGTTCTCCCTGGTACCTGGTGTCACTGATTGGTGCGTCCATGAGGTGGATACCGGGGACAGTTCTCCTGTCAAGCACAAGGCTTACAGGTTAATTGACAGGGTCAGGGCTTGCATTAAGGAGGAGGTCTCCAAAATGTTCGCCCTAGGGGTGGTTGAGTCCTCTAGCAGCCCCTGGTCCAGCCCCGTGGTCTTGGTACCAAAAGCTGCGACGCCTGGTGCCACTCCTGAACTTAGGTTCTGTGTGGACTACCGAGGTCTCAATTCGGTCACCAAGACCGACGCGCACCCCATCCCCAGAGCTGATGAGCTCATAGACCGGTTAGGGGCTGCCCGGTACCTCAGCACGTTTGATCTGACGTCTGGGTACTGGCAGATCGCCTTAACTGATGGGGCAAAGGAGAGGCCAGCATTCTCCACACCAGATGGGCACTACCAGTTCCGTGTGATGCCCTTTTGGATGAAGAATGCCCCTGCCACCTTCCAGAGATTGGTCAACCAGGTGTTGGTTGGGCTGGAGGCTTTCAGTGCCGCCTACCTGGATGACATTGCAGTGTTTAGTTCCTCCTGGGAGGACCACTTGCGCCACCTCTGGGAAGTGTTGATGGCGCTGTGCAGAGCAGGCCTCACAATCAAGGCCAGTAAGTGCCAGATTGGGCAGGGTTCTGTGGTGTACTTGGGACACCAGGTGGGGAGCGGCCAGGTGGCGCCCCTGCAGCCCAAGATTGAAACCATCCTGGCTTGGGAGCCCCCAAGGACCCAGACCCAGGTGAGGGCCTTCTTAGGACTCACGGGTTATTACAGGAGGTTTGTCAAGGGGTATGGCAACATTGTTGCACCCTTGACTGAGCTGACTTCCAAGAAGCGGCCAAAGATTGTGAACTGGACTGACACCTGTCAGAAAGCCTTTGATGCCCTCAAAACTGCTATGTGTACAGCACCCGTACTCCAGGCGCCCAATTTTGCTAAGGAATTTGTTGTCCAGACAGACGCTTCAGAGCATGGGGTGGGGGCCGTTCTGTCACAGATAAATGAGGAGGGACTAGACCAACCTGTAGCCTTCATCAGTAGGAGGTTATTTCCACGGGAACAGAGGTGGAGTGCAATTGAGCGTGAGGCATTTGCTGTGGTCTGGGCACTGAAGAAGCTGAGACCATACCTGTTTGGGACTCACTTCCGGGTTCAGACAGACCACAGGCCCCTCAGATGTCTGATGCAGATGAGGGGTGAGAATCCCAAGTTGTTGAGGTGGTCCATTTCCCTACAGGGTATGGACTTCACGGTGGAACACCGCCCTGGTACAGAACACGCCAATGCTGATGGTCTGTCCAGATTTTTCCGCCTTAGCGATGAGAACTTCCAAGGGGATGGGTAGTTCTCCCCACATTTCAGCTGGAGGGGACGTGTGTTAGACCTGGCACCATTGGCGTGGGTCTCCCTTCCATTTTTCGCTGTTGTCTCCTCTGTTTTACTGGTGTTAGATGCTCTGGGCGCTGTGCCACTGCCATTCAGTGTCACAGCGCGAATGCTCCCTGTGTAAATATGTCTATGTGAATTGGTATACCCCTGATTGGCTTATTTGGTTTACCTGTTAGTCCCTAGTAGTGTGGCCTATGTGTGCCCAGGGCTGGTAAACCAAATGCTGCTGGTGGGCCTGCAGCACTGATGTGTGCCACCCACAGAAGCAGCTTGTAAAGTGTGTCTCAGACCTGCCACTGCAGTGTCTGTGTGCAGTCCAGAACTGCCATCTTGGCTGTGAAGTGCACTCACTTCCCAGCCCCTGAACCTTCCCTTGGCATCCTGTAAGTCACCCCTATGGTAGGGTGCCTTGTATGTGTAAGGCAGGACATGCCTTGGTGTGTGTAGCATGTCCTGGTAGTGAATTATGCCCCTTTTCGTTTTTCACTACTGTAAGGCTACCTGTCCCTCATAGGCTAGAATGGGCAGTTTGACTATTACATTCTATAGTCCTAACTGACCCCAGGAACATGGTAGAAAAACGAATTTAGTATGCCTGAGCTCAGAATATTACAATACATCTTTTAGTGAAGTTTATTTTTATATTCTGTGTTTGAAAATACCACTTTTAGAAAGTAGGTATTTTCTTGCCTAAGCCTTCCAGTGTGCTCTGCCGTTATGTGTATTGGCTGTCTGGGTTTAGATGGACAGGACAGGCTGAGTCAGACCTGGGTTGAATAGAGAGATCTGCATTTAGAGTGTGGGGAGGGGTGGCTCCTTGACCTGAATAGGGCTGTGCCTGGCAAGGTGAATGCTGGCTCCACCTCCCACTGTGTGTCTGCTAGCAGACCCCCTCTTCCTGAAAGGAAGGATGCAGCCTGGTAAACAAAGTGCTCCAGGCCTGAGCAGAACTGGTTCTGGCTAGGTTCAGTGACTGGTAGCTTCAAGGATCAAAGGCTTTTGGGGTATAAATATCTGTGCTCAAGCCCCTACATTTTGTATTGCTTTTGGATCTGGAGAGGAAACTCTGTCCGTGCCACTGGAGGAATCTGCAGGAAGTGACTGTCCCTGTGCTGTGTGTTGTTTCTTGCACTGGCCTGCAGCAGTGACCACTGGACCTTGAAGAAGAGGAAAAGGAACTCTTGAGATAACTTTTATTTTTGTACAGCAATCCCCCAAGGGCTAGGAAAAGAGCTAGCCTCCTGCTGGAGTCTCAGGCACATCAGACTCCACCACCAACCTCCTGCTTCCTCCCTGCGAGGACTGCTATCTGCTGAGGAGGCTCCTGTGAGTTCCAGGGCCTCTAGTCTGCATCAGAGAAAAGAGGGTAAGAAATCGACGCTAACGCATCTTTGCGGGCCGCTGCAGTCGAGAGCGCTGGGAAAATCATCGCGCTACTGCCGCCGAGGGCCCGCAACCCGAAACCATCGCTGACGCCCCTTTGCGAGCCGCTGCAGCCGAGACGCGCTGGAAAGATCATCGCGCTGCTGTCGCCGCGCACTCGCAACCCTGAAAGAAATCATCGCTTCGAGACATCGCAGTGCGGACGCCGTGCGTTCGCCACTTTGATCGCATCGCACCGAATTTCGTCGCTCCCTCGCGGAGCCTCTTCTTCGCATCGCAACACGATCGCACAGCGCAACAGGATCACCGCATCGACTTCTCCCACGCGGCAAGAAAGTCATCGCATCGGCGGTCCAGCGTGCAGAAGTTTGTCGCATCGTCTCCGCACGCATCCCGCAGATCGGCGCATCAATCTCCCTTGCGGCAAGGATTTCAACGCATCGCCGGCCTCGCGTGCCGAGAATCATCGCTACAGCTTATTTGCGACACTTTGTTGGTTTTGCTACTAAACCCAGGTACTTTGTGAAAGAAAGGGTCGCAGAGACCACTGCTTTGAACTTGAACCTTATTTTTGCAACCTTTGAACTATTTTTGACAGCCCTTCAACAGCTATCCTATTTTTGACAGTATTGTGGCTTTTACAGTTATTGGTCTTGTGATAAATCTGCCTTTATATAAAGATACTTATTTTTTATAATAACTACTTGTGTGGTGTCCCTTTGTAGTGTTCCTCACTGTGTTACTGTGTATGATCATAAATGCTTCACACCCTGCCTCTGAGATAAGCCTACCTGCTCGTGCTACGTTACCACAGGGTTGAGCAGGGGTATTAAAGAGGGTAGCCCTCTCACTCTGACTTAGGAAGAAGGGTCCCTACTTGGACAGTGGCCAGCCATTGCCAACTAGAGACCCCCATTTCTAACACCATGTGTGAAAAATGACAAAATAATGAATTAATACTATTAAAAATGTCCCACATTATGCCTCATAATGAGCTTTTTCTTGCCGAATAATTAAGTATATCCTGCCGCATAATTCCAGTGGGACTCAATCATCACGCTGTTTGTCATGATTAATTCTTTATCCCTGATATGCATCTATACAAAAAACAATCCTTGCTTGCTACTTTGTTTAAAAAAATTACCAAAGCCAACAGGACAGGCTTTGATGCGATAAAAAGCATTTGTGAATGCAAAGAATGTGAACAGCATTTGTAAAAGCCTGTGTTTACAAGCGTAGGCATATTAAAGCCAGAGATATTTGCTTAGCCCATGCGTTTTCATCTAAATGGATTGGTCGACCCTGCCTGTGTCTGAACGCTGCACTGCTATGGGTCCTCCAGATGCCTAAATGAAATTACAAGGTGGCCTCTGGCTCCTAAATCACCAGCTCTGCTCTTTCTCATATTCGTAGTAGCATTTTACAGAAGCAGTTCCCGCCAGAGCACTACCTTTTGTTTCTGGGGTGCTCGCAAAACGTCTTTCGTCCTGCAATATCACTGCTCTGTCACCGCGCCTGGAAAAGCCCCCGTGAGAAGGTTCCAGCTCAGTTAGCCTCTCTTCCTGCTCCCATTTAAAAAAACACAAAAATAAAGAAAAAACAGAACGGGTCCATTAGAAACACATTGTAGAATTAGAAAAAAGACTCAGTGAAATAATGGCCCGCGTCCCTTGCTAAATCACCCCTCACTGAAGGGCCACCATCAATCACTCCCCGTCATACCACATCCTCCAGATACTGGCCACCAATTACCTACTTCCTAACGTGTCGGAAATGCTTCCATTATCAGCAAGAAGGCCATTGATACGCCGACATTTGACTTGTTTGTGGTGGGTTTCCTAAATTTCTGACGCCCTCTGCCCCCCCGGGGCAGGCCCCTCCATCAGCCCACAAACAAGCACTGTTAATTGTTTTCGAAGATCGACGTGGTGGTACCTAGTGTGTTTATCTGTGGGACACCCGCAGTTGTCCAGCAAAGTGTGACAAATGGTGTTTGATCAAAAATAAACAAATGGTGTCTCCGAGTCTTCCTGTAAACAAGGGAGAGCCAACCGTGTGAATATTAGCGGTAACACCGACCATTGCGCATGCGCTTTTAAAAATAAGGGGTCGATTTTTATGCTTCTCCGGAGATGCTGCGAGGAAAACATTTTATTCAGCAACATCTTTAATTTTCAAGTTCAACAAATACGTGCAATGATCATTAACCAACTTCTTCCAGTTTAGGTAGAGGACCGGGCCTCGGTATCAACTAGTTTCTTCAAAATCGTATTGATAAGTGCATGACAGTGCTGGGAAGTAGAGGGAAGGGCACATTTTTCTTTAGTTGTTTGTTATGTGAATTAAGCTCAGAGAAAATAAGCATTGGCAAAGCCAGTAGGTCTGGCGTTGGCCACTAGCCTTTTGGCTTTGTCAATATTTATTTTGGTTTGCCCTGGATTTTATAAAAAAATCTTGCTGTGGAAGCTGCTGGGACCTTGCCAATATTAAAATGAAAAAAAGTTGAAAAAAAGCAAACTTATTTTAGGGCCACAAAAACACATATTAGTCCCTTACACTGTGAAAGAGCCAAGAGCCGTCACTCAGAGTGAAGTTAGGCAATGACTGAAGTGGGCTGACCAACTGCCCTATTCTGTTTGCAGTGGTCCAGTGGCGGCTGCTGCCAATCTAAAGTGGTGAGGTGACGGGAGGAGGCATGAGGGGTCTGGGTGTCTTACGCTTCTTTTCAAGGCATGTAATCAACAGGGACGCTCAGTACACAGCACAACATATTAACTGAGATATAAAATTAAAAAGAGGAACGAAAACGTAACAATTTCTCCGTGTGAGATTCTCCAGCCCACTTGCACAAAAAATCGGATAACTAGTAAATAAGAAAAGCAACAATATGATTCGAGGGAACATTAAGGCTTACAATCAGTGCCATTGACATTTGGTTAATTATGCATTACTCACTGCATAGGAGCGGATGGCTTCAGACTCAAAGCCCCAGCCTTCAAATGCACCCTCTGGCTCTGAGGAAGCCCACACGTGTGCTCTGTTCTGTGCCCACTGGTACAGGCAGCAGGGTGCGCAGGTCAGAGGCATGGGGCCAGGACCAGGTGCGGAGAGATCCATGTCCGTAATGGGGAAGACGAAATTCTTTAAATAGAAAAGTATCTGGCTTTCTATTTAATGCCGGCAGCGCTCTGGGAACTACAGTCCTGCCTGCGCATCGTGTGCATGCACGCACCAAGCGCTCACACCATGCGTAAGCACGCCTGCCCACCACCAATCCAGGCTTTGCTTTCAGGCATTTTATAGTAAAAACTGCATGAGAGGAAAGCAAGGATTGGTTGGGTCAGGTAAACCGAACGCTCCGAAGGACACCAGAGGGGCCGAGCTGTATTCCCCTCTGGCTCCTTCACAGAGCATATGTTCAAGGCCTAAAGCGCGCATGTTAGGTTGGCCCAGTAGCGGCCCGTGGTGGGAGTGCTGCCGGGCGCTGACGTGGGGCGGGGGGTAGTAAACTACGGATTACGGCCGATTAGAGGTAAGAAAACATATTAATAAATAAAACGAATTTCGTTGCGAGCGCTGCATTGCATTTGGCGATGCAGCGTGCGCAACGAAATTCGTTTTATTTATTTATATGTTTACTTACCTCTAATCGGCCGTAATCCGTAGTTTACTACCCCCCACCCTGCCCCTCCCCCGCCCCACGTCAGCGCCCGGCAGCACTCCCACCACGGGCCGCTACTGGGTTGGCCACAGTCCGAGGCCTGTCCAACGCAACAGGGGCACTGGACTTCAGGCGAGGCTCAGGCTGCATTGCCAGTCACTAGGATTGGCCACGCCCTGCCTTAAACGGCACTGACAAGGGTGTACACTGTCGGACTTGGTATATTTTTAAATATTCAGTGGTGCCTCACTGCTGACTAGAGGGGGCCTTCGGAGTTAAGGGGGGCGGCGCTCCTACACCCTGAGGAGGAACTTCCGCTGCGGTGGTGGGCTGAAGAAAATTCTGAAGGAGGGAGGGAGCACACCGCCTTATATCCCAGCACTCAATTTGTCCCTATGCACCATGGTAAATGCAGTACATGATAACACGTAGTTCAGCAGTAGTCTTTCGTTTTTCACCCTTGTTGGTGCAGCCTGCGCTGTGTAACTCTACTCATGTGTTTCTGGATTCATTCCTTCATCAGTACTGAACTTCTGTTTGAAAAGACTCCCATAAGCCACTGAGCTGACAAGCTTGTGTTGATGCACCTGCACCCAGTGAGTGGTACAGAGACCTGAGAATATAGTAATATAAATTAACGTTTATATGCATCCTATAAGTGGCATGCAATAAAACAGAATCAAGCCCGCTCACATCTACCAGGTGCTCTGCAGCTACTCGGCTTGGCTTGCATTACGGAAATACCAAGGGATGCATTTAATGAGCTGTGGAGGGGCACAGTTCTGTCTTGTACCACTGCTTCAGTCATTAGGAGAGTTAGCCTTACCTCTGTGTTTGGGTGGACATGGTTCTCCCTTTCATGGGGTGATGTGGCATGAGATTTAGCATCTTGAACATGTGTGGCAGACAACCATTTTTTAAGGCTCAACATCAAAGACTGTCTCCTGCGTGCTGACATTGCCAGGAATGATGATGGGGGGAAACATTTTGACAAAGCTTTCTGGAGCCTTTGAGGTGGTAATCATTTGCATACATAGCCCATGTATCTCTAAGGTTCTATGGGTGTTTATATCAGGTTTACCTGTTATCCCAGATTGATCAGTAGGTTACACCTCAAAGAGGCAACAATTCACCATACATTTGAAGGGAGGGCTGAGTGACCAGTAGCCTTCCTGTGGCGGGGGCGGAGTCTTGTGCACTGATCCAGCTGCTTCACCTTTGAATACCATAACTGCGCTCAAATTAACAACTTTCCCTATACTGACCCACCACTAATCCTTTGAGTTCCGGAGTAACGTGCTACTCGCCGAAAAGCGATTCAATGCCTCGTCAGGGGTAGTAAGCACTATATAAATACAATTACAATTGCAACTTCTGAAAGGTCTGCGGGGCTCTGTGGGAAAATCTGCCACGTTTGATGGTCCATGGTTATCTGTGGACTGAGCGCCATGTTTGGGCACAATCCTTTAAAATGTGGCAGACTCTGCCAGACTAAATTAGAGTTCAAGAGGTCAAAACCTGACAGGTGACATAGTATGGGGTAATCAAGTAGTCCAGATAGCAAGGAACATGACTCTAGTAATGCACCAAGGCTCTTAAACTGATTGTATTTTGAAGTGAATTGTGATAATGTTTAAGCTGAAAATTGTTTTTGTAATAAATGTGACCCCCGAAGAGGTTCTTCTCTAAACCACAACTGACTTTGTGCAGGGACTATTTGTTTTGAGGTGAAACTTTTGTCACTCGCTGCGTCCTGCACTTATAGAGCACGGTTACTGGAAGTGAGAAGTTGGGATGTGACTGAAAGTGAGGAATACAGGTAAAAAGGAATCAGCTGGTGTCAGCATTTGGGAGACAACGCACCCATGTTGCAGTCCTGATGCAGAGGTGATGATACTGTAATGTGATTTTGTTAGAAATTAGAGCTAGAGCGCTTTACAGGAGAAACAAAAGCTGCAGAGATTATTTTCTTTTAGGCACTGGGAAATTAGGTGATTTGCCCAGAGGCCATGAATCGAGTATGGTTCCAAATTCAGCAGCCCTAGCAGCAAAGCCTCATCTCCTCCTAATATTTTACTAATATAATCAGCGCCACTCGAATTTGGTAATTTTACTGTAGTTGAATTTTGCACATAATTAAGGATTTGCCGCATTTGACACATACTCCATCATCTGCTGCCAGTGATGGCTGGCATGTCCTTAGGGTGGTGGGCGGGTGACATACAAAAATATAAATACATTACATTAAATAAAACACACTTACCTACCTGCAACGAGCGCTACGTCCTCAATCGTCTTCTCTCCTCAAGGTAGGCTCCCAAGCCAATCCTAGCCTGCGCTCATGCTGTTAGCTATCATGAGAGCAGCGCCTTGATTGGAGGGAGCGGCCCGTCTCAGCGCTCCACAGCGCACTGGAGGCTTACACTTACTCTGAACCCAGCTGTCTTATGACAGCTGGGTTGAGAGGTTTAAAGGGCACATGTCTGGCTGGCCGTCGCAATACGGCCGGCCAAAGAGACATGCGCACTTTAAACAAGTGCAAAGGCAGCCCACCCTCCTCGCTGCTGCTGCCATTCAGCAGGCCCCGCCCCATCATGACACTCCGTTTGGGACTGGGTAACGAAAAATAAAATGGTAATGAATTAACTTCATTACCATTTTCTTTTTCGTCCCTGGGGGCAATTCAGTGGGGAGACGCTCTTCCGCTACAATGGAGAAGCCGCCCCAGTCTGCTGCATAATCTGCAGATTTTAACAAAAAAAAAATTCTAGCTGAAACAGATCAAAATTTAATAGAAATGTGGGAACCCGTGTTGCTGTGCAATGGAATGCCTTTAGCAGAGGTTGATCAGTCCCCTTTATGTTAAATATTGCATTTTGGTTACACTGGTGCTAATGGGGTGAAACCTTTGCCCAGCATTAACTTGTGTAAAAACCCCAATTACGGAAGTAATACTATCCCAGAATGGGCCACATTGCGCAACATAATTTGTCTTTTCTTTCCACATAATTTTGTCAACGCTTCAGCATAATTTAGTTCTTCCCTGCCGCATAATTCTAGTGAACCTGAATATTATGTGTACTAACAGAAAAGCACCCTCCCCCCCACGTCACTCACTGGCCTGTATTGAATGTACATCAGAACAGGACTGTGTGAAATAAAATAAATAAATACTCGAATTGCTTATTACCCGTGAGGTATCTAGGCGCTGTCCAAAGGCATGAGATTTGCAAGTGATTTATCCAGAGTCACATGATGTTGAGCCGACGCCGAGACTCAAGACTCGAGCCCCAATTCCGAAGTTGGCAGCTCTGACCGTTATGCCATATATTCTCCCTTGGGCACGGGTTAATGTCAGAGATGTTTTAAGGCATGAGCGAAGTGGCCAATTGCTAAGGACCCCCACCTGCCATAGGGGCCCCCTGGAAAAGTAAGAGGGACAGTTGAAATTACTGCATAATAACCGTGCTCATAAAAAACTGCTTATTTTTCTAATGAGACAGCGGAGCATTTTTAACAGAAATCTGAGGGCAAATGTACTATTATGTAATGCAACGGTATCTCTGTGTTGTGTGAAAGGGAGAGACCAGGACAGAACCATGTCTACTAAGATATGGTACTGCTGCGCTCTTCTCACACACACCTCTGCACCATGGTGCAAGTAAAAGTATAAAAATCTAGGTCCAAGCTCAGAAAGAAATGGCTTCAACCAATGCTTGCTCAAGCTTTCTTTTGATACAATTTGCCTGGGAGGTGGAGCTTTGAGGTGCTTTGTGTGCCTCCTTTCTGAAGGTTTAACTTCTAATTCAATATTATTTAGCATCACAAGGGCTTCAATGAGCCGAAAAGAGGTGATAAATTCAAAGTTGTTCCCCACAGAAGGCTGAAAATATATCTTGCCCAGGGCCTCACAAATCCTTACGATGCGCCTACTGCCCACTCCAAATAAGCGCAAATCCAAGTTATCCAACACAAGGCAAGAGGCCTGGAAACAAACCCTAGCCCATCCCACTGTGCAGACGAAACAAAAACCGAACAGTAGTTATCAGTAATTAGGACCCAAAAATTATTCTTTAGCCTAACTTAAAATCCTACAATCATTGCCCCACCCGGAGTGACTGACTTATGTGCTAAAATCGAAAAATAGGCCACTCCGGGATTAGAGTCCCGGTTTCCCCGGGAGTAGAAAAGCATCCCTGCACGTGCACACGTGCACAGGCTGTATAGGCCTAGAACGTATACAGCCTTACAGTGTGTGGAAAACAAGATGCAAAGCTTCCGGGGCTCTCGAAAGTAGCTCAACCTAACCAGGAAAAAAACATACTGACATTCATAACAGGCGAACAATGAAAACCCTGAACAAAGCAGCAGCCCCCTGTATTTAGATTCAAAATAAATAGGTAGTTACTGTATCACGAACACTCAGTTGCTAAACCACTGGTTATCAAAGTACTGGGCACAGTCGCAGGAGCACGCCAGCTACTAGGAGATACATCTGAATGTGCAGGAGAAAGTTGAACATGTGTGATCACAAACTTGGTCGCCAGCAGTGCAACGAACTGTAAATGAGCAAACGAACTTGTAAAAAATACATTAATTAAAGAATACCACAAAAACTGGCCACAGTAATGGCCAAATGTAGATGAAAAGTTATGTAATTCACAATAAATTATCTCGTACACTAGGTACATGACTGAATCAAAGCAACCCTGAATGTCTACAATTATATCCATAGGAGGAAAGGTTTTTCAATGGTGCCTTGGTTAGGATCCCAGGCAGTTCTTAATTTGTAAAAAAAAAAAAAAAGTTCCAGGGCCCTCGTCAGGAGGTTACAGCAGCTTGCACCATCCATTGCCCCTGCCAGCGCTGCCAATGATGGCAGTACCAACACAATTACTAATCATCACACTCTTACAAGTGTGACAATTCAGCCTCCTCTAGGCCCCCAAAGCTATAGGAATGGCTTTGGCGGCAGTCAATAGTCATTTTTAGCAGCGCCACCATGTGGCAGACTGGTACAAGCCCCGTTGTTAACAATTCAGTGCCGGTGCTGAGCACCGTAAGCGACATACTAAAATTAAGCACTGATTGCTGGACTACAAAATTGGTCTGATTTAATCTCATTATGAAGGCCGCCTCGGTATGACCACGCGGTGCATGGCACTAGCCATCCTAGAAAAAATGATGCACCAAATGGTCTGCTTGACTTCCGGGACCAGTCGGATCGGACTAAATAAGACACTGCCAAGCAGGCCGATGGCACCCATGGAACTCCCTGCCTGCTACCAGGGTGACGGGCCATACTTACCGCTGTCACCTAGGGGAAATTTGGTGGCTTGTATTCACAGAACCTGCACAGCAGTTGCCACCGAAGTTTGTCACCACAGGAGAATTGGCTTGCCTTCCAGCCAACCTTTTTGCCTCCTGAAGGGCTTCGTCAGCGTTATCTGAACAATAGAGAGAGAACAAGCATTGGCATAGCCAATAGGTCTCGCCTTTGGGGCCTTATAAGTGTTTAGCCAGAGCTATTGACTTTGCAAATGTCTTCAAGCTGTGCTGTAGAGAAGTGTGGCTGCTGTGCGGCATGCTGAAAAGTTATAATAAAAAAGTGTCAGAAGCATTTTTGTTACTTTATATATGACCAAGAAGGCATTATGTAAAACTGAACGACCATATTAAAAAAAGTATTTACAATAAAACATTTCCTCAGTTTTCTTTTGTTCTTGCAATGCTGCCTATTGCAATGGTTGTTTGTTAAAGCTTTTTTTTTGAGGGGGCATTAACAATCGGAGGGTGAAGGTTGGGAACTAGTACCTGTATTATAACACTAGCAGCGGCCAGACGCTAGGGGAGAATCAACAGATGCCAGATTCCGAGAGCAGGCTGAGGTGGTGCTGAGTGATGCTGAGGTGGTAGTGGTGGTGGTGGTGACTGTTGCGGAGACGATGCTGAGGTGATGCTGAATGATACTCAGGTGTTGCTGAGTGATACTGCTGTGGTGCTGAGTGATGCTGGTGGTGCTGAGTGATATTGTCTTGGCGCTGAGTGATGCTGTGGTGGTGCTGAGTGATATTGTCTTGGCGCTGAGTGATACTGTGGCGGCGCTGAGTGATGCTGTGGCGGCGCTGAGTGATGCTGTGGCGGCGCAGAGTGATGCTGTGGTGGCCCTGAGTGATGCTGTGGTGGTGGTGAGCGATGCTGTGGCGGTGCTCAGCGATGCAGTGGCGGTGCTGAGCGATGCTGTGGTGGTGCTGAGCGATGCTGTGGTGGCGCTGAGTGATGCTGTGGTGGCGCTGAGTGATGCTGTTGTGGTGCTGAGCGATGCTGTGGTGGCGCTGAGCGATGCTGTGGTGGCGCTGAGCGATGCTGTGGTGGTGCTGAGCGCTGCTGTGGTGGTGCTGAGTGATGCTGTGGTGGTGCTGAGCGATGCTGTGGTGGTGCTGAGTCATCATGTGGTGGTGCTGAGTCATCCTGTGGTGGTGCTGAGTCATCCTGTGGTGGTGCTGAGTGATGATGTGGTGTCGCTGAGTAAAGCTATGGTGGTGCTGAGTGATGCTGTGGTGGCGCGGAGTGATGTTGTGGTGGCGCTGAGTGATGCTGTTGAGGCGCTAAGTGATGCTGTGGTTGTGCTGAGTAATGCTGTGGTTGTGCTGAGTGATGCTGTGGTTGCACTGAGTGATGCTGTGGTTGCACTGAGTGATGCTGTGATGGCGTTGAGTGATGCTGTGATGGCGTTGAGAGATGTTGTGTTGGTGCTGAGTGATGCTGTGCTGGCTCTGATTGATGCTGTGCTGGCTCTGATTGATGCTGTGGTTGCGCTGAGTGATGCTGTGGTGTTGCCGAGTGAGAGATAGAGTGAAGATATAATGCCCAATTAGAGAGGGTGGTGAGAGAGAAAGAGAGAGAAAGGGTGTACATAGAATAAAGAGTGGAGCGGGATAGAGAGAGAGAAAGAAGGGGAGAGAGAGTGAATGAAGGAGTTTGAAAGAGAAACAGATAAAGGGGTGAGAGAGAATGAAAGGCTAAAAAAGATAGAGAGGGGAGAGTTAATTAAGTAGAGAGAGAATTAGAGAGGGGAGAGAGAGAGAAGGAGAAAGACAATAAGAGTGGGGGGTGTGGTGTTTAAATAGAGTGAAGAAGTGACGCGGAAAAAGTAACCTTAAATATAGCTTTGTGCTTTGCGCGAATAAATATTAAAAAAAAAAACAGTGAGAGACAAAAATACTGGTAATTAGGCTGTGACTCCCAATATAAAACAAATAGCGATATAAGGTGAAATCAACCCACCGAAGCAATATTTCTAACTAGACAAAAAAAAGCTTGCATTTCAATGCTAATCGCTGTTGTTTTTCATGTGACTGTAGTCCAGGGCCCTCAGTTGGTAATGTGAGCTGCTGCTGCGATTGAAACATCAGAGTCCAGAGAGTTAATGAGCCATGACGAGGAAATGAGGAAGAAATAGGAAACCCAGATGGCAGCTGCGCGTGCACGCCCATCGTGAACGCAAGCTGGTCGCCAGCCGAAAGCCAGTGTTTGCACTTCCAAAACCCACTTACTAAAACTCTCGGCCAGACCAGCGCAAGCGCTGGTGCAGGCCGAGACCTAAAAACAGAAGGCCACCTGGCTGGGCATGGAACCCCAGCAGGGAGAGAGGTGGCAGGATCAATGACGGGGGGATGGCTGTGGGACGATGGGACCAAAGAAGTCTAAGGTTGTCCACAATGCGCCCTACTTTCTTCCGCCCAGTGAGCCCGCTTGCCCCCGCCGAAGTGACAATCAGTTGGGGCACTATCTAAGTTAAATATGTTTTAAAACTTCTCCTAAGGGCACATCCCTCCATGCAGGAACTGCCACTTTTCCAATGTCCAAGGCACTGCATGATTTTGCTATGTGTCTTCTTGTTATTACTAATGCCAAGCCAAAAATCTGTTGCCTTTTTCCTTTTATTGTTTCTTGGTACTAGCCCCGATAAGTACACTCCCGGCTTTGTCTCACTCACTGTGCCTATTAAATAAGGTCTCTGGCTCTGTTCCAATAGTCTGCTATTATTTGATATTACCACGTCGTATGTACAAAGCCAGCACCTGGATCTGAACACCTGGGTCACCAGGAAGAGACACTAGGATATTTCCTATTCTATCTGTTTGAAGTCAGTTGGGTCCCATGCAAAAAAGTAAATTGTAGCAATTTTAATCTCTCTTATTTCGAGAAACCTTAGTTGTGCTTTGCAGTATCCTGACCCACTCATCAGTGCCCAGGTCTCTCTTATTTTTTGACCACCTCTCACTCAACTCATTCAGGTTCTCCGTAGTGCCTCTAGCAAGGGTTTTGTATAACAAGGTCACTACTTTTTGCCCATCCTCCAGTGTCAACAACACCTTCCGTAGTAGTTAAACCATGCTGTTTGGCCACAGACTAAATGTACCATCCCCACTATTAGTCAGTTAGAAATTGCTGCTTCAGAATCTCAAATGTTTGCATTAGTTCCTAAAATGTTTGCAACCTTGCTGTTCCATATGTCCCCCATTTTCCCAATCACCACATGTTCCCAAATCTCTAACTCACATTCTTGTATGCAAATATCCTTTGCAGTGGTCTTCTTCTTGTAGCACCCCCAGTAATATCAGAGCTGCCATAGTAGGAGCGAGACCAGTGTGAACCACTGTTAAATAAATGAGAAACATTCTAGGCATATAATGATATAATATATGAGTGATGTTTGATACTTGGATGTGTCTGTGGCCCTTCTGAGTCCTCATGGTGTTCTCTAGGGGTCCCATCAGCAAAGGGAAATTCGTGAGGCGAGAGTGCATCCCAGCAATGTCCCTCTTACCGCTGTGTATGGTTGGGATATCTTTCATACTGTTCAGTCCTTGGCAGAACACGACAGCAAGATTCATTTTAATTTATTTAAGTAATTTTAATTAGGCTCTGGAGACATTTATGCTACACGGGTATAATCTCAAGTAATGGAGAGTAATTACAGTACCAGTAGGTATATATATATATATTTCGCTGTGTTTGCAGTCCGTGATTGCACGGAGAGACTTTCTCATTGTAGCAGAGTCTCCGATGACATTAGAGCCTGGATCATGCGGTGAGACGTTTGGGGGGGCCAAGGAGAGATGCTTAAAGCCGCAAGGACACCAAAAGATTATTTTAAACTGCACCTATTAACACTTTACTCGGATCGCCAGCACTCACTAAGGGTTACAAAGGGGTGACAATGCAGCGCTTACCTGATGGCCGGGATGGTGCCTTCTGGGAGTCGTGGTCTGCTGAAGGAGGCCACGTCACAGCGCGCGAGAAAATTCACCTCAGCTGGGCTTCCACCAATGGGAGCAAGATGGAACATTTGTAAAGTGGCTGGTGTCAGTGTTTGGTTATTGGCATATGATTAAGGCACACATGCCGAAACGCGTCATGCCTCTTGTTGCTGCATTAAAGCTGGTCTGCTTGGTCCCCCGCTGTGTCCCTCCGGTTCTTTCCTTGGTGGGGAGGAATCTCTTTTGGATATATATATATATATATACATATATATATATATATATATATATATATATATATATATATATATATATATATATGCAAAAAGAAGCAGAGAACTCTGAGTAGTTCTCAAGTTTAGGTGGAAAGCAGCTCCAGTATAGAGCACTCTCAACACCAGCAACACTCTAAATTTGCTCACCTCAAATGTCTGCTTTTCTATCAAAGTTTTTAAGCATAGGATTGGCACAGTGCCATCCACGCCGAGATAGAAAGTCTTTTGCCATTTCGACAGCAAAGTCTTTAAGCATAGGATAGTGCTATCCATGCCGAGCTGTAAAATGGCCAAAGCCTTTTATCACTCCAGGCACAGTATTACAGCTTTGGATTGGTAAAATACCATCCATGCCAACCTGAAATGAATAAAAGCAACCCCTGACACGTGTTTCGCTCTCATTAGAGCTCTTCAGAGAGGTATAGCTTTGTCCAGACACAAGGGTGCATCCAGTAAAAGTCAAAACAAAACCCTTTCAGGCATAGAGTGATGCATAAATTATGCAAAAAAAGAAGCGGGGAACTCCGGGTAGTTCTCAAGTTTAGGTGGAAAGCAGCTGTAGTATAGAGCACCCTCAACACCAGCGACACTCTAAATTTGCTCACCTCAAATGTCTGCTTTTCTATCAAAGTTTTTAAGCGTAGGATTAGCACTGTTCCATCACGCGAGATAGAAAGGGACAAAGTCTTTTGCCATTTCAACAGCAAAATCTTTAAGCAAAGGATTAGCACTGGGCTATACATGCCAAGCTGTAAAATGATCAAAGCCTTTTACCACTCCAGGCACAGTATTACAGCTTTGGATTGGTAAAATACCATCCAAGCCAACCTGAAATGAATAAAAGCAACCCCTGATGCGTGTTTCGCTCTCATTAGAAAGAGGTGAAGGTGGAAAAAGTGTAGGCTCTAAGGTCGGTCACTGGATGTGGGCAACAGCCTGCAAACCTCGGAAGGTTATGGTTCAGAAGTGACACAAACAGGTCTACTTCCAGGGCTCCCATAATGATTTCACAGCCTGGAGCACACAGCAATCCAGCATCCAGCCACATGAATTTCTCAGGTGACCGAAGTACCAATCTGCTGTCGAGTTGGAAAGAGCAGGTAAGTATTTTATTGTGATCATAATATTGAAATTCAGTTGTTCTCACATAGGTCTCGCAAATGTACTGTGAGGATTTCTGACCAGGATTTGAGTCCTATTTATGTTGCTGACTGCCAAATTGTTGAGCGTCATTCAGAAAATGCAGCAATAGACCCCTGTTTTACCAAGTTCTTGCAGTTAAAGGTGCCTTTTAAATGTTGCATTGAGTTGAAGGTCCAGCTATTGCTGGTAAATAAGAACTTCAAATTTGTGCCTGAAACTGACTCATGTTGGACTTGATGATGATGTCCGCTGCCATCCCCAAAATAGTCTTGTTGGTCCAGGTTTCTTGAACTGCCAGGCACTAGTTAAGCTTGGTGCAGGTTTCTTGGTTGAGAAAGATATGGTCTGAATAAGAGAGGCCCCACCCCTGTGGTGGAGGAATGTGTTCTGGTGCTGAAGACATGCAATGGAGCAAACCCGAGAAAATGTCTTGGATGGAAACAGCTAGGCCAGTCACACCACTTCAAGTCATCAGAGGTAGAAAATATGATAGAATTACTTAATGCAACACCCTTCTTTTTAACCTATGACTATCTTGACATGAATGACCAATTACCTCAAGTGGATTCATGTGGTATGTACATATTCAGACTTCCTTCCTTGCAGAGCCCCTTGAGAGGAAGGTATACCCCCAGGTGACCCCCAGGTAGTGTGTGACTACCCCATCTGCAGGGGCATCTCTGCACCTCTGCAAAAACAGGCTGGTCTCCTTGCTTAGAAAGGTGGGTAAGTGGTTTCATAATGCCGTCCCACGTTTCAATGCTAAGCTTTCTCAAGCATGTGGACATTCGCGTCTGCATTTTATTTTGTAATATAGAGCATTTACCACAAACACACCCACCCAGTTCAGATCCAGGCTATGCACTATATCAATATTTTATGGCCGCAGTTATACTGCAGTGCAGGACAACAGAGAGGCTTGCAATCCTGTCTTAAATGACAACAGAATTAGAGGCTATTGAGTCACCTCCCTGCATTCTTACAGCCAATTCCAACCATGCAACCAATCAGATGCCTTTTTTCAAAGGCCACTGCTGCTTTCACCCTCTACAAATTCTCCGGATAGGCTATATCAGCTGCAAAGCCTGTGTGAAGACGCACCTTTCCAATACAGGTCATGACTATGTTGAAGCACTGATGCGCTATGTCAAATGGGATCAGGGTTGGGATTTCCGTCCTAAATGGTGCTTTGTTCCTTCGGGAATCTGCTCTATCAAATACCATCCCATATAACTCCATATTTCTCTCTTGTAGAAGAACTGCATACAGCGAAACACTCATGATGCTCTACCATTCAGAGTGAGTCACCAAGACCGACTCCAAGTGGCAGCTTCTGATTGGACATCAAATGTCCCCAAGCCAGTTTCTCAGACAAAAGCCTGGCAGTCTTGAAGTGGCAATGTAATGAATTTCAAGAAAGCTGACACCCTGCACTTAAAGCCATTGCACACCTCTTTAAAACCTACATACTGTGTAAACAATAGTGTGACTGCCAGCTACAAATCTACACCTTTAGTTTTTCGAACAACAAAATTACTAGTTACCTTACATTTTTACACTACTAATGGAGAGGACTGACCTGTAAACTTTGCTTACCCGATTCAGAGAAAGCAGGTATACCCAAACGATTCTTTATTTCATAGAGCCACCTAAGACTTCTGTGGCATTTCTTTCAAGCAAAAAAGGACAATATTTCATACTATTGAGTTTAAAATGTGTTTCTGTTACAGACGTGGATCAACTTCACCCGCTGTTCTCCATGGGCCTGATGTACGACCGTTTTTAGTGGTCGCAAATGGGTAGTCGGCCGGTTTGTGACTGCTAAAAAGGGTTGTAGCATGTACCAAAGCTATTTTGCGAGTCTGTAACCTGTTACCGAGTCACAAAATAGATTTTGCGAGTCGCTATTAGAAAGGGGCGTGCCAAGGGCATCCCTTCCTAATAGCGAGTCACTGGGGGATGTAAGATAGTTTGGCGACCACAGATGCGGTCGCAAAACAATCGCATTTACCACCAATTTCAACCTTGTGGTAAGCCCGTCACAAACAGGAAGGGGTGCCCAGGGGACCCCTGCCTCTTTGTTATTGGTAGCGAAAATGTTTTTTAAGAGCAGGCAGAGGTCCCACTGACCACTGCCTGCTCTTAAAAGATGAAACTGAAACATTTCATTTTTATTTTTGAAACGCATCCTGTTTTCCTTTATGGAAAAAGGGATGCATTTCAAAAAACAAAGTTGCTTTATTTAAAAAGAAAACACAGACATGGGGTCTACTTTCCCCGGGAGGCCACCATCCCTGTGTTATTGCCCATTCCCAATGGGTCGCAAATTGCGACCTGCCTCATGAATATTGATGAGGCAGGTCATTTGCTACTCCGTTGGGAATCGCAAAATGTGTGTGAGACACATTAGTACATTTCTTTTTGCGAGTCACTAAAATTCACAAATTGCTTGTCGCAAACGGAGATGGTCATACATCTGGCCCCATATCCCTTACGCAAATGGGGTTTGCATAGCAACAGGGCTCCACTTGATAATCATGTGCATTGGGTTCAAATTGGGCCTAAATTTAGACCGCCCAGTCTGCAACCTCTAGAGCTGCCTATACAGTCAAGCCACGTAATCACCAGAGATCCCTCCCACCGTCCCACTGCCAGAGGCAGCTTGAAAGGTATTCCACTAGAATACACTGATCCAGCGCTAACAATAAAAATAATTTCTCCTATTATGCTTTGGTCATCCAGGTGCAATTATTTCTCTAAAACACACACTATATCCATATGACGGTGGGGCCCATAACACCGCATATATATTCACTTACTCATTTGTTCCCTGGATTTCCTCCGTCAATGTACCTAGGAGAAAAACGACTCGCTGGAAGGAGACGGGATACCTCTTTTATAATGACACAGTATTTCTCATTTGCTTTTAAGGTATTCCGCTCATTGGTCGATGGACCAACTAGTAGGAATCAGTTGATGGTGATTAAGACCAGCTCAATCACAATGAACTCTTTTACCATTTCATTATTAATCATTATGCTAAAGAAAATCACTGAGTCATTTGTTTAAAGAATAATAAAGTTTATATAAAGTTTGAATGCATGAAATTTAGATTAATCTTAATTATTCAGCTCATTGCATTTATCATCAATATAAGAATGGTTTGAAATTGCATGGCACTTTTATTAGACGGAAAAACGAAGTTATCATTCTAAGAACTCTATAGATCAACCTATCTATCTCTCTGGGAAATCCTAATAATTCTAATAAAATCTATCAAATAAAAGTTCTCCTAAAGCAGCATTTTTATACTCAACTGGAAAAGGAAAATAACAGCAGCAGCATCAGCTCGTCAGCATCAGCAACCGCAAACTCTCCCATCTACAGAATCAAACTTCTTCAGCATCTCCCGCAGCATCCCGCAGCATTCTACTCCAGCATTCTAACCCCTCCCACCAAGAGTAGGTCTTCTTATACCCTAATTCTAGCTTACAGCATAAAATGTTTCTTCTTACATGGCGCGATTCATTCTCATTGGTCAAAAACTCAGGTCCATATACATTTTAATCAAACTTCCTGGTCTTAACCAGTTCCGTGTGGAATGTCCATGCAAGCATCGTTTCCCACAGTTCATGCACTTGCTCATCCGTTTCGATCAGTCCAAATTGTATCTTTTTCTGCTACATTTTGTATAACACAGTTCCTTCTATTGATTCAACCAGGCTTCTCACGCTTCTTGCTGATCATCTTGGCACACATCTGCTCAGAAGGGTCACAGCAGCCTTGACCATACTTTCATCTTAGCCTCTCGGCATCAGCACGTGATCATCCCTTTTCCACAGCCTCTCTCCTCTATCACATGGTCTCATCCGCTCATGCGCACTCTAGTAACTCGCGGCCATTTTATATTGCTGCTCGGCAGGCCTAAGCGCACTATTTTCAAAGATAAACAAAATATTATTAAAACAAAGAAATATAAACCCTTTCGTTTCCCTCCCGTCTTTCTACGTACCCCAATTAGGTATTACCTGGCAGAAGCAACATATAAAGCTGTCCCTTACTTACCATCGCTTTATTTTGCAACCACACGTTTTATTTAAAAGCACAAATCATGCATTTATTATTAAATTAGTACGCAAATATTATTTTATGTTAGAAACGTAAACAATTATAAGTCAATTAATTTGCACACTGAATTGCGTGTTGCCATTAACCCTTTACATACATTGTTGGTTATTTACTTAATCGAACATGTTTATTAATATTGTACGAAAATATTAGGAGGTTAAAATTTTTACATTTACCCTGCTCCATCAACTCCCCCTTTGGTGATTTTTAATATCACCACAAAAACCCAAGTTATACAATTTTCTCAGACAGCATATATCTTTTATCCATTTGCTTTTGTTAGTTTATACTTCTGTATCCCTTTCAACTTGTTTCTTCGTTTTCTTGTACATGTTCTCTTTTATTTCTTCTAACTCTATTTCACCTATTTCTCTCTCTCTTTCCTTGTTTATCATGTTTTCTTTTTCTATCTTATTCTGCCTTCTTCTTCTCTTTATACATGTTACTGCAAGCTTCAGTACTAATATTATTATTATTATCATGGTTGATATTATTATAACTTTCCCTATTATTAATCCACTCATTCTTGTTAACCAATTTGTTACAGAAGAAAACCCTTTACCAAGTTTTCCCCACACACTTTCAACCTCCAGTGGAACAAGTTCTTTGTGCAAATTTGTAATATTTGTTATATACTTCTGTATATTTTCGCTTTTATCTGGAATGTAAGTGCAACAATGTTGGACTTTCAGCATTCCACAGACTCCGCCCTCTTTTTCCAAAAGAATGTCAAGGGCAAGACGATTTTGCATCACCATAGCTCTCATGGCAACCATCTCGGTATTTACCATTAAGAACCCTCCAGCAGTATCTGTAGATAAACGATCTACCACTGTGGATAATTTCCGAATTCTAAATGCATTCAAAGATATTCCCACTGCTGGTATCAATGCACCAAAAATATCACCTACTATTTCTGAAAAACTTTCCTTTTTCTACGTGTAAAGGTATTTATCATTTTGTGTGTTCCTTTTTCTTTTCTATCCACATGAAAAATCTTTGGAAAGACCAGGCCTAAGTAACATGACCCATACCAATGGTCCGGCAACCTATAATAAGCCCTATTCCCGCAAAACATAATAAATCCCTGGAAATATTGGATCTTTTCCCCTTTGAATCCCCATCCACCTAGAATTTGGTAATTGTCATGGCAATTGCTGGAACCCACAAAATAATTGTCATATCTTGTCTTATTTCTTCTAATGCACAACCTTCCCTGTTGGGGCCAATCCAGAGTCATAGCTGCATTTGTCTTTTTCTTGTCATGATGGTCTTCCTCAAACGCCCAAAGAGGTGTTTTGGTCTCTTCTATCACTTTTCTTTCAAATTTCACCCTTCTCTCTTCAACCATTTCTAGAAATACCTTTTCTTCCTTCTTTAACTCACAGGTAAGGTTGTACCTATTTATACTATCTAATGTTAAAATCTTATTTTCTAAGAAATATTCACCAAACGTCTTTCCCTCTTTTATTTTGTTAAGCTCGGGAACTACAGAAACTTTTGCAAAAATCTTATCTATATCAGTGTAATAATATTCTAATCTACCTGTTTTATAAAATAAGCTTGCTAAAACACTACATGTTATTCCATATGTCAAAGGGAGGTGATGATAAGTCACACCCTCTGCTACAGATGCAGGCAACTGCATACAAACATAGCAATCTCTTACATCCATTGTTTCTACATACTCATACAGTAATTTAGTAAAAACATTCTTTGAAAAATCTGTTATTGATTTGTCCTTATGTAATTCTGCACTACTCTTCAAAATAACTGGCTCTTTAGTGTTAGCTCCTTTTTCTTTCTCAGTGTTATTAGACTTTTCCACTACAGCTAAACTAATTGGAATAGTTATTGCTAATACCACCCATACTGTTATTAATAAACCTGTACAAAAACAGCACATCTTGCACCATTTACTTAAAAACTCACATCTACACTTTCTATCTCTAGTATTCTCCATTTTGTCTTCTAACCTTATTTACTTGTTTTCTAGAAAATTGTGTCACTACACCTCAGAAATGACTTGCTTGCCACTCTGTACTTCCAATATTTTATCTTTGCTTGGTACTTTCTTTTAATTCTTTTTCAGAATTCTTTCTTTGTCACATCCGGTAAATTTGTCAGTTCAGTGTTTTGTCAAATCCGGTAAACTATCTAATTTTCTTCAGGCTTGTTTCTTCAGGTTTGTTGCACTTCACTTTCTCCCATCACGTTTCTTTGTTCTGGGTTTTCGTGAGTGTTCAATTCTTCTTTGTGACTAGTCAGAGCACGATACAACCATTCAGGCGATCTATACTTTTAATTTACTTTCTTTATTCTTTTCGTTTTCTGCAAGTGTTTTCCACCTCGTTTTCCTTGCTCTTTTTGACTTGTTATTTCATTCACTTGTTCAGCACTTTTCCCATCCAATTTTATGATTCTGTATCTTAATTTTCTTACTTCGTTGGGCCAATTGTCTCCTTTTCTTGGCCTTTTGCTTCACTTCCTTTTTCCTCTCTTTCTGTTTTCCAATTTCTTTTTCTTGTCTCTAGTTTTTCATTTCTTTCTTCTCCACTTTCTTCTGATTCTGTTTCAATCCTTTCGTTATTTCCTCTTATTTTAAAGCTTATAATTTCGCTTTCATCTACTTGTGGTTCTTTCCTTATCTTCCTTCGTTCACCTATTTCTGTCCCTCCTCGAGGTTCTTCCGATTTCGTGTCAGTTTCTCTATCTGCTTCTAAATTTTCCTGTTCTTGTGTTTAACTATCTGTCCCTACTGCTCCTCGGGGTTTTTCCGATTTTTCTAACCTTTGGTTTGAAACTCTCCCTTCTTCATCTATTAATATTATTTTCGAAGGAATTTTACCACAACTTGTACTTGGTTGTTCACTGTCACTATCTTCTGGCTCAGTTTCTTCTCTTATGCTTTCAAAATTCCACTTTCTTTTTAGAATTTCTTCACCTTCTGAATGTTCTGTATCAGATTCTGAACTGGTGTCAGATATTTCCAGATGTCGACTTACAGGTCGATCTTCAAATTCTGGAACTTCAGCTATTTCTTCTATTTCCTCTTCTTCTTCAATCATTGCACTTGTAGTTGGGTCTTCCAGATGTCGACTTACAGGTCGATCTTCAGGTTCTGGCACCCTGTTTGTCTCCTCTTCTCTTTCTGATGCTGAACTGTTATCTGATATTTTCAGATGCCGACTCACATGTCGATCTTTAGGTTCTGGAACTCTGATGGTGTGGCTGGCATGTACCCAGTGTTTCACTCCTGCACACTTGACTGCGGTGGTCGTCACTAGGATCACTTGTCGTGGTTCGTCCCAGCGAGGAACCAAACAGTTTCTTCTCCGGTGGACTTTTATTCGAACCCAATCTCCTGGATTCAAGTCGTGAGCTGGTTTTCTTTCAAGAGTGGTCGCATCCGGTCCAACCGGATGAAACACAGAACGCACCACATCAGCCAATCCTTTGCAATAATCCAGTACTAGATCATCAGTTATAGTCAGTAGCTTGTTGACAGGTACTTGTGCTTGTCTCATTGCTCGTCCCATGATTATTTCATGTGGACTGAGTCCAGTCTTCCTTTCCGGAATACTTCTGATTGTCATCAGAACTAATGGCAGAGCATCTGGCCATTTGAGTCCTGTAGCTTGACACATTTTTCCTAATCTGTTCTTGATCGTTCTATTTACTTGCTCTACTATTCCAGAAGCCTCTGGTCTGTATGCACAATGCAGTTTCTGTTTAATACTAAGTGCTTCACAAATCAGTTTAACTAATTCATTTTGGAAATGTGTTCCTCTATCTGTTTCAATCGTGACTGGAAAACCATACCTTGGAATGAATTCTCGCAGCAAAAGTTTTGCTACTGTTATACTGTCATTCCTTCTTGTTGGATATGCCTCCACCCAACGGGAAAACAAACAGACGACCACTAGAACATACCTTAATCTGCTGCAAGGTGGCATTTCAATAAAATCCATTTGCATTCTAGTGAAAGGACCCCCTTCTCGTCCTATTCTTCCTAGACTCACTACTGTCTTCCTTCCTGGATTTAACTGTTGACAAATAAGACATCTCTGACAAAGACTCTCAGCTATGGCTCTGAATTTTGGATTGTACTATGTTTGTCTAAAAAGTCTGATCATTGAATCTCTCCCAATATGGGCTTGCCCATGGTACATCCGTGCCATGTCAGAAATCATGCTATCAGGCATAACTGGTCTCTCATCCCTGTAAACCCATACATCAGTTTCTTCATGTTTTCTACATCCTGCTTTTAGCCAAGTATCTTTTTCTTCGTCTTCTGCAGCTTCTTGTAACTGTCTCACCTCATCCCATGTTTCAATAGAGTTAGTAAAAAGCAAAGGACAAGAAATATGCTCTCTTTCGCGACATTTATTCAAAGAAACCACATTCTTTGCACAGTACTGTGCCATTTCGTCAGCATATTTGTTGCCAACAGTAATGTAGTCTTCCCCATTTTTATGTGCATTGCACTTCACGACAGCGATCTGTTTAGGCAGCTGTATCGCCTCAAGCAACTTTTTCACAAAATCTCCATTTCTGATGGGCGTCCCTGCAGACGTCAAGAAACCCCTTTGTGACCAAATCTGACCAAAATCATGCACGACCCCAAAGCCGTACTGGCTGTCAGTCATAATCGTAACCCGTACATTTCTTCCCAACTTACATGCTTGAATCAGAGCTACTAATTCTGCAACTTGGGCAGACCGTACACCTTTCAGACAAGATGCTTCCAATACAGTTGCTACTGTGCAAACTGCATATGCTGCGCTTAGTACTCCATCACTTGTTCTCAAACATGAGCCATCCACAAACAGAATATAATCTGATTCTTTCAAAGGTTCATCTCGTATATTAGCTCTTGGTTTTGTACAGTATTCGAGCACATTCAGACAATCGTGATCTACTTCATCCATTTCAATCACATTCTCTTCGTCTGGCAATGATGTTGAAGGATTCACATTCATACATCTGTCAATGGTCACATTATCTGCACTCAAAATTACCTTTTCATACCTAGTCAGCCGACTATGTGTCATGTATTGGGTTTTCGTTCTTGTCAAAAGAATTTCCACAGAATGGGGAACATACACTCTCAATGGATACCCCATCACTATGCCTTCACTCTGTTCCAGACTCACATAAGTAGCAGCAACCGCTTTCAAACATCCAGGCAACGCTTTCGCTACAGGGTCTAAAACAGCTGAGAAATATGCAATTGGTCTTTTCATAGTTCCATGTCTCTGCACTAAAACTGAAAATGCACATCCATCTCTTTCACTGCAATACAGCTCAAAATCTTTCTCATAGTCAGGCATTCCCAATGCTGGAGCCTCACATAATTTCTTTTTCAGCTCTCTGAATGCTTTCATTTCTTCATCATTCATTTCAAAAGGATCTTTAACATCCTTTTTTGTCAGTTTCTGCAATGGTTTAGCAATTAGTGAAAACCGCGTATCCATTGTCGACAATATCCAACCATTCCCAAAAACATTCTTACCTCTCTTTGTGTCATTGGAGCTCTCATTCCTTGAATCATTTTTATTCTCTCTGTCGTTACTTTTCGTACTCCTTTCTCAATTTTATGCCCTAAATACTGGACTTCTTGTTGACAAAACTGCAATTTTGAAGGGGACACTTTATGTCCTCTTTTGCTAAATGATTCAGCAAAGCAATTGTATCATTGACACATGCTTCTTTTGTTTTTGATGCCACCAGTAGGTCATCAATATACTGAACCATTACTGACTTTTCTGGCATTCTTAAATCTTCCAATGATTTCTTTAGGATCTGATTAAAGATTGAGGGACTTTCTGTGTACCCTTGAGGAATTCGGCACCATGCCAAAATACGCTCTCCAAACCTAAACGCAAATATTGGCTGGCTATCTGGATGCAATGGAATAGAGAAAAATGCATGACATAAATCAATTACTGTGTACCATTCTGCCTCGCGTGGAATCTGGTATAGAATCACAGCAGGGTTCGGTACTATTGGGTAACAAGGCACAACAATTTTGTTTACCTTTCTTAAATCCTGTACGATTCTATATGTTCCATTTGGCTTTTTCAGTCCCATTATTGGCGAATTACATGGACTGCTCATGATTTCTTTTAGAATCCCTTGTTCAATCATTTTATTTATTACTGGCGTTATTCCTTCAATTATTTCTGGAGTCAATTTATACTGGGGCGTATTTGGGTAACTCGTTCCTTCTTTTACTGTTATTTTAACGGGATCTACTCCTTTCATTAATCCTACATCTTCTCCTGTCAAGTCCCACACTTCTTCTTTCACTGTCTTTTTCAACTCAATTGGGATTTTCTCTGCATCAAATACAGGAAACAAACCATTTACTTCTGGTTCTAAATTTACCATTGTCATTTTATACAGCACATCCTCATCTGGGGTCTGAAATGCAATTCCGTCTGAGTACAATAAATTGTGCAGTTCATTTTGCACAATAAATCGCGTCCTAAAAGGTTCACGGGACTACAATCACACACCACAAATCGGTGCATTTCACTAAATGGACCAATTCTTACCTTTACTAATCTAGTAAGAGGCGTTTCAATTTGCTAATTGGAAACTCCAACCACTTGTATATGTTCACCTGAGAGAGGAAGATTTGGAATTTCTACTGACCTAACAGTAGAACGGGTAGCTCCAGTGTCAACAAGGAATGTTACATTTGCACCATTCACTTCTCCATCCACAAATGGACCTGACTGATCTACCTCTAGAGTTGCGCCAAGCACGCACTCTTCCCTCTCTTTTAGACACCATCATGAACTTTCATACGACTCATCTTCATTCTGTCGTAACCAATATTGTGAAATTTCAGCTGCACGTGACAACTGTTTTACCTGTTCTCCTCCGTAGAATCCTGTTTCTGCACTGTATTTCAGTTGGTTAGCACTCTTGGGAAGTGGTGGTTGTGGCACCTGAACTTGTTGAGTAACTACCTCACTCTGCACCTGTGAATTTAATGATTGATTTTCCACATTAGGTTTTGGAGGAAATTTACACTCGTTTCTCCAATGCCCTAGCTTTCCGCAGTTGTGGCATGGCCACATTTTCTTCGCCTCATCTATGCTCATTTGTCCTTTTCCTTTACCTATATTAGGTCGGGATTTAAACTGTCCTGTTTCACTGCTAGTATTATTCAATTGAGCTTCTTGCTTCTCTGCAACTTTTACCTGTGCCCACATGGCTTTTTCTTTCAATTTACGCTGTTTACTCTCAATTTCATCACTGCAATACTTAGCATATCTCAAAACTTCATCCACTGTGCTATTCTGCCATCCTATCAAGTGCTGCTTAATCCTTTCACTTATCTCTGGTGTTAATCCATACACGAACCTATATACAAAATGACTCATGTCCTTCTCACTTAGCGTCTCATAACCACTATACTGTTTGAAAACCAACAACAATCTCTCATAGTACGCGTGCACTGATTCTTTGCTTTCCTGTGTTGTTCTGTCTATTTTTACCCAATCTGTTTCTTTTGGGGGAATTTTATTCTTCAAAAAGGTAACTACTTGATCATACTTCCTCATCACTTCTGGACCTGGCGCTCCTGTTTTGGCATCCCTTGGATATTCTTCAGTTGGCCAATCAATTGTAATCTTACATTCTGTCCATAAATCAGCAGGTACTACTATATCAAACAATCCATCTAGATCTATCCACAGCACTTTTGACACCTTAACAAATCTCTCCACCTGTCTGTACCATTCTACTGGTTTCTCTCTCAATTTTGGGAAGTCATTTGTAAATGACAGTATATCCTGTCTGGTCCACGGAACATGCACATAACTACCACCTGGTGTTTCTCTCATCGGGTATTCCCTAGCAACTGGTTCCCTATCTGTCACTGCAAAAGCCAAAGATGCTTTATCTGTTGTTTTCTCATTCCTCTTTCTCCATCTATTTCTCCATCTATCCACATCACCCCATTTTCTCAATAAAACAATCAGCTCTTTTATCTGGGTCAGTCTTCCTGATGTGTTCAAATTCTCTATGTCTTTCTCACAAAAATCTACTCTGTACGGTTTCTGCAACGTCCTCACTTTCACAAATTCCACTCCTAGTTCACCTGCAATCTCTTCCAATTTGTCATGTAAATTTCTAGCTCTCCAAGTAAGACTCTTGCACAAAAACATAATCTCGTCATCCTGATAATTTTTTAGTTTTTCTGTTCCAATTGTTCCCAAAATCAACTCTTCCATGTCTATTTTTAACCTAATTACATCTAATGGTTTTTCTTCTGGTTCTTTTGCTTTTAGCGCTTTCATCCATTCATTTAACTCTTCTGGAGTCGGACCTACAGGCGTATTATTTAACTCTATCCAATCACTGCTTCTTTCTGGTGTTCCTGATGCGGACTCTGTCACCATAGGCATT
Source organism: Calotriton arnoldi (assembly GCA_963921515.1). Lineage (NCBI taxonomy): Eukaryota > Metazoa > Chordata > Amphibia > Caudata > Salamandridae > Calotriton > Calotriton arnoldi. Next base: position 314,631 of record CAWUFW010007116.1, read on the forward strand.
CTCCTAATCTCACTCTCATTTATAGTCAAATTTGTAGGTGGACTTGGTCTACACGTACTAGCCGAATTGTGTGCACCTTCATTATTCAGTTCCATCCCTTCTCTTTTTCTTTGCAAATGTGAATTCATGGGAATCACCAAAGAATGTTCATTTATTTTCTGATTCTCAAAAATTGGCATTACTGGACCTATTGTTACTGGTACAGTTACAGCTTCCATATTCTTTGTCAATTCTCTTATTTTCTCAGTCAATTCTTTTGTCGTTTTTGCTAGTTCAATTGCATTGTCACTTTCTGTGTCTTCATTTTGTGAAATTTTAAATGTTTCTTGTGACCTATTTATTTCATTTCTTCGTTCGGGTTTTTTATTCCTCCCAGTTTCCATTTGCGGTGCATTAGGTGTCACCACCACAGAAGTCTGTTGGTATGGAGGTGGGTTTCTGTTTAAAATATCTTCCAGCAATTCGTCATCTGTTTCACTACCCCCATACACATACTTTTCTACCACTACATGTTTCTTTTTCTCGGTACACTTCCTCTTTGCTTCTTCCTCAACCGCAAAAGCTGGAAACAAACCTCCTGCCATGTTAGCGTATCTCCAACGCTTTACTCTGTCCTCATGATTTATTCCCCACAACCTTCCGGGTATAAACTCATGATTCTTTAATCCTCTGGATCTCTCTCTCTCATACATCTCATCTTCCCATTCCGTTAAAGCTTCAAACTGTGTCGGTCTAGGTCTAGGTTCTAACATTACCATCTTTTCTCTCAAGTTCCGTAATACAGCTACATTAAATGAACCATTCTCGGGAAAAGCCAATGCTCCATCGTTCTTGGTGTATTTTGTCCAATTTTCTAACCATATGCATGTATGATATCCATATTTCAGCATCATATGTGAAGCTGGTGATTTCGGAGAGGAATTATTTGTCCCTCTCTAGTCACTACCTTTTTGTCCTTTTTAAAGAAGTTCTTAACTTTCGACATCCAAGACGTTTTCTCTTTTCCATACTCATAGTACGACATGATTCACAACCTTTTTCTCCTTAAACAATCCGCAATTCAATACTGTTCCCTATGCGTTATTTCAACCAATACTAGCGCGACTCACACCAACACTCCAATCACAGCGATTTCTGTCTACGGCGCACTGTCCAATCCCAGCGCGGCTTTTGTCTACGTCAGTCCTGCTCCTGTTCTCATGTGACTAGCGCACTGACCAATCCCAGCGCGGCTCTTGTCTACGTCACTTTTACTCTTGACCCCTCCTTTACAAAATTTATCAGCAATTTTCTTTTTCAACAATTCTTGTTAGTTACAACATTTTATCCACATTTCCATTGTCTGATTCGCTAAACCGAAAAGATAGCTTTGACCATTCACACAAGAATTCTGTATTTTCCAGTAGGCAGCGCTTACCTCTACCCTACCACAGAACTTTCAGTTTCATCGATAAAGTAGCACTTCCCTCTACTTTACCCTTCTTTCAAGCAAGCGGTAAACCCGTTTCTCTGGGGATAAAACACATGTGGAGACTATATTGCTCCTGAGAATTAAGGCCAGAGTTTCACAAGAAAACCGATCACTATTTCACTTACACACCTTTTATACGCAAAATGTCCCTAATATAACACAACCGGTGTTATTACCAAAAATGAACTCAGACAGTGTAAAATTCCATGCGACTTCTCTTGCCACACGTGTTCCACTTCCTACTTCCCGGAAGCGTGTAAACTTACATATAACATAACGCGACTCAACAAAAAGTGTTAAACATAAACTTATCAATAATCTATAATCATAAATCAATAATCACCAAACTAATCTATAGTAACCATAACTCTGCTACCAAGAAATCTGATCCAGCGCTAACAATAAAAATAATTTCTCCTATTATGCTTTGGTCATCCAGGTGCAATTATTTCTCTAAAACACACACTATATCCATATGACGGTGGGGCCCATAACACCGCATATATATTCACTTACTCATTTGTTCCCTGGATTTCCTCCGTCAATGTACCTAGGAGAAAAACGACTCGCTGGAAGGAGACGGGATACCTCTTTTATAATGACACAGTATTTCTCATTTGCTTTTAAGGTATTCCGCTCATTGGTCGATGGACCAACTAGTAGGAATCAGTTGATGGTGATTAAGACCAGCTCAGTCACAATGAACTCTTTTACCATTTCATTATTAATCATTATGCTAAAGAAAATCACTGAGTCATTTGTTTAAAGAATAATAAAGTTTATATAAAGTTTGAATGCATGAAATTTAGATTAATCTTAATTATTCAGATCATTGCATTTATCATCAATATAAGAATGGTTTGAAATTGCATGGCACTTTTATTAGACGGAAAAACGAAGTTATCATTCTAAGAACTCTATAGATCAACCTATCTATCTCTCTGGGAAATCCTAATAATTCTAATAAAATCTATCAAATAAAAGTTCTCCTAAAGCAGCATCTTTATACTCAACTGGAAAAGGAAAATAACAGCAGCAGCATCAGCTCGTCAGCATCAGCAACCGCAAACTCTCCCATCTACAGCATCAAACTTCTTCAGCATCTCCCGCAGCATCCCGCAGCATTCTACTCCAGCATTCTAACCCCTCCCACCAAGAGTAGGTCTTCTTATACCCTAATTCTAGCTTACAGCATAAAATGTTCTTCTTACATGGCGCGATTCATTCCCATTGGTCAAAAACTCAGGTCCATATACATTTTAATCAAACTTCCTGGTCTTAACCAGTTCCGTGTGGAATGTCCATGCAAGCATCGTTTCCCACAGTTCATGCACTTGCTCATCCGTTTCGATCAGTCCAAATTGTATCTTTTTCTGCTACATTTTGTATAACACAGTTCCTTCTATTGATTCAACCAGGCTTCTCACGCTTCTTGCTGATCATCTTGGCACACATCTGCTCAGAAGAGTCACAGCAGCCTTGACCATACTTTCATCTTAGCCTCTCGGCATCAGCACGTGATCATCCCTTTTCCACAGCCTCTCTCCTCTATCACATGGTCTCATCCGCTCATGCGCACTCTAGTAACTCGCGGCCATTTTATATTGCTGCTCGGCAGGCCTAAGCGCACTATTTTCAAAGATAAACAAAATATTATTAAAACAAAGAAATATAAACCCTTTCGTTTCCCTCCCGTCTTTCTACGTACCCCAATTAGGTATTACCTGGCAGAAGCAACATATAAAGCTGTCCCTTACTTACCATTGCTTTATTTTGCAACCACACGTTTTATTTAAAAGCACAAATCATGCATTTATTATTAAATTAGTACGCAAATATTATGTTATGTTAGAAACGTAAACAATTATAAGTCAATTAATTTGCACACTGAATTGCGTGTTACCATTAACCCTTTACATACATTGTTGGTTATTTACTTAATCGAACATGTTTATTAATATTGTACGAAAATATTAGGAGGTTAAAATTTTTACATTTACCCTGCTCCATCAACTCACTACAGAATAGCATGGGATCTATACTTACCTATGTGCACTTACTTTCTCAACGTTTAGGTCCTCGATATTTAGGTCTCAATATTTTGAACAAATGATATTTTGTTTTTGATACTGGGTCATGCAACTAGCTTGAAATTGTAATTACTGCTGGCCTCCTTTTGGAGGGATGATATGCTGCAGAGGACTGGTCTACACATTTGCCTCCCTGATACTGAGAAAGCAGGTACAGTGGTAACAGTTTTTATTTCACAGCGCTACCCATGGCTTCAGCCTAAACAATATTGTGATTTAAAAAAGAAAAAGTTTATGTTTGATGGCATTGGGTTTAAAATGTATTTTGAGCATTTGGCACAGATTTGGATCACATTCACCCCCTTTTCTCCCTGTTTCACTACCTTTTCTCCCTGCCCTTCCTAGTGTTTTCCAGGAATGTGGCTCCACTTGGTATACAGGCATAATGGGTTCAAATTGGGCCTACGTTTTGGAGGCCCAGTCTGTGACTCCTAGTACTGCCACTGGATCCAGGTCACCAGACAGTTGGTGCTTTCCCTCCTACTTAAGCAGATCCATTAAGGAAGGGTTCTCCAAAGAGGGTCCTGGAAGGCCGGATCCATGCCAGATTTTTAGCATATCCCCATTTAGATAAATGTAGTTATCTTAAAAATCTGGCATGGATCCGGCCCTCCAGGACCGACTTTGGAGAACCCGGCTTTATGGCATCCAACCAAGATAAAGGGCAATAAGTTAAGAGTTCTGCCTGTTTAGGTTTGTTATGACAAAAGGACCAGCAAGACACACTACTTGTAGCAATACAAGCCATATCCTTGAAGTAGAACTATGACAGCGAGTGGCACAGATACACAAAATATACTACACATAAAATATGTTCTTGGTCTCGCTTGAATCTGAGCTTGTCAATAAAGGAGCCATCTTTGAATGGTCTGTTCTGATGAAGATTATGGCAGAGGTTTTAAATGAAAGCATCCACTAAAAGCAGCATTAGAATATTTCTTAATAATATTTGTAGAAAAAATATATAATATGTTGTCCTTTGGTAGAGAAAAACTAAAATATGAGCTTCAAGGTGGCGCTGTACACAAGTGACATGTGACTATGTCAGCCATTTTAGTCTGCGATCTTCTCAAAAGGCAAACATGGCCGTGCAGTTTAGAAGTAAGTTCAGCAGAAGAATGAACAGCCGGAAGTCAGTGAGGTGAAACTGCTGGAGCTTTCATAACTCAGTTAGCACTTGTCTGCAATTGTAGAAGAGATGCGGACCATGCACTAAAAGTGTTATGCATAGAAATAAGGCAACACTGTCTGACATCCTGCATTCCAAATGGCTGTCCAGTAGGCTGACCCAATCTTGGAACAAAGCAAATGGCTGAAGAGAATTAACAGATTTCCTCATTGTATGTATGATGCTCTGTGGGCTGAACCAACATATGAATGCTACTGTGTCTGACCAATGACTAACGAGAGCTAAACCATTTTCTGTAGGTTAGATTCTGCAGTATTATATATTAATTTTGAGAAACCATTAGGCTGGCAAGACAGATAAAGCTGACCTAAGATTGGAAGAAATAGCAAGAGGTACCTTCGATGATAGATTCCCTGCAAGTCACCTTCGTACATTTAAATAAATAAATAAATAAAGCATTAAAGTGGCCATCCAGTGGAAAGAAAAAACACACAGTTCTTTTTTCCCAGTCCTTCATGGCTAACAATCCACAACAACAGGCATTCTAACATGTTGCTTTGTTTGACGACCCCTGCTTTGATTTTGAGACATGTTGTGACATCATTCACAGGACGGCCCCTTCAATGTGCACTGCTGATTATTCAAGAAGTGGGCTGGAGACTTCTATTAAGTTCAGCCAGAGGCTGGAATGACCCAATCAAGTTTTGCAGCCTGTGTGAACAGTACAGGCAAAGTACACATCTGCCAACGGCTCTGAACCGTGACTCTTTAAGCCTGGTGTTGTAGGGGTTAATTTGCACATTGGACTTCTGGTGGTTTGTAGATCTCACAATTCAACTGTCAACATGCATACGTCATTATTTTTCATTCGAATTTGATTTAAAAACCAAAGCAAGCCGTAAATCGCTTTGACCTCCTTATTTTTGCAGAACTCCGGAATACACGTGGCACTAATTATGTTAAAATTAAATTTGTATTAGCCGATAGCCAGCTTTCTGTTACTAAAAGACAGTTGGTGTTTTCTTATTTTATTGAATCACGAATTCGAAGTCTGTGGTCAAGAGTTCGCTTTATACTCGAAATAACAGCACATTATAGATGTTGTTTAGAAACGTCATCATGTGCTTTAGGCAGTGTTTCTGTGATGTCCTTTCTGGCAGTATGAATTTAGAGTTAAATAAAGACATTGGGTGGCCTCTTTCCGAAAGAAACGAGTATATCTCCACCCGCAAGTTTATGACCTCACAGGGGGTGCATACCTATTCATAGAAAAAGGTTGGAGAATTAGGCCCATGAAAACTTGCTCCAGTTGTAACTTGCTAGGAGTAAAGCTAGAAAGGTTAAGGGAATTCACATGGTAGAAAATACACACACATATTCTGCATTCTCACATGCAATTTTTCATAGGAGAAACACTTTCTACTAGACCCTACCAATTTTGGGAGCAACGCTTTGACTTCCCACCCTGGCCTGGAAATGGATTTACTCCAACCATTTACTGTAGTAAATCTACGACCATATAGAAGGTTGGACTAGCTCGAAAAATAGTTTGTAAATACCAACAAATGTGTAAGTTTATGGGTGTTTAGAAACGTCCAATGTACTGCAGCCTTAGAATGCATCTGTGTCAGTAATTCCGTTTATGAGTGCAAAACAAACTTTTCTGAATTTGAAAAGCGGTTTGGCATTTGTAAATACAGCTAATGTCCTCTATAAAGCAATCATTTACACAGATGTATGTCAGGAAAAAGCTTGGGACAAAGTATAACTAGCACTTGTATAAGACTTGATTCACAAAGTGTAATTTCAAACAAAATGGTGTGAATTACTCATGTGCACATAATTTGCCCATACACACTTTTTAGCCATCTGTGGTTATTGCCGGGGTATTGTTAGTGAGCTGGCAAAGAAATCTTATGCAAATATGTTAACATACCCGTTTAGAGACAAACCTCTAGGCAACAAACATTGGCATATCCAATAGGGCAATTGTTGGCTGAAGACATTTGGCTGTGACAATGCTTGTTTTATCCTGTTTTTTTGTAACACTTTATTGTTGGGTATCTGAGGGACCCACGCCATATATATATATATATATATATATATATATATATATATATATATATATATATATATATATATATATATATATATATTCAATGCAACTTGATCTCCACACGAGGGAACACTTTAACAGCCGGTGCTCACGGCGGAGAGAAGACCATTCTCCGCAATAATGTGATCCAACAAGAAAGAAACGTGGCACACACTTTAGCAGTTTTAGAGTTTTAATTTGACAGAAAGCTCTCCTCCTCCCTACGCGTTTCGAACTTCACGTTCTTGATCACTACCGTGAGGAGGAGAGCTTTCTGTCAAATTAAAACTCTAAAACTGCTAAGGTGTGTGCCACGTTTCTTTTCTTGTTGGATCATATATATATATATATATATATATATATATATATATATATATATATATATATATGAACACATTTTTTGCTTGTAAAAAACACACGTTGTCATAGTAGTTTCTGGCACTGAAGGTAACAAATTCTTTGCATGTGCATGTGCTCCTTGTGAAAGAGCAGAATGCTGTCACTCACAATGAAATTAGGCAATGGCTGAAGTGAGCTGACCCATTGTCCTATGCTTCATGCTGTAGTGGGCAGGAGAAATAGGTGAATGATACAATGACATACCAATGTATGAAGAGGGCTGGCAAAAAGCATGTATATATGTAAGCATGTTAAATACATAATGTGAGCAAAACCAAAAGGTCTTGTCTAAAGCCAGACCTAAAGAGAAAGACTTAAAGTGAGAAAGTAAATGTTTGAGGAAACTAAAGTTTTAAACAATTAGGTCCTGATTTAAATTTTGATGGGCAGTACCCCATTCCGTCATGGGACGGAGTAAATTACTCCATCCCCATGGTGGAGGGACCACCTGCAAAACTTATAAATGACCACCAAGTAGGTGGTCATTTATAATGCATTGGCAGAAACCTGCAGCAGCTAGACCGCGCACTGCCTTAACCACGCATCTGCGTGGTTAAGGCATATGAGAAGTTAAGGCATATGCGTGGTTAAGGCAAGTGTGGTTACGCTTGCAATGTCGGAACACGCATGGTTGAGATCGCGGTGTTCCGACTGTTTCCCATAAATCAGGCCCTTAGTTTTAAAAATAAAAAGTAAGCTTTATACAAAAAGGTAGGTGCAAAGGATTACTTAGAATAACAGGGAGCAAAGGGGTTGCAGCTAGTTTTGGGTGTAGGGATAGCGTTAGGCAAGGCCCTTAAGCTATGGATAAGCTAAGGGATAGATTGTAGGCTGGAGGTGAGGCTAGGGATAAGGTAAGGAAAAGTCCCTAAGGTAGGGATAGCATAAGGGACAGGTTGTAGGCCACAGGTAAGGCTACTAGGGTAGGTTTACTGTAAGGATTAGGGTTGGGTTAGATTTGGAAATAATGGAAGACTGAAGGTAATCATTTAGATAAGGCTCAATTTTACTGTCAAGGTTAAAATAAGAGATTCATAATGTGTAAGCTAAGGGATTAGTGTAGGGTTAAGCATTAGGATATGCAGCATGGTTAAAGTGATGAGGTTGCCATTAAGTTTAGAAAGTAAGATTACTGTTATGAACGCAGGCTAGTGTTATTTGGTGAGAGCAAGACTTAGAGTGACAGTGTCAGGGTTAGGTGTAAAGGTCTCAGTTAGGGTTTAGATTTAGGAGTTAGGGTTTGAGCAACTTCTCTGGGGTTGTTTTAAGTGGTACAAATATTACCACTTAATGTTTTCAAACAGTTGTAATTTGCATTAAACTTACAATCAAAATTATCAACCACTCCAGTGTAAGTTTGTGAATTTCACAAACAAATACAAATTTCTCCCACTTTTTAGCACATATAAATTGCACCAAAAAGTTCTAGGTGTAACACTTGCACTGTACTGACTGGGTATAAATTGTGCACCCATAGTTACTGGTACCGTGTGGTAACACCCTTCCAGTATCGTGCAAATCTGAGTTACACCCTATGGAATGGGGAATAATTGTCTTGACCTGGTTTTACCAGGCAAGAAACCGCAAGGAGTTCCCTGTTTGCTGGTAACGCTCACATTTACCACTTGCTGGCAGCAAGTGGTAAATGTGAGCTGGGGGGCAGGTGCTGGATGGGGGTGGGGGAGTTGAGAGGGTGGGGGAGGGGAAAAAGGCACCCTGACAGGGGTGGAGCTGCATGCATGTAGCCCTCCCCCTTGCTGAAAAAACTATACAGGGACTGGAACAGAGGCTTGACTGCTATTCCAGCTAAATCCTCAAGGGATTTTATCAGCTGTTTTTTTGAGCCAGTAAAATTGGATCCAGCGTTCCTGTACCCAGGATAGCCGGGTATAGAAACACTGACGACTTGTGATCAGGCAGAGTGGAATTCCACACTGTAATCCCTCTCTGCCCAACATGTACTGAGTAACTTACTCTTGACATAGGTTCTGGCTGGGGTAACCAGGTTGGAGTCTGGCGGGAGGCTCAAACATCCTGTGATTCTGGGCAAATCACTTAATTTCTAGTGCATACAAATTAATGTGTCAGTCTGTAATGCAATTGGTGCTCATGTAAAGTGCACTGATACCTTTGGGTCGAGTTTGCGCTATATAAAACTGCAACAATTTTAACATAAAAAACAGGTACTGTACCTACATAATTGCTTACAGGAATAAAAAATAATGTGAGACATTGCCATTGAGCAGTTGGGATCACAAAAGGCAGAGTGCTGTGCACCGAGCAAGCAGCACTCTCAGCTGTCAGATGGAGAAAAAAGCAGTCAGTGTGCACTGACATACATGTGACATGTTGTACTGGCTTGTGCACAATGTGTACTGTCTGGGTATTCTGGAAACCACACTGAATGTGGACAGTGTAACCATAAAGCACGTGCAAGTCTTCCTGCGCCAGCTCAGCCTTCCCTTCAAACTTTTCCCATTAGCATTCCTCAGTTACTCCAAAAACATATAGGCCCAGATTTTTCAAGGTTTTGCGTCGACCTTGCGCCACGCAAAGCACCACTTATAAAATAGCCAGACCCATTGGCTTTGCCAATATTTGTTAACATAACAGCTTTGATTGGATATTGATTTTATTTGATTCCATTCATTTTTCAAGGTCTGATAATAACAGAATATAATGGACATAATATTGTCTCACAAAAATATTGTGTCCTAAATATTGGTTAGAAAAATATGCCCCATTGGAGTTAAAAATATTAATTCTACACCTAATGGGATGATAGTTTTTAAATAATATCTGGGACACAATATATCAGATGACATTTTTGTCAATTATAATCTCACATACAATCAATGTTCATATAGTATGTGATTTTCAAACCAGCAAGAGATCTCACAAAGTAAATCTTGACTGCTTAACATGTCTACCCTAAAACAGTCAAATGCACAAATTGCATACTTGGTTATGAAACTTGAGAACAATACTATTGGAGGCCTTTGGGCTCCTTTAGTAAATGTTTATACCCTTCACAGGCACTGACCGGTAACCACTGACTGCTCCATGGGCAACAGGAAAGGAGTTACCAACACTCTGGGCCCGATTCACAAAAGTAATCTGAGACAAAATCCTAATTTTACGACTTTCGGTATTCACAAAAGGCATTTAGGAGTAGTAAAGTTAGGATTTTGTCTTAAGTTTGTCTTAAGTTTTGGTCTTAAGACAAAATCCTAACTTAAGTTAAACTTAAGTCAAACTTAAGTTAGGATTTTGTCTTAAGTTTGTCTTAAGTTTTGGTCTTAAGACAAAATCCTAACTTAAGTTAAACTTAAGTTAAGATTTTGTCTTAAGACCAAAACTTAAGACAAAATCCTAACTTTACTACTCCTAAATGCCTTTTGTGAATACCGAAAGTCGTAAAGATAGGATTTTGTCTCAGATTACTTTTGTGAATCGGGCCCTCTGTCACTAATACCGTCTGCGTCGACATCCCCATGAAGATAATTTATGATGTCCGCATCTGCATCCCCATGCAGATGTGGACAGTATCATCTGCGCATCTGGTTGTGTATTTTAGCAACCGGTTGGATCCGCGGATAATCTTGCTGAAGTGGGATCATTTTCAACTGGTGTTAGGCTTATTGCCACAATAAGGTCAACAGTCATATGCTGTGTTTTTAGATTAAAATATGGATTGGGGAATCAAAGTGACACACTCTAGCACAGGGTTCTCCAAAGTCGGTCATGGAGGGCCGCATCCATGTCAGATTTTTAAGATAACTACATTTATCTAAATGGGGATATTCTAAAAATCTGGCATGGATCCGCCCCTCCAGGACCGACTTTGAAGAACCCTACTCTAGCGTGTGGACAGCTGATGTTTGTCTTGTTCAGATGAATCACATGGAGACCTAGTGTTGCAACGTCGACTATCACTCCACCACATGGATCCAAATATTATTGATTTTGAGCTCATTTGACATTGACTGCTGATCTCTCAATGAATAAGAGATCCAGCTGTGTTTTTTCCACACAGTTTTATATACAGGACATTCATCTATTTTCACAAGCTTCTCAAACATTAACTTGCACCCACCTGTCGGGTGTGAACATTGGGTAATTGGTGCACTTTCCTGCACTGCCAAAACCACATACACCTGGGTTTTTCAGGTTTACTTTACAAGTGGTAAACATGTGGGAAATGTAATACTTGTAAAGACCCTCTTATGTACACAGCAGGTGCCCACATTAATTGTAGTGAGAAAGTGAACTTACCTACATATGTGCCTTTATAATTATGTGTATACTAGAAAAATGCTAATGCTCATGTGTGCCTTAACATGCGCTGTTACATTTTATTAATCAGTTGCAGTGGCATTTTTGAACCTACATGAAGACCACTAAAGCCTTAGTTTTGTTCCACATTTATGTGCATTTTAAAAGAACTATAGTTCTGTTACTCAGTGATGTACACTGCACATTCCTGCTGAACCATGCTAACAGAGTGTAGCAGAATTTGTTTTATAAATGTGATAGGAAAAATGTATGGATTTTAGCATTACCTGCTCCCACTGATCAAGGGTGAAGCTCTAAGGGTGAAGCTCTGGTCCGTTAAAAAAGCAATTGCCTTGCTTTGTTTTTGAATGCATGCTGGCTATTTTGCATTGAACGCATGTTAAACCTCTATTTTCTATCTTGAGTGCTATGTTTTTTTTTGTTTACAATAGCCACTTCCCTAGTCTGTGGGTTTAGTCTTGTCCCTTCTGCGGCTGGTCTTGGAATTCACTTGAGCTGGTCCCTTGGTGTCCTTTGTTCTCTGGGGCAGTTGGTCGCCTGGTTGTTTGGTTGGGGATTTCCTCCCTCCCGGTTTCCTGGGTTCCACTTTGGTGGCCAGAGGCTTGGTCTTCTCTGGCCCTATCTTTGTTGCCTTTGGTCGACCCCTGTGTTTGTGGTTGTGGGTGTCGTCTTTGGTGTGGGTTGTTGGGGTGGGGTCTTCCCTGTTGGTCCTGTTTGGTCTTTGGGTTCTCCTGGTCTTGTGGCCTTGGGCGTTTGCCTCGACCCGCTCTTGGTGCTGTGCTGTGGCTGGTTCGGGGTCTGCTGGTGTCCACCCCTTTTTTCCCTTGGGTGGGGTCCTGTTGTTGGCCTCGTTGGCCCAAGCAGACACACAACAGCAGGAAAGGCCAGGAAGAGCAGGGACCGGAGCCACCAGAGGCACAAAATCCGTCCCTGAGCCACAACACACTGTGGGGTGAACACCAGCAGGACAGTGGGCAGGAACTCCCACGGACCAAGCCCAAGTGGGAAGACCAAGCCCCAAGCAGAAAGTGACAGGACACCGCCACCCTTGCAGGGACCCAAACCCGCCAGAGGCACCAGGGACACAGCAGGCAGACACACCACCACTAAAAACCGAGTCTGCGCAACGGAAGCCAGGAACCCCAAGGCACACCACACACAACAGCCCCAGACCCAAAGCAGCCCACTGCAGAAAGAGGGCAAACCGCTAGACGGACACAACCCGGGGCCAGCAGAATCCAAACAGCACCGCCGCCCCCCCAAAAATGGCCCCACCATCCAGCCCATGCACGCCCCAAAGCCAGAGTGCCAGAGCAAGGCCAAAACCGTACCAACGGCAATCAGGTGCACCAGAGGCACCCCAAGCACAGCCCGAGCTGCCCGCCACCCAGGGCCAGCCGCAAGCAAGGCCAGAGAAGAGCACAACCCGGCGAGAGGGAACTACAGGGCCCCCAAGCCCGAGCAAAAACATTACTTATGGGAAGGCAGCGAAAAAAGCAGGGGAGAACCGCAACACGGCACACACCCTCAATGCCGGCAGACTCAAGACCACCAAGTCTGCCACACCAACGCTCTCACCAGCCAGCCCAGGCATGCACCACCAGCCCAGTGCCTGGGCAGCAGACAAACGACCATGCCGGTCGTCAGACACCCCAGAGGCAACATCAGCACAGCCCCGAGCTACCAGCCACTCAAGGGCAGGCGACAGACGGTCAGAGCAGAGGCCCAGGACAGTGAAAGGGAACACAAAGGGCCCACAAGCGTGCAAGAAAAAGGGACACAGATATCCATATATACATACGGAAACAAACGCAATGTGCAACACGCCATAAGGTTCTAGAAAGCATACAACACCAAAACAAATGGGTAGCCACAGTCCAGAAAGCAAAGAAAGAGTGAGTGGAAAACCACTACGTGGTACTCACCAACGGGGCCAGCAGACTCCACACCACTCTGCCAGCCCCAAGAAGGCCCTAACAGCCAGCCCAAGCGTGCCCCACCAGCCACAGTGCCTGGGCAAGAGGCCATCCAGGAGCAATCAGGCCACCAGGCACTCCAGGGGCACCACCAGTTCAGCCCCAGAGCCATCATCCAGCCACCGCAACGCGTCTTCCACCCGGGCCAGCCTTTGGAAGACGTGCCCTGCAACCCGGAACAGATCTGGAGAGCCAGCGCACCAGCTGCAAAGGGCCGGCCGGCAACATCCGCGCCTTTCAGCAAGCCCCGCAGGCCAGGAGGCACCACTCAGCCCATCGAGGACAGCCCAGCAGCAGGACGGGATCCAGAAGAAGACCTGCAGGTGAAGAAGCACCCACAACACTCGTCCCATTCTGTTGGCAGACAGAAAAAAACAGGCGGAGTGCTGGGTAGGTACTGGTTAAGTACTCCCAGTGGGAGGTGGTGGGGTATGGGTCCCAGCATTCCTCTGTTCTTTTTTCTGTCAGGGAGATGGTTATCTCTCCATAAGTAAGGAATGGGGCGAGGACTGGAGGAACCTTGGGGTAATCATATTTCACAAACTTGCTTCTGTACTTACAGCTTTGTAAATGATGCACACCTTTCATACGTATAAGGTACATTTTTCCCAGTAAAAATCTAGCTCGCGCCTGGAAAACTCTTTATAAATTGAGCCCTGCATATAATAGGTGGCAACACTTTTCACCATTTCGTTCACAGAATGAAGAGGAAACATATTTGTGATAATCCCTACTGTCAGTGTTAACAGAAAAGTTAAAATAAAAAAACACACATAATGCTGTCACTAAGTGCTCACAATGAGGGGATGAGCAACGTTTATTTTCACCTATAAAGTTTTGCAAAGTGTCTTGATTCTCAAATTCGAAGCTTTTTCTTAACTGAGTGAAATAATTTTCATTCTGATTGAATTGAGTGCTACAAAACGACCTGCGAAGTGTGATCCACGCTGCTTACTCATTTGTGTCACGTTTAAGTGGAGGAAAGGTATTCAGATGTTTTCTCTGCAAGTCTTCTTTTTGAGAAGTTCTTCTATGCACAATGGCACTGTGCAAGAGAAGAAAATGCCTGCATAGTTTACCTTCTGCAGAAGAGTGTTTTTTGAGGTAACCAGTAAAATATTCAACATAAGCTGTGGCAAGGAACTGATTTTAAAGCATGAGTCTCAAAGTGACAAACTTTGCAAACGATGCAATGTTGAAAAATAGTTCACAGTCCCTCACAAAGACTGAAAAAAGAGAAAAACATACTCCTTTGCATACGATTGTAAAATTGTAAAATAGAATATGTTATCATGGCGGAGTGCAATATTGAATCAATATGCAAGTAACTCTGGGACATAAAGTAAAGTCATATATTGGATAGTTTAATATTGGCAGTAACAACACATTAGTGCAAAAATAAATCCATAAATACAAAACTAAAATATTGTTACAGCTAATAGTTTTGTTTTACCAAAATCCGATGGTCAACCAAGCTGAGCCTCGGCAATAGGTGTGTCCTGTGCGTTTTCGAAGAATCATTGCTGACCATCTGCGGTCGCGAAGTGCCCTGTGTTAAAAAGCAAACACTTTCTTACCCATAATCATGAATGTAACAATTTATTAATACTCACCCCCTTGCCACTATAAATCCCTGCCCTAATGAAGTGAGCACATCTTTCTTCTTTTTTAGCTGGCACAACGGCTGATAAATTTCTATATACATTTAAAAGCTTCATGTTTTATAAACCTATAAGTAATTCCATCAATTTATTTTTTTACATTTAAAATATATATTTGTTTATAGAATGCAGTTAAAGAAAGCAAATGTTAGGCTTATAAATATCTCTGTATGGTTGGCATACAAAAGAAACTATGTACATCCACAAAAAGTGGCTCAGCACTGCTGCCATGCCTAGGGCGAAAGTAGATGCGTGACGCGTGTCTGCCGCGACCCAGCAGATGTCCCACAATATGTAGAACACTGTGAGCAGAGCCAGCGCAGTCTGATTCATTACTGAGTAGTCCCCATTTTAGCAGATTTCATTCCTGCTCTCATTCCCCCAAAACAACATTGTTTCTTGAAATTGTGATAATTTTCAAAGCCTCCTTTTCTCTTTTCAGATTATAGATCTATATATATTTCCATATGTATTTCCTGATCACTTGGATAGATTATTCTGGTAAAAGCAGAAGGTTTGTCTCAGAATGATCTGAAGTGGATTCCCAAGGCAGCTTTGGCAAAATGGAGTGATGTCCATTCGAGTCTCCCCAGACAGCATCTAGAGCGCCCACCGGAGCATATGCTAAACGTCTAACTTGGCAGCCATTACAAAGGGGTCTGTAGGAAGGCACAATCCCGCGTCTCAGACATCAACCAGCTCCATTGTCTTCCTGGGACGATCTTTCGAGTGAGAGAAAAAAAACCTTAGTTACTTGGACGCCAACTCTTTCGTACTCTGTGTATGTCTTCTCTTTAGGACACATCTTTTGAAGTAGCCTGTCTTTGCAAGATGAACGACCCGCAGTCCAGGAGAGAGCTGTGCTTTTATGGGTGGTCCTTTTTTAGGTTCTGTTGATGTCTGAGCTCCTGAACAAAGCGGTGGCAGGGTGATTTCATTTGCAAACATATCTCTCCACAGTCCGCTCACATTTTTTGCAGGTCACGTAGCAGCACCAGTGGTATTTGCAGTGGCATCGCTCCACCACCTTGTCCATGTATGGGTTGTACCCTCTGCCGCAGCACATCAGGTCACAGCTGTCGCTGCCATTGGAGGTTTTATTGCACTGCCTAGAAACAAAAAAAAAAGAGAATTAACCATTATGTTCATTCACTCCATTGTTAGGCCACTGAGTATTTTGGCTAACACTCCCTCTAACTTGGCACTAGCTTGAGTAAAATCCATCATAGGGAACCTGCTGTTGAAGGTTCCTTATTCATGCAGCCTCGCCTTTGAAACACAGAACAAAGGAGCAGAGAGTACATCTAATCTTCCCACAGTGAAAACTTTGATTAGTTGTAACTTGCAAATTGAACCAGTCAGCAATTCAGCCAGGCTTCTATTTCCAAGATACAATTTATATGCAGTTTTTTGAATCAAGTGACATTTGGTAGACACTCATGTTTTCAACTGTACACAGGCGACGGAACGGGATATTTATGATGGTGCCTGAAAGGTTAAAATTGAGGCTCACACACAATTTCCAAGTTGTACATTAGCTTTAGGCCACAGACAACCATTTTTACCATGCGGTCCACTTTGCTCCTGGCCATATTAATGGCATTTACAAAGGTCTAGCCAGGAATGCCAAAAACTATTCCCCAATAGTTTTATTTTTGCATGTGTGGCAGGGATATATTGGCTGGCACTCTTTTATCTACCAGATGCATTGAGACTCTGTGGGGGATATTTACAACAAAATGTCAGAGCGCAGTGTTACGCCAAAATTGGTAATGCCACGCTCCGACATTTTAAAAAAGCAGGGATGCACCGTATTTACAAAAATAGGGCACACCCCTGTGTTTCCCCTATTGCTGGCGCTAATAAAACTGCCTAGCGCCAGCACAGGCACCCTTCCACCATGTTGCAAGGGTGCCTGCGCTTCAGGGGCGATTGTTTATGTGCAAGAAGGTACACCTTTCTGCACATAAACAATCTTGAAAGGCGATTTGCTCTTTCTATGTGTGCTGCACAATGCAGCATACATGGAAAGAGCAAGAAATGAGGAGAAATTAATAATTTCTCCTCGTATTGCCAGTCTAAGACCAGGTATTCCCTGGTATTAGGTTTTGGCACTGCCCCAGCCTTGTAAATGTGGGGCAGTGTAAAAAATTAATGGGTGTTGCGGCAGAACGCCCACTGCAACAACCATTGCACGCCCTTTTCACTGTAAGTGAAGCGCAAAAAGGCGCCTTATTTACAAGGTGGCGGTAAGCCATGTTAAGTGGCTTAACGCCACTTTGTAAATAAGGAGAAGGGGATATTGCCACCAGAATGTCGCTAAAAGTGACTGTTGGAAAGTGGATTATTGGTAGGGGCAAATGCAGGTCTGCCACTGGAAATAAGGCCACTAACACAGTATAGGGATCAGAATAGGTCTTAGAAAATTATTCCTATGCTCAGCCCTTGGTAACGTGGCTGCGAGCAGGCAGGCCTAACTTCAAAGACAGGTATGTAAAGCATTTAAAAACACCAATTCAGTAAATAATTAAGACACAACACAAAATAAAAATCCAACACCAATTTATAAAATTAGGAAATATTTTTATCTTTTAAATGACACCAAAACGAAAAAAATCCACTGTAGGGAACCAGAGATATGAATTTTTAAAGATTAGTCACTTTCTAGTGCTTAGAAACCAACAGTGCCCCTTTTAGTAATTTCGTTTGCTCTGACAGGGACACATTCACCTTTAGCAATTGTTCTGGAGGATCTCTCACCACTCTTGTTCAGCCCCCTCCAGCAGGCTGGGACCAGTTAGAACTCCTTCCTGAAGTTCTTCTTGCGGGTCCCAAAGTATCCAACACACAATCCAAGGTTCTGGAATCTCCAAGAGGGTCCTTGAAAGTGTGAGACTTCAATTCCCGCAATCCACTTGAACAAAACCCTTACAAATCCACTGGTAGTACTCCAGGCTGGGGATTCTTTGTGGTGATGTCCAGGTGAGCTCTGTTAACCTGTAGCTTGCAGGGAGTCCACTCTTTAGTCCTTTTGAAGCAGGTTTGATCCACAGGGCTGTAGTTTCAAATGGTGCAAAAAGGTGCAATCTTCAGAGTTCAGGCCTTTGGAAATGCACATCAAACTCTTCAGCGCAGACCCTTCTGATTCTCTTAAGTTTCAAGCAGCAGATCTGAGAGGCACCGCCCCTCTCAGATACTTATTCAGTGTTCTCTGGGGTCAAGCAGGAGGGCACTCCTGTCCAATGAGCTGCAGGGTTCCACCCAAAGGTCTGACCACTTCCTGCAGAGTGTGGCAAAATGCTAACTCAGAAACCACTATTCTTCCAAAATTCAATATGTCAGAATTTTCAGCAGGCAGAGAAGAGCTGCCTAAACACACTCCTAGGAGGGCTAATCTTCATAGTCACTGCCCCTTGCATCTTCTCATTCCTTTCTTAAGCCTAGCATCTGCCTTGGGTCAAAGAGGAGAGTTGTAAATGACACTGGGGTCCTCCCCTTACTCTTGAAGTCCATGGTTTACAACTCCTCCCCCTGCTCTGGCATTCCTATGCCCAGCAACCTCTCCTCCCCGAGAGGCTTCCTAACCGCAGGGGTCATTTATCACCTCTTCAAAGCCGCTCGGCTCACCCACGTATCTCTGACCAATCAGGGCAGAGCAGTACAGGGTTGAATTTTGGTTTACAGACAAAAAAGTATTATAACTTCTTGTCTGTACATTTTACAATAAATTCAACAATACCATATTGTTGGATTTATCATTACCATTCTACTGAGTCCTTTAATCCTAGTTTTATGGCTTTTCTTTCTCCAGTCATTAACTAATAACCTTTTCCAATGTTAACCTATGGCATGGGATTTGCAATGGGAAAACTGACTTGGGCCATTTTTCCAGCACCAGGGCTTATAAAAACATATTGTATAAGTACGCTACATATATCTACAGGACCCCCACCCCAGGAACACCTAGGTGAGACTTTAGGGGTTCTGAATATGTAAAAATATTGCAGATCCTCCCTCCACAGTGCTCCTACCACCAAAGTCGATTTTGGGCAGCACTTTATCACAATGTGGGGAGTGAAATGTGCAATTTCACTTTACCCAGGGCATATAAAACTCATTTTATAAGGGTCCACCTTATAGATACCTGACCCCCACCCCTGGGACACCTAGGGGAGACCCTGGGGGTACCTAATATGCCCAAACCTTGTAGGTTAACCATTTTTAAGTGCCCCAAACACAAAAGTCGAGTTTGGGCATAATTTACTTTTTAAAAAGCAGTCCTGCCACACAGAGCCACTTTAAAAATGACCTCAGGCTTCAGCAGTGCACACATGCAAGTGCAGAAAGGTCTGCTGGCCTCTAAACTGCCATGCCCTATTATATACTAGGGACTGATAGGTAGTTTCAATCTCCCTGCCCTAATATTTACTAGGGCCCTATGGGGTAGGTCATGCCAATCACAGGGGTACCCCAACCCTTAGTGTACCCTAGTGTATGTAGGTGTTTTCACTGTATTCTAAGTGTTTTCAGCATAGCACTGGCCCTGGGCCTGGTTAGGCAGAGCCCAGGGTCAGTCAGAGTCAGTTACCACCAGTACCAGTCAGCAAAATGTTGGGGGTGCCCACGGCACAGGATGACTTTGCAACAGTGACATTCTGGTGACAATATCCCCTTGTAAATACGCCCCTGTGGGTGAAAGGACTCAGTGGCTACCAATTCAAACGTACAACATGCACTTAATTTCCATTTCGGGTTGTTTGTTTACTCTGTTTCACCCACCTTCTCCATTATACACAGCTTTATCTGAATCTAAACATCATCTTTCTTTCTTACTCTTCCCTTACAGTAATTCTGTTCGAAATGTAGCTACTGAGTTCTCAAACACTATAATTACAAATGCTAAAAGTGCACAACTGAGAGGTCTCCAAACAACAGATGCACAGAATAGTGCCATTTAAAAGGCCTACTGTCCTACTACTGCGTCAGCAGTATCTAAACTCCTCTTTCAGCCCTGCTTCTGTAGTGAAGGAGACCTACCTTTTGCCCATTCCTAACTGAGGATCTCTTCCAAGCTGCCTCTGAGTATGTCTTAGACCCTGTTTCAGTGGATCACAGGTTGATTCCTGCTTGCATTTCATCTCATGTGATCCGTCTTTTCATTGCTCTAGAAGGCATGGTCACTTTTCATTTGAGGCCTTTAGCCTGAGTAAGGTGATGCAATGCAGCAGCCTTAGCAAGCCAACATTACCAAACAATTGACATTTTAAGTGTATTCAGAGTGCTCCAGAGGTAGTGTGACCAGGCATGATGATTTTCGACCATTTGTCCTGGCAAATTTCAGTACATTTTCAGAGAGGGTCAAATATACATAGATGGAGGTAGGTTTTCATGTGTTCAGGTGCAGAATTCGCTGGCAGCCTCTAGCAAAAAGCAATTTAGTCACCACTGATGATACTGTGTGTAAAAAGTGCATTTAATTCCTCTTAGTGCCCCATTGTTTGTTTTCTATGTTAGTGAGCGCTCTCAATAAAGTAATTCTGTGCCCGTCAGTCACAGCATAAATTTGTAGCCTTTCTTCTTTGTTTGTGGAACGCCCTACTTTTCGATTTCCAAAATCTAGTCACTCTATCCAGAAGGCAACTGTGTAATTTTCCTGGGGCTCTCAAATCATTTCACATTGCCTACTTCAGTCCATTTGTGTACATACCTCTTTGATTTACGCCAGTGCCAGTGTGTGTCATATTATTTCCTCAGTTTCACTCTGCTACCCTCAGACTCAGCTCAATGCTGTAGTGTGCTGCCCCTCCCTCCTCAAGCTCTCTGTCTCATACTTTAGAATTCAGCCATTCTTGTTTCCTGAACTCTGGGTCCTTAGATTGACCCACTGTCTCTATCTCCCTCATCTTGTGAAGAGCTTACTACTTCCCCCTCCAACCTATTGTAGTCAGGGTCCATCTTCATTCAATCCTCAATGCCACTTTCCTCACCGCACATTTCTTTTCAATCAGGCGTTCCTATTATCAATTGCTAGAGCCCCTCTTCTCTTTCCATTGCTCTTGATTAAGTGTGCAGCTTTCAGTGAACGTGCCGCTTAGTGTTTAGCCCAATTCCATCAGAATATCTCTGGCCCTATTTCTTCAGATTCCAAGTTACCCCTTCAGGAGCTCTCTTTCCGTTCACAGTTCACTATCTCAGCGTCTCTCTCGCTCTTTCTTTTTCTCTCCCTCTCTCTCTTTCTCTCACTCTCTCTCTTTCTTCTTCTTTGTCTCTATGTGGTCACTGGTCAGCCTTCTCACTGTTTGCATCACAATGTTTGTTTACTTCTGTCTGTGTAAGCCATTTTTACCTCTACTCGGTTCTTGCAGCACCCCGTATCAATTTGAGCAACTCATCTCTTCGTTCAACTTTCTCTTTGTACCTTAACTTTACCTTCCCTGTGATTTCATCTCTATGCAAATTTGCATCTTTATCCCATCATATTTCTTTGCTTTATTTCTGTCGGCAGCTCTTCCGCTCTCTTTTTGATTGTTCTCAATTTTTTTAATCAAAGTTCACCCCGCCCTCCTTGATGCCTTCTTGTTTTTTTGGGTGATGCCGGCCCATTCACCGCAAGCCTCAGTTTGTGGCATCGATGGAAGGCTGCCCCTAGACATGCCCACATGTCACTGCTCTGCAACCAGGAATGGACTTGGGATGGGTAGTGTATAAAGGGGTGGATCCTGCGGTGAGTGGCATATGAGAGTAAAAGTCTTTGAATCGCCTCCAACTGTTCAAAAAAGGACTTGACCTTCCTCTTCAAGCAACACCTCACCGCAACATAGATCTCCAACGGGCTTGCTTATGATGTGCCATCTCACCTAATCTACTGTCTTAGCATCAGTCCACATCACCACCTCGATCACACCCCCTCAATTGCCTGCATCCCACTCTCCTCCCTCCCCTACTTACTACCCCCATAATCCCCCACTTTTCCCTCCTCTGCTGCTCCTCAAGTCTCTATTGCGTTTTCTGAGAAGTTACTGTCCTTCCCCAAAATGTGCCCTCTAGTCTTTCCTACTGCACACAAATTCCCACCCTACAACTCCATCCCCAACAAGTCTCTTGCCCCTGTGCTCTGACCTACTCTTATTCTACTACTTGCCCACAGAATAGTAGACTTTTGCTGCTCAAATTCCACATTATACATTCATAGAAACACCTACTAAAATTATATTTTTTCCAGTTCCGGCCCTGATGTTTGCGGATAATAAGTTACTTATTTCAAAATCCCCTATGGGCCTGCAAAAGATCTTAGATAGATTTGATACCTTCTGCACCCTCAAAGGTTTAGCTATTAACATCTCTAAAACCAAATATATGGTCCTAAACCCTTGTAACACCACACGTCCCAATCCTACCCTTAGAGGGTCTCCCTTGGAACGTGTTCACACCTTTGAGTACTTGGGAGTTACCCTCATGGAGCACTTTAATTGCTATTTGCGCATAAGTAGGAGTAGGCTAAAGTTAGAGCAAACCTCGGGGGACATTATAAATTACAGAAGGGTTCTCCCTTTTGTCCCATCTCCCCCGCATTGCAATTTTTTAATTGCCAAGCACTTGGCTCAGCTCTGTACGGAGCTGAGCTTTGGGTGCATAGGGATGTGTCCACTCTTGGGCTAATTGAGAAACGCTTCTTGCGAGAACTAACTGGCCTCTCCATTAGTACCCCGTTGATTCCCTTAAGGTTAGACATGGGACAAAGAAACATAATGGATGTGAATGGTCTGAGGCCCATTTTATACTGGAAGAGATTTCGGTCTACTCCTGAGCTGGCATCTTACCAGGCAGGGCTGTTGAAGATACTACGAAGTGCGGGTGCAGCCGATATCCCATGGCTGAAGCATGTACGGTCTACTCTTTCTAATATTGGCCTTAGTCGTCTTTGGGATGTACCTTTAGAGGCTAGTGGAACATCTAAAGCCCTAGTTAAGAATGCTTATTGGGATTATAAGCTGAGCTTGCTGCATCGCCGGTCAAATGTAGGATCTCTGACTATGACATTCCCCAAAAGGAAAGATAGTTATGGGCTGGAGAATTTATTGGATGAAATTGAGCCGATGACTGCTAGGAAACTCTATATGCAGTTCAGATATGGGTCCCTGCCCCTTCATTCCTCTACAGCGAGGTGGGGGGAGGGGGTAGTGCATTGTGGTCTCCTTCCTTGCGTTGTGTATCTTGCTTAAACGCTTGACCATGTCTTATTTTTTTGTCTAGTGTATCAAGCCCCCAGGAGATTGTATATTTGCCCACTGTGCTGTAATTTAGGTGTTAGGTTACATCAAGAGGCTCTGAGAATTTTAACTAGTGACACCCGCCAGTGTGTAGTGTTTGCCATCTCACATTTTTCAATGTCCATGTGGAGGGTTAGACAAAATAACATAAAAAAGAACATATTGCCTCGCTCTGACCACAATGTAAATACCTAAACTAATGAAATCCTTTATTTTAAGACAATCTTTTATAAGATAGAGATTCATTTTAATGATTGTGATGACCTATTTAATCCTTTTAATGTATTCATGCATTCTGTTTGGATCTTAGTTTTGACCATTGTCAATTTTATGGGATTTTATTATATTGTAATTCGTTTTTTACTTTGATGGCAACTTCTGAATAAAGTTGATTGATGATGACATGACATATAGAAACAACTACTAAAAATAATATTTTGTAGTTATACTGTGCTTGCTATTGAACTGTACAGTTTCATAGCACTGAGAATTGACCCCCACCTTTCCCCCCATGTTTGTGCCATTATGTTTGACTCTTGCCAGGAAGAGGATATCTAGGTGCCAACACTCCCCTCCATGCACCAGCAGATCTGTAGGTGCATGTGTGTCACTGTCAGCCTACTGCCATGGCTGGATCACTACTCCTGTACCCTAGGAAGCCATTGCCAGGCTTCTCCTGGTGGCTCTTTGGCTGCGGAGCCTTTCTTCAGAACCACAAAGAAGGGTTTTCTTTGCCAGTGAGTATAAGCAAGAACAGTGGCATTCTCACCTCAGAATACCTATCGAAGTTGGGAGCAATTAATGTCCAAAAGTAACTGGTGGCAATTCAAAGGACATGCCAACAGAGCCTGAGCTCACTGTACCCAAGGTCACATTTACAAACAATATGATTCTCACATCTTGGCCATGCAGGCTATGGGCCAGGGATAGGGAGCCCGAGTCAGAAAGCCAATGTGCGTAAATGTTTTGTCGTGAGTTTAAATTCATATGTTATATTTACAAAACCTGAATTTACACTCAGAATGCGGCTTCCTCGTGTGAAGCATGATACCAGAATATGGGAAAATGACATCGGAGCGAATGAACATCCTCAAGAGCGAGTTTGGGGCTGTTCTATAAATTTGCCCAAACACTCCATTTGTATACACAGAAATGAACTCATGTCAAAGGCTGGAGTAAATCAGTATCCAGGGTGGAATTGGGAGAGAAACACCACGTCAATTGTCGGGGGAGGGAGGGAAGAGATTCCAAACACAGCCTATCAACTTTCAGATAGATTTCATAGTGTGGGAGGGGGGTATAAAGGGGCAGGGTCTGTGGAGGGGAGGCGCCATTAGCCCATTGCTTTTAAAAGGCATGAGTGGGTGGGTACAGGTAGAGGAGCAGGGCTTTGTGCCGATAACAACACCTGATCACCCCTCCCCCAAAACAAAAGAATCCTAGGCTGCTGCTAATGTCTTAAGGAGTTTGGGAAAAACCCATGAACATCAGTAGTGCAAGTGCCTAACCTCCAAACATGAGTTGGAAACCCACACTGTACAGGGGTTTCCAGCTCATGTTATCGGCTCCATGTGATATCGGATCCTCGCCGGGAGACTGTGTGAGCAGAACCGATACCGTGTGACACACAGTGGGACTGTGTGTGTTGGTAGGTCTGCAAATATTTCTCTCATGAGAAAACAAGTTAAAGTGCAACTGCACTTTTGTGTTACATTTAGGCCTGTGTAAATGGAAAAGCACATGAAGTAACATGGAATTCACAAAACAATTTCACAACTACTCCAGTGCGTCTATGATTTCCAGTTCCGGATTACTAAACAGGCAACGTAGGCACCGGCCGATGGGCCCCACTCCTTTTAGGGGCCCCGCGACAACAGATCAAAATAATATTGATTTGATCTTGAAAGAAAATTACAATCAAGCTTTCTTAAATTGTTTCCAAAAGATAGAAAACAAGCATTGGCATAGCCAATAGGTCTCGCTTTTGGGACCTTATAAGTATTTAGTTATGCAGCACAATATCCTTGGTGCAATAACATCAACTGTTGCATGTCTAAAAACTTATAAGGTCCCAAAGGCGAGACCTATTGACTATGCCAATGCTTGTTTTTAGAGGCCTGGCATGCAGTTTTAAATGTAGGCTGGTAAAAAAGGTGCCAACCCGAGGGGCAAGGTCTAGAGAGAAATAAGATAGGAAGAGAGGTGAGTTATAATGAGATAGCACAAATAGAAAGGTGAAGCACAGAATGACAGGTCAGGTAAACAAAGTAGCGAGGCAGGTAGAGCCGGTGGGATGAAAAATAGAAAGATATGAGAAGTAGAGAAAAAGAGGTGCAGATGAGGTAGAGAGATGAGGCTAATACAGAGTAAGTGCGAGGGAGAAGTAGAGAATGGTGAAATAGGGAGAGAGAGAGACAGAGGTAAGACAGATGTATTAAACGAGCGAGACATTGGAAGCAGAGAGAGTGAACGGAAACAGTGAAGGAGATAGAAAGAGAGATGAAAGCACAGGGAGTGATAGATGGAGTGGAAGAGGTAGGGAGAGCATTGTAGAGAGAAAGAAATAAAATAATGGGAAAGGCGAGGGAAAGAGGACATCAATAAAAAGAGAGACATAGAAGGCCAATAGGTGATGTAAATTGAGAGTCTAGATAGTGTATGAGAGGTGGGGAAGAGAGAGATGAGGCAGTGAGTTGTGAGGCAGAGAGAGAAATGAAAGAGAGAATGGTGAGGTAGAAAGAGGCATGCAAGAGGTAGAGAAAGGTAAGGTATAGATGGCAAAAATGATAGAAAGGGTAAGATAAAGAGATGAAATTAAGAGGGAGGGGAAGTAAATGGAAGAGAAATGAAGGGGGATGAGATGCAAACAGAGCAGCAAGATGCAGAAAGAAGAGAAAGTAGAGAGAGAGAGAGAGAGAGGCACTTGAGGAGAATAGAGGGGCAGAGAGCTGACCGAGAGCTAGAGATCTAGAGGTAGGATCGGAGAGAGGTGGCAAGTTGAGGTCATGAGAGGTAAGTGCTGTGGGGCACTGAGGTTTATTGAAAGAGAGGTGTGACGTACAGAGAGAGAAGACAAGGACTGGAGAAAGTGTCCACACTGAACTAGAGGTTGGTGATCACCCTAAATATATTTATTAAAATAAAGCATTAAGAGAGTGCACTTTTACGGATTTCAGAGTGTGCACCATCTTGCATTGAAGATGACAAAAGAAGCCATTTTGGCACAATAAACACATCCAGCATCAGTGCTGTTGGTGCTAGCTGAGGCAGTGGAACACTTGATGAGCTCTTTGAAAACGATGACATGTCCTCCGCTGGGTCTGTTAATTCTGTCCTGTCTTATAACCTTGTGCCTGGGGAATAGGTGTGGTAATGTCGATAGAATCAGCCAGGTTTCTGTGAGGAAGAGCAGTTTCAATGTGTGGTCGTGCAGCAGGTCCCATATTTCAGTAGCGTGTTTATTGAGGGAGGTGTTGTTGAGGAGAAGGCAGAACAGGGAGGGGTGGGGAGAGGTGTGTAGGTGTGCGTGGCCGAGGGAGAGGTGAGTGTTGTGTGCGGTGCATGTGAGGGTGGTGTGAAGGTGTGGGAAGGTGCAGGAAAAGTGTCAGGTGGAACAGGGGAAGGCACCTTCGCAGTCGACTACCGAGGCGTAGCAGCAGCACTGGAAGGTGCATTCAAGATTCAGGGTGAGGAGAGGGAAGCAGAGACGTAGCAGTGATGGGAGTGAAAGCAAGGGGTCTGGCGCTGGGCACGGGAGGGGCGCATACTGGCTGTGCATCCAAGCTACGGCGGACATGAATTAGGAGCGGGGGTCTCTGGGGCAATGGGTTGGGCTAAGTAACTGGCAGGAACCGAGAAGGGAGTGCGGCGTGGGAGAGGAAGCAGGGAAGGTCGCAAATTCAGGAAAAGGGCAGGAAGAAGAGCAAAAGAGTGAGAAAAAGGAAGAAGAGGAGTTAAGAGAGCAATTGAGTTCGAAACTCGAAGAGAAGAGCTGAGATTAAAAGAAGCCAAGCCAAGGATTGAGTGAAAAGGGCAGAGAAAAATGTTAAAGAATGAAAGGCAAAAGCACAGAAGATCAGCAAAGAATGAATGAGAAAGAGTGGCAGATGCCCAGCAGATCGGCACAGAATCAGTGTAAAAGTTCAAAAAGCAGCAAAGAAAGATTGCGGAATAATGAAAAAAGCACATGAAAGTGGCAGAAAGAGAATGAGAAACGCACAGAAAAGCAGCAAAGAAGGAATAAGAAGGAAGGAGTAATGCACAGTGAAGTAGCAAAGAAAGACTGAGAAATGCACATAAAAGTGACAAGTAATGAAAGAATGAGCGATGCACAGAAAACAGCAAGGAAAGGGCGAGAAGTGTTCAAACAAGTAAATGGTGTGCGTGAAAGTGATCGCGAGCAAGAATTTCGGCCGCGACCGGGAGTTGTGTGCGCGCGCGCAAAAACTAAATAAAACAAGCATTGGCCGCGCGGCCGTGCGAGACGCGCTCTGTGGTGGGGGAGGGGGGAGGAGCGGGAGAGCAAGTGACGCAAGGCCGTGAAAGTGACACGGCCGCGCGGCCCCGAGAAGCGCTCTGTGGTGGGGGAGGGGGAGGAGCAAGTGAGAGGAAAGACATATGGCGCCTGGAGCATGCGAGGAATGCGCGTTACTGTGCGCGTACCCGCATGCTCTAGGCAAGCCCAAAAAAAAGTGGTCGCATTTCTAAAAGCCCACTTACAAAATGTCTCGCCCAGAACAGCGCAAGCGCTGGCTTCAGGGCGAGACCTAAAAATGAATCAACTCAAAGAAACGAAAACTTTACATAAAAGACTCCACTGAATAGGACGTCTTGCAAAAGGTAGACTTCCAAGATATCCAGAAAGATTTCATCACAAATAAATTGAGGCAAGTGAATATTTAACGTTTTGTTGGTTTATTAAAATTAAAAAATATATGTTTTTGTTTAATAACATTAATAATTGTTAATGTTTAGTTTTGCGTAATAAAATTGGTTTATTAAAATTGTTGGTTTGTAAAATTAATAACGTATTTGGAGATAATTTGCGCGGGGGTCTCCCGAAATTTTGACTGCCTAGGGGCCTCCGCAGGGTTTAATGCGGCACTGATGACTTCTATAGATTGGCAGGCGAAGTTATAGAATCCTTTCTAAATCTCATGGTAGTTGAAAGATTACTCAAAATGTAGGTGATTTGATTTTTGGTAAAGTAGGACCTGAGTGTTTTATGTAAAGAAAAGCGAAACACACTCTGAGAGGAACTGGGGAATTGGGCGTGGGTGGGGGGAGGGCAGTTGTGGTGGGGGATTGGGGGAGGTTCTCCAGACCAGAGGTTCAATGAGAAGTACAGAATAGTCTGCATGACTGCTGAAGTTTTTGTAAAAAATCTGCTCAATTGATAGATGAGGGGATTTAATTTCCAATGAGGTAAAGCTACATCATTCAACAAAGCAAAGCTACTAATTGCATGAGTAAAAACTGTGCTGAGAGAGGAGTGTGCTGGGGGATTATAAGCAGCTGTAAGGGAAAAACATGCGAGCATGTAGCCTCAAACACTCTTGAGCTGCATGAACTAGCTGATGGCTTAATATTTGACTTTTAAGATCACTGTTTAATGTAAATATAGTCCTGCTTGTAAAAAAACCATTATTTATCTTACTCTTGGTATGCTTCTATGTTATTAATGCTTCAGCTAGAGCGGGTGAAGGGTGATGGGAGCAGCACTCCCACCTTCCTGGAGCTCATGGAATTCCCAGTGATTCCCAAACCTCTTCTTCTTCATCATGTCAAGTGATTCCCCTGTGATTTTAAAGTGACAAGAAAGCTACATTTCCAAACATAAATACCTAACTGGGCTGTATCAATCCGAATGACTCCGCAGGTAACAGGGAGAATCATAGCTTCAAAATATTCACGTCAATTCTAGTGTGAATTTGAATTTTTTTAAAAGAGGTGTTGAGAAAGCTTTGAGTTGCTTTTTGTACCAATTGAATTCCTTAGTGGGTCTGAGATTTTTAATGTGTCTCTGACTGTTCTTCAGGGTGAGCAGGTTCCCATCACACAACGTCAGGTAAGAGAGAATAAAAAACATGTTACCTAGGAGAATGTATTATTTATTTCTGTATTTATTTGATTAGTTAAGTGCTGGCTTGTAAAGAAAGGCAACACTGTTAAAGATTGGGGAGTATTTCTTAGCACCCATAACCCTTCCTTCCACAGATGGATATTGACGTTGGAGGATTAGCGGTGTTTGCATGATTTGCTTGTGCGTAATTATTCTAAATTTGGGCAAAATTGCGAACAATTATTTGAAAAGCAACACTGGCATTTGGTGCTATATTTTAGCACAAAATGCATCCGCGCCTCCACTCTGGAAGTGAGGATGCATTTCGTGCTGAAAAATAGTAAACAAAAGCACTGCGAACAACAGCCACTTGCACTCTGCGTTGTTCTTGTGCGTTCATGCTAGATTTGTTCGCTGTACATTTTTACAGTGCATGCCACGTAAGTATGCAATGTGGCATAATAGTGCAATTTCTGGAATTTCATGTAACAAGAGTAAAGCAAAATAACGAAATTACACTAATTATGCTGGCATAACATACATTTTGCCAGACTCTAATCTGGACCACCTGATGGTTACTAAGGTGAGGCCCCCCTCCCTGGATGGTTTGCATTAATGCAGCTCTGGCCCCGGGAAAGGGAGTTAGCTCAGGAAGTTTGTGGAGGGTTGGGAAACACTTCACTGAAAAAAAACACGTGTTATATTTTAGTAAACACAAAATTGAAAAACCCCTGGAATTCACCAGCTCTGATGTGCAACACACAATGCACACCATAACCCATGCCCCTGTGATGTTTTGCTCTTTGTACACAGCATTTTCAGGTCTCTCCTACCAGACAGTGCAAGCTGACTGTCGCTAAAATATCTATTGCGTGCTTATAGTGAGCTTAGAGTCTGCTCATTGCTTACTATTGTTTGGCTTTATTGTAACACTCCTTTGCTTGCTTTGTATTCATCGACTTGAAAGGGCTTTACTTCCTCTTCTTTTGTTTGTCCCCACCTGGAGCATAGATGCATTACTTGTGTCCGTTCACTGCTCACTTTTGTAGGTAAGGCTTGACAGCACAGCTTTCGCCAGACAATTATGTGAGCATCACTAGAGATGGGCTTTGGCTCCGCCCACATGTTGGGAGCCAGCAGGAGTACATATTTTGACTGGACAAAAGTTGTGTGCTTCCATAAAAAGTGCCTGCTCTCCACACAGCTGTGATCATTTAGTTTATTTATCCAGCTGGCTGAGCTTGAACTTTAAGGGGCACAGGCATGACATTGAAAAGCTATTAAAGTGTCTTAGATAGCTAGATAATTTATGGTATTTTTCTCTGGCACAGTTGGGAGGTGGGCAGTCATTAACCTACACAGGTGTTTAGGTCTGGCTTGACAGTGCAACTGTCACCTGACCTTTTAACGTACACCATTATTATTTTATCGTTATTTGCTTCCACACAAATACATATTCATGCCCATGCTACTTGTAATGCTTCACATTACCATACAACATTCCTTTAAACCCAGACCTATTGGCATTGCCAACACTTGTTTCTTTTTCTATTTAAGCACTCCATGAGAGTGCATGTGTTTCACAGCTGTATCTCTTATGTACAGCACTTCCAGCCTCGGTCATGCTCCATGCTGCTCTATCTCACCTGTGTGCTTCTCCTCTGCCCCCTTCATTTTTTCCTTGCCCTTGTGTGCTTCTCCCCCGGTGTTGTTTTCTTGATTTTGTGCCCCCCCCCCAACAGCTCCATGTTCCTCTCTCTAGCCTGTGTGCTTCTCTTCCCACTGTGTTATTTCCCCACACTCTTCATATTGCTCCCCATCTGTGCTGCCCATGTTGCTTCTACCCGCCACTCCCTTTGTTGCTCGTGGCCTCCCCGTGTTACTTCACCACCCCGTATTGCCTCCTTCCCGAGCTGTGCGCTCTGAGTTGCTTCCGCCCACCCACACCTTCAAAAAAATAAAAAGTAAAAAACAGCTTTTGCGCTACTTAAAAAATATTTTCTTTGCCGGTACAACTTAGATTGGTAAATACAACTAAAAAAAGTGTCTGCGACATTTTGTAGGTGCAGGCATGCGTGTTGCATGTGCCTACAAAATGAGGGGAGTGGATCGCTCAGAGCACCTTTTTATTTATTGTTTACTCTTAAACCCTGCTGCACACCATTGAGGATGCTGTACAGCATTGCTAAAAACCACTGACAAATCCAATAGAACCCAAAGGGGAGACCTATTGGCTTTGCCAGTGCTTGTTGAACATGCCATCAGCTAGGGGGTGTAATAAGCATGTCAGGGACATGAGCTATGATGTTCATTGCTGGTGAATTTCACGTCTTTTTTGATTTTGTGTTCCCTGAACCATAACTGACCTTCTTCAGTGAATTTCATGATTTGTAGATGATGTATTTCACTCACCTGCCATGTACCCACTCTGCGCTGTGCGAGGTCTTTGATAAGGCCTGTCATTCAACCCGCTTCAGTCATGCACAGCTGGAGTTTGTAAACGGCCAGTCTGGCTTCCAATGCTTTGCTAGCCACCAAATTTCTTGCTGAAAGTTATCGGTGAATTAAACTTTTATTGCTGCAATCCCTGAAAGGACTTGCCCAAGACATAACCCTCAGAAAGCTAAATCTGCTAAGCGTCTGCCAAAATTTGTGTGGATTGATCAAATAGTGCCAAATTTATTTGGAAATGAAAACTTCTTTTACACCCCTTCAAATCTGTGGCCCCTGTACATCACAACATTCAAATTACCAAGGGAAGTCTAAACAGGCAAAGTTTCAGAGAATTCTTATGCAGATTCATCCAAGTTGGCAAAGTTATTAGTGAATCAAAACGTTGCTCTCCCAAATTGGATTTCAATGAATCATGAAATGCCTTTCACTTGCTAAGTGCCTGCCACATTTATCAAATAGGACCAACATTATAAGCATATGACAATGTTATTTCCCCTCCTTTAACAACGCCCCCCCCACTGATGGATTGGCACAAAACATGACACACCAATAGAAAACTACTAATTTAAAGCTTATGACAAAATTTGTGTAGATTCATCACACAGTGCCAAAGGTAATAACAAATTAGCACTTAGGACCCACATTTTTAACATCTCCTATCTCCCTGGATGGATCTGCATAAATTTAGAAATACAAAGAATAATGTCAACACGCTAATTGAGTGCAAAATTTCTTGCATATTTTTCAAACAGTGCGAAAGTTAAAAGCAAATCAACGACTGACAAGATATACTAACGTGTTAACCCTTTCAAATCCAATCAGAACATTTTTAAAATACTAATATCGCAAAACTTAATGGATGGATTTAGAATAGCCCAACAAAGGCAAGCTTTCTGAGCAAATTTCTACTTTCATTCCAGGATTAGTGCAAATGTGTGGCTTTGGCTGTAGATGCATGCACATTTTCCTATGGGAGGTGATAAGTGGGAAAACAAGACTTTTTGATCCCCCTCTTAACTTTTTGGACCTGGGCAGACCTGCACACAGTTGTCATGCTGGACCTTAGATGACTGCGTTACTCAAGTTCCAAATTTGGTGCAGATTCGTCAATGTGGGAAAAAGTTGTTGTCAAATCAAAAATGACTTTTCAATGGAAAGTGCAGGTAAACCATAACTAGACAAAAATGACTACCACTATGTAATAAGTAATATTTATATATACACACGTAACTATACATCACGCCCTCCCCCTGCACAGTGCTGTGATCAGTGATGTAATTTCAGATGTTCCTGTGATGTTATTAATGATGTCATAAAACATGTCACGAGTGAGGTAATTAGCAGTGCATGGTGAGGGAGCGAGTTATAGTTACTTAAGTGCACAAACTTTAGTAGCTTGAAATAATAACTATAACTGTTGAATTTCAGTGGTTTTGTTTGCTTAAAACAGTATGTTTTAGCTGACATCCTCACATAACTATAAAGCCCCTTTAACCTTAGGTTTTTCTGTAAATTTCCAAGGTTTTTTATTATAAAGTAAGATATTATAACAATTCCTAACTATAAAATCACGTAACCTTTAGCTTTTCATTGAATGTTTATGGTTTTTTAACATAAAGTAAGATATCCATCACTGTGCGCGGAATGGGGTTGGGTGCAACAACACTCTGCGGGCGCCCTATCCCCTGCAGTGCACAGTCTTTGGCTATGTAAGGCAAAGGGTGTGTACATAGCTGACTATATGATGTAACAATATAAAGGGTGTCATTTTAAGTAAGGCAGACCTACTGAATTTGTCAAAGGTTAAGAACCCCAAAATACAAAAAGCGGGCCTATTGGCTTTATCAAGGGGTCAGCCATCAACATATATAGAGCAGACCTATTGTCATTGTCGAAAGGACACAAAAATTTATAATCAAACTTAAATTTAAAAAAAACATCCATATGCCTTTGAGCCTTTTTTTATTTTCTATTTTTCAGGCCACAAAATGCAACGCTAGAACCCACCACAAGGGGTCCGTGCACTCCATCTGAAGAGCATACGTCTCCAGGTTGGAGTGCTTTAAAAAAATATTGTAAGCTCTCCTGGGATCATAGATTCAATAAACCAGGAGACTTACTGTGTTTTATTTAATGTTGCTGGGGGGCTGCTGCACTCCCTGCAGCCCCACAACATTTACAACAAGCATCTGCAGTGCAATAGGTCTCGCATTTATGCGAGTTTGAGCTATTGGCATTGTAAATGGCAATGCCTTTTATTTATGTTTTGGTTTTTAAAACATAAATAGAAGGTATTGTCATTTACAATGCCAATAGCTTAAACTCTGGCAAATGCAAGACCTATTGCATTCCAAATGCTTGAAGGCATCGCTGAGTTGCCCCCTTCTGTCTCCCATGGACCCTGAAGAGCTCCCCGTTTGCTATGAGTTAAATAAACAAGCCGGTGGTCACAACTGCGCACAAGAGACCCTCTTGCCCTCCTGCAGTAAGAGAAACTCTTTAAAGAAAATAGTGCTTACAGACTAAAGAAGATGTACCGTGTAACAACCGAAGTAAAAGGGACAGTCCTCATGGTAGGTTACAAATGAAGACAAGGCGGTACTAAGGAGGGACTAACAAGCCTATTAACAAATCAGAAGCCAGCATTTATGAAGGACAATGACACAAGCCATTGACAAATATGGGTGGAGTGTGGGCGGGGCTCCAAGTACATACTCCAATACAGTATGGCTCGCAGTACATGTGCTGCCCAGGCTTGACCTAAAAATGGTTGGTGGTACCCCTGCCTCTTCTAGGGGGACCACCAGGATGAAAAAATATAATTTTTAAAAGTGCTTGAGCGTTATGGGGCACTCCTTGCCAGAGCAGTGAATAAGAAATGAGTGGCTTCCTCCACTCATTTATTATTCTTTTTTTACCCTTTTTGTTTTAATTTTTTGGGTGTTCCGGTGGCCACCCAGGGCACCCACAACATTGCCAATAGTTGGGAGTCATAGGGAGATCCCCAGGTCCCCTTGGCCTCTACCGCCTCCCCAGCCACAAGCTTGGCGGGGGTTGGCAATTTTTAAATTATTTTCCCTTCAGGTGGGTGCCCATGTGCCCATCTGGGGCATCCACAACATGTAAATCATTGGGGATGGAATGGGAGCCCCAAGGCCCCTGCTGCCCCAGCCGTCTCCCCACCCAAGCCCTTCACCCAACCCCACACCGCACACAGCCAAAGGCTGTGCACTGTGGATGGGTAGAGTGCCCAATCATGCACCTCGCACAGTGATGACATCTTACTTAACATATTAAAAAAATTGAAATTCACTGAAAAAAACCTTGGGAATTCACTGAAAAAAACAAAGATTGAAAAGGATGTTATAGTTAGGTGAAAATATCAGTTAAGACATACCATTTTAAACTAATAAAACCACTTTACCTCGTGCCCTAAAGTAACTATAACTCGCGCCCTCGCCATGCACTGCTATTTACTTCACATATGACATCCCTCATGGCATGTTCTATGACATCATTGATAATATCACTGCAACAACTGAAATGGCATGACTGATGAACACGCTGTCCATGGCAAGGCCGTGAGTTATAGTTACTTTAGGGCTCGAGCTAGAGCTATAGTTGCTTGTAATATATAAAACTGGTCAATTTTAGTGGTTTTGTTAGTTTAAAACGGTATGTTTTAAATGACATTTCCACGTAACATCCCTTTAATGTTTGTTTTTGTCGGTATATATGCATAAAGTGCAGTATTCAGAAAACCCATATAGATATATATATATATATATATATCTGTATGGGTTTTCAGAATACTACATTTCATGCAATACACATACACACACATACACACACACACACGTATATAAATAAAGAGAGAGAGCGAGGGAGAGAGATTGCACCACACTAAAAGCTTAGATCGGGTGAATGTATCAATAGAAAATAACTACACGTTTGTAAAGGAGCAAAGCGAGGAGAATAGGTCTGGCTCTAATGGGCTTAAGCTTGCAGACCACATTTCTGCATACCTATGTTTGCATGCATTAGCTCATTAAAGACAGACCTCTTGGCTTTAGCAATGCTTGCTGCACTTTTGCATTGGAAGGAGAACCTCTAGCCGAGCCTCTGAAAATGCCTGTAAACCCTGTGTTGCACTGCCAGGTCTGCTGGGCAGTGTGCCAAGTACATGTTTGACATGATACACGAAGCAACTGTCCATCCCTCAGTTTAATGTGTACAGCAAGTCTGTGCAAAACGGTGATCCAGCAGCAATATAAAATCGTAAAATGCAACTACCTATCGAATGGAAAAAAGATAGCTGCCGCCCAACTAGGCGGTAAATCAGTTAACAGCCTAGCTAGTGAATAAATCAATTTACTGCCCAGATCCATGTGAACTGCAAAAAGTACATCAGTTTACAGTGTGGGCACAGAAAAAATAAATCGGTGAAAGGTTTAGATATGGTGGGGTAGGAGTCCATGAGGCGTTGATTTATGAGTTGCTAGGGAGGCAGTATCTTTTTACATGCCTATACCTTGAGTAACATTGTATGGCCAGAGGTCACACCCCATAATGCAACACACCGGAAATTTTACAATTAGCATTCACACAATATTAGTGCGCCAATCTACGCAGTGGAAGGGGCTGGGGCATTTCAACAGGCAATATATTTCGATCTGCAGTAATACATTTAAATTAAGTGAAACAACACAGCTCTGGGCACTAGGAAAGGTCGGCACAGATGTTTGCTTTTACTTGCAGGACGAAGTGCGATTAACTTTATGGATGTATACAAACTGACAGGAAAGTATAAAAGTAGCATGCCCTTTACTTATAATGGAGAGATCCCAGTTGTAAATAACCATTCATTTTCATAGGCGTCATCTTATAAGCAACACTGCTACAATCCATAGGTCCAATTCACAAAGCCATTTGCACAAGTTTGTCTTCATGTGCAAACAGGGCCAGCTTTCAGCATGGGCGAGCTGGGCCCAGGCCCAGGCCCAGGGCGCCAATCTTCAGAGGGGCAAAAAGAACTGTCTGCATAAAGGCCCTGCAAACAGCAATGTCCCTTGGCTCCAGTGATTTCATCTAAAGTGCTGCTAATAGTTTTTAACGTGTCACAGCCGCTGATGGCACCCCGTCAGCCACCTATATTGCCCACCCATCTATCTCTAACCCCCTAGCGACACACATCAACACGCACTCCCTAATCCAACACACAACTTGAAGCGAGCCTGATGGAGCTACGTTGTGGGTGACTGAGGTTAGCTGGAGGAGAAGTGGAGATGTGTGTTCAGAGGCAAGTCGCTGCTTTGATGGAGCCAGCCAGGGACTGACCTGTGAAAAGGGGCTGTTGCCTCATTTTGTTCACCAGCAGTCGCAAGGGTGGCAAATGTATTTCTGCCCAGTGCGCTATTGAGCAAGGGCTGGCTCTGTGTGCAAGCAGCATGATTTCTAAATACAAATTTGAGTTTTGCATTCATGAAAGGTATATTTACACTTTAAATCTGTTTACTTGTGTAATAATATGTTGGGGTATGGGGTAAGTCTGCTTCCATAGCAGTGGGGTAGGTATTACAGGGTGGGGAAGCCATGGAAGCGTCGGGTACACCTGCATAACTGTGAGTACTCACAAACATTTTCTCTGCCCATTCCCGCTCTGGAAATGAATAGAGATTTGCTCCTGGCAAAGACGGAAGTAACTCCATTTCCAGGGTAGCAATGTGAATGTAACACCCCTAACTGGAGGGAGAGTAGGGGGACAAAATGTTAAAAAGTACAAACACACTGTAGCAAAATGTTTTCTCATCTATATTTAAATTCTCTGCACAATTACACATGCAAATTTCCTTTGCATTAAAGCAAATAGCAACTCTAATATGTGTTTCAAGAAGAACTCCAAAGAATATTTGACTGTCGCCGCTTCCAGTGGCATCCCTGGAACATTGAGAATTCCAGAAAAGGATATGTGCCGGGTCACACCCCCCTTTGAGAATTAGGGGACTTTACCATGAAAGGCCAGTGTCCCTTGGCAAAAGTGTTTTTGTTATCAATGTCTGTGTAGCAAATACCATGACCATGATGGATCGTTTTGTTTCTCAACTCGAGGCTGTCACAAAAAGTCACATGAACTCACTCCACTTGGCCAAAAAGAGCACGTAGTCAACATCATCCTCAGGCCACCTACCAGACAAAGCAAAGACTTTATTAGAGGCCCCAAAACCCCACTGTTTGGCTGCACTAACTCAAAAGACCCGCCAATATTCAGAACCCTCACCATTAGAAATTGGCAAATTAAATCTTCTGTCTCATTTTCCATGCCAACAAAATACCATGTTATGCTATTGAGGAAAGAGTTCCATTGGCTCCCCATTGTGTATAGGAGTGAATTTACATTTATCAGCATAACGCACAAATTGTTGTGGAATACCCCCCACAACTATTTGCAAGACAATTCACTCGGGCAAGCCATTAAGAGACCAAGCTTCAGGCAGTTTGACCCATTTGGCAAAATCAAGCAAGTGTCTGGGAGCAAAATAATTGAACTATCAAGCTGTGACACTGTGGGATGCATTGCCAGTTACATTGAGATGTACTGCCAACTTACCCACCCTCAAGAAAAGACTTGTTAACCCTTTTCAGGTTGCTTGCTAAATTTGTTGGCTACATCCGGCACTACCTTCTCAGTTCTGCCTCTTTTCTCAAAGTCGTCAATGTTCTTCTTCTGCAGCGCTTAGAAGTGGCACGCCTTGCAGCATTTACCAACTTACACATATTTTAAATGAACATGTAGATAATTACATTCTCAAAAATACAGACTACAGAAACAAGTGTTTAGTCCAGATCATCTCTTCTTTTATCCACAAATTCTGTTCTCTAGGGTGGACTTTACCTAGGGATTCATAGTCCATGATTTGCTTATGTGACAACCAACCACAAATTCAGGGGGAACTCTAATTATTTGCACAGATCCGTGTAAACACAGGGCTTGACAAGAGTAAGGTACGGATGAAGGGAATACAAAGCGAGAGCTGAGTGTTGTAGACAGCGGCTGCTCCATTAGTGAATGGAAACTGGATCCAAGACATTTATTGCATTTTCAACTGAAACTATAGCTTTATGGGAAGTTATGGGATATTTGCCCTTTTTAATGAAGTGCTGAGCTTAATTCTTTTTTATTAATGCCGGTCATTCTGCTGCCCCAGTTATTTTATAATAAGGTCATCGCAGAACAAGTGTTTGGGTTCCTTTTTTTATAGAGGTGGTGACTTCGGAGTTGTGGAATGTAAAGTGGAGTATTAATAAACTTAGATTTTTGCAATGTTTAGAGTATTAAGGTCAACAGCCAAGAGCAAGATCCATAACTCCATTTATGGGGTTGACTCTTGTGAAATGAAAGAATTTGATATGCTCATAAACTGAAGCACTAAAACATGAAATTGATTTTCCGTCTCAGTAAACGAATGCAAGTTCACACATGTCTGCAAAAAATGTCCATAAAAAGCTGTGAGTTCTTTACAGTGGCAGCCATGTTGAAAATTATAATTTTGCTCTGCGCCACCACTATCCAGTTCTGCCTACACCAGGGAAGCAAAGTTTTATTTTGGTGCAGAGGGAACTACTTTCTTGTTATTTGTAACTCCAACCCCTACCAGCGTCTCATTTTTTCTGCTTCTAGATTTTTTGTCCAAGCCAACCACCCTATACTAAGAACAGTAAATATCACTAAATATTATTTGTGGCATTTAGTACAAGTATAAGACCATGAAATAGGACTCTAGTGTTTCAGGTTGAAGAGTGAGACACTGGTGTGCATGAGTCACGTGTCATGAAACGTTATGCATGTACATGCAAACATAAGTCAAAACTAGCTTATGCTCCTCACCCCCTCTATGCCCAAGTCTGTAGTAGTCTTATGATAAAAAGTATGAGGGCAAGATGTGAATTGCTACAAATTCTAGCTGGCTCATTAGAATTCTAAAACGTATGGTGCTTACTATATAGCTACAGTGCTATTAAAGAGGATGCATCTGATATTAAGTCACTGTGGCTTTGTTTAACACCTATAGTGAAAAAGACCGGCTATTGGGTTTATTTGGGAGTAGTTTGGAAATATGGGCTATTAGTGTGGCTAAACACTCAATTCTGGGTTCCCCTGCATGTAGAAATACTGCCTGGGGCCACATTACATTTAAAGTGCATTTTCATTGTTTGCGCCAGGAACACCTTTAAAAAGGTGCGCCGGGCACGAACAATGAAAATGTGCCCTATTACGATGAATGCGTTGATCCCAGGGCAGCTGCGAACTCGTGCTGCCCTGGCAGCGCATTCAGGTGAAACCTGCCTGCACTTTTGAAAGGGATTAGAGATCCCCTTGCAGGCAGGTGCAGTCAGTGACGGCAAGTCAGTCAGTGTGTGCAAGGGGCTGTCTGGGGGGTCCATGGGACCCCCTTTTCCCCCGCCAGAGAGCTGCCATCAGGGGGCACTCTGTAAGTGCGCCTCCGGAGGGCTTCTTTGCGTCTGCGCCCACGTCGGTAATACGGCGCGGGCGCAGAGGCAAAGGGATTGCCTCATTTGCAAGGGGCACGCCCCCATGCAAATGAGGGAACGCCCCGTTAAAGATAGCGCTGGCGATTTACGTGTGCCAGCGCTATTGGCATTACAGAAGCGGCCGCATAAGCGTCTCCGGCCCCTTCTGTAATACGAAAGTGCCCCCGGGGCGCGCAAAGCAAGCTCAAATGCCCGTTGCATCCCCGGGGCACTTTATGTAATACGCCCTCTTGTGTGCAAGGGTGTGACACAAAGCCAAGATGGTCTGTGCCCAACGCCATTATATTTCACATTTTCCCCTTGGTGGTCTCTGTTGCCTTTATCCGCCCCTGTGTTGGTCAGATTATTTTTTAATACCCCAATATGCTTTAGAGAGGCAAAGTAAAAGTGTCTGGGGCCGAATTAATTAGGAGGTGGAAGGCACACAATGTTAGAATGGGACTGCCCCAGACCGAATACTTTTTTATTTTTGTTTTTTGTCGTAGGATCTCTTCAGCATTTTGACCCTTCTGATTAGGCACATTAGTGTGTTTAACCTTTATCTACCCACACCAAGGAGGGCAGAAATCCTCAAAGGAAACAACTGAGAAACAGATTGGGATGAAGGGCTTGCCCATCCTGACACTGGGCTACACTCCCCAACCCCAGGCACCAGATAATCTTTCTGGCCCTTTGGGGGGCTTATTGGGGGGTTTACCTCCAATCCTCCATCTACAGTGGACAGAAATTCCACTAGACACCAGAGATTGACGTCCAAAAGATGAACGCTGGGAGGCGTCTGCCCTTCTTGTCATCAAGTCTTACATTAGGGCACCAGATAGTCCTTCTACCACCAGGGGGAGCAAAATAGGAGATTTTACCTCTGCCCCTCTCTTCATGCCCATATGTCAAAACTATGCCAAAAAGATTCAAATTCGGTCTCACTTGCAAGAGGATTCCTCTAGTATTCGGGCTCTTGGCTCCAGGGAGACTAGAAAGACTGTTTGGGCTCCAGAGATGGGGGCTGTGGCCCGATGCCAGGAGAGGGCAGCCCATTGTTCTTAAAAAAAAGCCATGGGCACAAATTTCACATCAGGAGCACTGTCTTTGTTGGCGTCACTGTGCACCCTTAATTTGGCGCACCCAGCATTGACCATGGACAGTACATTGATTACAAAAATAAAAGCTGTCCTCAACACTCTGTGAACTCTGACAGTTTTTACCTGAGGTGAGGAGAGAACATTAGTGAAAGACAGGGCCGCAGGTTGAAATCACAGCACTTTCTTTTCACTGGAGGCAGACTGGCTTCTTTATGAAGAGGGGGATATGCATCCTTCTGTCGGAGGGGGGGGTGCATTTCTACAACACTATGCAGGGGAATGCCTAGAGGGTCACTGGGACCCCTATGCCCTCTCTTCTCATGAAGTGCCTTCACAGTGCACTGAATGTGTGCCACCTCTCTGTGGTACAAATTCTATGCACCTCCTGACAGTTCTTTTGGCTGTGCACCTATGTCTTTAATACTGTGCAGGTATAAAGGCAAAATGTTCCTTCATTTGCATAGTACAGGGAGGGAGATGTGGCCTGATGTCAGGACGGGCCTGCT
This sequence comes from Calotriton arnoldi, assembly GCA_963921515.1. Lineage (NCBI taxonomy): Eukaryota > Metazoa > Chordata > Amphibia > Caudata > Salamandridae > Calotriton > Calotriton arnoldi. The sequence continues at coordinate 356,668 of CAWUFW010007116.1, forward strand.
CCCTCCCCATTCAATTTTACTCTATTTTATTTTACTAGATTTCTGCCCTTCTGAGGCAGGCAGTTTGGGGGTCAGTCTACCAATATGCATCCCGGTGGGGGCAGGGGGCAGAAAGACTTTTTGGGGCTCTGGGGGTGGCAATCTGGCATGATACCAGCATGATCCAACCACCCACGCTATTAAAAAAATCGAATCCCTGATTTCTAGTGAGATTTCTGCTCCCCTGAGGAGGGCAAGTTGAGTTAAATACACCAACCTGTCCTAATCAGGGAGGCAGAAATACTGCTTAGGGTCTAGGAGTGGGAGATGCAGTGTGATGCTAGAACAGGCCAATCCCAACCCCATTTTACATCGTACAAGTGATTTTCATTGAAGCAATGTTACGCTGTGCTAAGTAATATAGATAATTATGGAGCTGATTCAAAAAAGAATTATTAAAGGAGTACTATTCTGCAACTCCATCCCCAACCTCATCGTCCTCTAGTAATCGACTCTCGCCACTACGTCCTACTTGTCGACCTCAACTTCCACATCGACAACCCCAATGACGCCAACTCCATTGCCCTCCTGGAGAACCTGAACAACATTGGCCTCACCCAACTGGTCACCGAACCCACTCACAAAGCCAGACACACACTCGACCCCATTTTCACCTCCAGTGACAGAATCAAATTCAGCCACACCACAGAACTCACCTGGACTGACCACACCATCGTACACTTCACTATCACCATCACCTATGCCCAGCACACCATCACCAGGTGCCAGATTTCCCCCCATCGCAGCTGGAGCAAAGTCACCAAAACTCAGTAGACACAGGCCCTTAACACTTCCCAACCCGAGGCTTCAACAGATCTCGACCAGGCCGTCCAGAACTTCACCACCTGGATCACCTACAGTGCCAGGTGGTACGCCCCAGAACTCAGGACCACCAAGCGCAACTCACACCAACTGGAGAGACGATGGCGTGCCAGCCAACAGAGAAGCTCACAGAACAGCCCTCAACAACTATCACTGGCACATCAAAGAAGCCAAGAAAGCAGACATCACCACCTGCATCGACTCCACAGCCAACCACACAAAGGACCTCTTCAAAATAGTCAAAAAATTCTCCAGCTCAACAGCCATAGAGAACACCATCCACCCCTCCCAAGAACTCTGCGGCACCCTCTCAGACTACTTCCACAGCAAGATCACCAACATGTACAACAATTGCAACCTCCAACCCGCCATCCTCAACCCCAATGACCTCAACCAACCCACGAACACCAGCCACACCATTACCACCTGGTCTCCACCCACCACCTTGACCGCCTCAGCCATCGTGTCTTCCATCCACTCCAGGGCGCCCACCGACCCAGTCCCCCACCATCTCTACAACCTCACAACAATCCCAATCAGCATGCAACTCACCAGCATCCTCAACACCTCCATCTCCACAGCTGCCTTCCCAGAGAAATGGAAACACGCAGTCGTCAGAACCCTCCTAAAGAAAGCCTCCACTGACCCCAGCGATTTCAAACATTATCGTCCAATCTCCCTGCTCCCCTACCTGGCCAAAGTACTCAAGAAAGCTATCAACCAGCAGCTCACTAAATTCCTGGAACAAAACCAACTACTCGACGCCTCACAATCAGGATTCCGTGCCAACCACACCACTGAGACTGCACTGATTGCCCCCACAGAAGACATCACAACATTCCTCGACCGTAGAGAAACTGTGGCCCTGATCCTTCTCACCCTTTCCGCTGCATTCAACACTGCCTCCCACAACACCCACTTCAACAGACTCTGACAACAAAGGCATATAGCAAGATGCCCTCAAGTGGATCACCTCCTTCCTTGCAGGATGCACATAGAGCATCCGACTGCCTCCCTTCACCTCCGGACCCAAAGACATCATATGCGGCGTACTAAAAGGATCTTCGCTCAGCCCCACACTCTTCAACATCTACATGACTCCCCCTCGCAGACGTCGTCAGATCCCACGGACTCAACATAATCTCCAATGCAGACGCCACTCAAATGATCCTCTCGCTAACCGATGACCCTTCCAACACCAAAAGCAACTTCTGCAACGCCATGACCAATGTAGGTGAATGGATGAGAGTCAACTGCCTCCAGCTCAACTCCGACACAACTGAAGTACTTATCTTCGGGAAGAACACCTCCGCATCATGGGACCACACCAAGTGGCCTGCAGAACTCGGACCCACACCCACACAGACCAACCATGCACGCAAACTCTGCATCATTCTCAACAGCCAACTGACCATGAAACGACAAGTCAACGCAGTCGCCTCCTCCTGCTTTCACACACTTCGCATGCTCTGCAGAATCTTCAGATGAATTCCAACCAACACCAGAAAGACCATCTCTTAGGCCCTCATCACCAGCTACCTCGACTACAGCAACGCCCTCTACCCCGGGATCTTCAACCAACTCCTACGAAGACTCCAGACCATACAGAACTCTGCAGCCAGACTCATTCTGGACCTTCTCAAACGAACCCACATTGCCCCCTACCTGAGAGACCTCCACTGGCTACCCATCCAGGAGAGATGCCAGTTCTAGATCCTCACACACACCTACAAAGCCCTTCATGACATAGGACCTGCCTACATCAACCATCGATTGAACTTCCACCAACCCTCTAGACACCTGCGCTCCTCTTGACTTGACCTCTCACACACACCCCGCATCTAACTGTCGCAGCAGTGGCCGCTCTTTCTCCTACATTGCTGCCAAGACCTGAAACAACCTTCCCCTCCAGCTCCGTACAGCCCCCTCCCTGGCAGACTTCAGAAAGAGACTTAAGACCTGGCTATTTGACAGAGACACAGTGCCCAGATATAGCATGGGGTGACAGTGTTGCGCTCAACAAATGCTGTTTGATTGATTGATTGATAAAAACATTAACTGTATGTTGGTAAAGCTTCCCATAGTTGTTCTCAACAATCTCTGCAAGATGGACGTCTAGAGTTACCCCTAAATACACCACCGGCTGTACCCATCTTTCATCGTGACCGAGTGGAGTGACGTTAGACAAGACCTGAGTTTTATCTGAATTCAACTTAAAGCAGAAAACTTCCCTGAATGATTGAGCCGCTGCCACTACTGCACGTAAGCCACTGATCGGGGTGGGGGTTAAAACTGCAACATCATCAGCATAAGCTAGAACTTTGACTTTGTACCGATGTATTCTCAGGGGCTGGATCTTTTCAGACAGTTTAAGGGATTGAATGAAAGGCTTTATGTATAAGGCAAATAGCTGAGAATAGAGAGGGCACCCCTGCCTGATACCATGAGAGATGGAAATGGAATCTGAAAGTGAGCCTGAACAACAAATCCTTGATTTAAGGCCAAAGTAGAGATGAGACAAAGACAGAGCCTAAACCCGTGGTCTCCATGACCCCACAAAGGAATGGCCAGGAGACCCGGTAAATGGCCTTCTTGGGGTCTAGAAAAATCATGCCCACAGGACCCGCCAAGAGAGGCCGTCTCCAGGGCCATAATTGCCATGTTGACATTAGGGGGCCGATTCCGATCTCGGCCGGTAGGGCACCGAATCGGATTCGGCTTAACCGGATCCGATTCGGAGCCCTATTTCCCGACCGAGTCGTACGTGCATCCGGGCGAGCGAGTACGATGCGTGTGCTCGCAAAATCTCCGACCGACTCGTTCGCACGGGGACGACGCGCACCTCGCAATGGAGACGTTCCCCGGCCGGGTAAGTACGATGCGCACCTCGACCGCTCCGACCGACTCGCGCAGCCCGGCTCCAAGGAGCTGTCGGAGCTGCACTTTGGGGGTCCGTGTCGGACCCCCCTGGAAGCGTAGGCGTGCGAGTCGCACACAGGGGGGACCCATGGCTCCCCCTACACGTGCATGTACGGTGCGACCCGCATCGACGCGAACACGCTGTAGGGGGCGCCCTTGTTCGCGTCGTGCCCATTGAGTCAATGGGAGCCCGTGTACGCGTCGTACGACTGGCTCCCATTGACTTCAATGGGAGACCGACCGAATCGAGTCCGATAGCATACGTGCGCATCGTACTCGTTCGGTCGGACTGCTAGGGTCCGATTCGGTCGGGTCCGGCTCGGTCGGGGAGATTTCCGGCCTGAATCGGAATCGGCCCCTAGATGTTGTGTCACGGCCTGGAATAAAGCCATGCTGGTTTTGATCGACCAGCTCCGAAATAATTACGGACAGTCGATTATCAAGAACTCGTGTATATATCTTGGAGTCAACATTGATTAAGGAGATTGGGCGATGTGATCCACAAAATGTAGGATCTTTCCCTTTGTTTTGGGAAAAATGACAATATTGGTCTCCCCCCCAAGACTCAGAAACACAATCAGACGAATCGAAGGAGTTAAACAGATCCCTAAGCAGCCGGAGCCAGAATCTGTGAGAAGTTGGCGTAAAACTCCAACGGAATCTAATCGGGATCAGAAGCCTTCCCTTTGGCAAGGGAGCCAATGGTGTTTTCCATCTCCAAGAGAGTTATATATGCTTTTAGTTTTGAACGCTGGGTATGTTTCACCTTATAATGGAAGTACCACCCAATGAATTGGAGAATATCTTCGGTGGAGGAGGAGCAGTCGTCTCGATGGAGGTATTTCTAGACCATCAAAAGACGTCTCTAATAGGAGTTGGATCGGCCACGAGCTACCCAATCTCACTCCTAATCTGCTGAATGATATTAAAGCTAGAGCTATCCCTTACTTGGCCCATTTCTTCACTCTTTTCGAACCTGGCCATTAGCCTGACTCAACTGTTTTTGACCACCCGATCCTAGATTAATTTTCTAAGAGAGGGCCAGAGGGCGATAGACTGCTTCAGAAGCCACTCAGCCCGGAGCCCATCCTTAATGATGATACTACATCCCAATTGGATTGTAAAGAACTAAGAGTCCATTGAGTCGCCGTTTCCTCCGTCATTTCCATCCTCCATTGGCGGGAAGCAAATTGAAGAGTTTGTCCACGACACAAAGCCTTAAGGGCATCCAAGACCACCGAAAGTGATGCTGAGCCGATGTTAAACTCCAGAAACTAGCTTAGGTGGGAGTTCATGGAGCTGACATACCCATCTTAAAGCAGCAATTTGCGTTCAAATGTCCTGCTCCGAGGTCCCGATGTCTGAATGGGCTCACTGGGTTGGGTAAATAAAGATAGAGAGTTGTGGTCCGAAAAGACCCTTGTATTGAGTGCCAGCTTTGAAGATGAGACCAACGTATTGCTGACCAGAAACATGTCTAACCGTAACATTGCTTTATGGGGGGTGGAGTAAAATGTAATTCCCGGTTCATTAGGTCACTCAGAATGCCAGAGGTCAACCAAAGCATATGAGGAAATTAATTGGTGCAGAGCCCCCCTGAGTCGGTGCTCACCTCCATGAGCCGAGCCATCATGGACCTGATCAGAAGCTGGAGAATGAGATGCAGAGTCTCTGTTAGGGCATAACGTCACATTAAAATTGCAGCAGATGATATAGGGTGGTGGCCAGAGATGAAGCTCGGTCAACAAAAAACCCAAAACCCTCGGGTCATCCGTATTTGGCCCATAATCGACACAGATAGTAAAGTGAGTACTGTCCTTCTGGATAGTCGCCAACAGCCAGCAGCACCCCAAGTCTGTCCTCTGATGCAAAAAAAACCTTTTGCTGTCCTGCGCCAAAAGTACAACCCCCCCTCTGAGCAGAGCTAAAACATGAGATAGACATGACTCTATATCCAAGCTCCTTCAGCAGCAAACCTTCTGCTTGAGATAGATGCGTCTCCTGAAGACATATAATTTGTGGCTCAAGGGTATTCAGTTCCTCCCGTACCAATTTGCGCTTGTGTGGCGACTTGACTCCATTAATATTCCAGGAAAAAATATGCAGCTGCTGAAAAGGACACCCGTCATTACCAACTATTGACATTGTATCTCCAAATTCACAAGCTACCCCTCAAATATACAAACTGCTGCACACAAGCTCCATGAATGTATTGAAAGACACAGATAGGCATCAATGTTCCACCCCTAGCCAAATTTCTCAAAGTCACATTTCCTACAATTTCCACCCCTAAGCTCTGTGCAAGAAACAGCCATACCCAATCCCCAACCCCTAAATACCCCTTTCCCCCACCACACACCCCTGGTTCCCATAAGGGCAAACCAACCCCCACAAGCTATGTCCTAGGAAAAAAGGGCCATTACCCCCACCAGTAGGGTTTGCTATTTATTGAGGCTCATTGCTGAAGTCAGTCCACGGCCCGACCCTCCCCAAAATGCACATAAGGTGATAAGCACAACCAAAAATAGATAGTAAACACCCCTATTGAAATAACATAAGAAAATATGGAGACCAGAAAGAAAGAGGAAAAGAACAGGGAGTGACAGAAAATCTTCTAGACCACCACACAGATTCAACAACCCTCCAAAAAAGAATAAGACCATAGCCGTCATAAGTCAATATCTCCTCCCCCCAACCAGAAACCTGATCCAGTAGAGAACAGCCCATTTGAAGACCCTTATACCTAAAAGAGTGAGAATCATCACTAAACCAGAAGAAGACATAGACAGCAAACAGAACATTTTCAGCCACCCGGCTGCCATTTAGTTAACAACTCTTGAACTTTTTGACCTTCATAACAATAAAAAGTCTGACCCTCTATTCGGATCCGCAAACTTGTGGGCTCCATAGGAGAGACAGATGCCCCAAGCTTCTGGAGTGGCGGGTTATGCTCTCGGAACTGCCAACATCTCACCACAGTTTGGTGGCAGAAATCAGACCGGACACAAAAATCCCATGCCACAAACTTTTTTTTAAATTTAATCTTTTCATTATTAACACCATCTTTTTGCACAGTTTTTACACGACACTCATGTTACAATAGCAGGGGGTACATACCCCTCTGTGCCTCATATTTCTTTTACAACTATTTGCATCGTATATTCTTATTCATTTTGTTTACAAGACTAACTTTGTCTAAACTTCAAGTGCAATGCAGTCTCCACCCCTCGTCTAATGCCAAAAACTTTAACAGGCAACTTGGGAGTGGCGGCTCAGAAGATCATTTTTTGCAGTATAAAGTTCCCAATATAAATAATTATAGCCTGGGGATAGTGAGAAGGTTTACTGAGAGGTCTAAATGGAAAGTGATGTGCGCTCTGGATCATACAATCCATATCCCAGTCGCTCAGAGCAAGAAAAGCCTCTAGGAACAGGCGGACAGCAAAGTCCCTAGGGTCATTACCTTCCGTGCCTTCAGGGACAACTAGAACCTGCAAATTATTTCGGCATGACCTGTTCTCCGGATCTTCCACCCTGGATTAGAGGATAGTAAACTGTGAATTATGCTGAGCAATCTCGGAACTATTTTCTTCCACTGCCTTTCAGATGACCGGCTGGGACACTTCCATTGCCTCCAAGTCAGGATTGTATGATATCCATATTTTTTGACAGCTTGCGAAGAACAACTTGGGTTTTCAGATGAATAAAATTTTTTTAATTGCAGCCCCATATCCTTTAAGGACAACTGGGTCTGACTGCATTAAAAAAGTACTTAATTTAAATGTGATCACAAATGTGATCTACTTATCCCTGAAGGCCAACATTCCTGGGATAGCATTCAATTGGAGTAAATCAAAATTTGTAACCTACCTCATTATTATTCATGAGGTTGGTCAGTTTGTGAACCATTTGGGAATCTTGTGAACCAACCTATTTCTACATCGTCGCTTGACAAAATTCCACACTAGTTCCAGACTGGCTGCAAATTGTGACTAGTATTTTGCAACCAATGATTTGTAAATTAGGCCCTAAGTGTCTATGGGGTACTTCATATTTCCACTCAAAAAAGTATCACTATTGATATAACTCAAGAAAATGCATTGGCAAAGATAATAGGCTTGATTTTAATGTGTCAAAGCAAGGGGTGGAGATCCACATATAATAAAGTATAAGTAAAAGTAAAAAAGTTTATTAAACTTGGAAAAAGTTAGTACAATATTTTATGGTAAATAATAATTTACATCAATTTTACATGCTACAGCACTATCAATTTAATTTTGAAAAAGATCTGAAGTTTAAATTGAAAAATAAATTCAATCCTAAAGCAAAAAATATGTTTAATTATGCATTAATAATTATCAAAAGTGATTTATAAAATTAATGAAAAATAATTTCATATAATGCATTACAATGTAATCTTACATTAATTTTTAAATTATAAAAAGTTGTTAAAATATTTTTATCAATAAATAATAAATATCTGATAGTTTATGTATTTTTTAACATTACACTATATTATTTTTTTATATTTTAACTGTTTTAAATAATTTAACTTAACATTATTGCCTATGGGGTATTATTTTAAGTCCCTACCTCCATTATTTTCTATGGGAGGGAGTTGCAGTATCAGTGGCACTGGACCTACTACTCTTTTCTTTTTATCAGTAGTATCTTACACTCATAATTCTGGCTTCACCCCCTGTTTGAGGGGATGGAGACATGTAAGTCTGCACTACTGAGTAACGTTACACTCAGATTTTGTGAATAGCCAAAAGTTGTAAGTTAACTCAGAAATGTAAGAGTAAATTACATGTGTAAATTACTCACACTTGTAAGTTACTTTTGTGAATATCTCCGAATGTTTTTATCTTTCCTTATCAGACGATGACGCCTACTGCTCTGAAGATGCAAAATATAGAGTCAAATGCTATGCTTTCAAGTGATTGTCTTGAAAGACTGCCTTTTTAGGCACAAAAACAATGCATATGTTTTAGCTTCTTTGATATAAATCCCAGAGAAATCTATTAGGGATGGCGTGATTATGCAACTCTTTTGCTTTGAAGAACCATGGCCTCTCCATTAGACATGGCCAGGTTTTGTATGGCAGGTGTTACACATGTGTTTACACTTTGGCTGAATGAACCATGTCTGATTAAATGAATAGGTGGAACAGTATTTATCTTCCAGACTCTCTGGAAGTCAAAAGTAAAGATTTGAATCCTAAAATGATTACTCATGTTTGACAGTGTAGCACTTTCTGAATTTTAGAATACTGAAAGAAATGAAATACTGTAACAACAAAGAGAGGGAAAAAGGATACTGAGCAATAAATTGCTTTCAGCAACAAGCACTGGCAAACTGAATAGGTCTGATTTGCATTTTAAATTCTTGTGAAATCATCAAAAAACCTGCAGCACAGAGAAAACAAAGTAAGGCATGATATAGGGGATTACAAATCTAACGTGATTATTCACTGTACTTTGGAGATATAAAATAGTGCAATGAAAAGAAAACACTCCATAGGAGGTGGAGGGTTGCGCCAAACAACCAATAGCTTAAAGTGAGGGGAATTGTTCACCTGGCAGAGCCAAAGCCCACTCTATCTATATTTTAATGAATTGGTAAAAATAAGTCTTGCATACAGGCCAAGCCCGATCTAAAAAAGAAAGTTTCTCGGGAAAATATCTCCATTTTTATTAAAGTTGCATTTTAATTCTGTGTTCTTAGCAGTGTCTAGCACAGAAACGTGCTTTTGATCTATTTACAATATTATCTTTTCTCATAAAATGCTATGTGAAATATATTTCAGAAGATCACAGATAATAGTAACACACCCTGCAGGGCATGTTTTAAATACTTGGGGCCTGATTATGAGTTTGGCGGTCCTGGAGCAGGCTGTCACACCAGCGCCCTGCTCCAATCCCGCCAAACTCGACCTGCCGGCCGCCCGCCAGATTATGAATAATCTTGTGGGTCTGGCGGGTGGTCCTTTGGTGTTCCCACTGAGGTGCCTATTAAAAAGGCACCGCAAAGGGAACACAAAAGCCCGTTACTGCATGGCATGTACTGTAAAGTCCATGCCATGCAGGAAAAGGGGGTGACTGTACACAGGGGGGCACAACATGTGCCCCCTGCATGCACACCATGGCCCTGGGGCAAAGAGGAAACTCGTAATCTGCTTGGCAGTGCCGCAGCGGCACCGCCAAGCATATTGCTGCCTCAAGACTGCTGCAACACCGCCAGGGATCTCTGAGCCCTGCCGGTTGTGGCGGTCGCATGATGGTTCGACTGCCCAATTTGTAGTAGGGCAGTCGGACCGCCGGTGCAGCTGTGCCCGCACCACCACTGTGGCTACAGCAGTCCATCGGACCGCTGTAGTCATAAATAGGCCCATATTTTCAAAGTTGTAGGTGAGACAGGGATTGCAACTGCAGACTGTAGGCAGCGTCCTTATTGCACTCAGACAAGGGACCCCAGGATGCAAAAAAAAGGCATGAAAAGCCTAATACTTTCAATGAGGGAAGAGAGCATCAAACCAGCAAAGTTATATTTTATGTGAGTATTCTCATAACCTTGCACCAGAGCAGTGCCAAGACAGACAGCTGTCCATTTAGATAACTATGGCCAACCATTCAAAGAAAACACTATACCATGCACTTTAGAGGACGACAAATTGAACTCTGAGAGAACGATAACAAAATTATAACAATGAAAGGTGTAATAGTCCTTCAGAAGTGTCAGCATTTTACATAGTTTTCAGCAGCAGCACTGTTACCTTGCAGAGATAGTACCCCCAAAATCCTGACATTGCCATATGTTAATATGACTAATCTAAGTTTACTATATATTTCATATCGCATATTAACTAATGTACCATGATATTTGCTAAGTACATTTCTGGTAAATAAATAATAGCAAATTTATTCACCACTGTAGATGAAAGGTTGAGCCAACCCAAAGATTTTCCTCTCTCACTTGCACAAAGACAATTCATGCATGTCCACACACACCAACCTCTTACGTATCTTGCCCAGTGCTTAATTTGAGCTGGTGGCTGCTGGTGGGGGGGGGTGCAACACTTGTTTTTGGGGACTGGCACTTACTTGTTCAGCATCTGACATAAAGCAAGAGAGAGCAAAACACACAATAGGAAAGACGGAGGAAGATAAAACAGAAAAAACTTCACGAAATGAGAAAGCAGGAACCTGCAAGAGTGAGCTGGAGGGGCAGGGAGTGTCTGTCAGAGGTTTAAAAAGGCATGTTGTGGATTTAGGACTACGCAGCATTGGTATTTCACGTGCACAAGTTTAATTGCACCAGCTGCGTGTTTCAGAGCAAAGCTTTGGGCACCGGCACTCTTTCATTCACAAATCAAGCAATGATCCTGCCTATCACAAGTTGTAACCCACTGACTATGTAAACACCACCTCTTACTCATTAATGATCTTTTTTCAGTTCCTCATGCCACAGATATTGTAGATACTATCACCACACAGAATATCGTCATCCCAGAAGTGTGCATCACCCCCAATTTTACATATTTCTTCATGCACTGGGGGTACTGCATTGAATAACAACACAAACAAGGCCAGCTGAAGTCTTGCAGTCACCTATTCGTCTTCATTGACATACTCTCTAGGATCTTCTGTCCCTTGACTCCCAGGAATTACTCAATTTCTACTGACTCAATCTGCCCCCAAATTACCACCTTCCACCTGTTATGAATTTTAGAATACTGAAATAAATGGAACACTGTACCAATGAAGAGAAGGAAGGAGTATGCTGAGCAATACATTGCTTTCAACAACATTGGCAAAGTGAATAGGTCTGACTTGCATTTTAAGTCCTAGTGAAACATCAAAAAGCCTGCTGCACAGAAAAATGGGATAATGAATCTAATGTGTGAGGATTCAGTGTACTTTTGAAATGTCATGTAATTAATAACATTTGAAGCTCGTCATCAACATTGCTTCCGTACACCAATCCAAAAACCTCTTTCTAAGAGACATCAATCTCTGAGGATCTTCCTTTATGTAGGACACCAAACATCTTGTTCATCTTTCTAGACTTACCAACCATAGGTCTCTGTAACCCCTTTAGTTACTTGGAACTAATTCTTCAAAGTGAAAAAGGAAGGCATGCGGGTGATAAGATATCTTTGTGTGGCCAGACAGTATAGTTGAATGTAAGCAAGTATTAAATAAAATATCTCTAGAGTAAATTGTAGTTCTTAAGATAGATACGTTGGCAAGATGCAGTTAAAAAATTAAGCCACACGGAAGAAGAATGCACTGAATTGAAAACTTAAAATGACTCATATTTAAGCAAGGAATTGAGGCAAGATCTAAAGGTATTATCTGGAAGTTAACTTGCACAATAATCTGGATAATGAACAAGCTATTAAAAAGTGAAAGGACCTACGGGGAGGTAAAATGTGAGTGTGGGTCTTTATAAGAGTAATAACTATATTTAAAACATAAATTTGTCATGGAAGCAATTCATCTGATGATTGGGCTTAATATACAGTTTCACTTCTTTTATACTCCTGACAGGATTATAACCTTTGGATGGGATTTATGTTATAAATCCCCTATGTGTGATGGAGAAGTTTGTCTAGCGCATAGTTGGCTTTATGCCCAAAAGCTAAAGAATATTGAACAAATATATTTGAGGAATTGTCAAGAATAATTGGATGGCTGTACCTCCGACCGCTTAAAGTATTATTTTTCGGATCAACATTCTGGTGAAGAGGAAAGAAGAGAAGCTTTTCTACGGTGGAAAAACAGTTGCAAAATGTTTAGTAATAAGTACATGGAGAGAAGTATTATCCCCAGTGGGAAAGGTTCCATGAAATGAATTAGGTTCGTAACCTGCAAGAAGTATTTATTTTAGCAACAATGTAGGAATAGGTTTGAAGATATATCATGATTATTTAAACAATATCTTGACAGCTTATGACTAGGCCAAATTGGAGTGGCTAATAATTGATAAAATCCAGTGGGCTTGAATTAGTGGTTTAAAATAATGGAGTAATTTGTTTGCATTGCAGGAAGGAAATAGGCAATTAACATACACTGCTGTAAATACATAAATTGACACCTGAAAAGTATTTTTTTGTAATAAGCACGAAAACAAAAATACATTAAAAAAGAAACCAAACTAAGCACTTTTCAATCTGCTTGACCCTCAGAAAATCAAACACAATATCAGACAATTCCATTCCAAATGAAAGACTCTTGACCTGGTCTTGACCTTCGGACAGCCCTTTGAATGCCATAGCCTGATGCCACTGAAGCGGGCTGACCACTTTGCCGTCATCCATAACACATCACACTTTCACCATGAACCACTCATACCCCTCAAGCAACTTTACTGTTCCTGAGAAGGACTTCCCCATCAACACACTGAAACAAGACCTTAACAACTCCGAGAGCCCAACTCAAGTCACAGATAATGTCACTTTCCTCCTAGACTTTACTGAACGCCAACTTGAAAACCAATACAGGTGCATACACCTACACCTACCTAAAGCAGCAGTTCATCCACCATAAGCCATCCACAAAATTTTACTCAATTCAGTGGCACTTTATTCTCAAACTAAACCCAACTCCGGCAAACATTAAATCATTCTGATTGCAGATCAAGTAATATCATTGAGCTGACAGGTACAATACAATGAACTAATTCTTTGATGGAAATTAGGTATTTATTTATTGTGAACCATGCATTGTATATTTTCATTATCATTAATGTATCATGTATGCATATTAGACTGTCATATATTAATTTTACTCAATTTAGGTTTACCCTATCTTCCCATTATATGTTAAAATTAGTTAATGTTTAAATACCTGCACTACATTCTACTTCTCTTTCTCTCCCTTCCCCTACCTACTACATACCCAGCTTACATACAAGATGTTTTGAAGTTACTTTTTACTTCCATTTTTATTTAGCATATTTTTGTCAATGCTGTTATGTAACAAGAAATACACTATCTTATAAAAAACAACTTTTTAAAACTGAAAAAATAGAACAAATGTATGGCCGACGGTAAGATCTGGAACTCCAGCATGTGTTAACTGAGGTACAGGCCCAGATTGCCAGATCTAGTTGATTCTTAATGTGAATAAACCAGAGCCTTCATTGTTTACCTCTAAAGTGACATTCAAACACATCAAGGGACTGCATCATCCCCATCAACAAGTATAGGATCTTCCCTACAGAGGAGGCTAACGTTCATAGTCGTTTTTACTTCATGGACAGCCATATACATTATTATGTGGTCTCTTCTCACTGCCGTGACAAACTGATCAGACAGATTGACCAACTTCTTTCACTTCCTCACCAAGCCACTAGTCTGAGGCCAATGTTAGGATGTACACTCTATTTCTATGTTCATTAGTACATCAAGAGCTTCGAATGGGGTAAAATGACACTACACCCACTGTGGTTAATCCAATCCTTAGACTCCTACAATGGTACTGAGTGCATGGTATGGGTAAATGCAAAATGTCAAGAGGTTCATTTGTGGTAGAACTCTACACTAATTTAAAAGTCACCTTAAGCCTTATGTTCTAAGAAGAACCTTCTGTTATGGGGGAAACTATTGATGGAGGTGCCCAGAGTGAGAATGGCAAATTCTAGGAGCACTCCTTCACCTATATCGCGTGTATCCTCTTTAATGACATTCGCAGTTTGATCAACAAAATTGTCTCTACTCCCATTTAGAAACAAACTGAAAACCTTGTTATTCTAGTCTCTTCTGTTTCTCTTGATTTGAGTGAAGGGCTCGGATTAGGCATCAGAGAAATTTTGGGATTTTTTTGTTATAATTCTTGCATGAAATTCTGAAAATTACCCCAGTGCACCAGTTGCATAATTATGCCGATGTTCATGGTAAAAAAAATAGGGCAGGAGAGCAGGAACCTGAGATCAACCAGAATAAGAGCACCTCTTGTTTGCTGCATTTGTGATTGTTGCACAATTCTTTTTAGCTTGAAATGCATCCTTTTGTCAAAAAAATGATGTAAGGACAGTTCAAGATAAAATATGGTGCTAAATGATGGATTTGCATTTTGCAGAACTACGCATTTTGTGTAATTATGCCAGGGGTGGCTTCTCCATGTGGGCGGAGGAACGTCGCCCCACTGCTTTCTCGCAGTGCGAGAAGCAGAAACATAAAATAATATTATAAATACCATTTTATGTTTCTGCTTCTCACACTGCGAGAAAGCAGAAAGGTTTGGTTGGGGGCGGGCGAGTGGGCGGTCCTGCTCTAGGGCAGGGGAGGAGTGGCTTGCCCACTCTGAGTGCGCTGACTGTTTGGTCGGCCCCAGGACCGACCAAGCCAGTCATACTCACTCTCCTTTTTCTCTATGTAGGCTGCATGCAGCCTACATGGAGAAAATGGCCTCCCCATAGACGCCTGTGTGGTCGGCGTCCCAGCCAATGACAACGCTGCTATTGCAGCGTTGTGATTGGCTTAAGGGAGGGGAGGGAGGCTGCCAGCTTCCTGTGAGGAGCAGAGACGATGCGGGACAACGCAGGACCAGATCGGACCAGCGAAGGTAAGTTAACTATTTAAAATTAACCCCCTCTCCCCCCGCACAACCCCCTCCCCGCGCGACCCCCACCCCCCCACCCGCGAGTCATGCCGGCCGCAACTGAATTATGCAAAAGCAAATTACGCTAATTTTGCACACAACTGTAACTCGGATGCAGACATATTTTAGCTGTTTATGAAAGCCTTATTGTGGACCATACCAAAGCTTATGGTGGGTTTATGGCCAGCCTATTGCTTAGTATTGGTTGATTTTCTTGCCACTCTTATGTGCTTGCTTCTTATTCAATGGCTTTCCTTCCTTTTGTGATTATCCCTCCACTGGAGCATAGCTCCTCTACCACTCTTTTGATTGGATGGTTTGAATCTCTCCACTATCCACATTCAGGAAGCTACATTTTTGATTTCCTTTCATCACTCCAGGAGGGTGCATGCGTTTTCTTGCTTTCCTGCTGCACCTCCCCTAAAATACCACCTCCAGCCCACTCACTTGATATTGCTCCTTCCCCTTCCCGCCCTACGTCCTAAGTAGCTTCCCCCAATCTGTTTTTTTTTATATTTCATTTTTTGTATTTATTTACTCCCCACCTCAAGCCCCTATGTTGTTTCTCCGTGTTGACTTCTTCCCCACCCACTCCTTCGTTGCACCTCCACATCTCCAGGTGCAGACCTCTACAAAAAGCATATTTTTATTTTACTTTTTTGGAGGCCCAAACAGCTGCCATATGCTGCATGGCTAAGCCATTTAAAAAAAAAAAAAATCCATACATGTTTATAATTTACTGCTCCAACTGTCATCTTGGGATGGTAAATAATAAATAAATAAATATATCAGCTATGTCATGCCACGGTGATGCATGCACACGCATAGGTTATCATGCTGGACCGCCATAAGGGCATGGCATACATGCACGTCATTGCGCTCTTTTTTTTTTTTTTTTGCCAATGCCACACAGCATCAGCAAAAAGCATTTTTGCTGATGCTGCACAGCCTTCTTAAAAATCATTTGCAAAGCCAATAGGTCCAAAACTCAAGAACTATTGGCTCTGCTAATGCTTGTTAGGTAAAGTTAGTGCTATACACATTTTTTGATGACGAATTTGTAGCACTGGTAAAGCAACCAATTAATTCACAGGCAGTGATCTGCACATCACAGGAAATGAGGGTCTGTGACTCCCGAAGCTGTTCAACCACTCAGTAGCATCCAATCCATCGAGCAATAAAGCCTGATCATACTTCGATCAACAGCCATGAGGTTAGATAACGTCGTACCATACTAACTCTCCTGCTGCCTTACCAACAGATAACTTCTTGTCCATATGAGTACTTCCAGATGCAAAGGTTACTTATGACTTGCGGAATATCTAGAAGTTCTTCTTGCTAACCAGAGAATCAAGACACACCATTATGATGACAATACTTGAGTCTATCGGAAGGTTTAGACAATCAAGACCATTTGTCAACACAAAGACAGCCTTAACCTATCCGAAGCCTGTATGCCAAGTACCTATATTATAGCAAACTTATTTTTTATTTTATTTGAGAAGGTTTATATAGCGCTGGCCTGACCCGAGGGTATCGGAGCGCTTTACATCAGTTACAATGCAGAAAATAGCATAATACAGTAATATGGAAGATCCCATAATAAAGATAATAGTATAGGTCAATGGCGGAGAGTTCGAGTTCGGAGCCTTGCTGACGCAGCATCGTAGAGGTGTGAGGTGTCTGCTTCGGCGCTCCGACTGCTCCTATCGGTTCACTAGGGAACGGTCGAGGAACAGGATTTTGAGCTGACTTTTGAATTTTGCAAAAGAGGGAATAGTTCTGATGTGAGGGGGAATAGAGTTCCAGATTTTGGGCGCGTTCCCGGCGAAGGACCTGGCCGCGGTTTTTGTTTTCGTGATTTCAGCGGGATGAGTAGTAGGGTGTTAGAGCTTCTGAGGTTCCTGGTCTGACTGGCTTTTTTGAGTTTGGCAGCCAGATATTCGGGTTTGCCGGTGTGCAGGGCTTTGTGTGTGAGGCAGGCTGTTCTGAAGTTCGTTCGCATTTCGACTGGGAGCCACTTGAGTTCTCTGAGTGCAGGTGAAATGTGATCAAATTTCTTGATTCCAGTGACCATTCTGGCTGCCGCGTTGAGCGTTGTTTTAAGAGGAGCAAGATGTGATTTAGCTATTCCTGAGAGGACTGCATTCCCATAGTCTAATCTTGACAGCACCAATGATTGGGTGGCTTGTTTGAGATCTTTGGGCGGGATGAAAGGTTTTATCTTGTTCAGTAACTTCAGGTTAAGGAAGGCGCTCTTAGCTGAGTTCTTAATGTGTTTGGTCATGTCCAGTTTCGGGTCTAGCGTGATACCTAGTGATTTAACAGAGTCAGCCAGGGTGAGGTTCCCATTGAGCGCATCGATAGCTTTTAGACATTTGACCATTTGGGGGTTCTCTTCTTTGTTCGATATGAGGAGTAATTTGGTTTTGTCGGGATTCAGTTTTAAATGGTTACTTGACAGCCAGTGTTGCACTTCCCTCAGTATGTCATTGAGTCTTTGAATGTCTTTGACGGAGGAGATTTCCAAGTAAATCTGAGTATCGTCAGCATATAGGTGGAAGGGAATGTTAGCTTTTTTTGAGTAGGGTGGTGAGGGGTTCTATGTAAGGGGCCGATTCCGATCTCGGCCGGTAGGGCACCGAATCGGATTCGGCTTAACAGGATCCGATTCGGAGCCCTATTTCCCGACCGAGTCGTACGTGCGTCTGGGCGAGCGAGTACGATGCGTGCGGTCGCGAAATCCCCGACCGACTCATTCGCAGGACCCGACCACTCCGACCGACTCGCATGGGGACGACGCGCACCACGCAATGGAGACGTTCCCCGGCCGGGTAAGTACGATGCGCACCTCGACCGCTCTGACTGACTCGCGCAGTCCGGCTCCAAGGAGCTGTCGGAGCCGCACTTTGGGGGTCCGTGTCGGACCCCCCTGGAAGCGTAGGTGCGCGAGTCGCACACAAGGGGGACCCATGAGTCCCCCCTACATGTGCATGCACGGTGCGACCCGCATCGACGCGAACACGCTGTAGGGGGCGCCCTTGTTCGCGTCGTGCCCATTGAGTCAATGGGAGCCCGTGTACGCGTCGTACGACTGGCTCCCATTGACTTCAATGGGAGTCCGACCGAATCGAGTCCGATAGCATACGTGCGCATCGTACTCGTTCGGTCGGACTGCTAGGGTCCGATTCGGTCGGAAATCTCTCCGGGTCCGGCTCGGTCGGGGAGATTTCCGGCCTGAATCGGAATCGGCCCCTAAATGTTGAAAAGTTGGGGGGAGAGCACTGGCCCTTGAGGAACTCCCCTACTGACTGGGTGAATGTCAGACTCCAAGTTTTTGATTTTGATTCTCTGGGTGCAGTTGTGTAGGAAGGAGGAGAACCATTGGAGGACCAACTCATCAAGGCCGGCCCTTTCTTGGAGAACCTTAATGAGAAGTTTGTGATCTACCGTGTCGAATGCTGCCGATAGGTCTAGGAGAATGAGGAGACAGCATTGGTCTGAGTCAAGTGATTTGTGGATATCATCGATGATGTTGAGGATCGCGGTTTCTGTGCTGCAGCCTTTCCTGAAGCCAGACTGATGGGAGTCAAGGAGGTTGATACTGTCCATGTGTTGAGTTAATTGTTGAAGTACACATCTTTCTAGGATTTTGGATAGAAGAGGAAGGTTAGAGACAGGTCTAAAGTTATTCAAATCCTTTATATCCAGGCCGGGTTTTTTCAGCAGTGAGGTGACTTGTCCCACTTTGAGACAGTCTGGAACGACTCCGCTTTTTAGGGAGCTGTTTATAATCTTGCACCAGAGTGGGGCTAAGGAGAGTTTCAGCTTTTTGGTCAGTTGCGCGGGTATAGGGTCTAGGACATGAGAAACCTAATGAAGACCAGATGTGTCCTCATCACAAATAGCAACAAACCAGCATAGTTTGAGTAAAGCCTCTCCATTATGATTAGTGGAGGATTCACTCCCCACTTTGGCAAATGCAAATTCACTGGTTTCATCATTGAGAGTGACTTTCCTTATAATCCTGCATCACTAAGAAATTGCAGACATCCTGTTGACTGATTTCACCTCTAAGCAGAATAAAGTCCTATCTACCCAACATTAGGCTTCAGAATTGTGATCTGATCTGTGGGGGTCCTCTTTCAATTTGTTGGCATCAACCCAATGCTCACTGGTGCCCCTGACTGCACAATGGTTGTACATGCATATGCATGTATGTATGTGATATTGTATAGTACACCTAGTCAAAGGCAGTGAAGCACTGTACAGGGTCTATAGTAGGGCTGGGTGGAATTCCTCTCAATTACATTCAAATTCCTCGAGATTCAGCTGAGTTTCGCAAAGGGGCAGAGTGGACACAACAATGTGCAGTGCATACCTCTGAGTGCCCTTACATAATTATGTAAGGGGAACGAGAGGTATGCGCTACACCACAGTGCAGTGCAGCACATACCTCTCAGTGCCATTACATAAGTATGTAAGGGCACCGAGGGGTATCCCTCCAGTGCATACCACTCAGCACCCTTACATACTTATGTAAGGGTACCGAGGGGTATGCGCTGCACTTCAGTGCACTGCATACCACTCAGTGCCCATAACATAAGTACATAAGGGCACTGAGGGGTATCCACTCCAGTGCATATCACTCAACGCCCTTACATACTTATGTAAGGGTGCCGAGGGGCATGCGCTGCACTGCAGTGCAATGCTTATCCCTCGGTGCCCTTACATAAGTACATAAGGGCACCGAGTGGTATCCACTCCAGTGCATACCACTCAGCACCCGTACATACTTATGTAAGGGTACCGAAGGGTATCCACTTCAATACATACCAGTCATCGCCCTTACATACTTATCTAAAGGCACCGAGGGGTATCCACTCCAGTGCATACCACTCAGCGCTCTGACATACTTATGTAAGGGGAACGAGAGGTATGCGCTACACCGCAGTGCAGTGCAGTGCTTACCTCTCAGTGCCCTTACATAAGTATGCAAGGGCACCGAGGGGTATCCACTCCAGTGCATACCACTCAGCACCCTTACATACTTATGTAAGGGTACCGAGGGGTATGCGCTGCACTTCAGTGCACTGCATACCACTCAGTGCCCATAACATAAGTACGTAAGGGCACCAAGGGGTATCCACTCCAGTGCATATCACTAAGGGCACCAAGGGGCATTCACTGCAGTGCATACCCCTCTGTGCCTTTGCATAAATATGTAAGGGCACAAGGGGTATCCAATATCCACTCCAGTGCATACAGCTTGGTGCCCTTACATACTTATATAAGGACACCGAGGTGTATGCACTACAGTACATACCACTCAGCACCCTTACATAAGTATGTAAGGCGTTGAGGGGTACGCCCTGCTGGCAAGTGACTTAAACAGGGCTCGAAAAGGGAGCAGTCCCTCTATGTTTAAAAACCTCTGCAGATAAAACTTTATCTGCAGTGGTTTTTAAACACAAAGGGACTGCTCCCACTTCCATCCCTGTTAAATTAAACACCACTGCAGGTTGGTTCCACCAGCGGAGTGTAGGAATCTAATCAGTAATTCCGTGTTACAAAAATAACGTGAAATTACCAAATTTACTACAATTCCGCTGCCAGAATTAAAATTCCTTCCACCCCTAGTCAAAAGCAAGGATACAATCAATAAGAAATTTAAGAGGTAGCTGGTTTGCACACTATCACTGCATCATGACTTAGTGCCCTTTTAAGAGGTGAGCCTTCAACTCTTTCCTAAATTGGAGCAAGGTTAGGACAACCTGGTGGATGTAAAGATATTGTTCCAGATTCTGACTGCATAGTTGGAAAAGACCTTCTGCCTGTCTCCAGACTGATGGTGTGCTTGCTCCAGGTGTGTCCGGAACCACCAGACATGCTGCGCTTATTAGCCAGACAGGTGGCGGTGCTGGTAGTAATGGCTTTCTAAGTGATGAGGTTGGTTTTGAAGATGGTGCCAGCCAGCAAGGGGATCCAATGGAGTTCCATCAGGATGGGGGTGATGAGACATATTTTTTCAAACCTCAGATGAGACGTGCTTAGAATGCTCTTTATAGGACCAATGTGGAGACTCGTAGGACAAAGAGCAGATGGTTGTAATAAAGAACATCTTGCATGTCACTGTCCATATTATTAAAGCACTAAAAAGATAGAACCATATCACTCCAACCCTCATTGTCATGAACTGACTGCCCCACCATGTGCTTTTCCTGTGTAAGGCTTGCAACCTATTAGGCAACAACAACCAGAGTACTTCTATGTCAGCAGAAAAAGATACTATTGCCGGAGGCCAATGCAGCACAGCATCGACAGGCTTAAAATCAAAGGGCCAGATGTACGACTGTTTTTTGCGGTCGCAAAAGGGTTTGTGACCCCAAAAAACAGTGGTGGTATGTACCAACGCTATTTTACGAGTCACAGACTCACAAAATAGCATTTGAGACTCGCTATTATGAAGGGGCATGCCAAGGGCGTCCCTTCCTAATAGCGAGTCCAAATGGTATGTACCATTGTTTTGTGACTGCATTTGCGGTCGCAAAACACTCTCAGTTTACCACCTACTTTAGGTAGGTGGTAATCCATTCCCAAACGGGAAGGGGTCTCCAGGGGACCCCTTCCCCTTTGTGAATGGGTGCAAAAATATTTCTTAAGAGCAGGCAGTGGTCCCAGGGACCACTTCCTGCCCTTAAAAAATTTAACTGAAAAGTTCCATTTTTGTTTTTTAAATGCATCCCGTTTTCCTTTAAGGGCTGCATTTAAAAAATAAAAAAGCTTTATTGAAAAAGCAAAAGGAGGACCTGGCCTGGCAGTTCGGGCTGGACTGTTCCCATTGGGCGCAGGGTCATGACTGATTTGCATATGGCTGGGTTCAAACTGGAATGGCATGGTGAGCAAAAAAACGATGGATTTAGGCCCAGATCTCTGTACTGGGGTGAATGTGTGACATTGTTCTGCATTCTGTCCATCAATTGTTCTTTTTGCATTTGTCACCCCGAGTGGGACGGGTATGCCCAGACGTGGGTCCCGTGCTCTCCATGCCACTGGAGTCAACCTATCCTGGCTGATGAGGGGTGAAACCCTGAAACCGGTCCTAGGATCCTTATTTCCAGTCCCGGGAGGACCTGGCCTGGCAGTTCGGGCTGGACTGTTCCCATTGGGCGCAGGGTAAAGACTGATTTGCATATGGCTGGGTTCAAACTGGAATGGCATGGTGAGCAAAAAAACGATGGATTTAGGCCCAGATCTCTGTACTGGGGTGAATGTATGACATTGTTCTGCATTCTGTCCATCAACTGTTCTTTTTGCATTTGTCACCCCGAGTGGGACGGGTATGCCCAGACGTGAGTCCTGTGCTCTCCATGCCACTGGAGTCAAGCTATCCTGGCTAATGAGGGGTGAAACCCCGAAACCGGTCCTAAGATGCTTGTTTCCAGTCCAGGGAGGACCTGGCATGGCAGTTCGGGCTGGACTGTTCCCATTGGGCGCAGGATCAAGACTGATTTGCATATGGCTGGGTTCAAACTGGAGTGGCAAGGTGAGCAAAAAAACGATGAATTTAGGCCCAGATCTCTGTACTGGGGTGAATGTATAACATTGTTCAGCATTCTGTCCATCACTTATTCTTTTTGCATTTGTCACCCCGAGTGGGACGGGTATGCCCAGACGTGGGTCCTGTGCTCTCCATGCCACTGGAGGCAAGCTATCCTGGCTGATGAGGGGTGAAACCCCAAAACCGGTCCTAGGATGCTTGTTTCCAGTCCAGGGAGGACCTGGCCTGGCAGTTCAGGCTGGACTGTTCCAATTGGGTGCAGGGTCAAGACTGATTTGTATATGGCTGGGTTCAAACTGGAATGGCATGGTGAGCAAAAAAACGATGGATTTAGGCCCAGATCTCTGTACTGGGGTGAATGTATGACATTGTTCTGCATTCTGTCCATCAATTGTTCTTTTTGCATTTGTCACCCCGAGTGGGACGGGTATGCCCAGACGTGGGTCCTGTGCCCTCCATGCCACTGGAGGCAAGCTATCCTGGCTGATGAGGGGTGAAACCCCAAAACCGGTCCTAGGATGCTTGTTTCCAGTCCAGGGAGGACCTGGCCTGGCAGTTCAGGCTGGACTGTTCCAATTGGGTGCAGGGTCAAGACTGATTTGTATATGGCTGGGTTCAAACTGGAATGGCATGGTGAGCAAAAAAACGATGGATTTAGGCCCAGATCTCTGTACTGGGGTGAATGTATGACATTGTTCTGCATTATGTCCATCAATTGTTCTTTTTGCATTTATTGAAAAAGCAGTCACAGATATGGTGGTCTGCTGACCCCAGCAGGCCACCATCCCTGTAAGTGCTAGCCATTCCCAATGGGGTCGCAAATTGCGCTTGCCTCATGAATATTGATAAGGCATGCAATTTGCGACCCCATTGGGAATCGCAAACAGTGTCTGAGACACTGTTGTACATTGCATTTTGCGAGTTGCAAATTGCAAGTCGCAAAGCGACGCAAATTGCGAGTCGCAAAATGCAAGCGTTGTACATCTGGCCCAATATGTGCAAACAGGAGAAGACCAGCAGAACAACAATGTCCCACCACACTTGAGGCTTGCTCCATCGCTCCTGAACTTAAGAAATGAGTCAAGTCAAGTCAAACTATCTTCATTTGGCATGTTTTGCCATCAAAGTATAAAACTTGGGTAGACAATGCATTGAAACAAGATCGAATATGTCTTTGATTATTTTCAGTTCCTGTGTTAAAACATGATCGAATAGCTAAAATAAATAAGAAAATATAAAATAAGAAATATAAAAACCAGCCTGCAGCATGATTTACAAACAGTCAGAGGCTACCTGTTCATTTTGGTTTCTCAGTTTAATGCGCTCTTAATAAAATTCAGAACTGCTTCACATATGCCTGTCGAGGAAAGTCTTTGCGAAAACTCCATGGCAGGCGAAAATTGCTTAAAACCAGCCTGACAATAAAGGTACTAAAAAGGCAGCTCTGGGGGTTGAGTAAGAAAAGGGTCTAGAGCATAGCTCTATTCAAGGAACATTGCTTCTCCTATTGACAAAGGTTATTCCAGCTCCTTGGAAGGAATGTCCACAAGATTAGACTTCTTTTTTTTCACCAATCAGCTCTTACATACGAGATGTCAAATCATTCTGTTACACCACATATTAAGTAATGCCCAACATTCCCTAGTTAGTTTCACTCTAAGAAGAACTAAGTCCAATGTTATAAACTACATAGCAGATGGGAGACTTTTCAGGAGTCCTTTCTTTATATCTTCAGTGTTTTTTTTAAATAAAAACACTGCCCTTTGAAGTTCTTCTACACCCCGTAAGAAATTAAAATGAAACGAAATAAAAGTGATGCCTTGCTGGCACCTACTTCTACATATATTTTCTAAAATTAATGTTCTCTTTGCCTCAAACATCAGGAACAACAACCTGAATCTAGACAAAGTTAGTCTAGTTTAACAAAAACAATTCACCTGGAAATGTGGGTGATTCAACGTATAGACAACCTAGCTGGTCTATTTCTAGTATCTGTGAATGGCCATCTGCAGCAAGCTTGGAAAACACATGTAATGAGGGAGAACTGCTGAATGTCTTTAGACTGGAAGAAACTGTATAACAGTTACAGTCAGGCTTGTCAGTAAAGTGTATTTTTGGGGGCGTTCTGCCAACAGCAGCCTCCCTCCAGGCATGGGCCCGGGCCAAAGTTCAGAGAAATTGTTTTTACAGATGAGAGTTGAGTATTATTTCTTCCAAGCTGATGACTTGTTGTAAATGGTGGTTGATTCTCCTCAATTTCTGCGGATTACTGCAGTACCAACATTCTGAAGAAGTAAAGCGCTGCTGCGCCTCTGCGTTTCCCGCCTCTAATGTATTCAATATACGGTTCAGCCGCAGTCTTGGCAACGGAGAGCGCGCGCGGCTTTGCAACAGTGTCGGGCAACTGATGACTGAGCCTCCTCAAGCCTTCTAATTATGTTTATCCTGGAAATCCTGCCAGAATCTTCTCTTTTTGTGCAAATTGTCTCTGAATACTGTGAGAATTTGAATGTCACATCTTTGTTTTTTTAAATTTTGCTAACAACACTAACTGTGCAACGACAACAACCGAAAAAGTGAAGTGTTTTTATTATGGTTAGTCTCTTACCTGTGTCTTTGCAGCAAATGCACTAATTCAATTCAGTTGCCTAGGACTTTAATCGAAAGTGGAAAACTGGACAACGAAATCACAGACTTTGGTGGTAAAGTCACAAAACTACAGCATTTGTTGCTGAATAAAGACACCTAACTAGTACATTAGTTCATTTGAATGCCAACCTTGCAGATTGTTTATGTTTCATGTTTTTGCTTTCATCCTTTCTGGGGCTCACTTACATAGATTGCACTAACTTTTCTGGCCTTTATGGATCACGCTGGTTTGGCTACAATGTTGCACTGAATTTTGGACGGATATTTGGTTCAAATTTTCGTGTTTGCACTGCAAATTTTATTTTTGCACGTGTGGTGCAAAGACCAATGCAAAACTGATATGGTCCGTATAATTGTGACACTTTGACAGCAGGCAAAATTATTTCTATAACGACAAACTTTGCAGTTTCTTTAAGTTGCAAAGTGTCCCACATTTGCTATATTGTACTGGGAGGACTACAATTTCGGTATTAGTATTCACCTCGGACGTCACAACGCTTGGCTTCTTTGTATTCCCGTATGACATCAGAATCTTCTTTCCATTTCCATGTGACCTCTGAATTTTCTGCTTCTTGAAATCCCCTCTGGCATCACAATGGATTGATGTTTTACATTCCCCTCTGGCATCAGAATGCTAGTCTTCTTTGCATTCCCTCCTGACATCACAATGCATTCAGGTTTTACATTCCCATCTGACATCACAATGCATTGAGGTTTTACATTCCCTTGACATCACAATACGCTGCTTCTTTGTATTTCCATCTGACATCACAATGCTCCACTTATTTGCACTCCAATCTGACATCCCATTGCACTGACGTTTTACATTCCCATCTGACATCACAATGCTGTGCTTCTTTGCATTCCCATCTGCCATCACAATGGATTTATGGTTTTTACATTCCCCTTTGACAGCAGAATGCTCGGCTTTTATGCATTACCCTCAGACATCACAATGCATTGATGTTTTACATTCCCCTCTGACATCAGAATGCTCGGCTTATTTGCATTACCCTCTGACATCACCCTGTTTTGCTTCTGTATATAACAATGTTTGGGCCTGATTTAGATCTTAGTCTTTCAAATGACAACCTTTCCAAGGAGGGGCGTCACAAAAATATAATGGGAGATTATTCGCAGAGCGCCTTTATCCCGCTAACGAAGAAAAAGGCAGATTTGAGGGTTTATATTAACAAACCAGTCTGAAAATGGCTTCGGAAAGAGATTGGGAGAGACATAGAAATAGAGTGAGGGACTACAAAAGATCGTGAGAGAAATCGGTGTTATATTTGAGAAGTTACCTGTAACTGATCAACACCAGAAAGTATCAGTTACATCTGGGATGTCACAGTACTTCCTGGTAGGCTGATGTAAGGTGAAATACTACACAGCGGGGAGGCGGCGCCGACCAGCACCTGTCATGGATGTTGATTCATCAAAATGACAGTGACAGCAGAAGCGAGACCATGCTCCTCCCCCCTCCCGCCCCCGATGACATCACGTTTGACGGTTTAACTCTTAGCCACGCAACAGCCTCCTGTTTGTTATTAAGGAGCTAGAGGAAAAGAAATGTGCGGCCCGACTACTTCCGGTTCTCGCCTTCATGTCTCGTGAGACTAAAGAGACAAAGGGCAGTGGCAGTGGGACCCCAAAGGGGTAGCCCATGGGAGCAGCTACATCCCTGGCAAACCCTTATTGATGCCCATGGTACCCGCCTGCCTGTCTGCCTGTGCAGCTCGCCTCGTCATTGAGCGGTCATGATAGGCCTGAGGAAGAGCCACGTCCAATGGTCAGACAATGCCCTTCCCACTATCAATCGCAGTAGAGAGAAGGGACAGCAGTAGCCATTGCATTCATGTAAAATGAGGCAATAACTGAACGGTATTGGGCATATTTAATTTAATATGCAGATAAACAAGACAAGGCACTCAAATATTTGGTCCCCCCTTAGGGCTTTAGATGACTTTCATATAATAAATGCAGAGGGAGAGAAACATGTGGGATTGTCTGTATTTTGTAGTAGGCCTAAGGTAAATTATTTTACAGTTTACACATGGAGTTTGTAACAACACGTTTCTAGATTAAAATTTCATTAAATATTTTACAGATTTTCGATTTGCCATGATGTAATTTGATAGTAAACAATATCATTAATCAAAAGAAAACTAAGACAATGCATTGATCACAAATATAAATGCAAAAACTATAGTTATTTCAGAAAACAGTGGAAAGGCAAATAATGTAGATTAAAATCTAATACCTAATTGGTATCTTCACTTTTAGTTTACGGCCCAAACAATTGTTAACCTATACATAAAATGCACGTCATGTGCAGAAGGCTCCGCTTACTGCCATGGTCCAAGCTCAATATGTCAAATAACAACAAATTCTCCTGATTTGCTCCAAATAAAAAAATAATCGGTATATCAAAACCATATGTAACAATGTCCAAAGGTCAGGGGCAAAGCACCAGCCCCGCTAATCAGCATCAAATCCCATTTTTTGGTACTCTGGCAGCTAAATTATGAGTCTAGCCAAGCTGAAACTCGAGCAGCTGTCCTGGGAAGGCAAAGATGGAACCAAATCTAAATACTGGGAGCCCCAGTCACTAAACCTTTCAATCATAAATCAAACGTACATATACAAAGTAGCATGGCAAATGTAAATGGCAAGTCCTCATTTACAGACAATGCATAGGTAGTGCATTTAAGCCAGCGGAAGATCCATTAGATGGAGGATTTTAATCATTTATGTAAAAATTTAAAATACTAGAGTAAATTAAAAGCATAAAATAGATGGACCTGACAATGAAAATGTGTTTTTAGATCTCTTAACCAAGAGGCAGTTGTCTTCGGTGCAGGCTGCCCAATACACCAATTGCTTCAGAGAGCCCACACGTGTTCAGTACCTACTGGCTTTATCATCTACATACATGAGAGCAGTAGCAAACAAATTGTTAACTGAGGAAGCTGAGCTAGCAGAACGTATAGTTTCTTACCTGTCGGTGTAGTTTTGCAGCTTGAAGACTTTCTGGATTCACTATGCTGTGCATTATTCCGCCATCTAGTGGTTGGATCCGGAATTGTAGTCTTTTTTCTCTTTTTTTTTCTTTTTTTCGTGACCCAGGTGGGCGTCGACATACCACCATTGGTGTCCTTCGTGACGTCGATGTGCTTCCTCCGGAAGCTCCCACCTTTGGCCGCCATCTTCAGATTCTTTTTTCTTGTCTTGTGTTATTATTGTTGTTCCCCTTATTTTTTAAAGTCTTGTTTGTGTTCAATCCCTTTCCTCCTGTCTCATCTTTTGGCGGAGGAGGGTGGGTTCGCTAGTGAATCCAGAAAGTCTTCAAGCTGCAAAACTACATCGACAGGTAAGAAACTATAAGTTTTGCAGCGTGAATCTTTCTGGATTCACTATGCTGTGCATAGACTTTGTAGCGGTTTGTCCTTATTGTGGTGGCTGGGTGGAAGATGAGCATGGTTACTGAATTTGTGTTGTAAGACCTTCTGTCCCACTTGCGCTTCTTTGTTCATTTGGATATCCACACAGTAGTGTTTAGTGAACGTGTGCACTGAAGACCTTGTTGCAGCTTTGCAAATGTCTTGAATCGGTGTGTTGGCCAGAAACGCAATCGTTGCTCCTTTCTTCCTTGTTGAGTGAGCATGAGCTGCTCCTTGTAACAGTTGGCCAGCTTGTTTGTGGCATAGTTGTATGGTTTGTGCAATCCATCGTGCAATGGTATTTTTGGTAACTGGCCGTCCAAAAAAACTGCTTGCGAAGGAAACAAAGAGTTGCTTTGTCTTTCTGCACTCCTTTGTCCTTTCTATATAGTGCATCACCACCCTCCTGTCATCCAGTGTGTGCAGCGCTCTCTCTGTGTTTGTGGTCGGTTTTTGGAAAAAACTCGGTATCTGGATTGTTTGGTTGATGTGGAACCGGGACACCACCTTTGGCATGAAGTGTGGGTCTGTTCTCATTACAATCCTATCACTGTGTATCTGCAGGTAGGGCTCTTGAAGTGTTAGCGCCTGCAACTCACTTACTCTTTGTAGTGATGTGATAGCCACTAGGAAGGCCGTCTTTAGTGTGAGCATGTGCAGTGTATCCTTGTGCATTGGCTCGAATGGTGCCTTCATCAATTGGGTCAGCACCATGTTGAGGTTCCATGCTGGTGCTGGCATTCTGTTTGGAGGTGCGATTCTCTTTGCCCTTTCTAGGAATCTTTTTACTACTTGTGAGGTGAAGAAACTTTTCCTGGTTTCTCCTCTTGTGTAAGCCACAATCGCCGCTAAGTGTACCCTTAGGGATGTGTAGCTTAGTTTACTTTGCAGTAGGTGTGTTAAATATATCAGTACTGTTGACTCCATTGCGATCTTTCTTTGCAACTTTTCTCTAACGCACCATTCTGAGAATCTTTTCCACTTTGCTATGTAGCATTTCCTTGTGGTAGGCCTTCTTGCCTCCCTGAGCACTGCCATTGTGCTCGCCGGTAGCTTGAGGTGTGCGAACTCTAGGTCTTCAGGAGCCAATCCGCCAGGCTGAGGCTCTCTGGCTCTGGGTGCAGCACCCTCCCGTTCTCCATTGTTAACAGGTCCCTTCGTCTTGGGAATTTGCGTGCTGGTGCATGCGCCATCTCCACTATTCGTGAGAACCATGACTGCCTGGCCCACTGAGGTGCTATTAGCATCAGTAACATGTTGCTGATCTTGCATTTGTTGAGTACCCTGTGAATCAGTGGTATCGGGGGAAAAGCGTATGCAAATGTCTTTGACCAACTTATCCATAGCGCATTCCCTTGTGACCGATGGTCTGGTTGTCTGGATGCGAAGTGTTGGCATTTTGCATTTTGGTCTGTTGCAAATAAGTCTATTTTTGTTGTACCCCACTTCCGGAATACTTTCTGTAATTCCTGTTGGTTGATCTCCCATTCGTGGGATGCTGACGTCTGCCTGCTGAGTCTGTCTGCTTCCACATTGTCCTTCCCTGGGAGATGTATTGCTAGTAGGTCTATCCTCAGTGGAATAGCCCATGTCCATATCTCCTGTGCTAGCCCCGATAGCGCTAGTGACTGTGTTCCTCCTTGTTTGTTGACGTTGAACATGGTCGTGGTGTTGTCTGTTTGGATCAACACCCTGTTCCCGTACAGCTCCTTCTGAAAAGCTTTTAAGGCTAGGAACACTGTTTTTAGTTCCAGGTAATTGATGTGCTTGACCGCATCCTGTTGCGACCATAGCCCCCTCACCTTGAGCTTGTTCATGTGTGCACCCCACCCCAGCTGGGAGGCGTCCGTGGTGATGGTCACTGTTGGAGTTGGTTGTGTGAATGGTTTCCCCTGTGATATGTTTTGTTCGTTCCACCACGCTATTTCCTGATGCACTGCGTGTGTGACAACCACTAGATCTTCCCAACTCCCAGTTGCCTGTGACCATTGCTGCTGTATCCATTCCTGGAATGGCCTCATGTGCAGTCGAATATTTTGGACTAGGTGAATGCAGGATGCCATCATTCCCATCAGCTTGCTCACCGTCCTCACTGTCAGAAATTGCCCCTTGCGGCAATGACGTGTTTCCTTCAGTATCGCCAATGTTCTCTTCCTGCTGGGGAACACTTTGGCCTGTATGGTGTCGATCTCTGCCCCTAAGAATATTTTTATTTGCTCTGGTTCTTGTTGACGATTTCTCCCAATGGATCAAGAAACCCAGTTGTGTCAACGTTAGTATGACCTGCTGGATGTGTAGTTTGTATTGGCTGTACAAACTTGCCTTTACGAGCCAGTCGTCGAGATAGGGGTATATGTGTATTCCTTGCCTTCGTAGGTGTGCTGCGACAGCTTCTAGGCATTTTGTAAACACCCTTGGTGCGGATTTTAGGCCGAATGCCAGTACTGTGAACTCGTAGTGGCTCTGGTTGATCACAAACCTTAGCAGGCGCTTGTGTTTGTGGTTGATGGGGATTTGTAAGTACACGTCTTTTAAATCTATAGTAGCCATGAAGTCCCCTTGTTGTATTTGTGGTATTACCTCTTGTAGGGAAGTCATCTTTGAGTTTTTATAAATTTGTTTAGGAACCTTAGGTCCAGGATGGATCTTAGTATTTTGTCCACCTTTGGCACTAGGAAGTAAGTTGAGTAAACCCCCTTGTTCCTTTGGTTTTTGGGCACCACCTCTATTGCCTCCTTGCTGAGCAGTTCTTGTGCCTCTAGTTGCAAGAGCGAGAGCTCCTTCGCCGAGTGTGCCTTGCTTCTTGGTTTTCTGTTCGGAGGTTGTTTTTTTAACTCTATACAGTATCCGTATTGTATGATGTTTAGTATCCATTTGTCCGATGTGACCTTCCTCCATGCCTGGATGAAGTTTTTTATTCTTCCCCCTACCGGTCTTGAGTGTTCGAGGTACTGTTTGTTGTTGAACGCTCGGCTGCAGTTTTCCTTTATGTCTTTCCGCCCACCCCGAGGTGTTACTAGGGTGGGGGGTCTGTTTCTTGGTGAAGTCACTTGGATGAGGGCTGTTGGCCTCCCCTTCGTGTTTGTCCTCATCCGATTCCACGCCCTCGAAAGGACTGTCCCTGGGGCTGGTACTGCCAGTTCTGCTGCTGCTGTCCCTTCTGCTGGCCTTGGTTGTTCCCTTGGTAGCCTTGCTGGAATGTCTGGTGCGATGTGGTAGGCACGTTGCCTCCTCTCCCACCTGGCCTTCTCGTGGGTGTGCCCCTTCTCATCCCTCTGAACTGCAACGCTCCCATGGATCTTGCTGTCTCGTTGACCTTCTTGAGCTGTGTCAACTTGTTGTCCACTGGTGTGCCGAACAGTTGCTCTCCGTTAAAAGGTGTATTCAGGATGTTGCTTTGCACCTCTGGCTTGAATCCCGAAATTCTGAGCCATGCGTGTCTCCTCTCGGTCACCCCTATCATCATTAGTCTGCTCGATGTTTCAGCAGCATCCAATGCTGATTTTAGACATGTGTTCGCTATGCTTTTGCCTTCTTCTACCAGGTGAGCTGCTCTTTGTTGGTACTGTTCTGGTAGATGCTTTAGGAGCTGCCCCACTTCATCCCAGTGTTGGTATGCGTGTCTGTTGATCAGGGCGTTGGAGTTTGCGATGCGCCAATGGATTGCCGCATTTCTCTCCACCTTTCTCCCTGTGAGATCCATCCTCCTACTCTCCTTGTCTGCATTAGTGGGCACATTGGCCCTCTTCCTAGCCGTTGCTGCAATTATGGAGTCGGCTGGTACTGACCCTTGGATGTATGCAGGGTCCTTTGAAGAATGTTTATATTTCTTCTCCGTTCTTGGCGTCACAGCCTTGCATACTGCTGGTTCCTTAAAGGCCTCTCTTCCTTGATCGAGCACACTAGGGAGCATGGGCAGGAATTGGCTCCTAGTTTGTTGAGGCAGTAGAGTCTCCAGGAGAAAACATGCCTTGGGCTTCTCCTCTTCCATTTGCACTCCATACGTTTGTGCAGCCTTTTGGAAGACCATGTTGTAGATCCCTATGTCGTCTGGTGGCGATGGCCTTGAAGGGTAAGTATCTATCCCTTCTTCCGGCGATTCTGCATCGAGATCTTGCCATTCTAGGTCTTGTGCCTCCGAGGACGTCGAGTCCCGGTAGGATTGCAGATCTTCGTAGCCTACTCCCTCGAAAGAATAGTCTTCGTCCCCTTGTTCCTCGACTGGTTCGGGCGTTTTTGGCGGTTCGGCGTCCTCGTCATCTCTTTCGACTTCGAGCGCGGGTTTCGGCGGGATGGTGGGGTTTCGGCGGGATGGTGTATTGGCTCATCGTCTCGTCAAAGTCCCTTTTCCGCTGCAGGATGCTCGCCATTTCGGCCTCGAGCCTCCTCTTCTTCCTCTCCATCTTGGCGGCATGTTCGGCGTCAAGTGTTGGAGCGCCTCTCTTCGGGGCCATCGACGTCGACGACGATGTCGGCCCTACCTTTCTCGGCGCCGAGGTGTCCTTTTCGAAGGCAACCTTCGACGATCTTGGTTTTTCGAGGGCTTTCGCCGATTGGGAGTCCTTTTCGAAGGATCCGCTCGGCTGGCTGTCCTTGGTTGCTGTTGCCTTCGTCGAGTGTTTCGGCGGCAATGCTCCCTTCGAGGACTTAGCTTCACTTCTACGAGTGTCGCTCAGGGCTTTAGCTTCACCCTTTCGAGTGTCGCTCGAGTGTTTAGGGGTTGACGACTCCCTTACCTCCTTCGACGTCTTCTTATGGACCTCGACGACCGTGCAGTCCTCCGGCCCTTCGGCGATGTTGTCCTCTTCTCCACTGGGGAGGCCCAGGTCCCGGAGCGATGGAGGTGGTCCCTGCCCCTGCATGTTGTGGTTCGCCCTTCTCTGCCTCTCCCTTACTCTGAGGGTCTTCGGTGTAAACTCTGAGCACGCGTTGCAGTCTTCGCTGCTGTGGTCGAGCGGCAGGCAGAGGTTGCAGACTGGATGCTGGTCCTTCTGGGCGTATTTGTGGTGGCAATTGGTGCAAAACTTGAACGGTGTTTT
Organism: Calotriton arnoldi; assembly: GCA_963921515.1. Classification (NCBI taxonomy): domain Eukaryota; kingdom Metazoa; phylum Chordata; class Amphibia; order Caudata; family Salamandridae; genus Calotriton; species Calotriton arnoldi. The sequence continues at coordinate 390,743 of CAWUFW010007116.1, forward strand.
GTCCATCCCCGCGCTCAGGGAGCCCCCTGTGAGCGCATTCTCCGTTGAACGTCGAGGTCTTGGTCGTAAACCTTCTCCCTCGTCGTCCCGGTTACCTGACCTGTAGTCCGGTGTAGCTGAAAACTTGATTTTTGTCGCTTTCTTCGATTTTCCTCGATTCTTCTTCCAAGAAATTCTGGAACTCTTCGGCAACGATCCAGACCCAACGGCGGAAAAAAGAATCTGAAGATGGCGGCCAAAGGTGGGGGCTTCCGGAGGAAGCACATCGACGTCACGAAGGACACCAATGGTGGTATGTCGACGCCCACCTGGGCCACGAAAATGAAAAAAAAAAAAGCGAAAAAAGACTACAATTCCGGACCCAACCACTAGATGGTGGAATAATGCACAGCATAGTGAATCCAGAAAGATTCACGCTGCAAAAATGTATGAATGCAGACCTGAAATTCACATGATAAATATGTCTTTATCCATTTCTGTTATAAATATATTCGGTGTGCTGATCTCCCTTCGCTATCTGTACCCCAGTTCATGTCCTCAAAAGGAGCAAGGCCCGCAGATGATTATACATTTCCATAACCCAATGTGTTCATGCTTGATCCACAATATCATATGATGTCCGTGATGACATGCTGCTTAAATCCACAAAGCAAATGTAAAACCTGTCCACCGACTTACCTGAGGTGAGTATCGAAGACGAGCAAAGCAAAGTTGCATTGGCCTAATTCCTTGTATGAAAACCAGCTTCTTTAAGTGAAGAAACGCATGCTTGAATAAAGAACTAGGATTCTAGTCTATGAATAAAGATTGTATTCCAACCTAGGATTAGTTTATGGACAAGACACAACTTTCTCTGCTCTATCTAGGAAAAGGAGAAGTGGCAAATGTGATGAATTAGTTAGTTGTTTGCTTCATTTTTAGATTTAATCAGTATTACTTCCATCTATATTCAGTAAAAAAAATCAGACCATACTCAACACTTCAGATGATTGTAGTTGAATGCTCAAAGGGAAAGAATAGAATCACCTAAGAGATGCACAAGACACATTAGTAGTTGTGTAAAGAATCAGTAGGAGTACCTCTTGGTTGAAATTGTCGAATGATATTGGGCGGGACAGGACAGGGACAGTTGTGCATTTGTTTGTCAATTTCAGAATGTTATTCCCTACAGACACTGGGATAGAGTTATGTGATCAGTGCCAGAACCCCAGTTGAGGGCTACCCAGAAGAAGATGCTCCTTAATGTTCCTGGGGGTGGGCCACAAAGTGTTACTAAAGAGCTTTGGCTAAGTCATGCAGGTGAGTTAGGGTAGAGTAAATAGCAATTCCTTGATAGAGGTTTCATCTGCCATCTACCCACCACTATATACCAAGATGTTTGCTTGTCTGAGCCTTATCTCTGACCTCAGGAGAAAGTTTGGTCCTATGTATTTTTCTAAACCTTCATATGATTAATTGCAAAAGAGAACCCAAGTATGAAGCAGGTGTGTCTGTGATTGAAATATACAAAGGATGTCAATACAGCATTGGCCAGGCGAACATTGTAATTTAAAATAATGGTCTCTGGCTGTTCCTAAGTGTGCTCTAGCAGCATTACATAAATCCCCTCATTATCGGATGCACTGTCCTTGCTACCAAACTTCCAAAATTACATTTGACTAAAAGTAGTGAATTTGTCTTTTCTAGAATTGTAACATCATTGTTTATTGTTTGTTGTTTGTTAAGCCTTTGTTCACTCAAAGCAGAGCTTGAAGCTACAGAGACACACACAGAGGAGAAATAAAGCCAGCAGAATGAGCAGAATTAAAAGAAACACCTGTGTTTCTAGGATCATCCTATAAACAAAATGGTCCTGGATGCTAGGCAAGTGTATCAGAAGTTCAATCCAAAACAAAGGGCTCATATATTCAAGGGAGCGCCCACTACAGCATGACAATTTAATCGGAGAAACTTGCTGCAAAAAAATGGATTTGAACCAAAAGGCTCTAGCTGTATAGTGTTTAGTAAGTTGGTCTTTGGGCCTGGAAATTTCCACACAATAGTTAAATCCTGTGAATTCTACACAGGACTGTGAAATGTATCCTTTGCTTTGCAGGTGGGCAAAGGAACAATTTCCTCGTAGTAAAGAGATGGTTAATTTTTGTACGCCAAACAGTTTCCCAGCCTCAACATTTTGGATGTCTTGCAGCTTGAAAAAAGTGGCTTCTGTGAGAGCCAAGTATGGGCTAGGTCAATAAATGAAAATATGATAATACAAAGGTTGAAACAATCATGGCATTAAGCCATTTTTAGGCAGAAAAGGCAGAACCTTCCAGATCACAAATAACATATGGAAGCAGGAAGATGAACCAGAATGAATCTGCTCGTTGAAGGAGAGCGTCTGAAGTAACAAGCTCAAGGATTTTACCTTCCTAAATGAAATAGGGGAAACACCCAATTGTGGGGGCCAGATAGATTGATGGTGACGGTCCTCATTCTTGGCCACCAGCACAATTCAGTTTAGTTACTAGTCAATTTAAGAAAATCGCAGTTCATTCAAAAGGCAGTTGTTGAAACTGCATAGTCAGCATGATTTAGAAAAAACAATAAGATGCACATAGTCATTGTATAATGCCACTGAGCAGCCATAGGACCCGATGAGTTGAGTTAATGGTATGACACAGAGCATAAAAAGCGTAGACAACAGCGAAGAGCCTTGAAAGTCTCTCGATGCACCTAAAGCTGTGTGACAGAAAAGGTGGCATGAATATGTAGGGCCTAAGTGCAGGTCCCAAAGAAGGAGAACAAGCATTGGCAAAACCTAAAGGTCTTGCCCATGCGAGAGCTATTGGCTTTGCCTATGTGTTTTATCCATGTTGTAGAGCAGCATAGCTGGTGTGCAGAATGATTACAAATTAAAAATAAATACCTTCAGGTCTAGTCCACACTATATAAAACTACAAAAAAAAAAACCAACACCTGGGTGGTTGGAGTGGAAGAAGCACCACAAAAAAAGAAAATAGTACCTCGATCAGCAGAAGGACAGCAATCAAGCTGAAGCAATCTGTACTTGGTACATGCTCCAGCCAAAGAAGAGGAGGTGAAGCCACACACTCTGCCCAATTACAAGGCAGCAAACAAGAGTGACAAAGAAGCCAATAAATGGTAAGCAATGGGTGGGCTGCAAGCCCCTTGTTGTAGTCTTGCAAGCGAGAGAACATGTGCACCGGACGTCGCCTTCCTCACCGAAACCTGGATGAACGCCTCCTCAGCGCCCGACATCGCCATAGCCATCCCGGACGGATACAAGATCACCCGGAAGGACCGCGTCAACCAGACAGGAGGAGGCATCGCCATCGTACACAAGAACACCATCCGCATCTCGACTAACTCCGACGAGACCTTCACCGCCGCCGAACACCTACACTTCCAGATACACACTGACCCCAAGACCACCCTCCGAGGCACCCTCATCTACAGACCCCCAGGACCACGCACACTATTCAGCGAAGACATCGCAGACTTCATCAGCCCGCACGCCATGCCCTCCGCCGACTACATCCTCCTAGGGGACCTCAACTTCCACCTGGAGAACAACAACGACAGAAACACCACCGCCCTGCTGGACAACCTCGCCAACCTCGGACTCAAGCAACTGGTGAACACGCCCACCCACTACGCCGGCCACACGCTTGACCCCGTCTTCTCTTCCAGCAAGCACATCTCCTTCAGCCACGCCACCGGACTCCACTGGACCGACCACAGCTGCGTCCACTTCAGCTTCAGAAAGACTGCGACCCACCACCACCCGCAACAGGCTCCCCGCCGGAGCTGGAGCAAGATCACCGCCGAGCAGCTCACCGCCTCCCTCAGCCAGAACACACCCACCAACACAACGGACCCAAACGAAGCAGCCAGCAACCTCGCCAAGTGGCTGACCGCCTGCGCCGACGACCTCGCACCACTAAAAACCCTCCCAGCAGACCCGGAAGCAAGAAAACCCCTTGGTTCACCAACGAACTCAAGGAATCCAAGAAGAACTGCCGCACTCTCGAGAAAGCCTGGCGACTCGACCAGACCACAGACAACAGGACCGCCCTCAAGCACGCCACCCGCAAACACCACCAGATGATCCGTGCCACCAAGAAGTCGGCACTCAAAGAACGACTGGACAACAACGCCCACGACAGCAAGGAACTTTTCAGCATCGTCAAAGAGTTCTCCAACCCCAGCGCCGGAAACAACGACATCACCCCCTCGCAAGACCTCTGCAACTCACTCGCCGCGTTCTTCCACCGCAAGATCACCGACATACATAACAGCTTCGACGCACAGACCACGCACCCTACCGCCGAACCAACGCCCGCCACCACCACCCTCTGCAACTGGACCCCGATCAGCACCGAAGACACCACCCGCACGATGAACTCCATCCACTCCGGATCACCAACCGACCCCTGCCCACACCACGTCTTCAACAAAGCCGACGCCACCATCGCACCCCATCTCCGGGACATCATCAACTCCTCCTTCCACACCGCCACCTTCCCGGAGAGCTGGAAGCACGCCGAGCTTACCGCCCTCCTGAAGAAACCAACGGCGGACCCCACCGACCTCAAGAACTACCGTCCCATCTCGCTCCTTCCGTTTCCGGCCAAAGTCATCGAGAAGACCGTCAACAGACAGCTTGCCGCCTTCCTCGAGACGAATGGATCCCTCGACCCCTCGCAGTCCGGGTTTCGGGCCAACCACAGCACCGAGACCGCCCTTATCGCAGCCACCGACGACATCAGAACCCTAACCGACAACGGGGAAACAGCAGCCCTCATCCTCTTGGACCTCTCCGCGGCGTTCGACACCGTCTGCCACCGCACCCTAGTGAAGCGCCTCAGCAACATCGGAATCCGAGAGAAAGCACTGGAATGGATCATCTCGTTCCTCGCCGGAAGAACCCAGAGAGTCCGCCTCCCCCGTTCAGATCCGAGGCCACCGAAGTCATCTGCGGCGTTCCACAAGGATCTTCACTCAGTCCAACCCTCTTCAACGTCTACATGAGCCCCCTCGCAGCCATCGCACGCCAACACAACCTCAACATCATCTCCTACGCCGACGACACCCAGCTGATCCTCTCCCTCACCAACGACCCCACCACCGCCAGAGCCAACCTACACGACGGGATGAGAGACGTCGCCGACTGGATGAGGAACAGCCGCCTTAAACTGAACTCAGACAAGACGGAAGTCCTCATCCTGGGCTCATCACCCTCCGCCTGGGACGACTCTTGGTGGCCCCCGGCCCTGGGCACCGCGCCCAAGCCAACGGACCACGCACGCAACCTGGGCTTCATCCTGGACTCCTCCCTGTCGATGACCAGACAAGTCAACGCCGTCTCATCTTCGTGCTTCAACACCCTGCGCATGCTCCGCAAGATCTTCAGATGGATCCCCACTGAAACCAGGAAGACCGTCACCCAGGCACTCGTCACCAGCCGACTGGACTATGGGAACACCCTCTACGCCGGAACCACAGCCAAACTTCAAAAAGACTCCAGCGCATCCAGAACGCCTCCGCACGACTCATCCTGGACATCCCCCGGCACAGCCACATCACCGGACACCTGAAAGACCTGCACTGGCTCCCCGTCAGCAAGAGAATCACGTTCAGACTCCTCACCCACGCACACAAGGCCCTCCACGACCTGGGCCCCAAGTACCTCAACGACCGCATGACCTTCTACACGCCCACCCGCCAGCTACGATCAACCAGCCACGCCCTCGCCACCGTACCACGCATCCGCAGAGCCACCGCCGGAGGAAGATCCTTCTCCTACCTGGCAGCCAAGACCTGGAACTCCCTCCCCACTCACCTTCGGCGAACCCAGGACCATCTCTCCTTCAGGAAGCAGCTCAAGACCTGGCTGTTCGAGCAGTAACTTACCCTCCCCCAGCGCCTTGAGACCCTCCCGGGTGAGTAGCGCGCTCTATAAATGCCGTGATTGATTGATTGATTGCAAGCAGCACATGCGCCGTTACAGGTAAGACCGAAAAACCAAGTGGCCTAGATCTGAAAATTGAAAATCTTTCCCGCAGTAAGGCAGTGTGGTCACTGCTTTTTCCCATCTTCTATCAGTCCCTCTGGCACTATAGCTGTGTCTATCATGTAACATTGGAAGCGGAGACAAGGAGGACTCGTTGTAAAAGTTCCTCCAGAGACATTAACGAAGGGTCCACGTTTCCAGAGTGTTAATGCTATTACACCCTCGGGAGGCCAAAGGTGAAATATCCCTTATACCCAAAGCCCACTGTTCAATCCATCACTAGAGGCAGGAACAAAGGCAGCGACACAGGAACACAGCTTACGTAGTAGGAAAATAGACCCTACACCATGTTGACATTCAGCAATGCATATCTAGAGTTCCTTGGCAGACCTCCATGCGACATGCAAACCTCCACGCAACACACCATTTCATACCTCCACCGCGACACGCCATTTAATACATTCCACAAGCCTCTCTTTCGATTTGCTCACAGAACAGCAATGTTAGAAACATAAAAATCTGAATTTGCTTGATATGAAGGTGTCGAACCTTCCTTTATTTTCCAGGGAATGCGCTCTCTTTTCATAATCTGGTATTATTTATCTTTCATTGGATCGGATAATGGTTTTTCCAGCCAAGAGAGAAACTGAAGAACCTCATTAAAGTTAAGTTATAGGGTGATTTCACTCACGAAAACCCGCTGCTTGAATATAAACCATCTTTCTCTGTGCTCAGATTTACCTTAACTATTGACAGTCATAAATCCTGCGGGCTGTTTCAAGTTGCAGCTCCCGCGGGAAGTAATTCTATGAAAAAAAAAATGATTTATATTCTCGTCTCAGCGGGTTAATATAATGATAAAAGGACAAGACAAATATATATATTTTTTTTAAAAAGAAAGAGAGAGTAAAAAAGAACTCCTTAGACTGTTTAGGGGTTGTATGAAAACCATCAGGCCCTTAACTCGCGTCGAGAGCGCCAGGTAATGATGAGCTAAATATTTTTTCCTGTCCCCTCCACCTGCTTTAAAAATTCCACCTAATGTGGATTTATATAGCGGCGAAGGTCAACACTAGTCCAATGTTTTATTCATGGGCTGTGGTACAGGATGTTTTATATAGTAACTTTTTTCCCAAAGTGCTTCACCAACACATTTAAAAGCAGCCAGTACATCTAGATAATTGGAAGTGAAGGAATTCGGCAGTCATAACACTCGACTAAGTAAAGAGGGGCCTGCTTTATAAAACAGCTCCCTTCTGGCTCTGGCTTGTGCGAGACAACAGGACATGAGCCAGGGGCACAGAATAGAGGAGTTTGTTCCAGTCTGCGTTGCCAAGAGATGGGGGGAGGAGAAACAAAACTGGGCAGGGGGAACTTTTGAGAAAGTTTGAAGCAGTTGGCAAGTGCATTGTATGGACTGGAGAGGCAATGCGACTCAGAAAGTGTGTGCCAAACATAGACGAAAGCTGGCATGGCGGCATTCAAGTTAGACATAAAGAAGCTACATATAGGACGAGAAGCCAGCAGAGATTTTACAGGGACCGGAGGCGTGTAAGGGAGTTTACAGGCATCGCAGATGGCAGCGTCTTGTGTGATTTGGACCAGTGACAACCATGAAGGCAGGAACAACAACAATACAAGTGAGCAACGAAGAGAGAAAAAAAAAGGCACAAAGATTCCATTAGAGCAGCAGGAGCAGTAGCACCAAGGCCCAGAAGTGTAAGGAGCCCACCGCAGCGCAAATTATGGGCATACTTCTACCCAAACAGTGAAAGAGGGGCCCATGTTCCTTACCTGCATTAGAGAAGGAGTCTTCCTTTTCACTAAGATGAGCTACTCATGTTCAATGAAAATCGTCCCGAGCTACTAATATTATTAGTGTTGTACACATCAGACAAGATTATATTAACGGCCACTCTATGCAAGATTACCAGTCATGATAACCTCAGTGCAGGATTGCCGGAAGTAATGAAAACAAGGCTTAGTCAATTTGGAATGCCTCATTAACGGTCATGCATAATAGCCACAGCTGCAGTGCCCTCTGGCCACAAGGTCATAATATTAGTAATAAGTCTCCCAATGCTGCATGATTTATCATTAAAAAGATTTTGGAAACTATGGGTTCTAGAAAATGCACACATTTTCAGATCAAATACACAATTTTAAATTTTGGTATACATACATCAATTCAACCAAACAAAACTTCTAATTTGGTAGGATGGGTGGCACACAGGAGAGCTACTCACAGGTAGCTGCAGCGCTACCAGTAGCTCATGAGCTACTTGTTGGAGAAGCCTGCATTAGAGCCATAATGCCCTTGCTAAACTGCTAGAGTAACCTTGAGGTAGGTGCAGAGACATCAATGAGAGAACATAACTTGTGCATGGATCACAGCTAGGTGAGAACCGGGGCATAGGACACCTGACAGAGACCTGAACTAGCAGGATGACCTCAATCATGAGGTCTCCCTGTATACCTCCCCTGCAACCCCTCCTCCCCCTTGCTCAATCTTTATCTTATTTTTATTATACCCCCAATGTCTGATTTTACTCGCTATTTGTACTGAAGGTGCACTGATATAAAGCGTTCTAATACCGTCGGGTCTTGCCAGCGCTATATAAAACTACGTAAATAAATAAATAGGTAGTAGGAGAGACAAGGGGAGCCAGGAGAATGCTAAGACTGAGGGCAAAGGTAGTCAGAGCCCGAGCGGGCATTGATAGGCCACGGTGCTTGGAAAAGGTAAGGCTTGGCATTTCCAGGAACTTAGTTAATGATAACTGGATGACCTCGAAGAAAGAACAGCGGACAGGAAGAACAAAGAAATGAGAAAATGCATTCAATTAAAGCTAGCAAGAAATATAATGCTGGAGCATTGCCAGTGAAGAAGAGACTGACGTTTGAAGAAGAAAGAGTGACAGTACCATCCAATTTTAGAATCGAAATAGTTGCTTAGTAATTGCAAGGGCCTTCCGCAGATAGGAAAAAGCAGTGTGTATGGCCAGCCTTCTGTGCAGCAGTCCTACAGAGCTCCAACAATCCTTACTACACCATACCTACCCACAAGCATTACGAATACACTGGCAGTCGCCTGGCGAGGGTGGTGAAGGTAGCTGAGCACCACCAGCCCTTCACTCCGTGTCCTGAATATCCATGAAGGCCTTTGTCCATTACTCTGGCTAGCCCAGTGGAATTAAGATGAGCAACAAATAATGGTGGGCATCGGCCTCTGGTTCCTCCTGGGTCCAGGTCAAAGCCGCTAGCCTGAGTGCCTGTCACCTCTAGGGCCCTACTGCAAACCTCATGGGGTTGGCTTTGGTGCTATGGAGATGAGGCCTCTTTAAGGCAAGTGTTGGACTCCACCAGGACAAACCTGCATAACCATCATGGCTTCCGATGCACGTCAACATTAGAGATAGCCAGGGATAGTGGCTGCTACTCCTGATTCACCTGCTGGCACTTCTAACGCGGCCCCAGACTCACAGATCACAAGCGCGTGCCAGACACAGTGAGCGAGGGTCTCAACAAGCACAGACTACCTCCTGACATTCCACCGTTTCCTGGAGCAACACATAATACAGAGCTTGTCCTGCAGTGGCACAAAGCTGAGCTGCACAGATTTGGGTCAGGGCCGGACTGGCCGTAGCGGGCACCGGGCATTTCCCCGGTGGGCCGCTAGGGTGGTGGGCGGTTTTGGCCCCCCTGGGGGCCGTTTTTGTTACTGGGGGCTGGCAATATCGGCCCCCAGTAACAAAATCGGCCGCAACCGGCCGTAGCAAACAGCTCGGCCGCGCCCCCCCTCCCCCTCCTGGGGGCCGGCCGAGCAGTCTGCCAGGGCCGGTTTCGGTTCCCAGTCCGGCCCTGATTTGGGTGCAGAACTGATGTTCATACCTATTATTAACAACAATGGCAAATGGAAAGCTGTGGTTTAAAGCACTATATATTCCCTCGTGCTCAGTAAAGTAGAAAACAGAGTATGCTTTAAGGAGCGGTTTAGCGCTTTGCACCAACACATGCTTTTAAAAAGGCCATTGACAGAGAGAAGTAAAAATTGTGTGAGAGCAATGCTGGAGACCGCAGTAGGTTGGTACATGGGAAGACGATAAAGGCTTAACAGGCCTTATTTGCTGCCCGTATATATGCATCAGTGAAAAAGTACACAGTGCCGGAGACAGCTATTGCGGCAAAGCAGATAAAGTATGCACAGTGTAAGCGCTATAGCAAAGCTGGGAGCAAAACCGGTCTATAACTAAATCAGCAGTGGGATAGGCAGACTAGATGGGTCTGGCTGTTTTCATAAGTCTTTCATTATCACTGTGTCTTAACTGGCGTGAATGAGGCACATTTAAAAGGTACTGACTGTACAGTCACTTCAGCGACGTCACTCGCTATGCCCCTGGCAGTGCTGAGTTGTGCAGTTTAACAACACTCCATTCTATGGGCCTCATTACGATGGGTGTCCATCTGACAATGAGTCGGCAATCCAACCTGCCCTATTATGATCGGACCGCTGTGCAGGCGGTTGGAAAGTGCCTTTTTCTACTGCAACTTGTGCTGTAACCCAGGAAAAGGGCAGCTGCACAAGCCACAATAGGAAAAGGCACTTTGTCCACATCCATGCACCGTGTGTCAGGCACCATGTGGTGCCTGGCACTCAGTGCATGGATGTGTGGGGGGCACTAGTTGTGCCCCCTGGGCCACTTAGCAGTGGCCTGCTTGGGGCACCCAAAGTCCCTTTATGGATGCCTTTTCATGGCAGTGGGACCGCCATGAAAAGTCAGTCGGAAACAGGCAACCTAATCCCTATAGCGGTGCCTGCACAGGCACCATCTCCATTGTAGGGATAGGAGTCTGACCGCCGCCCCAACAGGATCCTAGATCCTGTCGGAGGCAGCAGTCTTCCCTGACAGCAAATGGTCCGACCGCTGGTATCATAATCTGCCAGTTTGACCGAAGGGCTGCCAGCCAGTCTGAACGTCAATGACAGGCTGTCAGTGGCGGTCCGACCGGCATCCAAATGAGGCCCTATGTTTTGTTTTTGTTACAAATTACACATCTCCAAATATAAGATGCTCTCTGGTGCACATGTGAGCTGATATGGGAATTTGCAGAGATGCTGAAAGTACCTGAAGAACCTGTCAGCAGGTGCACTAGATTAATGATGAATATGTGCTATTCTAAAAATATGAATGTATCTGAAGGAAATAATGACCTCATCATTGGGATACTGAACACTATGCATTAGTTGTCCTGTGTAGTACTACAAAATAAGTGAGGGTGGGGAAAGTATAGAGGCAGACAAGGCTGCACTGGGCATATGAGGCTATACTGTGCATACGTGGCGGTACTGTGTGAGGCCGCACCGGGTTTATGTATGAAATGTTGCATGAACATTTAAGGTCATGATAATCTGAGCATGTGATGCAGATTCTGAGCTACTGAGGACGCATGCACTGCACACATAGTACTGTAACAGTTGTGCCTCAAGATTTGAGATTGTGCCTATATTTATGGAACTGCTATTGAACATTTGAGTGTGTACTCAGTATATTAAAGCTGGCATAAAACTGCTATACTTATTTTGGTAATAATGGCTGAGCCCCTATCATATAACTCCTGCATCCCATTACATGATACAAGCCACTAATAAATGTATGCAATTTAAAGAGGGATTACAGATCCCCTTGTGGCGGCTGCAGTAAGTGACAGCACCCGCCTGCAAGGAGATGTCTGGGGGGGTCCATGGGACTCCCTTTCTTCCCTCGAGAGGGCTTCTCTCAAAGGGCGCACTAACAGTGCACCACCTTTTTGTGGTGCATTTTCAGTGTGCCTCCTGACAGTTTCTTTGTCTTTGCGCCCACGACCATAATACGGCGCAGGCACAGAGGCAAAGAGATTTCCTCATTTGTATGGGGCCATGCCCCCATGCAAATGAAGGAATGCCCTCTTGAGATAGCGCTGGCGTTACATGTGCACCAGCTCTATCTGTATTACAAAAGGGCCGCACAAGTGTCTGCGGCCCCTTCTGTAATACCAAAGTGTCCCGGGGGCACACAAAGCAAGTGCCCCCCCCCCCTCCCAGGGCACTTCATGTAATACGGCCCCAGGGAGGCCATCACATTAATGCTGAGATTGTTAGAAGTGTCATGGTCTTTGAGTTACAAATGTAGCTGTTCCAGTGTCTTGTGGATATTACTATGTGTCTGGCAACCCTGACTTTGAACAGTACCTTGTCTTACTTGAGGGGTAGTAGTCCTCTGGTACACTTGACCTGCTGAGATGGTGCAGCCCTCCCACCGATGTGCACGTTCACAAACCTGCTCCCAAAGCAGAGGTGCAGGCTCAGCCCCTGCCTTGGTGGCTTCTTTGTTAGGCCCAGGTGCGGTGGTGGGGGTGACTGTACGTCTTCCAATTAAAGAGGCATGGTTGTGTGAATCCAGCCATGCAGAGGGTACCCTCACTCGCCCTCGATGCAACAATGGAAATCTTCATTGTGGGGATCGTCCTAGGTCCTATCTGAAGGCCACTACTCACACAAGGGAAGAATACAGCACAGGTTGCTTCAGTGATGCTGGTTTAGGGTTTGTGATGATCAGTCATCTTCTTTGTAGCATCAAGTCCTCACAAGCACTTCTGGGTCTTCTTATGAAACTGCTGAGTATAGTGGTAAATATTCTGGTGTTGCCTAACTGTCACAAATGCATAGAGTGAGTGGCTTCTCTCCTGGGGTGTGCTACAGAGTGGTCATAGCACAAGGCCTCACTACACTGCCTACAAGTGCAAATCGTTGCCTGGACTTTCCGTTCCTGCCTAGCTCTTCAAGTTCTCCTCTTCTATGCAGTTTTTCATTTGCACAGGAATATCTTTGGTACCCCTCTCCAGCAGTCAGGGGGTCCTTAATCATGGTGGTTGCAAAGCAGTGCTCTCTGGCAGGATGCAGATGTTACAGATCTCTCATACCAAACTTGTCAGGGTATGTTGGTAGTCAGTGGCCTTAACCTTGAAGCTCTAAGGGCTTTCTTGGTTTCAACTGGTAGGGGGACCCCAGAATCCGGCTAAAGAGAAATCCAACATTGCAGGCAGAGTTTGTGTATTCAACAAGTCCAGCTCTGGGACCAGTTTCTGTCAGTTCCTGACTGTATTACATTTCTCCCTGGCTGGGAAGGCCACAGTCCTTGTCCTCTACAGTCAGCTGGAAAGTTGATTGGGGCTGAGATCCCCCTGACAGTGTAGACCCAAAATAATGGCACAAAAGAGGGAGAGACTTCCTCATTTATCTGCCTCTGAACCTAGTTTGGGTAAAGCTCTTGAGGCATTCATTTTTGGAGAACAAAGACGTTTGCTGAGGAGTCGCATAAAACATGGCAGCAGTTCAGCAAACTGTCACTGTCGTCAGAGGAGTCGCAATAGTAGCAGCTCCTATGAAGGTACAGAGATTTCTGTTAGGCCAGAAGAGATTTCTAAATATGGAAGATGGTGGACCGTCTGCCAGACTCTTAACAAGGGCCATCTTCTTCAAATGTAACATGTTGTCACTTTCTTTGATGTCATTACGATGAAACAGATAATATGTTACTCCCTTCAGTGCGATCAAGGGTGTCATACTGCCAAGCAATATTGGTCACAGACTATCTTACCATTTGGAGCAGTGAAAGTGGACAGAACTCCTGTGAATCTCTCCCAATATATGCAGATGAGCAGAGTGTAATATCCTATTTAATCCAATCTTGAGTGTTGGGAAGGGCCATGACTCACGAGAGGCAAAGTCTCAAGTAGGTCATAATACTCATCCCCACCCTGAAATAATTGCTATCAATATTAGAGTACTTGATATGTATCTGTGTCCATGGTTTATGCAATGCTGCATTTTCAGTAGTATTACTTATAATTAAAGGCATTTACAAGAACCAGGTTCTAAGGATTAAATCCTTACATTGAGATAACATCACACTGATTAGGTCTTGTGCCTATGAATAAAGTTGTTTTCCTCTGTCAAATCACTGTAATATATATTCTCTGAGACAATAAGCAGTGTTGTCACTTGTAGGATACGCTGGACTGTCCTCATAACATGAATTTGAGCTTAGCACGGTAGCAATAAATCTGTCAGTGTAATAGATATGTCAAAGTGTATTTATTGGTACACTTTTTCAAAATAAAATAGGTTATTGGCCCACATATATTTTTACAGGTATGCCATAAATATATGGACCAAAGGACATGAGTCAGAATGCAGAATATTGTGTAGAGTCATGAGAAAGGGAGGATCAACGGGCATGTGATGTACCTTCTGCTACCCAGGGTATTTTGGTTAACTGACATCCAAAATACTGCGGGGCTTATTTATGAGCCCTTGCATCACTTTTACGCCGCCGGTGCGTCACTTTTTGTGACGCACCAGCGGCGTAAAAAAAGCACCATGTTGCGTCATATTTACAAAGTGACGCATCTAGGTAGATGCGTCACTTTGTAAACCCCTGCGCCACATTATACCTGCGCCAGGTATAATATATGCAGGGTGGGCGTTCCGACGCAAGTAAGCCTGGTAGAAGTGACGCAGTGAGCTCTATGAGATTTCACTGCGCCACTTCTAGGACGCAAACGCATCAATATCTTACGCCTGCCTCACAGCAGGCGTAAGACTGATGCAGGCACATTTGAAATGGGACTTGCCCATGTAAAATGACCGATTGCTGGAGTTGCGTCACTTTTGAGACACACTCCAGCAATGCGTCATTTTTGCGCCTACAGATACGTCAGAAATACTGACGTATCTGTAACTCCTTGCGACATGATGCGTCCTACTATAAATATGACGCAGCCAGCATGTCGCAACGAGGGCGCAATGAAAAGTGATGCATCGCTGTTTTCACGGAGCGATGCGTCACTTTTCATAAATGAGGTCCTGCATGTCTCCTCTATTTTAGGTCTTGCCTACTAGACAGTGGATGTGCTGACTGTTGTGAGACTTAGAGTGTGCTTAGAACCCATCCATTGCTTTGCATTGATTGGCTTTATTGCTACTCATTTGCTTGTTTCTTATTTGTCAGCTTGTGTGGACTTTCCTTCCTCTTCCTTTGTTTGTCCCTCCCCTGGAGCATGGATGCTTTACTTGTGTCCTTCCACGGATCACTTAGTACTACTTTTTACTTTTTGTTTAATCACCCCACAAGACTGCATGTGTTTTCAGCTGTCTCACTTGTGTACTTCTCCCCTCTCCTTCACCTCGCTCTGTGTTCCTCTCTCTGACTCCTTTGCTTCACCCTGCCATCTCCATGTTGCTCTCACTCACCTGTTTAGTTTTCTTCTACCCACACCCTCTGTGTTGCTTCCGCCCCCGTGCCCTCCATGTGGCTTTAGTCCTGCCATCGTATTGCTTACCCAACCCACACCCTCCAAGATGCTTCAGCTCCCCACCCATGCCCTCCCTTGCTTGTGCTCCCCCACTCCATGTTGCTTCCCCCCACACCCACCCTCCATGTCACTTTCATTCCCTATGTTTTTCCCCTACCCCCGCATAAGATTTTTTTTTTTCTTTTTAGTTACTAATCCAATCCCGATCTGCAACTAAAATGAAAAAAAAATGGCCATGTACGTTTGTAGGTGCAAGCTTGCTTTGTGAATGTGCTTACAAAATGATGCAGCCAGCCACGTTAAAAGCTTTTTTCATTCTTTAGCGAAGGAATGCTGTGCAGCTTGGCTAAATGCCATTGGCTTGGCAGTTCGGGCTGGACTGTTCTCATGAGGCACAGGGTCAGACTGATTTGCATATGGCCATGTCTGAACTGGGGTGGTGGAGTGAGCTAAAGAATGATGATGGATTAAACCCAGATCAGTTGACTGGGGATGAGTGTTTGATTTGCTCTAACGCTCCGTCCATCATCCCCTTTGGTATTGCTTTGTTCGCCCTAAGTTGGCAGGGTATGCCCAGACGTGGATCCCTTGCTCACTTTGCCACTGGATACAAGATAGCCTGGCTGATGAGGGTTATGAACCCGAAACCGGTCCCAGGATGCTTGTTTCCGGTCCAGGGAAGACATGGCTTGGCAGTTCGGGCTGGACTGTTCCCATGAGGCACAGGGTCAGACTGATTTGCATATGGCCATGTCTGAACTGGGGTGGTGGAGTGAGCTAAAGAATGATGATGGATTAAACCCAGATCAGTTGACTGGGGGTGAGCGTTTGATTTGCTCTAACGCTCCGTCCATCATCCCCTTTGGTATCGCTTTGTTCGCCCTAAGTTGGCAGGGTATGCCCAGACGTGGGTCCCTTGCTCACTTTGCCACTGGATTCAAGATAGCCTGGCTGATGAGGGTTATGAACCCGAAACCGGTCCCAGGATGCTTGTTTCCGGTCCAGGGAAGACATGGCTTGGCAGTTCGGGCTGGACTGTTCCCATGAGGCACAGGGTCAGACTGATTTGCATATGTCCATGTCTGAACTGGGGTGGTGGAGTGAGCTAAAGAATGATGATGGATTAAACCCAGATCAGTTGACTGGGGTGAGTGTTTGATTTGCTCTAACGCTCCGTCCATCATCCCCTTTGGTATCGCTTTGTTCGCCCTAAGTTGGCAGGGTATGCCCAGACGTGGGTCCCTTGTCACTTTGCCACTGGATTCAAGATAGCCTGGCTGATGAGGGTTATGAACCTGAAACCGGTCCCAGGATGCTTGTTTCCGGTCCAGGGAAGATATGGCTTGGCAGTTCGGGCTGGACTGTTCCCATGAGGCACAGGGTCAGACTGATTTGCATATGGCCATGTCTGAACTGGGGTGGTGGAGTGAGCTAAAGAATGATGATGGATTAAACCCAGATCAGTTGACTGGGGGTGAGTGTTTGATTTGCTCTAACGCTCCGTCCATCATCCCCTTTGGTATCGCTTTGTTCGCCCTAAGTTGGCAGGGTATGCCCAGACGTGGGTCCCTTGCTCACTTTGCCACTGGATTCAAGATAGCCTGGCTGATGAGGGTTATGAACCCAAAACCGGTCCCAGGATGCTTGTTTCTGGTCCAGGGAAGACATGGCTTGGCAGTTCGGGCTGGACTGTTCCCATGAGGCACAGGGTCAGACTGATTTGCATATGGCCATGTCTGAACTGGGGTGGTGGAGTGAGCTAAAGAATGATGATGGATTAAACCCAGATCAGTTGACTGGGGGTGAGTGTTTGATTTGCTCTAACGCTCCGTCCATCATCCCCTTTGGTATCGCTTTGTTCGCCCTAAGTTGGCAGGGTATGCCCAGACGTGGGTCCCTTGCTCACTTTGCCACTGGATTCAAGATAGCCTGGCTGATGAGGGTTATGAACCTGAAACCGGTCCCAGGATGCTTGTTTCCAGTCCAGGGAAGACATGGCTTGGCAGTTCGGGCTGGACTGTTCCCATGAGGCACAGGGTCAGACTGATTTGCATATGGCCATGTCTGAACTGGGGTGGTGGAGTGAGCTAAAAAATGATGATGGATTAAACCCAGATCAGTTGACTGGGGGTGAGTGTTTGATTTGCTCTAACGCTCCGTCCATCATCCCCTTTGGTATCGCTTTGTTCGCCCTAAGTTGGCAGGGTATGCCCAGACGTGGGTCCCTTGCTCACTTTGCCACTGGATTTAAGATAGCCTGGCTGATGAGGGTTATGAACCCGAAACCGGTCCCAGGATGCTTGTTTCCGGTCCAGGGAAGACATGGCTTGGCAGTTCAGGCTGGACTGTTCCCATGAGGCACAGGGTCAGACTGATTTGCATATGGCCATGTCTGAACTGGGGGGTGGAGTGAGCTAAAGAATGATGATGGATTAAACCCAGATCAGTTGACTGGGGGTGAGTGTTTGATTTGCTCTAACGCTCCGTCCATCATCCCCTTTGGTATCGCAATAGGTTCCCAAGGCAGGACCTATTGGCTTTACTAAATCTTGTCAATTAGAAGCTTAAAAATCCTTCTTGCGGGTATAGGCGTAAGCCACAATACATGTTAACTCTCCAAGTCCAACCCTATTCTGGGCATGAGCTGTATTGTGCCTAAGCATGTGTGATCTCAGGGTGTGAGGGGCTGCCCTAGAGGGTGCTGCATCATCTCCATACTTAATTTTCACGGTATAAGCCCCAAACTCAAGATTTGCAGTGATAGCTTAACATACTTTGCTTCTGACAAGGGGGTGCCGAATACCAAGGAAGCTTGGGGGCATATCAGCAACAGACGGCGATAAATAACGCAAAGCGCGCTTAGCGCTTTTGTATTTATCGCCGTCTATCGCAGGAATTTATCGCCCTGTTAGCGCGCTATTAACAACGCGTTTCTCCAGGGCGATGTAAATTCCAGCGATAGCGGGAAAATCGCCGTTTTTCAGGGAACATCGCTGGTTTTCCAGCGATGTTCCCTGCAAAACGGCGATATGCTTGATGATACGACCCTGTGGTCGTAACACAAGAATCCACCCCCCATGTTAAACATACCTAAGTCAGCATTTTTGCAGACGTTAGTTTTTGGCGAAAACCGCGATTTTCGGCAAAGACTAACGTCTGCAAAAATGCGTGGGCCTCCTTGTAAATATCACGATGTGCACATCAGCGATAATTTACAAGGAGTACTGCCCAGTGACGCGTCGGGAAAACGGGTGCTAACATGCGCTAATGCATGTTAGCATCCCCTTGTAGACAGGGCGATGTCATTTTCGCCGCTTTTTTGGCTTTTAAAGCCAAAAAAGCGGCGAAATGGCCCTTGATAATACGCCCCTTAGTCTTGAGTCCACCTCACGCCTCTTTCATACATCACCAGACACGCTCTGGACATTTATCTCCATCTTTCAGGTTTTTTCAGCCGAGGCCGCTACAGGTAAGAGCGGTGGGGCCAGGTGAGGGGGGGCTTCGAGAGACGACCACGAGGGAAAATTAGTTTCTGTCCCCACAATTAAATGCCGATGGGCCCCACCTGCAACCACCGACTCATATTAAGCACTGCGTACGGGACCTCTCAGGGTGTCCCACCTTCCCTCAAGGTTTGCAGTGTTCTTTCTATATGCCACCTTTAGGCTACTTCAAACCTAAACTCACATACATATAATGTTACCTCTACCTACATCCACGCTCTTTTGCTAAGCATCATAGAAAAAAGTCTATTTCTGAGCAACTGAGAGTAGCTATTACATTGTTTAATACAGAAAAACGATGTCTTAAACAAAAAGGTACATCTTAACTTAAGCAAAATGAAAGCATAAAAAATATGCAGAAATACCTAATACAGAGATTGCTGACAGAGGGCATAATTCACAAAACATCCAGGAAATAATTCAGAAATTTACTTTCAACAGTTTAGTAATTGTTGCAGTAGTCTTGGGAATCTATGATTGACACATTGTAAATATTTCCACATACGGAAATGTTACAGACGTACATTTGTGCATGAAGAAATGCTTTTCTTGTTTTTATACTGAAAAAAATGTTTTTTTTATGAAGAAACAACATCCCCAAAACCTGGATTCTTGGGGTGGTTCCTCTACTCATACCCACGGTGTGAACACATTTAGGTCTCCCATTGTCAGAAGTAAAGTCATGTATTTTAGTTAAGGAAACTCTGAGAAATGTGCGGTGAACACCCACAAACTTGAGACCACAGAGTTGTTCGACAACTTGGGCGGAGAAAAGCTGCTCACACACAGATATTTCAAATTCCTGCTGTCGACGCACAAGTATTTAAATTTTAAAGGCTACCATGATAAGTGCCTGATGGTTGTATCTCTGGGGACACAGTCCTGTTATTATCGTCCGGTCGGCACACTGACTGCCGAAATATCTCAGATCAAGGGCTCTTCATTGCCTCTGTGTTCCTGCGTCTTCTTCACATCACCATTTGCCCTGAAGAAGTTCATTTTATGTATGAACGAAACGCGTTGGCTGGAATTTGCACATTTTGATATTGAAAATAAAGGATTGATAAACCACTATACAAAATGAACATTTGGATTTATTGAAGAAAACTCTTTGGTAGTGCACCGCTCCACTATTTTCACAGCTTTTTTATTCTGATCTAGAAAGAGAAGAATGCTCTCAAACCAGGGAACTGTATATTTTAGAAAGCACTTTATAAGTTAATTGTTCATACAGTGGTGACTTGCAAAGCTGAAACACTGCACAATGGTTCGTTGGAATCTGAGGCAGGTAAGGTATGTGCTGTGTTGTGAGCAAGATGAACATCAGGGGATAAATTATGTTAGGTTCATTGGTTAATTAAATCACTTTGGCTTGCCTTTAGTTGTGGTTTGAGTTCAATGCTATACCTATTCCGTAACTCACCCGTACACTCATCGAATGCATCGCTGAGTGTAAGGGAAAGATACCCAAATGCTGTGCTATTAGGCTTCTGAATAATAGACGTGTGGTCGACGTGCTGCCCTATGCCCGCAGAGCTGGGTAATTTCACACTTTGCTAGGAAGCGGGAAGTTTTTTAACTTCGCCAGAGGTGAAGTTCCACTTTCCCAAACCCAAATCCTAGCAACCTGATATCCTGCCCAACATGGATGGGTCTGCAGGTAATTGATTTCCAAGTTCACTGATAAAGTATCGAAACCATGAAGATCATGGGACATAAATATTGTGTCAAAATATCTTGCACAAAAATATCGTTATCCTATACTTATAATGTACATAACAAAAATATCTGAAAAAAATATCGTTATACACTAATATCGAACACAAAAATATTGTTTTTTAATATAAACATAGTTGAACATATTACACATTAAATATATTAACATTAAACAGTAATGTAATGTAAATTAAATATATTTAAATCATTTAAAATTATAGATACATTTTATACTTATTTAAAAAAACTCATATATATGTGTGTATGTTCATTTAAACATACATAATTTAAAACTATTATTAAAATAATAAGTATAATTTATGTTACAATTTACAATTTCTTTGTAAACTTTAAAAATATATATAGATATATTTATATATAATATATATATATATACATAAACACAATAAATTAAAAACTATAGCAAATAAATTTGGAAAAATTCTAAAAAACATACCAATTTAATTATATACAAAAAAGCAAGCAAAATAAAAAATTACATTTTACTAAAAATATATTACATATTACAAACATTAATAAATAAAAATAATATAATGTTAAATACACAGAAACATCATAATAATATAAATTTAAACAATATAAAAAAAACTATAAAATTGACAGAATAATATATTTACTGTTCCCACTCCAATCTCTGCAACAGTAGGGAAATCATTGGACTCAGGAGGGGTAAAATTTACTATTCCCACTTTAGTCCATGCAACAGTAGGGAAAGCGTTGGATTCAGGAGGTGTGAAAAAACTGTTGCACAAACTGGAGTGGGAATAGTAAATACTATTCCCACTCCAGTTTGTGCAACAGTAGGGAAAGTGTTGGATTGCTGAGGGGTAAAATTTACTATTCCCATTCCAGTCAGTGCAACAGTAGGGAAAGAGTTGGACTCAGGAGGGGTAAAATTTGCTATTCCCACTCCACTCTGTGCAACAGTAGGGAAAGTGTTGGATTGCGGAGGGGTAAAATTTACTATTTCCACTCCAGTCATTGCAACAGTAGGGAAAGGGTTGGACTCAGAAGAGGTAACACTTTACTATTCCCACTCCAGTCGGTGCAACAGTAGGGGAAGTGTTGGATTGCAGAGGGGTAAAACTTACTATTCCCACTCCAGTCTGTGCAACAATAGGGAAAGTGTTGGATTGTGGAGGGGTAAAATTTACCATTCCCACTATAGTCTGTGCAGCAGTAGAGAAACCGTTGGATAGCGGAGGGGTAAAATGTACTGGTCCCTGTCCTGTCTATGCAACAGTAGAAAGAGAGTAGTTCACGTCAAACAAAGAAATTATTTTAACAACTACATTAAATAATAAAAATAAAAATATTTAAATTTAAAATATATAAATATTTTTTAATGAACAATTACATATTTATTACAATATTTAATAATTATTTAAAATTAAACAAATAATATAATTAAAATACCACACAATATATTCCCAATTATAACAACCAGCAAATATAATGTTATTTACAATTAAAAAGCATAACACAATTAACACATATCATAATAAATAACACATTTTTAAACAATAAATAACAATACTTACGTTTATTATTTCTTAAAAATCTTCCTATCCTAAACCTCCACAAAGTAAACAACACACACTGAAAATATATCTTGAAATTTTAATAATTACACATTTTACATAATTAATTATCAATTAAACAATTTATAGTAATTAGCTAATAATAAAATAATAATATTTAGTTAACTTCCCACCCTTTACCCCTACATACACAACAACCTGTACCTCATATATTTCTTAAAACATGTTTTAATTTCACAATTTGCATAATTACTTATCAATTAAATAATTGTTAATAATTAATATTAATTATTATAATTAATTTCCTTCACACCCTTTACTCCTACAAAAACCACAACCCTCACCAAAAATATTAATTCAAAATTATATTAATTACACAATTTACATAATTAATTATCAATTAAATAATTAAAAATAAATTATTAAATAATTAGAATTAAATTACTTCCCACTCTATACCCCTACAAACCCCACAACCTGCATTTAAAATGTAACGTAAGTAAAAACATAAATTACGCTATTAACACAATTAATTATCAATTACATATTTTATATTAATTGATAATTGATTAATAATTATAATTAATTTACTTCCCACCCTGTACCTCTATAAACCCCACAACCCACTACGGCACAAAAAATACAAATATATTGTTGAATTAAATTTAAAAACAACTAAAAATTTACAAACTATATTAAAAAATATTAACAATAATTATACAAACAATTTATAACATATACAATTAAAACATACACTAAAATACATTAAAATAATTATATTAATATATTATTAACAACGATATTTTTGTAAATGATTTTAACAACATAGATATTTTTAACATCGATATTAACAACATAGATATTTTTAACATCGATATTACTTACCTTAAATTCGATATTCTTGTCCATGATATTTTTGCACACAATATATGTGCATGACGATATTTCAAACTCGATATTTCTGCTCCTTGATATTTTGTTTTCGATATTTTTTCTGAATACCTGATTTTCCGCTGCCATTTAGAGTTCCTTCTTCAGAGCGGCGGCAGTAGCCATAGGTCAGCTGCTTCCTCGTCTTTCCCTGTTCGAGGAGGTTTCAGACTGGGGCTTGTAGCAGCGGGATATGAGAGTTGCCTGGCCCCGTTGTAAAACAATGGTAACTGGCTGACCAGTGATGCCATTCTGGCACTGTATGCCAGCGGAAACATTACCATTGTAGTGAAGCCCCCCTCCCTCCCCTTTTATTTCTTAAAAATCAGACGATTCGCAGTTGCAAAGCTGTCAGATTTGAAAAAAAAAGTCTCAGGTCTTTGCAACCCACTCCTACTAATGGGCCGATTTCGGAGGCTTTCCGACTGACATCTACGGTTTCGCTTCCGACCGCCTAGGTGGTCGAAAGTGAAATCGGCTGGTCATTCCGGCTGGATGAGCCCGTCGGCCAGTTGGAACCGGCACGTAATCCCAATAGGATGGCATTTCCGCCGTCGGGATTCCAATGTCGGTTTTCAACAGGCTTTCCATGCCGGGCTTTCCATGCCGGACTTTGGGGGCCCCTTGCAGGGCCCCCTTCTCCCTGCAGCCTCCGGGTGGGGGCTGAAAAGGCAGCTATGGTGCCCCCTGTTAATCCCTGCACTGTGTGCCTGCCACGCGGTGCAGGGATTAACAGAATCTCCCATTTCTCTATGGGTGCTTGTGCTATGGCCGGTTTATTGCCGTAGCACAAGCTCCCATGGAGAAATGGGAGTATGCGACCGCACCTTGTGCGGTCGCATTGTAATTTTGGTGTCGGGACCGCCGACCGGAGGTCGGCGGTCCCAAGACCCGAAGGTGTTGGTCAGAGGCAACTCCGACAGACATTGTAATGAGGTCCTTAGTTATTCAAACATCCAAATATGCAACTTACCATGAAATACCTAATTCAGAGCTAAACTGTACCATGTTGAGGCCTAGCACACACCAAAGTGTTAGCACCACCAGTATATCTTTCAGAATATTTCTTCTTATTGTCTTAGCAACCCAGTCGGCCTGGCCACCATTTGTGTGTAAGTTCAATAACCATACTAAGTAAATTAATATTAATGATTGACTTAGGTGGTATAGGGTTGAAATAAAACGCCACTGTTTTTCCTGTGAGGAAAGGAAGGAGGCCCTGTACACTTCATGTACACTTCTAAAACAGCTAAATACCTAAAAATAAATTGGTGTCTACAGTGGGCTTAGAATTCTGAAGCAAACGGCACTAGGTGTTGCTCTAATACAAAGTTTATAAAAATAAGGCACTACTTTATAGAAAAGGGTTAATCTATCATGTCAACAAGCTCTTCCACTGGCCAACTACATCACATGACGAAATCCAAATTTAGGCCAAGTGTCTGATATTGTTTTTGCCGTGTTTCTAAAGATGAAAACACACACAGGGCACAGTGAAAGTACAAAACCATGTGTTTTGTGAGTTCCATAGAGGGTAGACATTTCAGAAAGGAGGCTTAAAACTCGCCGGGCGCATTCCTCAGCAGAAATACGCATAGGTATGCCAAGTGTTCGTGCTTGCAGCCGAGGAATGAAAATCCCTAGAAAAATTGCCACAGGGAATGGAAAGTGTGTCTGAATAATCACAGAAAATGTCTTAGTTCTGCTCTAAGTTACACAATGGATGGTTTGTTCCTTCTTTCCTTACCTCCTGTAGCCTAAAACTAAATGTCAGATTAGACACTTTGAAAAAAAATAGGCACTGGAATTTGAAGTATGTGTTTGGCCAGACAAGGTCATGTGACAAACATAAGGCTTTAGTATACAATTAACCTCTCTGCCTAATCACACCTCAATTCATTATAGTCATACACAGGGCTTAGGATGTTTCATTATTAAGGGAAAACCAAAATAGCCAGGGGGAAACAGTAATGTTATGAGACGTAAGTCGTTTTTAAGGCTAGCACTTTTATTTGGTTGTCAGCATTCAGGTCTGCACGTGTCTCCTCCTCAAAGGATTATGGTCGAACTGAAATAGGTAATTTGCCTTAAGGGGTAGAACAGTTTAATTGCATTTTACAATGCAGAGATGGGAAATCAAGTTGGAGAAGAACATAACAGGAGAATATATGTTCATTTATAGGTTCTGGGTTTACCCTTAGGCCAGGGCAATCACCTTAACATGGGAAGGCGAGCAATATTCAGATTTTCCTGTTGCGGTTATCACTTTTTACCATTCCATCTGCATTCCCGCATATTTTTTTTTTCTCATATTAACTGTAGTTATCTACATTCATTTTCAGGCCGATGGGAAAATGAAGCTGCCACGAGTACATGCCAACATTTATCTAACAACTTCAGTTCTTTAGGTTTCTAGTGCATGGGGCAGTCACATACAAAAAAACTTTCCAATTATCTGAAAACATTTGCATTGTTGTACTTGCACATGTGCAGCTACTTGGGTTTCACTAGAACATGTCAGCCATGACTGATTGCTCTGAGACACACTTATATAAGTTCTACATTTTTCCTGTTTATACTCTATGTATGCAAACATCAGTGGAAACTTAGAACTAGGACCCTCAATTAGAACAGACAAGTTCATTTTAGTAGGAAAAGGAAATCACATCATGAATTGAGAGGCCGTTTTAGCCTTTTCATAGGAGACAGGAATTAGATGGGAGAGTTACTGCCTATGGGTCATATTATGAGGTTGGTGGTCCATTGGACTGCCAAACCCACGGTGGTGGTATGGCTACTGCCGCATCGGTGGTCCGACCACCCTATAACAAGTAGGGTGGTCGGACCGCCATGGGACCCCTGCTGCCGCCAGGGATCCGCGATCCCTTGCAGTCTTGCAGCGGTCTGAGGCCCCTAATATGCTAGTGGTTCCACTACGGCACTGCTAAGCATATTAGGAGTTTCCTCACCGCCACAGTTTTCATGAAGGTGTGCACGCCATGAAAAGTGTGGTGGTGAGGAAATAAAGGGGGCCCTACAGGGCCCCCTGTTGCCTCTGCGCCAGGGAATGCATGCAGGGGGGCACATAGTGTGCCCCCCTGTATGCATGCACCCCCAGTTCCTGCAGGGCATGGAGTTGACAGTCCATACCCTGCAGAAACTGCCTTTGACACTCCCATTACGGTGCCTTTTTCATAGACACTACAGTGGGACCGCCAAAGACCCGCCCGCAAGAGACAAAAAAAAGTCATAATCTGGCGGGCGGTTTCTTATGGTTTTGGCGGTCTTGGAGAGGGGTGGCAGTGTGCCGGTGTGGTGGCCCCGCTCCAAGACCGCCAAAGTCATAATAAAGCCCTCTGTGTCTATGTTTTCTTCCAGATTGTATGAAAAATTAGTGATGGAATCGTGCACACATAAACATGCATTTGCAAACCCAGTAGGTCTGACTTTGACAAGCTGGTGCTGTGGTTATTTTTTCTAATTATTCTTTATTGCACGTACATTTGTCAAAAACATAAAGTATAAATTAAACATGCATTCACGTAAAGGTTGACGCCTTATGACTGCAATAATTTGCCACCTAACCAAACTCTCACATTGCGGGTAACTGCAATGTTACAATGTCACTTAAACACTTTATAATATAAACTCTGAAAAAGGGGTGCAGGCAAAATACATTGTGAGTATTTAAACATAATGGAAAAAATAAAGAGTACAAAAAAAGAACACTTTGAGCCAGCTTTGCCATTGAAGAGCAAGGACCGGTTTTTAGGTAGGTGTGAACAATTTGCACTGACTGTGCATTCACTCAAGTGGAGGAAGCCAATGGATAAAATGGGCTGAACCATTGCCCTATCCCCTAGTCTGTGATGGGCGGAAGCAAAATGTGAATGACAACTTAACAGACCGGTGGATGAAACCTGTAGAGCAAACGGCTCTTCCACATCTGTATATAATGTATGTTTTTTTAGGAAAAACAATAGTCTGATGAGACAGCTAAAGTTGTCTCAAAGGCAAACCTAAAAAGTCACACTGATCCCTACCACCAGAATTTAACTCTTAAAGGGCCTGCCACACAGAAAGTTCTAAGCACAGAGCGACAACTGGCGTTCTTAATCAATAGAAAAAGAGGATGTAGAACTGAATTGTGCTTGAAAGGAAGACCCTTGGAACAATGAACATTATTGAAGCATAACCACAAACCTTACTACGAAGGAGAAGCAGTAGTTACATTAAACATTGCGTACTAATAACAGGAAGCACACAGACCAAAACTAACGATAATCAAACCAACAAATACACAATCAACTGAGGGAAATTGTCAAAGAACTCAGTATGGGCCCTAAGTGTTCCAAGACATGGAACATTTTGTTTGCACCAGGGCCAAAAATGGGCACGTCTGCTTGACATGATCTTTTCTGTATGCATGATCCAGAATGGATTAAAGAGGATGTGTTCCACTTCATATTGCATATAGATCTATCAGAGAAAACCGATTTTGCATGGTGCTGTACCTTGCAGATTGGGACCAACTATGTCCAGCGAGTACGTAGGGCATTCATAACTTCCAGACCATGGCCACTCAGCACAGGAATACACCAATCAAAGGCATAAGTTGGCCTTTTCGAGCCTCTTCAATGTCACAGTTATCATTCCATGGTGAACTTTCTGAATGCTGTTTGGTTGTAAAACTTTCACATTGTGTCCATACGAATAAGTAATTTGGTACTGTGACTCTTGGAGCACCGCCCTTGTCAATGTCTGCTGGAAGTCTTCTGCATGTTAAGGGCTTTGGCTACAAGTGCCCGCGTGGTAGGATTCACAGAGGGTCCAAGGACAGGACCTGCCTCCTTTTCAGTCGAAAAAGATCACAAGCAGTGATGGTGGAAAATGTTTATTCCCAATCACTTCCTTTCCTCTGAGGACTTTCCCATAGTTAACATTTGATCACCAGTGCTCATTTTATGTAGATAGCGTTGGATTCCATTAACTTATTTTAACTGGAGTCAACATTAAAAGTGTACACAGTTTTTAACTAAGACTTCACCAATCATACCATACGCAAACATGCATTACACCATCCCCTATCATCCATTCAAAGTTACTAACGCCTCACACTGATCTTTCCCTAAACCAAAAAATGGCACAGAACTTTAACAATTCCCGATGTGCATCAATGGTGTTTCTTATCCATTTTGTAATAGAATTGTACGTATAATTTTAAAGGTCATGGGCTCAGTTCATAAACAGATTTCCAAGTGTATGTTTAACTTATACACTAAAATTGCCCAATTTTGGTGTGCAAGGTTTTCACAAAAGGAGCCCTTGCACTTGTAGGTAACTAAAACGAATGGTTAGAGACACTTTTAATCAATTGTAGAGAGTCAGAGTAGGGAAAGTGGGACTGTGGACCCACAATCTAACAACATGGTCACTAGATTCCTGAAGCAAATGTTTCCATCTATGACCATGTTCACAGTCTTTGCCAAGGAGCTTCCTTCCTCTCATTCCAGAGACTAAACATCTCATGCTCGGGTTCCCCTAGCCTATGGTTTCCCTGTGCCCACATCCCTGGCCAGCTGCCACTTTCTCTTGCGCTCTGGTTTGGCTGCCATCAAGCACCACATGCAGGCAAGACGTCAAACAACTTCTGCATGACAGATAAACAGCATTCTTACGCCGTTCCTCTTCATGTACTTGGTAACATAAACTTGATATCCTTTTATGTGTTCCATAAACTGGCATGGGATGCCTCTTAAACAGTTCGTCCACTGGCTAGGTGCAGGATATGTGCAGGCTTCGATCCTTAATTTGTGGTGGTGGCTGCAGCTGGTGGGCACCCACACTCATTTTTGGAGACCAGTATTTATTTTCTCATCATCAGACTTTGACTCAGAGCAAGAGAGAAAAACACAGTAAATGGAGAAAGAAGGCGGAAGGAAAGATGGGAAAACAGTGACAAAGGAAACAAGCATTGGCAATCCATTGGTTTCACCTATTTAATGAATAAAGAGCTGTTTTCATCATTCATCGTCTGGGAGAAGGAAAGAGCTCCCTGACAGATAACACGGGAGTGGAGAGGATGTAGTGCAGCGGCCAGAGCTGCTGACTCGAGAGCTGGGGATCCCGGTTCGAATCTTGGCGGAACCATGCAACATTCTCTGATTCTATGCAAATCACTTAATCTCTCCAGGTGATAAATTGTTATATAAATATGCTGCAATAGTTAAAGGCAAAACTTCTTGAAAATATAATTCCACCAAAGCGGCTGTTAACAGTATTTTGGAGGCGGGAAACAGATAAGAGAAGCAAAGGAGGAACTAGCATTAGTAAATGCAGGAAAATATGCTACAGCCAATAGAAATGGAGGAAAGGTAAGTGGCACGCACAGGAACCAATGAGAAGCCAGGAAAGAGAGGAGGCGGGATGAAAGTACCTTTTAAGTTTATATTAAAAACAATAGATTTCTCAAGCACAGATCAAGCGCTGTGCAGGCGAAACCTAAAAAGCAGGAATGAAAAAGATCTTGCAAGAGTGAGATTTAGCCTATGGTGGGGGAACGAAGAGGCATGAAGTGAATAAAGACTAAGGTAACCTCAGCGTTCAGGGGTCCTTGTATTTGGCACCACTGATAGCAGTCACGTATGAAAATGTGTTGTCTTTAACACTAAGGCCCTCATTACGATGGCGGTCAGACGAGCGTCCAATCGCCATCGTATCAGGATGGAGGCTCCCAATATGTAGTCGGCGGCTCCACCCGCCTTATTACGATCCGACCGCCATGAAGGCGGTTTGAAACATGCCTTTTCCAATTGCGGCTTGTGCTGAAACCCGGAAAAGGGCCCCAGCACAAGCCACAAATGAAAAAGGCATGTTTTTAAACATCCATGCACCATGTGCCAGGCACCATGTGGTGCCTGGCACACGGTAGATGGATGTAATGGGGGCACCACATGTGCCCTCCAGGGCCCATAGTGGAGGCCCACGAGGAATGGGGGCCCTGCTAGGGGACCCCAAAGTCCCTTACCGTCTGCCTTTACATGGTGGTCTGACTGCCATGTAAAGGCAGAGGGAAAAGGGACATCCTAATCTCAATGGTGGTGCATCCGCAGGCACCGCACCCATTGTAGGAAATAGGATTCCGAATGCCACACCGATGGGCTCCTTTAGCCTGTTGGAGGCGGTGGTCTTTCCCCCCACCCGATGTGCTCCGACTGCTGGTATCCTAATCCGGTGGTCAGACCGTGGCCTCAGATGTCGGACAAACGACTTGTCGATGACGATCTGCCCGACATCATAATGAGGATCTAATTGTTTAGCAAATTTAAGCAATGGAAGACCCTATTGTGAAGCAGGGCTTGTAGTGAAACGCTTGATCAGTGGAGATTATGGCTCCATGTACACAACAAACTGTCAACTGCAACATTGGAATCATTTTGCAATGAGCGAATTGAAGTGATTTACAGTTCTGTGCACATTTTACTTTTAAAGTAAAAAATACAGGAGTGGCCCGTGCAGGTAAGAGCGGTGGGGCGAAGTGGGGGGGGGACTCGAAGGAAAATTAATTATTTATTTAATTTTCCCTCGTTGTCGTCTGTCGAGTCCCCCCCCCACCCTGCCCCACTGCCCCACCGCTCTTACCTGCACAGGCCACTCCTGAAAAAGTAGGGGGATATCCTTTCACAAAAGAAGTGCTAAATGTTATGTTTCCTTCTGTCATGTCATTTAAAAGTCTTCCTTTGACACCTGAAGGATTCATGTGTTTGACATATGACAAACTCTCAGAACTACCGACTTCCTGACCTGGATGACTGCATCTGCAGTACCGGCTACTGCTCGCCAAGAAAGTCCTACAGCACTAAATTTACATTTAAGAAATGGAAGGACAAGGAGAAGAAGTGATTTTCATGAGACTGTCTGAAGTTGATAGGAAGACATGTGAGACACGGACATTTCTTAAGTAGTGGGGTCGGTGTGAGGTCAGTGCGAATGAGTAAACAAGTCAGCAATTGTTTCGGCCTCTGATTTAGCTGGTCTGGCAAACTGTTGTGGCCTAATTCACTTCAAGTTACATATTTTTAAGGATTTTTGGGGCCCCAGGCAAGCCATATTTTGAGGCTCCCTGTTCTGAACAAGTTGGAATTTTAGTATATTTTTTTTGATAATTCAAGTCTGCCTGAGGCCAAACAATATTATACTTAAACTTTCACACAAAAACTGGGTGCCCAAACATTGTTAAAATGGCACTGTGTAGAGAGAGGGACAGAGTGAGAAGAATAGGCCGGGAGAGAGAGAGTGATTCTGATAGATCATTCAATAAAAGTGAGACAGGGTGAGAGAAACTGAAAAATGACCACTTTGGCAGGGGCCCCATAGGCGATAGGGGCCCTGGGCAATTTCCCATTTTGCCCATGCCTTAAAATGCCTCTGACCTCAGGCACAAGGAGAATGTATGTTAGGTTGCATGTTATGTTGCAAGTTATTATGTTATATGCTATATGTTAATGTTATGTTAATTGACATTTGCTATTAGTATGGCTTTGTTTTTTAATTGCCTGTGGTAACTTTTCAGGTTGTTCTGAGGTTTCCAACACAGACCAGAGTCAGAATCGTTTTGTGGAGATATGCAGCCAGTGAAGTAAATGATGATGCACCTCTGTTAGATGAATTATTCAAATATATTATTTTAGTTGAAAATAACATCATGCCATCCAAATGGTGTCTATATAATGAAAGCAGGACAGAAGAGATGGGAAGGAGGGGCCATAAATGGTCAAGTTGGATATATGAAAAATAGAGAGGGGAAAACCTTAAGAATTGAGTGATCCTCCCCATAATGTTCATGTCTAACCCAGTAACAGTGTGCTGTGTGTAGCTTGTCTTATGTGTCCGACTGGCAACCACACAGCCCTGGACACAGATTCATTTTGCATTAGGACACATGAGTTCATCAAGTTCACAGCAGATAGATGTTATTTTGGTCCCTGCTGCTGCCTTAATGACCCCAGAGACTAAGGGTAGCAAGGGAAGTGCCTGTGGTACCAAGTCAGGTGTAGTAGTTGCTACCCCTTTCTATAACTAATTAACACCCACAGTACTCGAACGATCAAGACTCCACAATCACCTACTGAATTACACTTCTACTTGTGATTGTTACCCCATTATTCATCCCCAATCTTCTTGTGATTAAAGTAATGTAATACATGACCAGATTCACATAAATCACAGACTAAGAGCAACCAAAAACTTGCATCTATGTCAAATAAGACAAGAAAGGTATACCAAAGCACCAAAAACAAAAATACTAGATGCATAGCTTATATCTGGGAAGTGTCATGCTTTGGCTTTTCTATTCCACAATCCAAGGAGCTACGGGTAATGGTACTCTCTAAATATCTGTGTCAGGCACGTGGAGGCGTGCCTCGACATTTCCAAGGGCAGATCGTGCGGCAAGCACTAGCATGTGCACATTGGTTCTGGTTGGCACAAAGTGGTAAGACACATCACTGATCCAAAAAGGGGTGTACTAGCATTTGCACAGTTCCTTGCCTTGTACTCTTCTGGAAAGCCAGTCTATTCAGACTCCCTGGGAATGTGCAAGGTGGACAGTGGTCTTATTAGCGCACCAGCCTGTATTGCTGAGCCCTCTGTGTCTATGCTTATACCTTGCATGAGAAGATTCATCCATTTTTCATAACCGCCTCTCAATTATATCTGAATAATAAAATGTTTTTAAAGGACCATGGTCAGCGTTGTCTTCACCCTCATGAGTGAAGAGTGTGATGCCTGTTGGCTTCAGCAGGTCCCACCCCCCCACCCTAAGTAAAATGTGCTTAAATGCAAGCAAGTACATGGCATTTACAACCAGGGCTGGACTGGGAACCCAAAGCAGCCCTGGCCATTTTCTCAGACCAGCCCCTAGTGAAGCACAGCCTGGCCCTGGGGAGGCTGGAAACGCTTGCTTGCTGCTTCTGTTACTGGGGGGTGATATTCCGGCACCGCTGCAAAACCGGCCTCCAGAAACAAAACCAGCCCCCACTGCTGCAAAACCAAACCCCACCCTTCTAACCTCCCTGGGAAATGCCAGATACCCGCTACGGCCAGTCCAGCCCTGTTTACAACTGTGTAGTTGCTTGCAATGACGTATACGAGGTACACGTGTTGAACTATCAACAACTGAACGTTGCCAGCGGTGTATGAGGAGCATTGTAAGGGAAATCCGATGGAAATGCGGAGAACATATACCCTGTAATAACTTTGTGGATATTTACAAATATTTGCAATGCATTTCAAACATCTATCTGCACTTCTTTACAAATGGAAAGCTCAAAGACTTGTTGCCCCTAAGCATGTGTATCACAGCAGAGCATATCTAGATGCACTCCCATGACTATGGTTTATGAATAGAAATTCACTTCTGCAATTTAGTAAGTGTGACTTCTACACTTTCAGGTCTATCAACTATGTGTAATGTTACACACAGTTAAAATGTAAACAATATGATGTAACATTACATGGGAGTGGCTCTGCTCCCAAGGTCGGGGATTGGACATTCCAGGGCTGGAATGTCATGAAAATTTGGTAAACATCTACAAACATGCAAGTTTAGGCAGTCGCGGGCGGCATGACTCGCGGGTGGGGGAGCATCGCGCAGGGAGAGGGTCACGCAGGGGGGAGATTACATTTTAATTATAAAAAAAATAACTTACCTTAGCCGGCCCGATCCCGTCCCGTGTCGTCACTGCTTCTCTGCTCCTCGCAGCCGCAGGAAGCAGGCAGCCTCCCTCTCCTCCCCTAAGCCAATCACAACGCTGCAATCCTTTGTGATTGGTGGGGACTGCGCCCAGCCAGGCGCCTATGGGGAGGCCATTAGAAAATGGCAGAGTGCGCATGACTGGTTTGGTCGGACCCAGAGGGCCAACCAAACAGTCAGGGCCCGCAACATTGGGCTAGGCACTTCTCCCCTGTTCTGCTGCAGGACCAAAACCAACCAAACCCTTCTGCTTTCTCGCAGTGCAAGAAACAGTAACATAAAATGGTATTTATACCATTTTATGTTACTGCTTCTCGCACTGCGAGAAAGCAGTGGGGCGCCGCTCCTCCGCCCACATGGAGGAGCCGCCCCTGAGTTTATGGCCAGCCTGCAAAAGTGTATTCCCACAATTGATGCCGTCAGAGATTACTCCTTTTAAGGGCAGGAGGAAATCTATTTTCAGGGTGGGAGTGGGGGAGGAACATCACCACAATGGTGAGGGTGTAGAAGAAGGGGACTCTCCATGTGGACATATACTTTCCTCATGGAAGAAATAAAAGTTAGCATGTGGAAATGGGCTATTGGTAAGCATTAACAAAGGAGTAATAGCACAGTATGTACAATTACTCATGTGTAATTGCTTACACAAGTTAGTATTCCTCATGCTGCGGCTGTTGTACCTTTCCAAGAACTCCTTTGAGAATCCACCTGTCAAATCTTAAATCTACCCCAAACATAGGTGTGAATGTACAGGTGTAGATTTGACAATTGTTCACAATTTGGCACCCCTTCTGTATTTGTGTGGTTAGGAAAATAGATCTATGTCGGCGTTTTTATTACATTATACTGCATATTTTTATAAAAATGAAACCTTTATCAATTATGTGGGCTTTCTGCATTATTGAGAGACTTAGCTACCAACTGTGATTCGGAGGCTGTTGGTTTTCCAAGTGGAAGAGACAGGTTTGTCCAAAGTAGGTCCAGGAGGGCTGGATCCATGTGCGTTTCTCAGGATATCCACAAAAGATACATTTACATAAATTGAAGGTAAATGGAAATCATTTACATACCCAGTGGTCTGCAAATCTGGACTGGCTCAGGTTCTTCGAGACCTACATTTCTAAACCTTTCTGTAAGCAGTATGTATATGGCCTTGATACTTGTTTTGAAAGGTGTGCTATGTTTGCTTGTCAGTTACCCTGTTGTACCTAAAACTGTGAAAACTGCACAGAAGGGTGAGTGACGCATTCCGACAATCGGATTAATAATAAATGAGTGTGAATTGTGTGTTAAAGAGTTTTGAGTGGTCCACAAACAATTTGTTGCTTTACTAGAGCACCCAGTTTTATAGTGTTTCTTTTTTTTTATAATTCAGTCTGAATTTATCCATATGTGTTCTTTGCACATCTTCACGGTATTTATCAACATTAATTTTGGATTCTTTGAAAAAATTTGGTTGCAACTAGTACATTTCCACATGTATTTAACCAATAAAGATTCACGCACAATTGGTTATACATATATTGGCATTAGATAAGGCTATTAATCAGTCATATGTAATTCAAATATTATCCTCATCTGTAAACATTAGTATTGGGATGTAAACATGTGCACAATTACAGCTATGTAGAGACATATCATTCCTTTTAAACTCCTTATTCTGTCAGTCTGAACAAATATTGGTCTGGTAGTCATGACTTACAGTATGGGGATCACTGAAAATGAATCCTACTTTCAGTATATGTCCATTTAAAAAAAAAAATGAACATAAATAGGGGAACTTTGTATCAGACTGTATACATGTGTAAAAGTCAGTAAAAATGGAACACTAGGAGCCTTACGTATAACCCATGTAGATGTGGAGCATTGTCTTGATGACAAGCAATCTGAGACAGGGATGAGCTTGTGATGTTCCACTGAACCCCATGCACTTACACAGGTAGTTTACAACATTCATATATTACATACACAGACAAATCAGAAATGTTTGTAAATCAGCTAAATACTCATAAAGTACAACCTTGCAACCTACTTGTTGCTATTCAACAATGGTTTGGTGAATCTGTTCACAACTAACTGAACACCTACCCAACCTTCCCTCTGCATCTGTCTGCCTTACCCCGATATCCGTCTATCTATATATATATCAATATATTCCTCACTCTATTTTTCAGTCCATATATCTAATATTTTATATTCATTTTAGCAACATATTAGTGAGTAAATGGATTTACAATGGATGCATTTACGTTCATCAATAGGGAGCACCGGTCAAAGTAGTATATGCATTATAAAATGTTTAACTACACTTTAAGTGAAAAACTTTTGTTTGGGCAGGTAGACTCGGGTTGTGTGTTCAAAATGGTTTCCTAAGTAGTCCGAAGGGATTAATTTACAAGCTAGCATCGAGTATAGTTTATTGTCAGCAAAAGTGTGTTTACCAAGGTTGGCTTCACTTCAATTAGATGATAAATATGATCAAAGGAGGAGGAGGAGTAAAAGGGAGAAAGAGGAAAAGAAGAAGAAGAAGAAGAAGAAAACAAAGAAAAAGAAGAAGGAAAAATACGAAGGAAAATAAAAAAAGAAAATTAAGAAAAAGAAGAAGAAAAAGGAAAGAAGAAAAAGATAAATAAAAAGATGAAAAGAGAAGAAAAATTATAGGAAAAAAAAGGAAATTAAGGTGAAAAAGAAGTACAAAAAAGAAGAAGAAAAAGAACAGAAAACAAGGAGAGAAGAATAATCGCGCTGGGACACTCTTGAGTAGCCGAGCGCGTTACAAATGCTAATAACATAACATAACATATGTATTCATGTATTATAATGATAACAAATGTGTTATCTTTACATATCAAATGCAAATAATATATGTACCAATGCATATTATTCTTCAGTCTACATATTCTAAATATTAATAATGGTAATGCGATAACTGTTGCAATACCAACATTAAAAATCTTAATTATTATTTAAAAAACAATTGGAATTCAGCATTTGCTAAGAGCATATGCACATTCTCAATCAGCCCCATAAACCAGATGATGTATGCTTACCTGTCTTGTGTCCCGTGTGAGCCCAGTTTTTCATTCTTCATGCAGAAGTCAGGCGAGCTCTGCAGGTACACGAGCTCAGTCTCTTTCACTGGCCTTATATCAATGTCCTTTGGCACCAGTTGCTTCCGAGTGCCCATCGGCCGATGCACCACCTTTGTGGCTGACAGATACCGGATTTTAAGGTCCTGGGCAATGTCTCGCAGATCTTGAAGGCCCTTCCAGCAGGTTTTGATTGAACAAGACCCAGAAACTCCATGGCACTTGCATTTCATTTCAAGTGATGCCTTTAAAACCTTGAGAAAAATACACCAAGTTACAGCCTATGTCATATAATGTTGTGTCTCTAAAGCATCTGCATGCAATCTGGGCATAACAAAGTTAGAAATCATGGGCAACACGCCTAGTGACAAAAGAACAGGTCAGAGAGTGCCACAGACACTGCTTTCTCCTCCTACTCCACAATGTCTGCAGTCAGACATATCCTGCAAACATCTCCGTTACAGCTTTTGTATAACTGTGGACCCACAGCTGAAGAGGGTGCAACACAAAGAAGAAATACCACACTCATTAATAATCCACCAGGAGCTTAGGTGAATTATTAAGGATTTAGCCTGAAATATTATCTGTTGCCACCACTTTATAGTTGACTCATAGTCTAGTAAGCGTGAAATGCAGTCACACTCACTTTGGTTGGGAATACACTTTGGGTCTTCTTCTTTCACACATAGCTTGGCTCTGTTGTCATAGTCCTTATGTTACATGGGAAGCACCTCCAGTGGGTTCACAATTGTCATGTCCATGAATGAAATACATGGAACAGGTAAGAAAAATAAAACAGAAGGCACGACCTTGCATATCCATGCAGGGGACATCTGCCCCCGTTCTTCAACATGAGGGTCCTTTTTTATCACACAGGTCAATGAAGAGAAATGATCCTTCATAATCTCTCTCTAAATGTCCTAACTAAGTGTATACATGTTCCATATCTATAGAAAGAGCCATACTATGATAGGGTAGACATACAGGAAAGAAAAGAATGTGTCTCATTTGTAATATTTATTGTCCTGTTTATTTATAATGTATTAAAGTATTCCTTCATAGTTCATAAGGTAAACGTAGTAGAGAAAATCTTCATTTCCTTACTACCAAATATCCATCATAATTGTGTTAGATTTTTCTATACTTTAATGGAAATATATGGTATACACACATGTAATATATTGTGCAGAGGAATTTTTAAAAAACTACTAAACAATGCAAAGTATAAATGGAAGCATAACTTAGAAGTGACATAGCAACAATTCTTGTCTAAATTGCAATTGACAACACAAAGATAGAGTGTTAAACACTTTTTTCAATCTAATAATTTTGAAAATACTTGGGAATATTTTGAAATATTTTGCCTTCTATAACAATGGGTCCATTTTTGAGATTTTTTGCATTTTCTTTCTAAGTTTATCAATCAATCAATAAATCAATCAGTTTTTATAAAGCAGGGCTAATCACTCAATAGGGTATCCAGGCACTTGCAGGTCCTGGAGGCTTATTCGAAAAGCCAGGTCTTGAGGGCTATTCGGAATTCTGGAAGTAATGTAATTGTCTGGAGTTACATGGGGAGGCTGCTCCAGGTCTGTAGAGTATGGGCAAGTGAAAGGGAGGCGGAGCGCAGTCCTCTCGACGATTGGTGGAAGTTCAGGCGGTGGCTAATGTAGGCGGGTCCATGGTTGTGTAGAGCCTTGTGTGCGTGTGTCAGCAGCTTGAATTGGCATCTCTTCTGTACAAGGAGCCAGTGGAGCTGGCTAAGGTGGAGTGTGATATGGATTCGTCAGGAAAAGCCAAGGATGAGTCTGGCTGCGGCGTTTTGTATGGTCTGAAGTCTCTGTAGGAGGTGTGCGGCGATTCCTACGTAGAGGGCGTTGCCGTAGTCCAGTTGGCTGGTCATGAAGGCCTGTTTCACGTGCTTCTCATGTGTAGGGATAGCTACTTGAAGATCTTACATAGCATGCACAGAGTGAGGAAGCAGGCAGAGGAAACATCGCTGAACTGTGATTTCACGGTTTATTGTTAGAAGACTATGTTAAAAAAAACGCACCCACTAAAAAATATATAGTAGCACTAATTTTTGCTTTTGTTTTTGGGATCACAGCCCTTATACTGAATTATGTATGATCATTCGACAAGGTATACTTAATTACATTAGTGAGAGTCAGCAACCACTGGTGCATTTGATTCCACACGCTCTTTATTGGTTGCTACTTCTAAAGGAGGAGGAGCAAAGCTCTTGACCCCCACCAAGGAGGCCAGGATTGTCACACTGCACAGGCACAGAGCAACAGGCAACTTTTTCTGTATGTCCACACATTAGCACATAGAACCCTGGCAATCAGGACTCTGAGGACATTAATAAACAGATAGTGGTATCTTATTACAATGTCTCACTAGACAACTAAGGTTCTTCACTGCAAAGCTCATGAGGGACTCCACAGACATAATGAGCGGGACAAAGATGAAAAACCGATTTTCTAAGTACCTGGTGCAAAAGAAATCTGCACACAAATACATGAGTGCCTGAACTTTTGTTGGTAACTCAAAGGGATTCAGAGGCCCCAGACCTCCGACTACTCCACAGACTACAACCAACAGATAGTTACTTCTTATGTAAAAAGGGCTATTACCATGTGAAAAGTTTTAGAAATTATTTACACATGATTCATGCAGCTCATCTATGTAGCTAATCCATGAACTTCTCAACCACACTTGAACATCTGGGGTCTGATGCGTTCACAAAAGCAGTTCAATTGGCTCTGCAAATGGAAATACACAATTCACAAAAATGCTTTGCTATCCGTAATGGTCACTACTAATTGTGGTTTGCCTAACAAGGGAAAGGGGACTACCAGGCTTGCAATTTGCAGAAGAATTCATAAATACTTTGTACCATTTTTGCAGTCGCAATTCATGGAATACTTACAGTCAGTCAAGGGCAAATGGTCTTGATGCGTTAGATCTCTAAATGTGCAATAATACACTATTCTTGTGCAGGTTGTAGACATGGGGTGGTGCGGACAGTTGTCTCACAGTGAACTGCATGCACTTTCTGAGGCTGCATTCAGAGTGTGATATTTCTGTGGCATTGTGACTGTGGATGTTACTGTGAATGGGGAGATGGAGGTCTACTGCTCAATGCAGACCTCTATTTCAGCATTTGCTACTCTTCACAAAAAAATCACAATTCTACTCATGACTTACTAATATTCTTGAGGATGTGAGCATCCTTCAAATGGCAAAAGGAGAGGCTAGTTGCAGTATAATGGAGAAATTGTGCTCCGATCAGTCTCTGTGGTGCATCAGGCCTCTGGTGTTGTGTTGACATCCTCAGCACCTCTATATGCAAAACTTTTTACAGCCTCCCAAATAAAGTGTCAGAGAATTGGTCTGATACAGGTTCAACTTCTTCACCTTTACTCAATATAAAGAGCTCTCATCTGTTTGCATAATCAACCCCTCTGCGGTGTTCCACTCTGTAGACCACGCTATTGCGGTACTCTTTCCTTCTATGGAATCATTGGATTAGCCCTAAATTGATTCATCGCTACAATTTGGACTTCTTTTTTTCTTTTTAACTCTCACCAACAACTTCCTTAATTGCTGATGTTCTTCAAAATTCAGTCCTCAGCCTGCTTCAGTTCTCCTTCTAGATTACCTCACTTGGTGATGTCATCTCATCATGTGGCTTCTCCTATCTCCTTTATCTAAATGATACCCAAGTCCATGTCTCAGTTCCAGTTCTTGACAGCCACCATCCCCCACTGACTGTCTTACTGAAATCTTTGAAAACTCTTCACTCTCTAATGGTTAACTTCTCTTAAAACTAAAACAATCTATTTCACCACTTCCTCTGCTCTACACACTTAACCCAATCTGATCCTATTCCCTATGTTTTCATCAGACTATTGTCTCTGCAGCAAACATCTGAGTGTTTTTTAACTCAAGCGTGCAGCTAAAGTCATTTCTATCCACCACTGCAACTGATACTAGGTTCCAGGTACTAAACATTCACTGCCAGATTGACTCCTGTATCAGCCTCTTAGTTGATTTACACAGCAGTAAGTTACAAACTTTGCCACCTATCTGTCCCTACTATCTCCTGGTTGCACAGCTATTTGCTAAGTATAAGGACCTGTTCATGCCTCTGACTTTAGTCTTCTAAGTTTTCTACCCACCTCTCTATCACTGCTATCCCGAGCCCCTACTCAATAAACCTTGTACATTACCTACACTCAGCCAATGTAATCTTCTTATAACCAGTATGCATCATGTCCAGATCCCTATCATTTAGCCTGGTGGGACCTCTGCACTGGGACTCACTCCTAGAACAAACCATTATCCACCACATCTTCAACCATACCACTAATGGGGTCACCTTGACCTGAGTCCCTCTAGCAAACACCAGTGAATTATGTTTAGCACTTTAGACGAACTGGAACTGAGCACAATTTGTGGCCACTTTTGTTTCCAAGGGAACATACTACCTGGTGATTGCATGTGCCAATCATGGGTAAGTGAAAGTATTGCATGCAAAACAGATGAAATTACCTTTTGTGTATATCATTCATCATTATATTATACACATCTGTAAATCAACTGCAAATCTCACTGAGTCCTGGTGCAATTTTGTTTTTGTGCTCTGGTCTTTTCACACATGGTAATTACACATGCCAATGTGTCAATTACCAACCAAACGTATCCGCGACAGACAGATCTTCAACAATTAATACAATAAACTGCTACATACACAGAGATATCTAGGGGAGCAGGCCTGTAGCATCTCCGCGACCAGTCCATTAATCTAGACCTGAAGACATGTTTGTATACTGTGCATCAACACTAATGATCTCCCACACATCTGAAAAGCCCCCGCTATGAGCAAGAATGTGCCTTGCCAGACATTCTTGTACAGTGAAGCGTGTGCCTTGGTCAACTCATATACAGGGTTAATTTTCAGGGTTATTAATTCCACTTTTGGTCGCCTTATATTGGATTCCACTTCTCATACAAGAACCATATGATTATTTAATAATTTCTGAGTGATGCTTCCTCAATGGAAAATAACTCTCAAAATACAACGGCTTTACAAATCAGGCATGTCAGACGTGAGATGCTGGCGGGGAGGGGGGGGGAGCCAATGGGATCCTGACTTGACCGTAGGTCAAGGGATTAGTGCTTGGTGATGGCCCAAGGAGCCAATCGGATCCTGACTTGACCGTGGGTCAGGGGATTAGTGCTTGGTGGTAACCCAATGGACACATTCCTCTCTCTCTGCCAATGACAGACATGCATAATTGTCTAGAAGCTTGGTGGTGACCCAATGGACACATTCCTCTCTCTCTGCCAATCACAGAAAGCATAATTGTCGCTCCCCGAGCCTCGCTTTGCTCAGCTCTGTAATTACTGTGTAATATTGAAAGGAAGGCCTGGGTGGTGTTTCTGAATATCCTGCGTATACAAAAAAACATGTGTTTCTGATATTTGTGCAACAAAAAAAGAAACAGAGCAACCAGAAGTCTTGGAAGTCTACAAAAGCTGGCTTTCTTTATATTTGTTTCCCCAAGCATAACTAATGTATTTAATACACCCATTGGCCTTCACAGTTTACATAAAATATTCATTAATATTCAGACATATTTTAAAGGCCAAAGGCTCTTTAAGTATTTCATTTACAATTCAGTATCTCAAATATAGTCCCAAAATGCAAAATCCATTAGTAAGCTACTTGGAAACCGAGATTCTATACACCAATCAGAAGGCTTAAAATACAGTAATTAATTACTGTTATTTGCCTGAAGTATAGGTTATGGGGACGTGTGGAGCAGAGACTTGAAGCAGAAAGGGGGAAAGGTGCTAGTGTGGTGCAGAGGGGCTATGGGTATGCGCCTGTTGTCTGCAGACTGTACCTGAGGTTGAGGAGACAAATGCCAGTAGTGTTTTGCCAGAATGCTGATGGGCATTTATGACTATTAATTGCCCATTCTCTTCATTATGCACCCTTACCTTCAGCTGATGAGTGTGGCATGGGCAATTAACAACTGCGAAAGCCCTCTGTAGAGGGCAGTGCACTTATTCATCAATGTGTGTGTGTGTGTGTTCACTCTGTATCTTTTGTATGAGTAAAGACCAGCAAATCATTACATAACAGACATGTTCTGACCCATGAAAACTCTTTCCTGCCACAATCCCATTCCCAAGCCCCCCTGTACATTTGACATCCCAGCCCTTCAGTTGTGAACACTCTATAATTAACACTGCTACATAAATGAGCTCTCTCTCGTGGGTTACCTGTCTTCCTACTTCACTGTTGTGCAGGTGCATCAGCTTATTGGCTTGCGATCCTGATTTTTTCACCTTCATGGGAGCATCCGAAAATTTGGATCCCATGACGAGCCCATAGTTGAGGTTGTCACCACATCCTCCCCAGCGGTACCCAGGTTCAGGGATCTCACCTGGGATGGGGCCACAGGAACAGCCTTTGAGATCCCCAGTGGTGCAGGCCCTGGCAATGGTGTGGCTAATGGCGGCTGCAGAGAGGGCATAAACAAATGCAGACTCTCTGGTACCTGGAAAACAGAGGAACGCTGAATTAGTGCACCCTGGGAGACGAGAAAAGAATTGAAGCAGATCTATCTTTCATATCCTATCATCGACGCAAACAGGAGCGGCCCGTGCAGGTAAGAGCGGTGAGGCCGATTTCAACAGATGACGACGAGGGAAAATTAATTATTTATTTAATTTTCCCTTGTGGTCGTCTGTCAAATCCCCACCCCCCAACTCGGCCCCACCGCTTTTACCTGCACGGGCCGATCCTGGACGCAAGGTAACAGGGACATAAGGGCAGCACAAGGCAAGATATTCCTTAATTTACTATGAAAGAGCTCTTCTGTTTATTGCAATGCTGGCAGGTATTGAGCTTATTTCGAAAGTAAGGGCCTGATTACGATCTTGGCGGACGGGTTACGGATTTCCCATCCGCCGAAATATAAATTCCATTATATCCTATGGGATTTATATTTCAGCGGACGGGATATCCGTCACTGTGGTGATTGAGTAACCTGTCTGCCAAAATTGTAATCAGGCCCTAAATTAAATTTGTTGACTGCAGAATAGTGATTAATAATGCAAAAGCAACCACACCATGCTAAACACCTTGTATT
The DNA here is from genome assembly GCA_963921515.1 of Calotriton arnoldi. NCBI lineage: Eukaryota > Metazoa > Chordata > Amphibia > Caudata > Salamandridae > Calotriton > Calotriton arnoldi. The sequence goes on from CAWUFW010007116.1 coordinate 434,835, forward strand.
AAGTAAGTATAAAGTAAAACTGTCTTTGTAAGGCCAACTAGTAGATGTTCAATAAAATCATGATCCGAGTAAAAGTAAATTGATGCTGTTAGGTCATCTAAAATAGAGTTGACCACTTGTGAGGACATCATTCATGGTACTTTATTTCAAATCAGGAATAACATTAATGCGTCCAGAAGAAGGGTGGGGGGGTGCATAATATTTAACCAGTTCTGTGCAAGGCAAGTTGCATGCCATACAGACTGCTCTTCTAGGAACATCTCTACTCAGCTTATGTATAAATATAGGGTTATGTTAGGATGTTAAATTAATAGTCATCATTTTGTTCTATCAGAACAGCTTCAAGGAGCACCACTCACCAAGACCGGACATGAAAAAATATTTATAATGATGATACTTGCAATACCTGGTTGTTCATAGAGCAGTCCACTATCTAGGTCTCATGCTCAAATTTTTTTATATTTCCATACTCACTCCTACTCTTCTCAGGAGGATGAACGGCTGGGCAAGCCCCATTGGGTTTCGCACTTGTTGACTCCAGGCTACATAAGGATGCTTGCAGTGATTGCATTAGTCTACTGAGTTATTCTACAGGCTAGGCTTTTCTAGTGAAGATTTAGTGAAGCATAATGCATAAAAGGTAGCACTTTCTAGAGGCATATGGTCGTGGAGTGAGAATTAAGCACATTTCAATTTCCAAGAATATTCTTTTTGTTTGCATTCATAGCATCATGCATCCGTCCTGCTAACCAAAAATGATCAAAAATGATTTAATCCACCTGATTCATTTGTCAGTAACATACCTGCTTTACATCTTTCCTCCAGTTTTTTCTGTTTATAGACACTTGATCCATGATTTGTTACTTTGTGTTTTTACTTTGTTGTCTCTAAAGCCCAATGAAAGGGAGTCAGAGATAGCCCAGTCCATGTCTTGGTACCAAGGCTAGCACACACACACACACACACACACACACGCACGCACGCACACACACACACACACATAATCTCACCAGTCCCTTCCCTTGGATAACGCTTTCTCTGCGCATGCTTTTGCCTCATCCCCTATATAGCGGTATGTTGCCTCTGGAGAGGGTCAGGCACTATATAAGTACCACCTACAGACATGCACTTATAAATAAAAACATTCAGATGTGTAGGTTTTTCTAAAATAATAAATGTCAGCTTTCAACAGACAAGGCATCAGCCTCTGATAGGAACCAAATGTTAATAACTATGAACCATTACGAGTTAAGAGTAGAAGTCAGGCAGAAGTAACAAAAGTCATCTCCTTCATGAGAACTGTCACATAAACAGAAGTCTGAGTTACAAGACAGGCAGCTCAACCTGTAGCCATCACTATAGAAAATACAACATTCAATTTTTTTCTGGATGTATTCTTTATATGATAAAAATTATAAGGGAGAAATTCAATTTACCATATTTTTCAGCTCAGGCTGGATGAGAGTGAATTCACAGTTCTGCCTGGGAAAGGAAGGAAAATGCTACTTACCAGTATGCATCTGTTCTTGGCATGTAGAGCTGTAGATTCGTATACTTGTGCATAGATCGCCATCTGGTGTTGGGCTCGGATGTTTGCACTTTGTTTTTGTCTTGGAAGAAGTCTTTGTAGTCACGAGGTAGGTGACTCCTTCTTAGGACGATAGTGCGCATGGGCATCGACTCCATCTCCAGATTGTTTTGCCATGGAGGGTTATGATGGAGTTAGTAAGAAATAGAAAAGGATGTCCATGTGTAATGTATCTAAGTAAGATAGTACTGGAACAGATAGAGGTATCCGGGGAGGCGGGTGGGCGTATACGAATATACAGCTCTACATGCCAAGAACAGATGCATTCTGGTAAGTAGCATTTTCCGTTCGAGGCATATGAGCTATAGCTCGTATACTTGTGCATAGACTATACAGCAGTTACCTCCTTAGCGGTGGCTACCTGTATCTGTTGCAGCGGTTTGAAAAAGTGTTCCTAATACAGCTTGGCCCACACTAGCTTGCTGTTTTGCTTGCATGTCTACACAATAGTGTTTTGTGAACGTGTGTGGTGTAGACCAAGTTGCTGCTTTGCAGATGTCATCTAGGGGAATGTTCCCTAAGAATGCCATAGATGCCCCTAGTTTACGTGTGGAGTGAGCCCTAGGGGGAATGGTTAAGGTGCGTTTGGCTTTAGTATAGCATATTTGGATGCATTTAACAATCCACCTTGCAATCCCTGTTTTTGAGATAGGATTGCCTTTATGAAGTGGGGAGAAAGCCACAAAAAGTTGTTTAGTCTTTCTAAAGGTTTTGTTCTTTCAATGTAGTAAAGTATCGCTCTTTTTACGTCTAGCGTGTGAAGAGCTCGTTCTGCTACTGAGTCTGGTAGAGGGAAAAACACTGGGAGTTCTACAGACTGGTTAAGTGGAAAGCAGAGCCGACTTTAGGTACAAATTTTGGGTTAGTCCTAAGAAGCACTTTGTTATGATGGATTTGGAGAAATGGTTCTTGTATGGTTAATGCCTGGAGTTCACTGACTCTTCTGAGAGAGGTGATCGCAATCAGGAAAGCTACTTTCCAGGTGAGAAATTGTAATTCGCATTTATGCATAGGTTCAAATGGGGGACCCATGAGACTGGTAAGTACCACACTCAGGTTCCATACTGGAGAGGGTGGAACTCTAGGTGGAATTATTCTTTTAAGTCCTTCCATAAATGCTTTGATAGCTGGTACCCTAAACAAAGACAAGTGTTGTCTGTTTTGGAGATAGGCTGCTATTGCAGCGAGATGTAGTCTAATGGATGTATATGCTAGGTTACATTGTTGTAGATGTAAAAGGTAACAGATGATGTTTTGAATAGAAGCATCTAGTGGGTTGATTTTGTTATTTGTACAGTAAATTACAAATCTTTTCCACTTTGCGGCACAGCAAGCTCCAGTGGTAGGATGTCTAGCATCTTTAATGATGTTCATGCAGTCTGGCGGGAGATTAAGGTAGCCAAACTCTAAGATTTCAGATGCCAGATCGAAAGGTTGAGTTGACTGGGATCTGGTTGCCTTATCTCTCCATGGTTCTGAGTGAGAAGCTTGGGTGAGAGGCGTAGCTTTTGATGAGGAACTACTGATAGTTTCAAGAGGGTTGTGAACCATGGCTGTCGGGCCCATGTTGGAGCAATCAGGATCATTGTGAGGGAATGCTGTTTGAAATTCCGAAACGCTAGTGGAATGAGCAGGAGAGGCGGAAAAGCGTAAACAAATTTGCCTGACCAGTTCATCCATAGCGCATTGCCTTTGGACAATGGGTGTGGATACCTGGTTGCGAAGCTTGGGCATTTTGCGTTTTGGTGTGTGGCGAACAGGTCTATTTCTGGGTGGCCCCACATTTGAAAGAATGGAAGCAGAACTTGAGGATAAAGTTCCCATTCGTGGATCTGCTGTGTTTGGCGACTGAGTAGATCTGCAATTTGATTGTGTACTCCTGGGAGGTGTTCTGCAAGGAGATATATGTTTTGAGGAATGGCCCATCTCCATATGCTTTGAGCTAGGTGTGAAAGCTGCAGAGAGTGTGTCCCCCCTGTTTTTGTATGTAATACATTGCAGTAATGTTGTCTGTACGGACTAGGACAGCTTTGCTTATGAGGTGGAGTTGAAAAGATTTTAACGCTAGGAAGATTGCCAACAATTCCAGGTAATTTATGTGGAATTGTTTTTGTTGAGGGGTCCATATGCCCTGAATGGTATGGGTTTGAAGATGAGCTCCCCAGCCGGTGAGCGATGCGTCTGCTGTTAGCACTATCTTTGGAACCGGGTTGAGGAACGGCCGCCCTTTGGAAAGGTTTTGTGTGTTCCACCACTGCAGAGAGCGATGGGTGCGGTCGTCTACCAACACCAGATCTGTTGGCTGACCTTGAGCCTGGTTCCACTGACGTGCCAAACAGTCCTGTAAGGGACGCATTTGGAGTCTTGCATAAGGGACGATGAGAATGCAAGAGGCCATCATCCCGATTAGTTGCATGAACACTTGCGCTGGTAGTGAGTGTTGAGGCTGAAATTTTGCTATTAGAGCTTGTATGGTGCTTATCCTGACTGGGTTGGGGTATGCTAGAACTTTTGAAATGTCTATTTTAGCTCCTAGATATTGTTGTATGCTGGACGGTTGGAGGTGGGATTTGGTGAGGTTTACCGTGAATCCCAAGTTGTGAAGCAGTTGGATTGTTTTGTGTGTGTGTTGCACACAGCTGCTGTGTGACTTGGCTTTTATGAGCCAGTCGTCTAGATAAGGGAAGACATGAATGTGCTGTCTTTGTAAGTGAGCCGCAACTACTGCGAGACACTTGGTGAAGACTCTGGGTGCTGTAGTCACCCCGAATGGGAGGACCTTGAATTGGTATTGTTGACCATCTACCAGGAACCTGAGATATTTCCTGTGCGCGGGGTGAATGGGAATATGAAAGTAGGTGTCCTTTAAATCCAGAGTGGAGAGAAAGTCGCCCTGTTGAAGCAGTGGGAGCACCTGTTGGAGAGTGACCATGTGGAAGTGATCCGACTGAATGTAGAGGTTTAGCGGTCTGAGGTCCAATATGGGCCTGAGAGAGACGTCCTTTTTTGGAATTAGGAAATAGAGGGAGTAAACCCCTGTGCCTTGATGAGGCAAGGGGACTGGTTCTATTGCATGCTTTTGTAATAGAGAGAGAACCTCTTGTTTGAGAAGTGTCAGATGTTCCGAGGACATTGGACGTTGTATGCGAGGAATATTTGGGGGAGTAGAGGTGAGTTCCAGGCAGTAACCGTACTGGATAATTTGTCTTACCCACTTGTCTGTTGTGATTGAATTCCAGACTGGTAGGAACTGTGAGAGACGTCCCCCGACAGGAGTGGGATGATCGGGGGGAAGGGCAGGGAAGTCACTGTTTGGTGGTAGGGGAGTTGCAGTTATTGTTGCCGCGACCTCTTCCCTTACCATTGTTGCCTTTGTAGCCTCCGCGAAAGTATCCTTTGGAGGACGTTTGAGTGGGACTTTTATAGGAAGAAGAGGGATGTTGTGAGCCAATGGTTTTGGAGCCAGCTCTGTAGAAGGAGCGGCGAAAAGAACCTCTAGGGGAAGGGAATTGTAAGGCCCCCATGGACTTAGCAGTGTCCGTATCTTTTTTCATTTTCTCTAAAGATGTGTCAACTGAGGGCCCGAAAAGATGTTCTTGATCAAAGGGCTGATTTAGAATAGCAGATTGCACCTCCTGTTTGAATCCGTTGACTCGGAGCCAAGCGTGCCTGCGCAACAAAACGCTAGTGTTAATGGCGCGAGATGCGGTATCAGCCGCGTCGAGCGCACATTTAATTGAGGTGTTTGTGATCAATTTCCCTTCTTGTATAAGGTCATTGGCCTTTTGTTTGTACTGGTCAGGAAGGTGTTGCATGAGCTTTTCAAGCTCGTCATAGTGAGCCCTGTCGTACCTGGCCAATAAAGCTTGGGCATTGGCAATCCGCCAATGATTTGTAGCTTGTGACGCAATACGTTTACCAGATGCGTCTATTAGTTTGGACTCCTTATCAGGAGGGGGGTGTGGCCTGTACTCTGTGAGTTTGCCCTCTTGCGTGCATTAGACACCACAAGAGAATCCAAAGGGACCTGACCTTTAATGTAAATTGGGTCATTGGGAGCTGCCTTATACTTTTTATCTATCTTGGTGTTGAGAATTTTGGCTCTGACAGGGTCCTTAAAAACTTCTGGGGAATGTTTGAGCATGCCTTTTAACATTGGCAGGGTGTGCGTGGACTTTTGCGAGGGTGCAAAGGTTTCAAGTAAAAAATCTTCCTCTAAGGGATTAGAATGTAACTGTACTCCGTGGTATTGGGCAGCCGTATTGATTAGTTGCGCAAACCCAATATTGTCATCTGGTGGTGATGGCCTAGATGGATAGAGGTCCGGGTCATTATGTGGGTCGGGATCTGTGTTGTAGTCATCCCAAGGGTCTACGTCGTGTGGGATGGTATGTGCATTATCATCCCTATGTGGATCTATATTCCCAACTCTATCGGTATGATCATCCTCAGTATCTGATGTTTGAGGTGAAAAAGTATGTTGTGGGGAGTGTGGTGGAGAAATTAGAAGATTTGGATCAGCTGGAGGAGGAGAAGGAGGTGGGGAGGTGTTAGTACTCATCTCCTTTCGTTTCAAGGGTATTTCAGATTCCTCTGAAGTGTCCAGTTTCCTCTATTTTGGAGGCTTGGCGACGACTTTGCCAGTCTCTGGGTGAATAAAAAGAGTTTTTTGTTTTGGATCCGAAAAATCAGGTACAGGCTGTGTGGGTAAAATGTCTTTTTTCGGTGCTGAAGATTTTGGGTCAGAATGTTCTTTGGTCCGAGTCTCTGAGGCTTTCTGTGGGGTCTTGGACTCCTTAGGTTTTGTTCTAGGAGTTTGTGGCTCCGAGACTTTTTTCGGCTCCGACGATTTTTTGGGTTCCGAAGCCGTTTTCGGCTCCGAAGATTTTTTTCGGTTCCGAATGTTTGTCCTTGGTATGTTTCGACGCCGAGGGCTTTGGCGTCGAGGCTGTCTTTGGCGTCGACGAAGAAGGGCGTGGCACATCTTTGGTCTGGTGCCGAAGGTGACTTTTCGGCACCGGAATGGGGTTTGCTCGAGCCCGGGCCGGAAGGCTTATCTTTAGGTTTCATAGCCGGGCCTGAGGGCGGGGCGTCTGAGACATGTTGCCGGTGTCGACCCGAGTCCGAGGGCGAGGGTATTACCGGAGCCTTAGGTTTGTTTTTTGGGAGAGGGGTTTTGGTACTCATGGACCGCTGAGCCGGGGTGAGTGTCTCCTCTTCGACGTCGGAGTCGTCGGCCTCGGAGACGGAGATGTCTTCTTCATCACCTTGTTGCTCTGGCTGGACATTGGGATCTGCTCCGAAGATGTCCGGAATCGAGCTGCTTCCACGAGACATTTCGTGACGTCGAGCCCGACGATCATGGATGGTTTTCTTCGACCTGAACGATGCACAGGCCTTGCAGTTCTTGTCTTCGTGCTCCGGGGAGAGGCAGAGATTACAAACCTTGTGCAAGTCCGTGTGTGGGAACTTAGCACCACACCCGGGGCATTTTTTGAAAGGAGTCCTTTCCATTGACTGCAGGCGTGGTCGGCGCGGATAGGCCCAATGGCCCACGTCGAAGATCGAGGTCGAGGAGTTTGTTTAAAAGATGCGCGTCGAAAGGGAAACACGATCGAGACAATACCATTGAGTGGAGAGGATTGCGCGTTGAAGGGAGGTTCGAAACCGACACCGACCCGGAGCGCAGCAAATCACATCCGAACCCGATGGCAGAAAAAACCAATCTGGAGATGGAGTCGATGCCCATGCGCACTATCGTCCTAAGGAGGAGTCACCTACCTCGTGACTACAAAGACTCTTCCAAGACAAAAACAAAGTGCAAACATCCGAGCCCAACACCAGATGGCGATCTATGCACAAGTATACGATCTGCAGCTCATATGCCTCGAACATATAGTTATAGAATGGAAATCCTTCAAGTGGACCATTTGGTCACTCCCACCTGAGACCTTAGGCTAATCGTCTGTGATTGGAAGGTGGAAGAGGACCACTAAGAGCTGTGTGTTTTATACATACTCAGTGCTGGACCCCTGCATGCCTCATTTATTCTCAAGTGCCGGCCCAGGCATCAGTTCTCCCTGTGCACTGAATGGGTCCTGGAGTTAGTCAACATGGAAGTGAGAAGATTGTATTCTTTACTCCATAAAGACTGAATAACTGCATAAGGGAGAGCTTGAGTGCCTTCAATGGGCTCTAGACCTTCTCCAGCCATGTTGAATGTTTTTCACAAAGGTATCAGGGAGATTTTCAGCCACATGTTCCACTCCCGTGTTAAGAAATAGAACATTTTGTAGTAAACGACATGTTCTGGTGTGGGGGCATGGGGATGAATGGATAGGAGCTTTCCACCAGTTGTATATGTTTGTAGTCTTTACAGAACCCTGTCAGGGTCACTCTTCCCTTAGATGCACCTCAGAACTTGGAGGATGGAAATAGCTCTACTGCCAATAACTGTCTCTGGGTAATGAACTAGGCGGCCACTCAACTTTCACTCCAAGAGACATAGGCACGACCAACCCACCTCACTGATAAGAGGAATAGAAAACCTAACGGGGTCCGAATGACCTGAACGTGGCTGTGGCACGACTCAATGGCCAGAGACTCTACACACCCTTCCTGAGGTGAACTACGTGGCTCTTCTACACAGATTGACTCAGGTATGGTACCAGAATGTTGTGGTATAAATATCATCTTGCAAAAATATCATTCCAATGGAGTTAATAACAGAAATCTACAACCATTGGGAGGTGTGCACGACAATGATTGGAGGTGACTTGGTTTCACATACAATTACCCTTTTTTGGTTTAAAACTTCTTTCCTAGCTGAATCATTTCTTCTCATTTTAAACATACTTTGAAGATTAAGGGCTCTTGATTTAGTGATCCAATTCTGATTGCTTTTGCTCCTAAAGTTTTATTAAATGTCAAAATGTCTACCATCATATATTAACTTGAATTCCACTTTGATGTTTTTCATATTTTTTGACAGTTTGGTTGTGTAAATTGTGACAAATACAACACACACATTTCCCTTTAGTATTTCCCTGCCATGTTGCATGCTGGCCTGAACTACTGATTTGAAGGTGTGCATGACAATAATTGGAGATGACTGTTTTTTCATATAATTACCATTTCCTAGGTTTAAGACTTCTTTCCTAGTTCAACTATTTCTTTTCATTTTAGCCATATTTTAATGATTAATGGCTCTTAATTCAGTGATCTTATTTTGATGGATTTTGCTCTCGAAGTTTTATTAAATGTTTCCTTTTTATGTTAGCTAGATTTCCATATCAAAGTTTTTCATATCTTTTGACAGTTTGCTTCTGAAAATTGTGACACATACAGCACACACATTTCCCTCTAATGTAGTCTTGCTGCTCATGAGATGTTACATTTGAAGTTTTAGGTCTAGTAATACTTTTTCCAATTTCATATTCACGGGTAGAGGTTTTTATATAATGCCCGTCAATGATACATTATGATAATACCAGTTTGTCTATGGGTGACCACTGTTGGATGAATGAAAAAAGCTGGCGCCTTGAACTCCTCCTCACTACGTAAAGCACTAGCCTTTTCTACCTCTTTTACTCTTCTACACCTGCTGATATTGCTAAATTCCATTTTGATAGCTGGTACATAAAGTTAGAAAAATTCATACCATTGTTAAAGTTGTCTAAATCAAATAGTGAACCACTTTGCAATTATACCTTGGATTAAAGGCCTAATGTGTTTATTACACATCTGGATTTATCCACATCCGATATTGGGTGTATATGAAATATACATACCCAATAAATATTATCCTTGTTTGTCTTCATGAGATGTGAGGAGCCGTTTCCATTGCAGCTAGGAGGAGGAAACAGAGCCAAAGATAAGACAGTTGGCAATTCCTAAAGATCCTGCCAGCAGGCCTGTCTTCGGCAAATGTGATGTATTATTTTGCTTTCAAATATGTGGAATAGTTTGCGGTCGCAAATCTGTCTTTTTTAAACTGTTTCAACCCCTGGGCATATATTGTGCAATTTATTTTAGAGTTGATTGGTTATGACTCGCCCAGGGTTGTTCTGTGAGTCACAAATCTGTTCTCAAACAGAAGACTTCAGGTTCACAAGATAGTATAGATTAAGACAGGGGATATGGGTGTAAGAAAAGCTTGTACATGTGTTTATGATCTTTTAACCTTGTGATGTATGTCAAGACGTCAACTAGCCCTAGAAAGATAGGGTGTATCTACAGCGTCTGAAACATGACCTGTGCCAAGTCATGGAAAGCGCTGATATATTAACCTACAGAAACATATTTTGCCACATATGCAATGCAATGTGATCCATTTCATTGACAGACTGTTTGCTGTTGTTAGAGTGAAATACATCTGGTTGTCATCTGTATAAGATTGCAGGTGTAGGTCTTGTTCGTAAACGATGCTTAAAAGTGATCGAAGGTTAGCAATGAAATGCATCGCCTCTGACAATGTTCTCTGTGGCACTTTGGAAGGAAAAGGTTGAAATCTGAAAGCAATTTATCCAGGTTTGCAGTCCGCTTGCAGGTCGCAATGACTTGAACCACTACCTGAGAAATGACCCACTATGCCTAAATTAGTCCAAGATGATGGACTTGTGGAGTCGATGAAATGCCGCCTCCATCATCTGCAATGCCAGGGTATCCAAGACTTGACGCAAAACTATTTCGGCGACATCGCCAGGCCTAAATCCCAATTGTACGCATTTGAAATCTTTTATATTGCTGTGTTCCTGCATGTGGTTTACTAGTACATTCTCAGCCTTTTTGCCACAAAGGAAAAGTAGCCTTATGTTGGCAGTAGCCATCTAGGGTTGGGTGCAGAGAGGGTCATAGTAGATAGCTGTAAAAAGCCAGTTTATTTCCGAAGGCGAAAGGGACTGAACTTGCTCTAATGGTCACAGTGCAGCCCTGAAAGAGTATCTACTGCAATCACAAAGTAAGAGAAGAACTGCCTGAATTAATCTCAGCCATTGGGAAGTGGTTGGAACGTGTTCCAGTCCATCATTTTTCACGAACTTTATCACTCTAGACAGAGCCCAGCCACGTGCAAATCAGCCTTGGTCCTGCTCGAAAAAGGAACAGTCCAGCTCAAACTGTCAGAGCAAGGCTTCTGCAGAGAGAAACACAAGCAGCCCCAGACCACTCCTGAAAGTGTAGACAGAGGGGAGAGAGAATTGGTATGAGGGGTAGAAGATGGGAGGGAGGGTGAAGTAAGACAACTTTTAATAGTTTCATGTTACTGGAGTTAGAGTGAGAGATTGGAGGGATTCCTGCACATTCCACTTCCCAGACATACCATTTACTTTTACCAAACCTGAAAGTAGAGCAAATAACCTATGCACCAGGTGCTCTCTGTGAACAAGGAGCTTAACATTGTTTCCTTTAATGTGCACAGATTGAATGCCCCAGCCGAGCACTAAATGATGGTTCATGTCCTGAAAGGAATGAATGCGGACATCTGCCTGTTACTCAGGGGCATATTCACAACAGAATGGCGGAGTGCAGTGTTAAACCACAATTGGTAACGCCGCGCTTTGACATTCTGAAAACGCAGGGATGCGCTGTATTTACAATAATAAGGTGCACCCCTACATTTCCCCTAGTGCTGGCGCTAAATTTAGCTGCCTACCGCCAATGCAGGCACCCTTGCACCATAGTGCAAGGGTGCCAGCGTTGCAAGGAATGATTGTTCATGTGCAGGAAGGTGTCCCCTCCTGCACATGAACAATCACTAATGGCGATTTGTAACTTCTATGTGAGCTGCAGAGTGCAGGGCATATAGAAGTTGCAACTCCTCAGTATCTAATGATTGTTTATGTGCAGGAAAGGATACCTTCCTGCACATGAACAATCGCTAATGGTGATTTGCTATTTCTATGTGTGCTGCACACATAGAAACAGCAAAAACGAGGAGAAATGAATAATTTCTCCTCATTGCGCCAGTTTAAGACCAGATTTTCCCTAGTCTTATTTTTGGCGCTGCCCATATTTACGCCAGCCTTGTAAATAGGGGGCAGCATCAAAAAGCAATGGTGCTGCAGCGGAATGCCCACTGCAACACCCATTGTCCACCCCTTTCACCCTAAGCGTGAATAGGGGCATTATTTACAAGGCAGCTTTAAGCCACGTTAAGCGGCTTAACACCGCCTTGTAAATAAGGCAAAGACTTTATCGTCACCAGAGCATCAAAAAAAGTGACGTTCTGGTGGCGATAACCCCTTGAAAATATGCCCCTCACTTTCTTGTTAGGGACACTTGACAATATATGTCTATGTATGTCCCAAGTGAGCACGTTGCCTCCCTCAAATTAAAGATGTACCATGAGGTTGAATTTTTCTTTTATGTCTGCTTGGAATTCACAAAGGTTTTGCTGGCATGCCTACATCCATTCATGGGTGCTGAAATCTCTGCAGCTGTAAGTCCTTCTCAGGGACTGAGAAATGACCTTCTAATGTGTAGGTTGCTTTTTAAGTTTGGGAATACCTACAAACTTGTATAGTTATGGGCAATCCAAATCTTCAATCTAACCCCTTTTCAACTTGAAAGGGGCCAAATATGTACCACAGCAAAGAGATGGTATAAATCTTCTTCCAGGGTGGGAAAGAGAAGGGAGGCCCACCCCCCCTTCTTCCTATCCCCGATTTGCTGGGGGTCTAGGGGTGGGGTTTTCTACATGGGGAAAAAATATTTTCCCCATGGAGAAAAACTCAATTTGCACAGCTGTCTTGCTCCTTTGCAGAGTTCTCAGCTATGGAGAACTCGTCACAACTGCAACAGGATCCCACTGGGAATGTCACATGAAAAATGTAGGGCACTCAAATTTTCACAAAACAGATTTTTTAGCTGCTAGTAAAAAGAGGAACCCCAGATCTTTACTCCTTTTCCCCGATCTCCACGTCATAACCAATAGACTACCCAGTAATAGTCCAGGACCCAAGGAGGAATCTTGATATCTGAATGTGTGAAGATATGCGGTGAACATTGGAGCTGTCTAAACACACAACACCAGAGCTACTTTGCCCCCTTGACTTCTTAGACCACACAGCGAAGCTGCAAATGTGTGAGATACTGCAAGATATAGGCCTTTATGGACTTCTGGGAGTTCCTAACCCTGCTGTGACCGATCCCTTAATGTCTTGAAGAACACTGGAAAATGTGTTGTCTGTAACAAGCATGAATTAAGATGGGGCACTGTTTTGCTCCATGGAGGCCCTTGAACATGTGCTTCCAAAAACTGAAGGACCCCAGGAATGCCATAGATATTTTAACGTGGTGTAGAGAAGTTGAAGCAATAGTAAAAACACACTTCGGCTTATTTCTCCAAGATTGTGTAATTTAAAAAAAAAACCACATAGGGGAACCATGAAAACTGGACCATCATGCTAGTGACCAAGGACTTGGTAAAGCACCAGCTATACCAGCTTGAGAGCAGGGGGCCGGAGGGGCGGGGTGTTAGGTGGACAGATTAACTTGAATTTTATTGCTCTTTTTAACTTTGAATTGAGACTCTAGAGGTCACTAGACAGAAGCAGAAGATAATAAATAACAGAAAGAATATAACATAACACAGGTGTGGAATGTGGCCAACGGGTGGCAAGCACAATTACAAAGAGAAAGCAGAATGGTGAAAAGCATAACAAATTTAAGTGAAAGGCAAATGCAGTGAACGTGAAAGAAAGGAGAAAAAATGCAAAAAGGAAAGAAAAAAGAAGGAAAAAAGAAAGTAGGAGAGAAAGGAAGTTGGAAGGAATGAAAGAAAGAAAGTTGTAAAGATGGACAGAAAAATGAAAAGGCCAAAAGAGAAAGGAAAAAGAAGTAAAGGAAACATTCCTTGGAGGAGAAATTCCTGGGGAACATCTTTGAAACCATGGGAATCACACACTTTGCTCACTCAGAGGCAGCCCTGTAGCTCAAAGTGGGGGGGTATTTTATTTTCCTGGCTACTCCTTTGTGTGTGACTAATACGATCCAAATGTGCCCCTACAGACTTCCATTGCTAAAAATGCTAACACATTTATATCTAGACTGTCCAAGGGAGAAAAGTAGAACAGAACATACATCATAGTGGATGTCAAGACTTCACATTTAATGAGAGGCTTGCTTTACCTTTGCTAGGATTAGGGGTTGTTGAAAAGAGGGCTTCACAGCCATTAAGGACATCCTGCGATATTCCATCTATGAGACTGTGGCCCTGGCAATTTGGCATTGGGGTGACATCAAATCAAGGTTGTACAAAGGGAGTTTGGCCCTTACTAATCTTGATCATGCTAGTGGCATAAGTGTTGATAGTGATATGATGGCTAGAGAACTTGCACCAGATGCTGTGGACTGCCACGGCAATGGGAAGGCTCACTACACACATTATTGATATTTTACAGTCAGGCAACATCTCCTTCCATACATTGGCAGATATAAAAGGCATTGGACGTACACCCCGAGTCTGAGGGCATTACAGCTGTTTGGTGAACCATGGCCACTTGGAAATTAAACTTGTTCTTAGATCTGCCTTCAGAAAGTGATGGTGCATAGTTGGAGAAAGCACACTAGTTTTCTGCGGGCTGTTTTGGAGGGGATTTTAGGCTGAGAGTAGTCTATGAGGAAGTTGTGGGCAAGGAGGGGAAGATGAGCATACAAATGAGTTTTGACTCCTGTTCTGCTGACAAGTTTTAAATCGCAGTGGCGTCGGGGACAGTAACTCACCTCATATCAAAGAAAACCCAAATAAAAATGTAATTTTTACAGAGCACTGGTCCATTGTGTTCTAATTGCAAGTATTTACCTCTCTCCAGATCCTGATTGAAGTTGGGTGCAAGTTCGATGGTGGAGCAGTTCCACCGCATGTCGCTGAAGGTTTTATGGCATGTCTTCTTCACCTCTCTGGCCGCGTGGATGATGGTCTGCATGAGATCCAGGTTACTGCGGCACAGCTGCGTCTGAGAAGAGACTAGGCCTTGCAGCTGCTTGCAGTGCTGGGTCTGGTTCAAGGCGAGAGCTAATGGAGTATTGGACAACGCTCTGATTTAAAAGAAGGCCATAAAGAAAAAGAAGGGAAAAAACACCAAGCAATTAAAACAACAGATTTTAAAGGTTGAAATTTCATGCATTAATAGATCCCCCCTGAAATCATCCAGACATTGCTCCATTATCATGTCATCCCCTTTCCCACAAAACATGGAATGCATCCAAAAACCATAAAGGACTGTCAGAGCTCCACAGTGTTGAATGCACACTTACATCACTGGAGAGATGAACATGCTCTCCACTAAAGCACTGTCCCATTATTATATCAACTCTTAACAATGCAGCGTGTTTCGCTGATGGATGAAAGCCATAGTGCAAATACTTGTAGTTGCGTCAGACTCAAGGGGAAATGTTGGTGGAAGCACTGGACCAACAACAGAATCCACGCAAAGAAAGACATTTTGGAAAATTCCATTAGCTACGTGGCACATTTTCTGTGTACTGTCTTCTTCTGTCATTTCACAAATTGATACTCCAGCAGAATTAAAATTATTTATTAATTGAGCCAGATATAAGGCAAATTAACATAAAACAACCTTTACCTATGATGAACAGCTGTATATACAATTTAGGTGTAGCGTACATTACGTTCCAGGCACCTGTCGCACAGCAGCAAAAAACTAGAAGACTCTAATTCTCTTCAGTGATATTTATTTCATCTTTTTTATCCATAATTTATTCCATGACTTCATCACATCTTTTTCCATTTTCCATTTCAAGACTTCGTACATATATACAACCTACTGGGTAGTTATAGTTAGGATGTAGTTTCCATAGGTAGAACGTTTTTTGATTTGCCAATAACGTTGGCACCGTTTGATGAATCTTCGCAAAATGTTTAAAACTAGTTTGACACTCACTTCAGCTGCTGCTCTGAAACTTTCGGTGTGATCCTTCAAGTGGGGGGATTTCCATAGGAAACTTTAGACACGGCTACAGCCCGAACTGCTGAATGGAATTACACCAAATTTGGCAGACAGGTAGCTCTTGGTCCAGAAAGCGCCCTTTGTCCCAGGACATTGCAGTTTGCTATGGCATGGCGGGAGCACCGCTCCATTTGTCCATTTGTCAATTTAAAAATAGAAAGAATAAAAAGAGGGGCAGGCCCCGGGGATGGGGTCCCCGGGCCGAAAATGGCCTGGGAGGTTGGCAACTCAGCCCCCTTCCCTTTCAGTTATTAAAAAATAAATAAAAGGCCGGGCCCAAGGGAACCGCACGGCCCCCCTCCCTTTGTTAATTGAAATTTTTTTTATAACAGGGAGGCCCTGGGTGATGGGGCCCCTGGGTCCCAAAATGGTCTAAGGAAGGGGGGCCATGTGACCTCCCTTCCTAAAAAAGGGAGAGAAAAAAAGCAGGCAACTCGCCGGAGGCCCTGCACCCTTTTTCTACCACTCTGCAAATGTGCCTCCTGGCATGCTGCTGGTTGGGGGATGAAGTCCCTTTGGCTGCTGAGGGTCCTTAGGGGCCAACAAGACCTCCAGTAAGCCCCACACAGTGGGATTGCTGAAAGATGGTCGGAGGCCACACACCCTTTTTCCGGCATTCTGCTAATGTGCCTCTGGGGACACTGCTGGTGGGGGATGAGTTCCCCTTGCCTCCTGAGGCCCTCAGGACTAAATTGGACTTCTTCCCCCAAGCAGCAGTACTCCAGGAGGCACATTTGGAGAGTAGTGGAGAAAGGGGGCGTGGTCTCTGACTACCTCTCAGCAATCCAGCTGTGTGGGTCTTACTGGAGGTAACAGGAGAGGTTGTTGGCACCCAAGGACCCTCAAGAGCCTAGGCCACATCATCACCCAACTAGTAGTGCACCAGGAGGCACATTTGCAGAGTGGTGGAGAAAGGGGGCATGGCCACCAAAAACCTCTCAGCAAACACACTGTGTGGGACTTGCTGGAGGTAACAGGAGGGGTAGTTAGTCCCCAAGGACCCTCAATAGCCAAGGGGACTTCATCCCCCTCCTAGTAGTGTGCCAGGAGGCGCGTTTGCAGAGTGGTGGAGAAGGGGGGTGTGACCTGCTATCAGGTCTCAGCAACCCTGCTGTGTGGGCATTAATGAAGGTAACAGGAGGGGTAGTTGGCCCCCAAAGACATTCTTGGGTGCCAACTACCTCTCCTGTTATCTGCAATAAGTCCTACACAGCGGGATTGCTAAGAGGTCTTCGGAGACCACGCCCCCTTTCTCCACCACTCTGAAAACCCGGCTCAAGGTGCACTATTGGTTAGGAGATGAAGCCCACTATACTCCTGAGGGACATTGGGGGCAAAGAAGCCCTCTTGGTACCTACTGTAAGTCCTACACAGTGGGATTCCTGAGAGTTGGTCAGAGGCCCAGCCCCCTTTCTCCACCACTCTGTGAATGCGACTAGTAGTTAAAAAACCATAGAAATTCACAGAAAAAGCCAAAGGTTACAGGGACATTATAGTTAGGAATTTGCATTTTAAACATCTTAGAAATTCACTAAAAAAACAAAGGTTACAGGGATGTTATAGTTAAGAAATGGAATTCAGAAAACCATAGAAATTCATTGAAAAACCAAAGGTTACAGAGATATTATAGTTAGGTTAACATTTGACTCGTACAAAACCAGAGAAATTCAGCCGTTACAGTTAGTGAGCTAACTATAACTCACGCAACCGCAATGCACTGCTTATGACCCCACATATTACATCACTCATGACATGGTCAGTGACATCACTGATGACATCTCAAATGACATCACTGATGACATCATCTGCAGAATCTCTGACGCATACACTCACACCCCATATAATCATTCATACACCCACTCCAACTACCACACTACCATTCTCAAACCCATTCACACACATACCACTACTTACACAGCCACTCACTGATTCATAGATCAACACACACATCCACTCACTCACCCATACAAGCACTCACACACCCACTCACTCACTAATACAGACACCTACATATCCACTCACACACTCATACAGCCTATCACACTGAGTCAGTCACCCCAAAGAGCTACTCACACACCTACTCACTCACCCATACAGTCAATCACACAGCCACTTACTCACCCATACAGTTACACACACACCCACTTACTTACTCATAAATATACTGATATGTACCTACTCACCTATACAGTCAGTGACCCAAGCACACACTCACCCATACAGCCACCCTCATAATCACTCACTCACACATACAGTCACTCATATACCCCATCAGCCACATATACTGCCTTTCACATACCCAGTTACTCACCCATATACCACTGACACATGCACTTGCTCACCGGCACAGCCATACACACACCCATTCACCCATACAACCCCTCACACACACACTCAGTAACCCACACAACCACTAACTCACCCACTCACTCATCTATACAGGTAGTCACACACACCCTCACTCACCCACCCAGACACTCAGACACCCATACAGGTACTCAGACAACCAAACAATCACCCATACAACCTCTGATGTACCCACTCACCAACATATACAGCCACTTAGACACCAACTGACAGACTGTTACAGACATTTACACAACCTAGTCACTCACCCATACATTCACTGAGACACCTAATCATTCACTTATACAGTCAGTCATGCACCCAATGAATCATCCAAACAAACACTCATACACCTACTGTTTCACCAATACAGCTTGGTATATAATTTAACACTCAAAATGTTTAAAAACACTCACAGTTACCGGATGATGTCATCAGTTATGTCATTTGAGATGTCATCAGTGATGTCACTGACCATGCCATGAGTGATGTAATATGCGAGGTCATAAGCAGTGCATTGCGGGGGCACGAGTTATAGTTAGCTCACTATCTATAACGGCTGAATTTCTCTGGTTTTATATGAGTGAAATGTTAGCCTAACTATAACGTCTCTGTAACCTTTGTTTTTTTCAGTGAATATATATATATATATATTTATATAATTTTTGTAAGTGGCACCAGCACTTTTATTTGTGGCACAATGTGTCAGTGTGTGTCCCCACCATGAAAGAGACGGCACTGCCTATGACATTTTACACTATAGCACAGACAGGTTAACTCATCCTAATGCTAACACCACTATCACTATTCCAGCCTTTTTCCACGTTTAAATGTAGGCACAGAGCAAAAACATAACAGTCTGGCAACCTTGAGACGTTTTAGCACTCCTGCTTCTGCTATTACACCAGATGGTAGCATCAGAATATAATATAAATAATAATATGAACAACCAACTATCTGCTCAACTACTAAAATCTAAAGACATGCCCAAATTTGGATAACTAGTAGTACTATTATTTAAATTGCAGGGTACCAAAACAATACATAGGCGCTGCAATCAGCAGCAAGGGGGAGCGGTTGCAGCTTCTAACTAGCCCCAACGATGTCTATAGTTGAATTATTGTCCATTTTGTGCGGGTTATGTAAAACAACATGGCGCTGGTTTGGCCAAGATAAAAGCCAGAAAGCCACCAGAAATGTTGATGCAGCCTGTCACTGCTACTTGAGTAATGGGTATCTTCAAGCATGGGCTCAAAAGGCAGTGGGTGCTCTCGTGGGTGTGTGTGGCAATCGCTGCACTGACTTGTTTCGTGAGTGAAGAAGGGCCACCTCCTTACAAGTGATGTGAGGTGAGGCAGCCGGTGACCCTATAACGGTCAGGTGCAGAAGGTTACTTTCAAAGTCTCCCTGGGACTTTGCTAAATGCCCGCCACTCAAAGTGGCTACCGAGTATGCAAGTCTCCCACGGGCTAGCAGTGTAGCAATGAGGGGCGGGATGGCGGTCTGCCCCGTGCAGCATGAGTTTTGGGGGTGGTGGCCTCCCTCCCCGCTCTTACCTATGCCCGTCGCCGCAACTGCAGCAATCGCCAGCAACCTCCCCCTCTTACAGCCGCCGTGGGCGGCAGACGCTGGGACCGCCATGGGCGGCAAAAGGCCTAGCTACGCCACTGCCACGGGCAATTAGGGGGGATGCACATATGGAAGGCACTGCACCCAGAGTCATCGATAGGTATCTTCAGGCATGGCCACTGTTGCACTGGCAAGTTTTGATGAAAGAAGATAGGCCAGCCCCTTACACAGTGGAAGGTGGGGCGGTGGATGACCCCATGAAGAATAGGTGCAGAAGCTCCCTCCAAAAGTGTTGGGAAATATCGGACACCCACAACGTCGACACACTATACAAGTCTGCCACAGATCTTTTTAGAGAATGCACATGTGCTAGGGAAATCCCTCATTTCCTTGAGACACACCCCTGCAAATCAGGGAATGTCCCATAGGGAATGTTTTGGGGCAATATATGCACTTGTGTATTCTATTTTAGCAAAATGGCCATGAGAAGTCAAGTGAGCATCCTTATAACACAAAATTGTGTGGGGCACAAAGAGTGTGGGAATGACCCTTGCACTCTCACATCTTATTGTCACGTTTTTTTATGCTCCAGATTTGGGGCCATGAAAGTAGACCACAGGTTTTAAAGCACTGTAATTGTTTCAGTCATGTGACTTACGTAGAACACAAAGGGCGCAATAAAATCTGTTTGAAAAATTAATCTGAAAAAAAAACTTGGTTATTAACAATATAAAAAAGCAGAATAATTATCACACCCACAAAAGTGTTGCTACATTTAGAGCAAAGAAAAGAGAGGTCGCTGCTGACTGCTCCACTCTCCTCCCAGACACATTTATTTCTGAAATTCTTCATCATCGCTGAGGCTCACACAATTATTTGGAACCTCAGGTGGAAAGGAAAGGTTATGAACTGGAATTCTGCAGTACGTTTTCTTCCATCTGAATTACTATATTTATTTTAGAGAATGCTAGTTTATTTTCTCAGAAACCTTATTCTTTACACTTCCAGTCAGATCATAAAATCTTTGAAGCCAAAAATTACGTTTTGGACAAAACTGCTACTGTCCAGGAAATTTCAGATTCATTAACCCAGTAAATACACTTCAATCGGGGGATAATTCAAACAAAAAAGTAAGAAAAAAGTCGTTGTTCAGGCAATGAAGACGTTGCAGCTGCTGGTGATCCTCATACATACTCTCCAGTAGCTGCCATTTTTTAAATTTGATTATTTATGTAGTTATTTATTTTTGCAGTTGTGTATATCACGAACGAGACCCTTAGGTATCAGAGTGCTTCACAAAGAAAAGTGAATTACTCCTTTGTAAATAGATCTATGCATGTTTAATCTAGGGGTGGGTGTAACTTGCAAAATTATGTGCATCGTAATTACGCGGAATTACCTTAGAATTCCAAAAGAGTACATGGAATTACGCTAGAAGAGTAATTCCGTGCTTAGCGCTATTTCCTAGCGCAAAAATGCCCCCCTTGTGTCCAAACTGGACCAGAGGATACATTTTGCGCTAATAAATAGCGCTGCATGGAACAGAACATGAATAGCAAGTGTGAGTAGCCGTTTGCGCTAGCTTAATGTGCTCCTGTGAAAGGATTTTTCCCAAACGTACTCCCAGCATTTAGCGCTATTTTCTTTGTGCAAAATGCACCCTTGCATCCAAAAAGGGCACAGGGATAATTTTTCTCCAAGAAATAGTGCTAAATTCAGCAGAACTCGTATAGTGAGCATGAGCCACAATTTGCGCATGCTATATGTGCTCTTGCGGTAGGATTTTTCCCCATCTTACTCCCAGCATTTAGCACTATTTTCTTTGCACAAAATACAGGCTTGTGTCCACAATGGACACAAAGATACATTTTTGTGCTAAGAAATAGTGCTAAATGCAGCAGAACATGAGTAGCAAGCAAGAGCCACTCACTCTTGCTAAATGTGCTCTTACGGTAGGTTTTTTCCCTCAAATTCCACAAGCAGGAGTAATCGCATAATTATCAGCAATTCTTCTAAAAAGAGTAATACAGAATTACCGAAATTACTCCAATTTTTGAAATTCCGATCAGGGCAAGTTTAATGTACTCAGGTTATGTATTACATTAGTGTAGATTTAGGACATTCCACAAATGTATTTTTTTTTTCCAATTTAAGGATTTCTTCCTAAGAATTTGGGGCCTGATTCACAGAACTAACTTACGTCAAAAACGTAAACGTAAACGTAAAGTTAGTAGTTTTTAGGTATTCACAGAATACACTTACTCATTTTGGTATTCACAGAATGAACTTACTCATTTCGGTATTCACAGAAGTTAGTAGTCCTAGGAAGTTCATTCTGTGAATACCAAAATGAGTAAGTGTATTCTGTGAATACCTAAAAAGTACTAACTTTACGTTTACGTTTACGTTTACGTTTTTGACGTAAGTTAGTTCTGTGAATCAGGCCCACAGTTGTTTGCACATATATGCCACACCTTGCTCTGAATTTATTGGTGGTCTTGTCTTCACCGCTATTACACTTGGCCAATGCTTGTGTAAGTGATGTGCTGTGACACGTGCAACTTTTTTTTTAATGTTCGGAATGTTCCAATACTTCCAGACATTGGGGCAGAAAATGCCCTGTATACCCCCATTTTCAAGGCCCTTCATATCCAGATTCAATATTGGGGTTCAGGAAACGACCAGGCTGTGAGATTAGATAGCGCCTGTAAACAGACTTAGACCAGCCTGGAAGTATCCATTTGCATGCCTGCCTCACCACTTATTTTCTTTAGATAGGCTTTATAGGGAAAACATTACTTTCAATTCCTATTTCTATGTATTCCTGTACACTAGCTTGCATGCATCTTGGCGTATGCTGTGTCTTGCTTCCAGAGGTGAGCTGGTTCTGTGACAGCAGCTTTGCGGGGAAGTAAGAGACATAAATACAAGGCGCTCGGATTGCTGTGTCTTGGACTACCTGCCTAAGTACTAAGTGGGTCTCATATTTAGTACATGTCATGGGTCATACCATGATGAAACTCGGAAGCATGGGGGTGACCAAGCATGTGCCTCAGGTCAGGGCTGCATAAGGGAAACTTGCACAGTATACTCAGATGCTGCATGTTTTGATTTTGCGCACCACTGATTTCTGAATGAGGACCTTTGCAAAAAACATTTTGGTCTCATAAAGCACACATTGGCATAGTAATCGCTGATACTGAAGGGAACTAAGTGTGTGGATGTGCTCCTTGTGAAGGAGCAGAATGCCGTCACTCACAGTGAAATTAACCAATGGCTGAAGTGAGCTGACCCATTTCCCCATGCTGTATACTGTAGCTGGAGGAAAAAAAATATGGCTGACACACAACAGACCTATGGATTACGAGGGCAGTCTGAAAGCCGCTAAAAGTAAGTATACTTTATATATACAGAATGCATAACCAGTAGCTGTGTAATATAGGCTTGTATGGCCTTGGATGAGTTCTGGTTTATAAATTTCACTTGCACCCCACAATGGCAACATAGGACCACTTTACACGTTACTCGGTATAATTTTTTATATTACATGATTTATTAATTGATCTTTGCACTCTAGAAAGATTTAGAACAGTTGGGCGTCATACATTTAGTTTCCATTGTTTGCCTGAGACCGCAGATATGTCTTTCGATGTTCTGACAAATGTGTGTTTTTGTTGAGAATAATGTGCTAATATTTAAAATGAGTTTAATGCAACAATGGGGCATATTCTCAAGGACTTTTCGCCGATTTATCGGCACTTTAGCGCCGCAAAAGTGGCGATAGATTTATCGCCCTATTCTCAAGCTGGTGCAAACTGCCGATATCGCCAGTTTTCCAGCGATAGCTGCCGCAAAAAACATCGCCACCGATGAGAGCGACAACTAACGCTAATGATATGCAGAGTAGACGTTCCCATGCAAAAACACACGAAAACACCACTTCGCGATATTCCCAACGACCAGCCAGATCAGCGAAGCGATCCAAAAACAGGCGATACGGCGCGTTAGCAGCAGGGATTTAACACCTGCCTTCTACTGGTGTTATGCAAAACACACAAGATGATGGACGGAATGCTGCACATTGGCAAACATTCAACCCCAGTCACAGATCTGGGTTTAATCCATCGTTATTTTGCTTCACCACGCCACCCCAGTTCAGACATAGCCATATGCAAATCAGTCTTGACCCTGTGCCTCATGGGAACAGTCCAGACCGAACTGCCAAGCCATGTCTTCCCTGGACCGGAATCAAGCATCCTAGGACCGGTTTCAGGCTATCAGCCTTCATCAGCCAGGATAGCTTGACTCCAGTGGCATAGTGAGCACGGGACCCACGTCTGGGCATACCCTTCCCACTTAGGGCGAAATGCAAAACACACAAGATGATGGACGGAATGCTGCACATTGGCAAACATTCACCCCCAGTCACAGATCTGGGTTTAATCCATCGTTATTTTGCTTCATCACGCCACCCCAGTTCAGACATAGCCATATGCAAATCAGTCTTGACCCTGTGCCTCATGGGAACAGTCCAGACCGAACTGCCAAGCCATGTCTTCCCTGGACCGGAATCAAGCATCCTAGGACCGGTTTCAGGCTATCAGCCTTCATCAGCCAGGATAGCTTGACTCCAGTGGCGTAGTGAGCACGGGACCCACGTCTGGGCATACCCTTCCCACTTTGGGCGAAATGCAAAACACACAAGATGATGGACGGAATGCTGCACATTGGTAAACATTCACCCCCAGTCACAGATCTGGGTTTAATCCATCGTTATTTTGCTTCACCACGCCACCCCAGTTCAGACATAGCCATATGCAAATCAGTCTTGACCCTGTGCCTCATGGGAACAGTCCAGACCGAACTGCCAAGCCATGTCTTCCCTGGCCCGGAATCAAGCATCCTAGGACCGGTTTCAGGCTATCAGCCTTCATCAGCCAGGATAGGTTGACTCCAGTGGCGTAGTGAGCACGGGACCCACGTCTGGGCATACCCTTCCCACTTAGGGCGAAATGCAAAACACACAAGATGATGGACGGAATGCTGCACATTGGCAAACATTCACCCCCAGTCACAGATCTGGGTTTAATCCATCGTTATTTTGCTTCACCACGCCACCCCAGTTCAGACATAGCCATATGCAAATCAGTCTTGACCCTGTGCCTCATGGGAACAGTCCAGACCGAACTGCCAAGCCATGTCTTCCCTGGACCGGAATCAAGCATCCTAGGACCGGTTTCAGGCTATCAGCCTTCATCAGCCAGGATAGCTTGACTCCAGTGGCGTAGTGAGCACGGGACCCACTTCTGGGCATACCGTTCCCACTTAGGGCGAAATGCAAAACACACAAGATGATGGACGGAATGCTGCACATTGGCAAACATTCACCCCCAGTCACAGATCTGGGTTTAATCCATCGTTATTTTGCTTCACCACGCCACCCCAGTTCAGACATAGCCATATGCAAATCAGTCTTGACCCTGTGCCTCATGGGAACAGTCCAGACCGAACTGCCAAGCCATGTCTTCCCTGGACCGGAATCAAGCATCCTAGGACCGGTTTCAGGCTATCAGCCTTCATCAGCCAGGATAGCTTGACTCCAGTGGCGTAGTGAGCACGGGACCCACGTCTGGGCATACCCTTCCCACTTAGGGCGAAATGCAAAACACACAAGATGATGGACGGAATGCTGCACATTGGCAAACATTCACCCCCAGTCACAGATCTGGGTTTAATCCATCGTTATTTTGCTTCACCACGCCACCCCAGTTCAGACATAGCCATATGCAAATCAGTCTTGACCCTGTGCCTCATGGGAACAGTGCAGACCGAACTGCCAAGCCATGTCTTCCCTGGACCGGAATCAAGCATCC
The DNA here is from genome assembly GCA_963921515.1 of Calotriton arnoldi. Taxonomy (NCBI): domain Eukaryota; kingdom Metazoa; phylum Chordata; class Amphibia; order Caudata; family Salamandridae; genus Calotriton; species Calotriton arnoldi. Next base: position 460,181 of record CAWUFW010007116.1, read on the forward strand.
TAGGACCGGTTTCAGGCTATCAGCCTTCATCAGCCAGGATAGCTTGACTCCAGTGGCGTAGTGAGCACGGGACCCACGTCTGGGCATACCCTTCCCACTTAGGGCGAAATGCAAAACACACAAGATGATGGACGGAATGCTGCACATTGGCAAACATTCACCCCCAGTCACAGAACTGGGTTTATTCCATCGTTATTTTGCTTCACCACGCCACCCCAGTTCAGACATAGCCATATGCAAATCAGTCTTGACCCTGTGCCTCATGGGAACAGTCCAGACCGAACTGCCAAGCCATGTCTTCCCTGGACCGGTTTCAGGCTATCAGCCTTCATCAGCCAGGATAGCTTGACTCCAGTGGCATAGTGAGCACGGGACCCACGTCTGGGCATACCCTTCCCACTTAGGGCGAAATGCAAAACACACAAGATGATGGACGGAATGCTGCACATTGGCAAACATTCACCCCCAGTCACAGATCTGGGTTTAATCCATCGTTATTTTGCTTCACCACGCCACCCCAGTTCAGACATAGCCATATGCAAATCAGTCTTGACCCTGTGCCTCATGGGAACAGTCCAGACCGAACTGCCAAGCCATGTCTTCCCTGGACCGGAATCAAGCATCCTTGGACCGGTTTCAGGCTATCAGCCTTCATCAGCCAGGATAGCTTGACTCCAGTGGCGTAGTGAGCACGGGACCCACGTCTGGGCATACCCTTCCCACTTAGGGCGAAATGCAAAACACACAAGATAATGGACGGAATGCTGCACATTGGCAAACATTCACCCCCAGTCACAGATCTGGGTTTAATCCATCGTTATTTTGCTTCACCACGCCACCCCAGTTCAGACATAGCCATATGCAAATCAGTCTTGACCCTGTGCCTCATGGGAACAGTCCAGACCGAACTGCCAAGCCATGTCTTTCCTGGACCGGAATCAAGCATCCTAGGACCGGTTTCAGGCTATCAGCCTTCATCAGCCAGGATAGCTTGACTCCAGTGGCGTAGTGAGCACGGGACCCACGTCTGGGCATACCCTTCCCACTTAGGGCGAAATGCAAAACACACAAGATGATGGACGGAATGCTGCACATTGGCAAACATTCACCCCCAGTCACAGATCTGGGTTTAATCCATCGTTATTTTGCTTCACCACGCCACCCCAGTTCAGACATAGCCATATGCAAATCAGTCTTGACCCTGTGCCTCATGGGAACAGTCCAGACCGAACTACCAAGCCATGTCTTCCCTGGACCGGAATCAAGCATCCTAGGACCGGTTTCAGGCTATCAGCCTTCATCAGCCAGGATAGCTTGACTCCAGTGGCGTAGTGAGCACGGGACCCACGTCTGGGCATACCCTTCCCACTTAGGGCGAAATGCAAAACACACAAGATGATGGACGGAATGCTGCACATTGGCAAACATTCACCCCCAGTCACAGATCTGGGTTTAATCCATCGTTATTTTGCTTCACCACGCCACCCCAGTTCAGACATAGCCATATGCAAATCAGTCTTGACCCTGTGCCTCATGGGAACAGTCCAGACCGAACTGCCAAGCCATGTCTTCCCTGGACCGGAATCAAGCATCCTAGGACCGGTTTCAGGCTATCAGCCTTCATCAGCCTGGATAGCTTGACTCCAGTGGCGTAGTGAGCACGGGACCCACGTCTGGGCATACCCTTCCCACTTAGGGCGAAATGCAAAACACACAAGATGATGGACGGAATGCTGCACATTGGCAAACATTCACCCCCAGTCACAGATCTGGGTTTAATCCATCGTTATTTTGCTTCACCAAGCCACCCCAGTTCAGACATAGCCATATGCAAATCAGTCTTGACCCTGTGCCTCATGGGAACAGTCCAGACCGAACTGCCAAGCCATGTCTTCCCTGGACCGGATTCAAGCATCCTAGGACCGGTTTCAGGCTATCAGCCTTCATCAGCCAGGATAGCTTGACTCCAGTGGCGTAGTGAGCACGGGACCCACGTCTGGGCATACCCTTCCCACTTAGGGCGAAATGCAAAACACACAAGATGATGGACGGAATGCTGCATATTGGCAAACATTCACCCCCAGTCACAGATCTGGGTTTAATCCATCGTTATTTTGCTTCACCACGCCACCCCAGTTCAGACATAGCCATATGCAAATCAGTCTTGACCCTGTGCCTCATGGGAACAGTCCAGACCGAACTGCCAAGCCATGTCTTCCCTGGACCGGAATCAAGCATCCTAGGACCGGTTTCAGGCTATCAGCCTTCATCAGCCAGGATAGCATGACTCCAGTGGCGTAGTGAGCATGGGACCCACGTCTGGGCATACCCTTCCCACTTAGGGGGAAATGCAAAACACACAAGATGATGGACGGAATGCTGCACATTGGCAAACATTCACCGCCAGTCACAGATCTGGGTTTAATCCATCGTTATTTTGCTTCACCACGCCACCCCAGTTCAGACATAGCCATATGCAAATCATTCTTGACCCTGTGCCTCATGGGAACAGTCTAGACCGAACTGCCAAGCCATGTCTTCCCTGGACCGGAATCAAGCATCCTAGGACCGGTTTCAGGCTATCAGCCTTCATCAGCCAGGATAGCTTGACTCCAGTGGCGTAGTGAGAACGGGACCCACGTCTGGGCATACCCTTCCCACTTAGGGCGAAATGCAAAACACACAAGATGATGGACGGAATGCTGCACATTGGCAAACATTCACCCCCAGTCACAGATCTGGGTTTAATCCATCGTTATTTTGCTTCACCACGCCACCCCAGTTCAGACATAGCCATATGCAAATCAGTCTTGACCCTGTGCCTCATGGGAACAGTCCAGACCGAACTGCCAAGCCATGTCTTTCCTGGACCGGAATCAAGCATCCTAGGACCGGTTTCAGGCTATCAGCCTTCATCAGCCAGGATAGCTTGACTCCAGTGGCGTAGTGAGCACGGGACCCACGTCTGGGCATACCCTTCCCACTTAGGGCGAAATGCAAAACACACAAGATGATGGACGGAATGCTGCACATTGGCAAACATTCACCCCCAGTCACAGATCTGGGTTTAATCCATCGTTATTTTGATTCACCACGCCACCCCAGTTCAGACATAGCCATATGCAAATCAGTCTTGACCCTGTGCCTCATGGGAACAGTCCAGACCGAACTGCCAAGCCATGTCTTCCATGGACCAGAATCAAGCATCCTAGGACCGGTTTCAGGCTATCAGCCTTCATCAGCCAGGATAGCTTGACTCCAGTGGCATAGTGAGCACGGGACCCACGTCTGGGCATACCCTTCCCACTTAGGGCGAAATGCAAAACACACAAGATGATGGACGGAATGCTGCACATTGGCAAACATTCACCCCCAGTCACAGATCTGGGTTTAATCCATCGTTATTTTGCTTCACCACGCCACCCCAGTTCAGACATAGCCATATGCAAATCAGTCTTGACCCTGTGCCTCATGGGAACAGTCCAGACCGAACTGCCAAGCCATGTCTTTCCTGGACCGGAATCAAGCATCCTAGGACCGGTTTCAGGCTATCAGCCTTCATCAGCCAGGATAGCTTGACTCCAGTGGCGTAGTGAGCACGGGACCCACGTCTGGGCATACCCTTCCCACTTAGGGCGAAATGCAAAACACACAAGATGATGGACGGAATGCTGCACATTGGCAAACATTCACCCCCAGTCACAGATCTGGGTTTAATCCATCGTTATTTTGATTCACCACGCCACCCCAGTTCAGACATAGCCATATGCAAATCAGTCTTGACCCTGTGCCTCATGGGAACAGTCCAGACCGAACTGCCAAGCCATGTCTTCCATGGACCAGAATCAAGCATCCTAGGACCGGTTTCAGGCTATCAGCCTTCATCAGCCAGGATAGCTTGACTCCAGTGGCATAGTGAGCACGGGACCCACGTCTGGGCATACCCTTCCCACTTAGGGCGAAATGCAAAACACACAAGATGATGGACGGAATGCTGCACATTGGCAAACATTCACCCCCAGTCACAGATCTGGGTTTAATCCATCGTTATTTTGCTTCACCACGCCACCCCAGTTCAGACATAGCCATATGCAAATCAGTCTTGACCCTGTGCCTCATGGGAACAGTCCAGACCGAACTGCCAAGCCATGTCTTCCCTGGACCGGAATCAAGCATCCTAGGACCGGTTTCAGGCTATCAGCCTTCATCAGCCAGGATAGCTTGACTCCAGTGGCGTAGTGAGCACGGGACCCACGTCTGGGCATACCCTTCCCACTTAGGGCGAAATGCAAAACACACAAGATGATGGACGGAATGCTGCACATTGGCAAACATTCACCCCCAGTCACAGATCTGGGTTTAATCCATCGTTATTTTGCTTTACCACGCCACCCCAGTTCAGACATAGCCATATGCAAATCAGTCTTGACCCTGTGCCTCATGGGAACAGTCCAGACCGAACTGCCAAGCCATGTCTTCCCTGGACCGGAATCAAGCATCCTAGGACCCGTATCAGGCTATCAGCCTTCATCAGCCAGGATAGCTTGACTCCAGTGGCGTGGTGAGCACGGGACCCACGTCTGGGCATACCCTTCCCACTTAGGGCGAAATGCAAAACACACAAGATGATGGACGGAATGCTGCACATTGGCAAACATTCACCCCCAGTCACAGATCTGGGTTTAATCCATCGTTATTTTGCTTCACCACGCCACCCCAGTTCAGACATAGCCATATGCAAATCAGTCTTGACCCTGTGCCTCATGGGAACAGTCCAGACCGAACTGCCAAGCCATGTCTTCCCTGGACTGGAATCAAGAATCCTAGGACCGGTTTCAAGCTATCAGCCTTCATCAGCCAGGATAGCTTGACTCCAGTGGCGTAGTGAGCACGGGACCCGCGTCTGGGCATACCCTTCCCACTTAGGCGAAATGCAAAACACACAAGATGATGGACGGAATGCTGCACATTGGCAAACATTCACCCCCAGTCACAGATCTGGGTTTAATCCATCGTTATTTTGCTTCACCACGCCACCCCAGTTGAGACATAGCCATATGCAAATCAGTCTTGACCCTGTGCTCTCATGGGAACAGTCCAGACCGAACTGCCAAGCCATGTCTTCCCTGGACCGGAATCAAGCATCCTAGGACCGGTTTCAGGCTATCAGCCTTCATCAGCCAGGATAGCTTGACTCCAGTGGCGTAGTGAGCACGGGACCCACGTCTGGGCATACCCTTCCCACTTAGGGGCGAAATGCAAAACACACAAGATGATGGACGGAATGCTGCACATTGGCAAACATTCACCCCCAGTCACAGATCTGGGTTTAATCCATCGTTATTTTGCTTCACCACGCCACCCCAGTTCAGACATAGCCATATGCAAATCAGTCTTGACCCTGTGCCTCATGGGAACAGTCCAGACCGAACTGCCAAGCCATGTCTTCCCTGGACCGGAATCAAGCATCCTAGGACCGGTTTCAGGCTATCAGCCTTCATCAGCCAGGATAGCTTGACTCCAGTGGTGTAGTTAGTACGGGACCCACGTCAGGCAGTTCGGGCTGGACTGTTCCCATTGGGCGCAGGGTCAAGACTGATTTGCATATGGCTGGGTCCAAACTGGAATGGCATGGTGAGCAAAAAACCGATGGATTTAGGCCCAGATCTCTGTACTGGGGTGAATGTATGACATTGTTCTGCATTCTGTCCATCAATTGTTGTTTTTGCATTTGTCACCCCGAGTGGGACGGGTATGCCCAGACGTGGGTCCCATGCTCTCCATGCCACTGGAGTCAAGCTATCCTGGCTGATGAGGGCTGAAAGCCTGAAACCGGTCCTAGGATGCTTGTTTCCAGTCCAGGGAGGACCTGGCCTGGCAGTTCGGGCTGGACTGTTCCCATTGGGCGCAGGGTCAAGACTGATTTGCATATGGCTGGGTCCAAACTGGAATGGCATGGTGAGCAAAAAACAATGGATTTAGGCCCAGATCTCTGTACTGGGGTGAATGTATGACATTGTTCTGCATTCTGTCCATCAATTGTTGTTTTTGCATTTGTCACCCCGAGTGGGACGGGTATGCCCAGACGTGGGTCCCGTGCTCTCCATGCCACTGGAGTCAAGCTATCCTGGCTGATGAGGGCTGAAAGCCTGAAACCGGTCCTAGGATGCTTGTTTCCAGTCCAGGGAGGACCTGGCCTGGCAGTTCGGGCTGGACTGTTCCCATTGGGCGCAGGGTCAAGACTGATTTGCATATGGCTGGGTCCAAACTGAATGGCATGGTGATCAAAAAAACGATGGATTTAGGCCCAGATCTCTGTATTGGGGTGAATGTATGACATTGTTCTGCATTCTGTCCATCAATTGTTGTTTTTGCATTTGTCACCCCGAGTGGTACGGGTATGCCCAGATGTGGGTCCCGTGCTCTCCATGCCACTGGAGTCAAGCTATCCTGGCTGATGAGGGCTGAAAGCCTGAAACCGGTCCTAGGATGCTTGTTTCCAGTCCAGGGAGGACCTGGCCTGGCAGTTCGGGCTGGACTGTTCCCATTGGGCGCAGGGTCAAGACTGATTTGCATATGGCTGGGTCCAAACTGGAATGGCATGGTGAGCAAAAAAACGATGGATTTAGGCCCAGATCTCTGTACTGGGGTGAATGTATGACATTGTTCTGCATTCTGTCTGTTAGACTTGGCATCTTTTGGCGTGTTTCCCCTGACTTTTTGCTTTCTGACCTCCCGGTTTTGACTCTGTTTTTGCTGGTGTAATGATTCTGCGCACTTTCCTCACTGCGGTCCAGTGGGAAAGTGCAAGTGCTCCTGTATAAAATGTGTTATGGATTGGTGTTTCCATGATTGGCCTATTTGGTTTATGTGTCAGTCCCTTGTAAAGTGCACTGCGAGTGCCAGGGCCTATAGAACAAATGCTGTTGGTGGGCTGCAGCACTGGATTGTGCCACCCACGCAAACAGCCCGTAAAGTGTAACTCGGGCCTGCCATCGCAGAGCCTGTGCGCAGCCTGGGTCAGCCATGTCGACTTGGCAAGTGCACACAATTGCAAGTCCCTAAACCTTCCCTTTACTACATGTTAGTCACCCCTAAGGTAGGCCCAAGGTACCCCTGTGGGCAGGGTGCGTTGTATGCGAAAGGTAGGACATGCCCGGGTGTGTGTGGCATGTCCTGATAGTGAATTACAGCCTAGTTCGTTTTTCACTATTGCAAGGCTACCTGTTCCCCTAGGCCAGAACGGGCCGTTTTGATTATTACAGCTTATAATCCTAACTGACCCCGGGAACATGGTAGAAATTCGAGTTTAGTATGCCTGGACTCAGAATGATAAAATGCATCTTTTAGTGAAGTTGGTTTTAACATTCTGTGTTCGAAAATACCGCTTTTAGAAAGTGGGTATTTTCTTGTCTAACCATCCAAGCCTGCCTCTGCGAGGTTGTGTATTCCTTGTCTGGAGTGTGAGTGACAGGGGCTGGGGGATGCCAGGAGACAGGGTGAGTCGGCACAGGGCTGAATAGCAAGATCTACATGTAGATGGGTGGGAGGGGTCGCACCTGGGCCCTGAATAGGACAGTGCCTTCCCTCCACAATGCTGGCTCCACCTCCTGTGGTGCGTCTGATGTCCCTGGCCTACTCACTGAAAGAAGGGACGGAGACTTGTCAACAAAGTGCTCCAGAACTGGTTTGGACTAGGGCAAAGGCCTCTCTGCCTTCAGAGAACAAAGGAATTTGGGATATAAATATTGGGGCCCTGACCCCATGAATTTAGATCTCGCTGGAATCAAGGAACCTGCCAAGACGAAGAGCTGGAAGAGCTGCCAGGAGGAGTACTGCCCCTTTGCTGTGTTGTTGCTTTGTTGGGTTGGCCTGCAGCTGCTGCTTCTGCCTTGGGCAGTGAAAGGACTGGACTGAACTTTCTACAAACTTGTGCTGAGTATCTCCAAGGGCCTGAAACCGAGCTGGCCTCCTGTTAAGAAGTCTCAGGGACTACAAAGACTTCACAAGCCTCTAGGTACCGCTTCTGGAATGCTGTTTCAGTTGCCACAGAGGAAGGGAACCGCAACCGACTCCGTCAACCGAATCCATCCCTGACCGGTGACCTGTTTGCACCGCAGACCGCATCGCCCCGCTCGCATCGCAACCCTGGTCTCACCGTGGGCGACGTCCGACGCCGCCAGCACCGAGCCGCTGCTTACACCGTGACCTGTGGGCACCGCAGTTCGCATCGCATCGCTTCACTGTGCCAGCCGGACCAGACCGACGCTGTCGCTGCAACTGGCTCAAGAGTCGTGACCGCACCGCATTTGGGGCACCGCTCGCACGTCTGCGACGCACCGCTCCGACTCGCACCGCTGTCCGACGCCAGCTCCCGCACTCCGGCTAGGTCGCCTGCATCGCAACCTGTCAGCACCGCATCGAGCATCGTCTCACCCTGCATCGCACGCCTTGGACTCACCGACTCCGTCTGCACAACGCTCATCGAGCCGCTGCCTGCACCGCATCGAGGACACCGCACCTTGCATCGCTCCGTCTTGCACCGCAACCGCGACGAACGCCGACCGGCTCGTACACTCCGTACCAGCCACAACGAGAAAGGTACTGTAACCGAGTCTGTTCATGACTCTGCTGGCCCGTATCGACGCGGTCGGCTGGAACTGTTAGACTCTGTGGGTTTCAGCATCACGGTAGGCTCGGACGGAGCTACCGACTCGTACGAACTTTGCTTTTGTGCTATTCCTGCAAAGAAGAAGTTACCGTATCAAGCATTCATTTTCAAAGTATAGTATTGTGGATTTTTGTCGTAATTGGTCTTGTCTTGAGTATATAAAATATTGGTTATTTTTCTAAACTGGTGTGGTGTCCGTTTGTAGTGCTTACACTGTATTACTGTTGGTTATGTGCAAATGCTTTACACACTGCCTCTGAATTAAGCCTGACTGCTCGTGCCAAGCTACCACGAGGGTGAGCAGGGGTTACTTCACGAGTGTAACACCCTTACCCTGACTAGGAAGAAGGGTCCCTACTTGGACAAAGGTGCAAGCCCTTGCCAACTAGAGATCCCATTTCTAACATTGGTTGTCAGCGGTGAGGATAGGACTTGTGTTTGCACTTGACTTACAGTGATTGGTGTGCACTACTACCATATCGCAGACCATTACGTACCACATACTGGTTCTTTTTCTTTTGGCCTATTTTTGATCTTGCCAGTTTTCAACTCACTACTTTTGTCATGCCTGAATCAAGTGCATCATCCGTTGCATCCCTGGAAGTTATCTTTGAGGAGGATAGGTTGGAATCCTACGCCGTAAAGGAGTTACGAGCGATTTGTAAAACCTGAAAGTCCAAATTAAAGGCCTCACAAGGAAGGAGGAGCTACAGAAGGCGCTGAGGGCCTGGGTAGCAGCCAGACATGCCACTGGGCAGCCTGGTAATCTCAGTGAGGAGGTGGAGGAGCCTATTTCCAGGGTGGATGTGCTTTTGGGTAGGGGAACCCGCCAGATCAGGCAGCAGCAGTCTGTCCCCAGAGGAGCTGGAGGACAGGCGGGAGGCAAGGCAGTTCGAGCTGCAGAAGCTCAGGCTGGAGAGTGAGCGGGAGGAGAAGAGATTGGCCATGGAGGAGAGGAAGATGCTCTTAGAGCATGAGAGAGAACTGAAGGAGCTAGAACTTAGGAGTAAGTCAGGCTCAGATGGTGGCAGCAATTCGTCCAGAAAGGCAGACAGGATTGTGCACATTCCCAAGAACGTAGGCAAGGAGTTCAAGAAGGGGGATGACATACAAAGGTGGTTTCAGGGTTATGAGGCAGCCATACACATGAATGGGGTCCCTGAGGAGAATTGGGGAGCAGGATTGTGGCCACTTTTCCCGGAAGAAGCAAGGGATGCTCTGATAGCTTTGGGTAAGGGGTATCACCTCACCTATGCTGACATGAAGGATGCCCTTCTCACTGAAGTATGGTCTTACTCCTGAAAAGTACAGGGATCAGTTCAGGTCCAGTAAGAAGTCCGATGTCAACACTTGGTTGGAATGTGTGGATGTGTTCTGCAGGTCTCTGGATGGTTGGGTGAAGGGCAGTAGCGTAACAGATTTTCAGGGGCTCTACAACTTGATTGCATGGGAGCACTTGTCTAGTCTATGTTTTGCAGATCTGCGCCAGCACCTAGTTGATAGTAAGCTAACTGACCCCAGGAAGCTTTCTATAGAAGCGGACCGCTGGGTGAGTACCAGGGTCCACAAGAAAGCGTTTGGGGAGACTCAGCCAAAGGTGGGCAGGGTCCCCAGCAGAAAGGTGGGGGGACAAGGGTAAAGCACAGGAGTTCTCTAAAGGGCCCCAAACTAGTACCCAGGGTAAAGGTTCCCAGCCCCCCGGTGATAAGAAGAAAGGGGTCTCTACAGGAAGCCTGTTGAGACCGGCCCCAGTAAGTGTTATGCATGTGACCAGGTAGGTCACTTTAAGGGGGACCCTAAGTGCCCGAAGGGGACACAGCCACCCACCGGTGGACAGTCCAAAGTGTTGGCTAGTGTAGCGCTTGGGGAGGAGGGGTGCCCACAGGAGGGTGGGGATCCCGCAGAAATGACCCTTGTCTCACTCGGGGACAGTGAGATGGTCCCAGGAAACCAGGTGCCCCCTAACACAAAGAAATATAGCACCTGGGTGACCATTAATGGGAACAGGGTAGAGGCTCTCAGAGATACTGGAGCCAGTGTGACCTCAGTCCGGTGTCACCTGGTGTCTGAGAAGCAAGTAGTCCCAGGAGCATTCCACCAAGTAGTTGCTGTCGACAACTCTGAGCGCCAGTGTATGGTGGCGCAGGTTCCCTTTGAATGGGGGGGTCTCAGGTCCCTTGAGGGTGGTTGTGAGCCCTACCATGCCTGTAGATTGTCTGCTAGGAAACGACCTGGAGCAGTCCTCATGGAAGGAGGTTGAGCTCAGGTCTCACTTGGAGATGCTTGGGTTGCCAGAGTGGGCATGCGTGTCTAGTCGGTCAATGGCAGCCAGAAAGGGTGATCAAAAGGACTTGGAGCCTGAAACAGTGGCCCAAGTCCCTGCCAAGAGAAAGGGCAGGGGTCGCGGGAAACCGGCCCCCGAAGTTCCCACGGACCGGGAGGAGGCGGACCTCGAGGGGGACGCCCCGGTGCCTACAGGGGAGCAGGTAGCCGAACTGGGAGACATCTCTGAGCTGACCCATTGGCAGCAAGAAGGGGGTCCCACCAGGGAGGAGTTCTGCAGGGAGCAGAACGAGTGCCCTACTCTGGAGGGTCTGCGGCGGCAGGCTGCAGACCAGGCAGCTGGTAATCAGTCCGGGTCACATCTGATCTACTGGGAGAGTGGTCTCCTATACAGTGAGCCTAAGGTTGCTGAGCCTGGGTCAGCCCGTGTGCTGGTGGTACCCCAGCGCTTCAGGACCTTCCTACTGGGTCTGGCTCATGACGTGCCTTTGGCAGGACATTTGGGGCAGGACAAGACCTTTCACAGGCTTGTCACCCACTTCTTTTGGCCCCAAATGCGAAGGCAGTCAGATGCACACTGTAGGTCTTGCCAAACTTGCCAGGCAAGTGGTAAGAGTGGGAGGAAGGTCAAAGCTCCTCTCCAACCTTTTCCTGTTGTTGGAACACCCTTTGAAAGGGTAGGGATGGATATTGTGGGGCCACTGGATCCCAAGACAGCCATGGGCAACAGGTACATCCTGGTCTTGGTGGACCATGCCACCCCGGTACCCGGAGGCAATCCCTCTCAGGACAACGACGGCGCCAGTGGTGGGCCGGGCGTTAATGGGGATCTTTTCCCATGTGGGATTCCCCAGAGAGGTGGTTTCCGATAGGGGGACCAATTTCATATCGAAGTATATGACATCCCTGTGGAAGGAGTGTGGTGTAACCTACAAGTTCACCACTCCTTACCACCCACAAGGAAATGGTCTGGTGGAGAGATTCAACCAGACCTTGAAAGGCATGATCAAGGGTCTAACAGAACCCATGAGGCGTAAGTGGGACGTCCTCTTGCCATGCCTACTCTTTGCATACAGGGAGGTGCCTCAGAAGTCTCTTGTGTACAGCCCCTTTGAGCTCCTGTATGGCCACCCTGTCAGAGGACCTCTGAGTTTGGTAAAAGAAAGCTGGGAGGCGGCTCCCAGGAAAACTCCCCAGGATGTATTTAGCTACATGCTGGCCTTTAGAAACCAAACTGCCCGCTTCAGGAAACTCGCTCAGGCGAACCTAGAAGCAAGCCAGGAAGAAATGAAGAGATGGTATGACCAGAACGCCACTCTGGTCGAATTTCAACCTGGGCAAAAAGTGTGGGTCATGGCCCCAGTGGCACCTTGTGCCTTGCAGGACAAGTGGACTGGGCCATATGAGGTAAAGGAGCGCAAAGTGACGTCACCTACCTGGGGGATTTGCAAGCTCCAAGGAACCCTTTGAGGGTCCTTCACGTGAACCGCCTCAAGCCCCACTTCGAGAGGTCCGAAGTGAGTATGCTCTTGGCGACAGATGATGGGGTGGAAGAGGAGAGTGAGCCTCTCCCTGACCTCCTGTCTACCAAGGAGCATGATGGGTCAGTAGAGGGTGTGATCCTCTCCCCTACTCTGACTCAGGAGCAGCAGGGGACTGTCGCCAGTTGTTGGGACAGTTCGCCCCACTGTTCTCTCTGACCCCCGGTGTTACTCACTGGTGTACCCATGACGTGGACACTGGTGACAGCCCTCCTGTGAAGCACAAGATTTACAGGTTGACTGACCGGGTCAGAGCCAGCATCAAGGAGGAGGTCTCTAAGATGTTGGCGTTAGGGGTGATTGAGCCCTCCCACAGTCCTTGGGCCAGCCCAGTGGTCTTGGTCCCAAAGGCTGCTGCGCCCGGTGCCACTCCAGAACTCCGGTTTTGTGTGGACTACCGTGGGCTCAATGCCGTCACCAGGACTGGACACGCACCCCATCCCCAGAGCTGATGAGCTCATTGATCGGTTGGGAGCTGCCCGGTTCCTCAGCACGTTTGATTTAACGTCTGGGTACTGGCAGATTGCCTTAACCGATGGGGCCAAGGAGAGATCAGCATTCTCAACCCCAGAAGGTCATTACCAATTCCGGGTGATGCCCTTTGGGTTGAAGAATGCCCCTGCCACCTTTCAGAGGTTGGTCAATCAGGTGTTGGCTGGGCTGGAGGATTTCAGTGCCGCCTACCTGAATGACATTGCTGTGTTCAGTTCCAGCTGGGAAGAACATTTACAGCACCTTGAGAAAGTGTTGAGGTCTCTGCAAGGTGCAGGCCTCACGATCAAGGCCAGTAAGTGCCAGATCGGGCAGGGTTCTGTGGTGTACTTGGGACACCAGGTAGGAAGCGGCCAGGTGGCGCCCTACAACCCAAGATTGACACCATTCTGGCTTGGGAACCCCCAAGACTCCAGACAGAGGTGAGAGCCTTCTTAGGTCTCACCGGTTACTATAGGAGATTTGTTAAGGGCTATGGCACCATCGTTGCCCCCTTAACAGAGCTGACCTCTAAGAGGCAGCCCAGGAAAGTGATCTGGACTGAGTCCTGCCAGAAAGCTTTTGATGCCCTGAAGGCAGCCATGTGCACGGCGCCCGTGCTCAAGGCACCTGACTTCTCCAACGAATTCGTCGTGCAGACTGACGCTTCAGAGCATGGTGTGGGAGCGGTGCTCTCACAACTGAACGAAGAGGGCCTGGATCAGCCTGTAATCTTCCTTAGCAGGAGACTACTTCCCAGGGAACAGAGGTGGAGTGCCATAGAAAGGGAAGCTTTTGCTGTGGTCTGGGCGCTGAAGAAGTTGAGACCATACCTGTTTGGGACTCACTTCCGGGTTCAGACAGACCACAGGCCCTCAGATGGTTGATGCAAATGAGGGGCGAGAATCCAAAACTGCTGAGGTGGTCCATTTCCCTACAGGGAATGGACTTTACGGTGGAGCACCGTCCTGGTACAGAACACGCCAACGCAGATGGTCTGTCCAGGTTCTTCCGCCTTAGTGAGGAGAACTCCAATGGGGTTGGGTAGTTCGCCCTACTTTCAGCTGGAGGGGACATGTGTTAGACTTGGCATCTTTTGGCGTGTTTCCCCAGACTTTTTGCTTTCTGACCTCCCGGTTTTGACTCTGTTTTTGCTGGTGTAATGATTCTGCGCACTTTCCTCACTGCGGTCCAGTGGGAAAGTGCAAGTGCTCCTGTATAAAATGTGTTATGGATTGGTGTTTCCATGATTGGCCTATTTGGTTTATGTGTCAGTCCCTTGTAAAGTGCACTGCGAGTGCCAGGGCCTATAGACCAAATGCTGTTGGTGGGCTGCAGCACTGGATTGTGCCACCCACGCAAACAGCCCGTAAAGTGTAACTCGGGCCTGCCATCGCAGAGCCTGTGCACAGCCTGGGGCTGCCATGTCGACTTGGCAAGTGCACACACTTGCAAGTCCCTAAACCTTCCCTTTACTACATGTTAGTCACCCCTAAGGTAGGCCCAAGGTACCCCTGTGGGCAGGGTGCGTTGTATGCGAAAGGTAGGACATGCCCGGGTGTGTGTGGCATGTCCTGATAGTGAATTACAGCCTAGTTCGTTTTTCACTATTGCAAGGCTACCTGTTCTCCCTAGGCCAGAACGGGCCGTTTTGATTATTACAGCTTATAATCCTAACTGACCCCGGGAACATGGTAGAAATTCGAGTTTAGTATGCATGGACTCAGAATGATAAAATGCATCTTTTAGTGAAGTTGGTTTTAACATTCTGTGTTCGAAAATACCGCTTTTAGAAAGTGGGTATTTTCTTGTCTAACCATCCAAGCCTGCCTCTGCGAGGTTGTGTATTCCTTGTCTGGAGTGTGAGTGACAGGGGCTGGGGGATGCCAGGAGACAGGGTGAGTCGGCACAGGGCTGAATAGCAAGATCTACATGTAGATGGGTGGGAGGGGTCGCACCTGGGCCCTGAATAGGACAGTGCCTTCCCTCCACAATGCTGGCTCCACCTCCTGTGGTGCGTCTGATGTCCCTGGCCTACTCACTGAAAGAAGGGACGGAGACTTGTCAACAAAGTGCTCCAGAACTGGTTTGGACTAGGCAAAGGCCTCTCTGCCTTCAGAGAACAAAGGAATTTGGGATATAAATATTGGGGCCCTTACCCCATGAATTTAGATCTCGCTGGAATCAAGGAACCTGCCAAGACGAAGAGCTGGAAGAGCTGCCAGGAGGAGTACTGCCCCTTTGCTGTGTTGTTGCTTTGTTGGGTTGGCCTGCAGCTGCTGCTTCTGCCTTGGGCAGTGAAAGGACTGGACTGAACTTTCTACAAACTTGTGCTGAGTATCTCCAAGGGCCTGAAACCGAGCTGGCCTCCTGTTAAGAAGTCTCAGGGACTACAAAGACTTCACAAGCCTCTGGGTACCGCTTCTGGAACGCTGTTTCAGTTGCCACAGAGGAAGGGAACCACAACCGACTCCGTCAACCGAATCCATCCCTGACCGGTGACCTGTTTGCACCGCAGACCGCATCGCCCCGCTTCGCATCGCAACCCTGGTCTCACCGTGGCGACGTCCGACGCCGCCAGCACCGAGCCGCTGCTTGCACCGTGACCTGTGGGCACCGCAGTTCGCATCGCATCGCTTCACTGTGCCAGCCGGACCAGACCGACGCTGTCGCTGCAACTGGCTCAAGAGTCGTGACCGCACCGCATTTGGGGCACCGCTCGCACGTCTGCGACGCACCGCTCCGACTCGCACCGCTGTCCGACGCCAGCTCCCGCACTCCGGCTAGGTCGCCTGCATCGCAACCTGTCAGCACCGCATCGAGCATCGTCTCACCCTGCATCGCACGCCTTGGACTCACCGACTCCGTCTGCACGACGCTCATCGAGCCGCTGCCTGCACCGCATCGAGGACACCGCACCTTGCATCGCTCCGTCTTGCACCGCAACCGCGACGAACGCCGACCGGCTCGTACACTCCGTACCAGCCACAACGAGAAAGGTACTGTAACCGAGTCTGTTCATGACTCTGCTGGCCCGTATCGACGCGGTCGGCTGGAACTGTTAGACTCTGTGGGTTTTAGCATCACGGTAGGCTCGGACGGAGCTACCGACTCGTACGAACTTTGCTTTTGTGCTATTCCTGCAAAGAAGAAGTTACCGTATCAAGCATTCATTTTCAAAGTATAGTATTGTGGATTTTTGTCGTAATTGGTCTTGTCTTGAGTATATAAAATATTGGTTATTTTTCTAAACTGGTGTGGTGTCCGTTTGTAGTGCTTACACTGTATTACTGTTGGTTATGTGCAAATGCTTTACACACTGCCTCTGAATTAAGCCTGACTGCTCGTGCCAAGCTACCACGAGGGTGAGCAGGGGTTACTTCACGAGTGTAACACCCTTACCCTGACTAGGAAGAAGGGTCCCTACTTGGACAAAGGTGCAAGCCCTTGCCAACTAGAGATCCCATTTCTAACACTGTCCATCAATTGTTGTTTTTGCATTTGTCACCCCGAGTGGGACGGGTATGCCCAGACGTGGGTCCCGTGCTCTCCATGCCACTGGAGTCAAGCTATCCTGGCTGATGAGGGCTGAAAGCCTGAAACCGGTCCTAGGATGCTTGTTTCCAGTCCAGGGAGGACCTGGCCTGGCAGTTCGGGCTGGACTGTTCCCATTGGGCGCAGGGTCAAGACTGATTTGCATATGGCTGGGTCCAAACTGGACTGGCATGGTGAGCAAAAAAACGATGGATTTAGGCCCAGATCTCTGTACTGGGGTGAATGTATGACATTGTTCTGCATTCTGTCCATCAATTGTTGTTTTTGCATTTGTCACCCCGAGTGTGACGGGTATGCCCAGACGTGGGTCCCGTGCTCTCCATGCCACTGGAGTCAAGCTATCCTGGCTGATGAGGGCTGAAAGCCTGAAACCGGTCCTAGGATGCTTGTTTCCAGTCCAGGGAGGACCTGGCCTGGCAGTTCGGGCTGGACTGTTCCCATTGCGCGCAGGGTCAAGACTGATTTGCATATGGCTGGGTCCAAACTGGAATGGCATGGTGAGCAAAAAACGATGGATTTAGGCCCAGATCTCTGTACTGGGGTGAATGTATGACATTGTTCTGCATTCTGTCCATCAATTGTTGTTTTTGCATTTGTCACCCCGAGTGGGACGGGTATGCCCAGACGTGGGTCCCGTGCTCTCCATGCCACTGGAGTCAAGCTATCCTGGCTGATGAGGGCTGAAAGCCTGAAACCGGTCCTAGGATGCTTGTTTCCAGTCCAGGGAGGACCTGGCCTGGCAGTTCGGGCTGGACTGTTCCCATTGGGCGCTGGGTCAAGACTGATTTGCATATGGCTGGGTCCAAACTGGAATGGCATGGTGAGCAAAAAACGATGGATTTAGGCCCAGATCTCTGTACTGGGGTGAATGTATGACATTGTTCTGCATTCTGTCCATCAATTGTTGTTTTTGCATTTGTCACCCCGAGTGGGATGGGTATGCCCAGACGTGGGTCCCGTGCTCTCTAATGCCACTGGAGTCAAGCTATCCTGGCTGATGAGGGCTGAAAGCCTGAAACCGGTCCTAGGATGCTTGTTTCCAGTCCAGGGAGGACCTGGCCTGGCAGTTCGGGCTGGACTGTTCCCATTGGGCGCAGGGTCAAGACTGATTTGCATATGGCTGGGTCCAAACTGGAATGGCATGGTGAGCAAAAACGATGGATTTAGGCCCAGATCTCTGTACTGGGGTGAATGTATGACATTGTTCTGCATTCTGTCCATCAATTGTTGTTTTTGCATTTGTCACCCCGAGTGGGACGGGTATGCCCAGACGTGGGTCCAATGCTCTCCATGCCACTGGAGTCAAGCTATCCTGGCTGATGAGGGCTGAAAGCCTGAAACCGGTCCTAGGATGCTTGTTTCCAGTCCAGGGAGGACCTGGCCTGGCAGTTCGGGCTGGACTGTTCCCATTGGGCGCAGGGTCAAGACTGATTTGCATATGGCTGGGTCCAAACTGGAATGGCATGGTGAGCAAATAAACAATGGATTTAGGCCCAGATCTCTGTACTGGGGTGAATGTATGACATTGTTCTGCATTCTGTCCATCAATTGTTGTTTTTGCATTTGTCACCCCGAGTGGGACGGGAATGCCCAGACGTGGGTCCCGTGCTCTCCATGCCACTGGAGTCAAGCTATCCTGGCTGATGAGGGCTGAAAGCCTGAAACCGGTCCTAGGATGCTTGTTTCCAGTCCAGGGAGGACCTGGCCTGGCAGTTCGGGCTGGACTGTTTCCATTGGGCGCAGGGTCAAGACTGATTTGCATATAGCTGGGTCCAAACTGGAATGGCATGGTGAGCAAAAAAACGATGGATTTAGGCCCAGATCTCTGTACTGGGGTGAATGTAGGACATTGTTCTGCATTCTGTCCATCAATTGTTGTTTTTGCATTTGTCACCCGGAGTGGGACGGGTATGCCCAGACGTGGGTCCCGTGCTCTCCATGCCACTGGAGTCAAGCTATCCTGGCTGATGAGGGCTGAAAGCCTGAAACCGGTCCTAGGATGCTTGTTTCCAGTCCAGGGAGGACCTGGCCTGGCAGTTCGGGCTGGACTGTTCCCATTGGGCGCAGGGTCAAAACTGATTTGCATATGGCTGGGTCCAAACTGGAATGGCATGGTGAGCAAAAAAACGATGGATTTAGGCCCAGATCTCTGTACTGGGGTGAATGTATGACATTGTTCTGCATTCTGTCCATCAATTGTTGTTTTTGCATTCTACTGGTGTTAAGCAGGACGACAACCTGCAGAATGAAAGGGAGCCCAGCCCAGAGCCACATCTGAAGACCAACAGATGCCATGGAGCCAATGATCATGCAGCTTGGAGACCCAAGAGGGCCACAACACCCACCGCCACCACCCCCAGGACCTCCCCCCCGGACCCCACCCAGGACTACCACCTAGGCAGCGCAGAAGAAGACAGCTGACCTTCCGAAAACGGCATGGTCCTTCAGCCACACAATTGCAGAATGTGAGGAGAGGTGGGAACCAAGTATGTGTGAAGGAGGCAAGTCACCCATGAAAAAGAATGTACACATTGCCAAGTGTGGCGGTGATGTGCTGGACAGACTTCAGTATGCAGAGCACAGACATGTCCATGTGGACATATACTGCTGGTGTTTGTAGTGTTGTGGACAGTGGACGCAACCATGTCACCTCAGGCACTGGGGAAGACCTCGGTCACATAGCTGTGTCGTCCCCCCCTGTAAGCATAAGCGGAGTGGGCTGGGCCGGCGTATACCAGTCCAGCGTAGGAGTGTGAATAAATAGGCCGGGGCTCTGGGCGTGGTTCACTTCCGGAATGGCCAACGTGTCTGCCAGGGCGGCGCCCCTCAGCCCGCCACGAGGCCGACGCCGTGAGCGGCGGTGCCTCCGATGCCGATCGCTGGCTCCCGCGACACAGGCCCCCAGCGCACCCAGCGGCACAGCACCGCAGAGTTATGTGTGTGCTGACTACTGTCTGTAGCCTACACTGCGGTCAGCAGGTACCCCAATTCAAATTGAGCCTTGATTTATTTATGGCGCAGTCCAGTAGGCAACAGACATTGCTTCCAGTACGGCCCGCCCGGACGACGCATCATCGCAGGCTGCGCACCCGCTGAGCGCTTCAGGTGCCACCAACTCAGTGCACCACAAGTCATCGCCACGTGGCTGTGGGCCCTTTCTGACTGCTGCCTCCGGCCTACACTGCGGTCAGCAGGGCTCACAATTCAAATGGAGTCTTGATTTATTTATGGCGCAGTCCAGTAGGCAACAGACATTGCTTCCAGTGCAGCCCGCCCGGACGACGCATCATCGCAGGCTGCACACCCGCTGAGCGCTCCAGGTGCCACTAACTCAGTGCACCACAAGTCATGGACCCTTTATGTTTGAATCTTGTTTGTGTGATTTTTGATCTGGTGCCCCTACCTCAGTGCACTGCAAGTCATGGACCCTTTATGATTGAATATTGTGTGTGTGATGTCAGAGCTGGGACCCTACCTCAGTGCACCACAAGTCATGGACCCTTCATGATTGAGTGTGTGAACCGATGATCACTGTTCTAGTTGTTGCCAGCACCAACCACTCCCTGAGGGCTGGCTTACACTCACCCCACACCCATCCAGCACAGGCGCCACTGGACATGTGACCCTGGTAATAAAAGGGGCCGGGCGCATGTGCCCGTAGCCAGTTCCACTATCTATCTAAGTGTGTCCGTGTGGTCATTATGTATGCATGATGGCCCCGGGCCCTACCACATTACATTGTGCTGTGGACAGCGGATGCAACCATGTCACCTCAGGCAGTGGGTAAGACCTTGGACACGTAGCTTTGTCGTCCCCCCCTGTAAGCGTAAGCGGAGTGGGCTGGGCCGGCGTACGCCAGTCCAGCGTAGGGGTGTGAAGAATTTGCCCGGGGCTCTGGGCGTGGTTCAGTGCTGGCCTGGACAAGGGAGTGACTAATGCGTGTGTCTCTGTTGTAGTGTCGGCGCCACCTGGCCCGCAATCAACAATGTTGCAATGTAGCATGCACCCGGAGGGCGGGCTCGCACGAACGGAGAAATGAAGGAGCGCAAGACCGCTCGGGGTCTTGGCTCATACATGCCAAGTGTTGTGTGTATCTGTATTGCCGCAGCATGAGCCAAATGCCTAGCCTTAATCGCAGCGCGAGTACAGCCAGGCACGAACTCTACATCTGTGTCCGCCCTATCCTTACCATAGGCCTACACTCACGTGGCCGCCCACCTTCAACGGCCAACATCACAGTGTCGTTGTCAGGCTTGTGGACATGCGCAGACAGGCATGACAATGGTGTGCCGTAGGAGTGCAAGTGATGCAACCGTGCAGCGCACAAAAGTAAATAGGCTCGGGGGGAGGGAGGAGCAGCTGTGAGGCAACGTAACACACAGTGATGCCGCTCATTAGCCACATGCAAGACATGTCAAACATGAATCCCAAAGTCGCACACATCCCACCCCACCCCCAACAAGCCACAACACATTTCCTGAATGCAAGCAGATGACAAACTAACATTAGGGATGAAAGCTCCTTTGTCTGAGCTATCAGACGGAAGCACATCTGCCCCTCCGACCTCGGAATTGCATGTGCCCGGCACCCCCTGACAGATACTATAGCAGCTGATGACGACTCCCACACTACACATAGCCTGACGAAAGACCAACGTATACACACCCCACACACAGAAGTCCTTGCTCGAAGTTATCTTGCATGGAATGGCCTTCACACTTACTCCCACACCATCCCAGGCATACAACTGTTGCACACTAAAACAACTCATTGATCCGAGCTGTGGCATTTCATCCACAGAACTGGCGCAGGTCAGAACAGTGCCGCTTCAACCAGAGCCACTAACGCAATGGCAGAACATCCCGGACACATGCACAACCCCTGTCACGTGGAACTGTACCGTGCACGTATGCTGCATTTACTAGGGGCACTGCCATTGGCAGTGCTGCGGATCAGTTACCGGCTAAGCTTCCGCCTTGCCAATGTCACCTGCGTTCAGCCTGTGTTGCATTGTCGATCGTGCATATTCGAGTGGTCCATGGATGTCTGCCTATCCAACAGTACGGTAGCTGAACTGGATTTTGACATGTGTGTGCGCCCCCTGTTGGCCCACAACCAGGAGTGTCACCGTGATACCCGTTTATGGGATGCCTTGATACTTGCATACATGCTGGCAGCTGGACCTGGGAGATTGCACAACTCCTCGTGTGCAGTGACCACATTGAGCCGCTCCCCTATTGGGCTGTAGTGCTAATTGGTGAAAGGGGGTTGACGCAGCACATCTGTCCGGACCTGCTAATGGATTGCCTCACTGTCCTGTTTGATGAAGTCAACAACGACCTCATGTTGGAAATGATAGCCTACGAAGCTGCAATCGCTTTCATGGACGAGTAACTACGTACCTGCAGCCACAACAGATTGGAACCCATTGCACATGTCCCAACACCTTGTTGCATCTTGGATATCTGGTCACATATCCCACGACAACAGTGGACATGGCTGCATTCGCCTGGACTCCGAATACATGAGCGGACAACAACTCAGGTTAACACACACCTGTGAAAGGTGAGGCACTCCCCCGGAGTGGACAGCAGCACTTGGCAACGTTCCAAAATTCTGACATACTGCTGCATTGGTCTGCATGTTGTGGCACTTATCTTGCCCGTACTGACACACATATGCTAATAAAGTCTACGCACCTTCACTTGTATTTAACTGTGATGAGTGTTGATTTGAATGACAATGTGTGTCTCACTGCCGATCTGGGTCGCGGCCATACATGCGCATTGATAGCATTACCCAGGGAGTACCTTTTTGTGGAATCACTATCCCTACATTCATCCATACTTTCATACTTGATTGATCATAGCCATGACACATCTGTGTGAATTAGAATGTTTTATTCGCATTCAGTGGAGTGTTGAAGCTGGAGCAGTACAGGGCCATGCAAACCCCACTTTACATTGTTGCCCCGTGGAGGGCCAGCCAGAGTCCTTTAGGGATTGACAAGTTCATCGGAAGAGGAAGACTTCAGTCCGCAGTATGATTGATGTGTCATTGGTAACCAAACAAAATATGGCAGTCCATGTCGGGGTCCAAGGTGAGTGTCGCTGAGTGTATCGGGGGACAGTGGAAGGTGTTACTTCAGGGCATGATGCAGAGGGCAGAACCAAGCTGAAACAGGCCATATGGCGGAGATGAATGCTACCACTTCATTCTTACCACAAAGCCAGATTCATCATCATCTTCGTCCTCTGATGTGTCAGGTGCCTCACATGTGGGTGGTGGTGTTTAGTCTGCATCACTGTGTGGCACTGACACATCAGGGGCCGGAGGTGGAATGTCTGCCGCACTGTGTGGCACTGACACTTCAGGGGGCGGAGATGTGGATGGAGTAGTAGCAGCAGCATTCATCCGCGCCAGGCCTTGTGGCGGCAATGCCATGACGAGGATCTGCAGGGCATGGAAAATCACAGCTACATCTCGCTGGTGTGCAGCCGTGGCAAACATTCTTTTAGCCTGCATCCGCTCCAAGCTCTCCATCATTCTCCTTATGTGTCCCAACTCCCGGCTGACATCGCTGGAGCCACTCTGACTAGACAGTTGTTCTTGGCTCAGAGTCATGACTCCAGGGATGTCAGCCATGGATTGTTGGAGAGCATGGAGTGGACAGTGGGTGTCCGTTAGGGACTGTAAGTGGTCCCTGATGGGACTTAGACACCCACGTATGGCATCGAGTTTGGCTGCCATGAAGTCGAACCCCACCCGCAGCTGATAAGCCATCTTCTCCTGGCACCCTAACACACGGCGTTGGAATGCCATGTGTTGGTCGTGGGGGTCCTGGGAGACAGCTGTGGTGGTGGGTGCTTCCTGCTGTGTGGTCTGTGCAGGGGGTGGGGGTCTCCTCGATGCAGCTGGGCTGCCCTGCTCCTGGAGGTGGGGTGCCGAAGCTGTCCGTGAGCTGTTGACGGGCGTCGGTGTCGATGTTGGGGAGGTCTTCTTCATCATCAGTGCTGAGTTGTTGGGTCTGCTCTGCAGGAGGTGTTGATTCTCCCTCTGCAATGTGAAGGGGAGATGCAGATTGACATTGTGTTCACATGTATGTTCACGCATTGTACAAGTTTACTTACAGACTGCATGACAATGTACATTGTGACTGTTTGTGAGGAGATGCCTATTTGATGCGGGACAGTTGACATTTCTACACCATCAGGGATGTGAGGTTGTACTTGTACATTATCATCTCACAGTTTCCTGCTATGCAAAATGCGAATGGCCATTTTCTGCACACAAGCGGCAGCAGTTGTGTCCTCTGTTCTGTTGTGAAGGTGTTGCAGTTTGTACCACATTGTTGTCAATGTTGAGGTGCTCTGATTCTTATGTGTGTGTGCTGCATTGTGGGTGTGTTGCCCCTTCAGCTCTGATTTTGCTGGCCCTTATCCCTTTCAGGCGGTGTGCCTTTCACTTCTGTGCTTATACAGTGCTGATATATTGCAGACTTGGGAAAATTGGGCTCTTGGTCGGAGTTGTGACTCTTGGGCATGGTTTGTCCGCAGATGTCCTATACTTAATTGTGCATGTGTGCCATTGTGCCCATCTCCCCCCGTCCCCCCAGTCCCTGGTCGTTACTCACCCTGTTGCTGTTGGCTCAGGTCATGTTGTGCAGTGTCCAGTCCCCCAACTCCTGCCACCGTCTCCCCAATGATGACTCAGGTCACTATTTCCTCCATCTCATCCAGCTCCTGGTGTGTCGCTGGACTCCCACCTCCAGTCTGTATTGCTGCTTTCAGGTTGGCTGCGAGTTTCAGCTTGGTTTTGCGCTTCACATCAGTCCAGCGCTTCTTGCAGTCGTCCACTTCCCTTCTCTTCACTCTGACTTCATTCACCTTGGCCAAGATGGACTGCCATATAGTATTTTTAGTTGCCAATGACACAGTGGAGGTGATGAACAGTTGGTGGTGGTGTTCTATCACCTCCGTAATGAGGATCTGGTTTTCCTGCGTACTGAAAGGCGGGTTCCTCTTCTTCTTCTCCTTGCCCTTCCCTGACCCCGAGGTCCCAGGCTGGTCCTCCGTGGGGCTTGTGGGGTTCGGGTTGTCCTCTGTACTTGCTCCGGCTACCTCCATGGTGCTTCGCAGTTGTTTGTGTTTTTTGTTGCCGCTTTTATAGTGGTTTTTCCCACCTGACTTGTGGGACTTGCAGGCCTGGCGCTCCTTATCGCTGGATTTTTTATCACAGTTGGGCCCATCGCAACTTTTTTCACGTTAGGCTTTAGATTTTTATCGCCGCCCCGGTAATTTTATCGCGGACATTTGACGCGTTATAGGGAAACTATCGCATGTTACCGCCGTGTTGAGAATAAGACGTTAACACGGATTTATTTTCCCGCGATAGACGGCGATGTGAAAAATTGCGTTAACCTATTTTGGCGATGATTATCGCACGTTCTTGAGAATATCCCCCAATGTTTATTATAAATCAGTTTTAAAATTCAAAACGCATTGTAAAGAAATTAAAAACATGCATTCTAAAATGCGCTTTTATTTTATAATACATTGGCACTCTAGAGTACATTTATCAAGACGTATATAATGGAAAACAAATTAAGTGCAATGTGGGACAGTGTTACTCTTTGCTGACAGGGTTCTGCATTTAGAATATTTATTCTCACCCACCCAGGAGGATTCATTGATAGATGCTTGCAAGGGTGAGCTTGTCAGGTGTGCTGATAAATGCTCTAAGAGCAGCACAGTCATTGTGAAAACTTTTTTTATTTTACCAGCACTGAAAAAGATTAAGGGGCCGATTCCGATTCTGGCCGGAAATCTCACCGACCGAGCCGGACCCGGAGAGATTTCCGACCGAATCGGACCCTAGTAGCCCGACCGAACGAGTACAATGCGCACGTATGCTATCGGACTCGATTCAGTCGGACTCCCATTGAAGTCAATGGGAGCCGGACGTACAACGCGTACGCGGGCTCCCATTGACTCAATGGGTGCGAGGCGAACAAGGGCGCCCCCTACAGCGTGTACGCGGTGAAGCGACTCGCGCCGTACATGTACAGGTAGGGGGGACCCATGGGTCCCCCCTGTGTGCGACTCGCGCGGGTACGCGTACAGGGGGGGTCCGACACGGACCCCCAAAGTGCAGCTCCGACTGCTCTTTGGAGCCGGACTGCGCGAGTTGGTCGGACTGCTCGAAGCACGCATTGTACTTACCCAGCCGGGGAACGTCTCCATTGCGCGGTGCGAGTCGTGTCCGTGCGAGTCGGTCGGAGCGCTTCGGACCCGCGAACGTGTCGGTCGGTGATTTCGCGAGCGCACGCATCGTACTCGCTCGCCCGGACGCACGTACGAATCGGTCGGGAAATAGGGCTCCGAATCGGATCCGGTTAAGCCGAATCCGATTCGGAGCCCTATTGGCCGAGATCGGAATCGGCCCCTTAATGTTGTGTTTAACTTTTTATCTGTTTGATAAGCTAAATTTTAGCCTGGCCGAAATTTTAATTATGCCGGCGTAATCAGAGTAATTTCGATAATTTTGTGCAACTCTTGTGATGCAAAATCACAGAAAAGTTTGTGATTACTCCTGTTTGTGTAATTTTGTATACTTTCAGGCAAAAATACCTAGCCAAGAGCACAGGAACAGAGCTTGAGTGTCTGCTGTCTGCTACAGTTCCTGTTCTGTTGCATTTAGTGCTATTTTATTATTGCAAATTGCATCCTCGGTTCCATTTCGGACAGGATGGTTCATTTTGCAATAAGAAAATAGCGCTAAATGCAGGGTTATGCTCCTTGTGTCATTCTCCATTATCTTGCAAAATCTACGGCAAATTACGCGAGTGACTTCCACCCCTACTAAATATCCTGCAAATTAATTCAGCACTGTGAATTGAGGGACATAATTCACAATTAGACCTCTTTTCTGTGAAGTATGAGCTATGAAACCACTGGAAAACATAAAATAAGAAGGCTTAACCATATGTATATATATTTTAGTCCAGTCAAAAGGTCTTGGCTACCGCCAGACCTAAAAAATACACAAAAAGTACAGTCAGAGTGGAATGGATAGAGACTGTGGTTTTCCATGCATACCTCTGCAGGGAAGTATTACTTTTCCATCTCTTGATAAGTTTACTCTTTTCAAACAGTTTTGGAACATCATCACCCAGCGTGGTCCATTCTCTGCCAATGAACTCTAAGATGCTTGCCTCTGATGTCTGCTGTTAATGCAGGTGCAGCCTTGAGTAATACAAAAGATGTAAACAGACAGCCCAGGGCTCCAAGTCTGTAGCTGTGTTGGCTCCACTTGAACACAAGGCGTCGTCCATTTGGACACGTCAAGAGTGAGATCATGAAACTTCCTCACCGGAGATGGTGTGGACTTCGCACAGACTCAGGTTTCTAAACAGATTTACAGTCCACGTCAAATATTTCTTTTTTATATTCAAACCTGATAAGTGAAAATTAAAGTTTGTTTTTGTGCATAAGGCATAACTTTTAGTTATTAAAAAAATATCTAGTCATCTGTAGTTTATTGCATTGGAAAGAGCTCTATGGAAAATGAAAAGGTTGCAAACAGGTCTTTTGCACATTGCAAAGACTGTGAAACTGAAGAGGTAGGCAATTGTTTTGTGGAATAAAAGGGTCTGCTAAAATAGGTTATGCCGAATAATAATTCAAAGTTTCCTGACTTATTTTCATCACAATAAGTGACACATTTGTAGAGTTTTTTCACTTAGATTCCTGAAAATAAAACTCTCAAACTGGCTTTTGTAGGAATTTTTTTGCAAATAAGGGTTTTACAGAAACAATTCCAATTGAACAGGAATTCAAAACTTTACAAGCTACTATCATGCATTGCCCACATTTGCTGACTGAATAGAAAGTTTTACCAATGGAAAAATGACTTTCTCCACTGAGATGCCTGTTTATACACAACCTTGCCAGCCATTATCCAATATGGGTCACCTCTAAACAATATGAAGCATCAACAGATACAATATCTACAAAGCTCTTTAACTTCTATCAGTGAGAATCTCAGATCTGTAAAGGGTCCGAGATACCAACAGCACTTCAGGGCCACACGGTGGGAAGGCCCTATACAAATGCCCTTAGGATAACATGACCCTCCTAAATGCATCAAATCTACTCTACGGGGTAGAGGGGCTCTTTATGTTCAAAACTTATTCTGCATGTCTCCTACCCTTTCTTACTTACTAGTTTTTTGGCATTCACAAACTGCGAGTTTAATTTTACAAATAGTAATTTTTGCGGCTGCACACACTTCGCACTTGTGGCGAAGACTCTGCACATAAAAAGATAGGCCTGTTTCTAGACAGAAATGTTTTAAATCAAAGCCAACAAATTCTAAAAGGATTCTAAAAATATTATGAGAGCATACATAATCTAAGTTTGAGGAAAAACAATGCACTGTAGAGCTATGTATGGGAGAAACATTCTGTGCTACCTGCCCCATCCAGCCTTACGTGCTTCTACCACTAGGCGCTCCTTCTGAGCACACTATAAAACAATGAATTAAAATGTATCTTTTATGCACTAAAGAGTGATTTCTGTATTGTCATTTACTCTGCACTTCTTCATGTTTCCTAAGCAAACACTTCTATTGTATATCATTAGGGAATGTTTCCCTATCGTAACATACCACTAAGACCAAGTTCTCCACTGCTGGAAATCTGAAAGCTACTCATATAATGCTGTTTTGCTGTTACACCCTGTTTGGGGGGTGGAGGGTCACGGAGTAGGGTGGGGCAACTAGGCCACAACAGTGGTGGTTGAGGTCATTTGTCTGTGGTGTCCTATGGCTCTTCCTACTACAGATCTACAAACTGGGTCAAGTACACCCTTTCTGAACTTGGCTTTCATGGTAGCGAGGGTGAGCTGTCAAAGGCTTCTCAGGGAGGTAGTGATGGGGGCTAGAGACTCAGAACTCAAAATGTCAACCAACAGACACAATTCCTAAAGACAAACTAGTGGTTGTCTTTAGAGACTAACAGAAGTATTTCAATAGTACACAAAAACAAAATACAGTAATAAAACATTAATAAGGATCAGTTACAGGGTATGACAACACTTCAGGCTAAAACCAGTTGTTATAGTTCCCAAACCCACCACAGTGTCCTAGTTCAATAGTGACAGTTCCTACCCGACTACAGAGGTCTATCACGGTGGCTGCAGCTCCCACCGTACAATGGTGACCTATGAGTGCAGACAAACTGAGGGGAAGAACCGGCTGAGTTGTAAGTTCACTATTTGGATTATGAAGGTAACTGCTAAATGTTAGGAACTGTAGCTCGGTTCAGTTAGTATCTTTCAATAGAGTTCATACTGGTATGTGTTACTCCTTTCAACATGCAGTTATAACACAAGATGCAGTCTTCGAAATGATCTCTTGATTTGCCTGTCTGTTCTGAAGTGGCTTAGGGCTGTGGTGGTAACTGTGAGCCCTTCACAGTCACACAGGCAGCGTTTCTATCACCAGGAGCAGGGTTGCGGTGGCAGCCCTGCAGGCTTGGTTCAGCAGTTGTCTGCCTTTGGCAGTACCGGCCTCCAAATCATGGGGGGTCCCTCTTCTACAGCAGTTATGATGTCTTTGTACACAGCACGTCAGCAGTGGCAGAACAGTTCCCTCGGTTCATGGTGGACATGTTGGTAAGCACACTGGCACTGAGGTGTTGTTGCTGCTTCACACAGTTCACAGCATGAACTATTCAGAGAGGATGAGTGATACCTCCCAGCTGAGGTCGGTGCCCCTCCCACTCCTCAACTCAAGCTGGCATCTTCTGGTGTCCCACACACCAGGAACACAACAGGACTTCTCATCCAAGACAGTCTTTCCTCCCGCAGGGCCATGAACTCTCCTTCCTTCTCTGAACAATCAGACAGACTTTTAGGCTTTAGCCAGACCCACAGCTTCTCCAGCAACTTGTGCAAACCTCAGGTGATGCCCCCTTAACTCGCTGATATTGGCTGTCATGCAGACACCATCCCTGGATCACTCCTTTCATTATTCAAGAAGAACGTGGCAGTGGAACACAGTTCGGTGGTTTGGATTCCACCTTATACTCATTTTGCAGGCAGGGATGTTAATCCATTGTCTAAAGTCGATGAACCGGTTTGTGAAGGAAGTGTGAAGACTCTGCACCCAACTGTCATCAGTCTTCATGAAGTAGCAATCAGACAAAGAGCAAAGGGCAGGCTGTGCCCAGAAACCCCCTCACCTTTAACAACAGATACAGATTCTGCTGATTCACCCCCTCTCCCATACCATCCACCAAAGGGCAGTGCTCAGGAAGAACTAGTCAGGGCCCAGGCCTTGGACAGCAGTGCATTGCTTGGTCTCCCCTCAAGGTCAAGGTCAAGGAAAGGTTCTGGAGCTTGGAATCACCATGGACAGACCTAGGCCTCAGTGCACACGCTATATTAGCGTGTCAGCTAGGCCAACAAAAATCAGGATACCAGTTTCACTTGCAGTTATGTTACTCAGGGAAGGGGTACGTGCTCATTTGCCACGCAGGAGACATTTCACATTCCATCTGTCACCTTCAATCTGTGACATCAAAGTGTAATAAAACAGAATCTGAGACTCTGACAGGGGACCACACTTGCATTCTCATTAGCGTAATAATACATAATACATTGTGTAACATTAACCAGTGGAAAAAGTTGAGTGGTGTTGCAGCACGGGTTTCATGTTCCCACTCCTAAATTTTAAATTGTACCAAAATTGTAATGTGCATTCTTCTTGACAGAAATGCCAGCCCCGAGCTCATGAGAAAATCATTGCTGCTGTTAACAGAATGCATCAAAATATCAATATACAAACAACAATGTTCTTTCTTTAGACCACAGTTGACAAACAGTCGCTCATTCCAAGCTTTTACTAATAACTATACAAGGATCGCCCATCTTGACATCCTCTGCTGATCATAGGATCTTGAAGAAGAGATGCCAAAGAAGAACGGCGTGACGAAGATGGACAATACCACAACAGGAGCAGTTGAATAAATGAAGGGCACAAATTGTTGCCTTGACACAAATGCATCAACTTTAGAACCGACAGTCAGTGTAAGTTCTGCGAATGATGGGGAATTGAGACGTGTCATGTTAAGTTCAAGAGCCGAAAGGCAGCCCTCTTCTGAATCAGCTTTGGTGATGGTGTTGATTATAATTAAGGCTCCCTGTTTTCCGTTTTTACAGATTTTTACAGATAAATACAGACAGAAAACATGTATTTTCTTGTCTGTATTTATTTTTAATAGCGGATTAAAACAGAAATTGTGTTGCTTTTTGAGTAATTCTAGATACTGTCTGCCATGACTGCCAGGTCAAAAGCTGTGTGGATTGATAGGTAAAGGGATTAAAAAAGAAAGGAATTTTAGTGAAGAGGCTTTAACAGCAGTAGATATGCACAAGGTTGATACTGAAATCTGCATATTTTCTGATAAGCGCATTGATTTACCTTCTGTGGGCGTT
The DNA here is from genome assembly GCA_963921515.1 of Calotriton arnoldi. Classification (NCBI taxonomy): domain Eukaryota; kingdom Metazoa; phylum Chordata; class Amphibia; order Caudata; family Salamandridae; genus Calotriton; species Calotriton arnoldi. Next base: position 491,200 of record CAWUFW010007116.1, read on the forward strand.
TACAGCATTGAAACCTGGTAGGCATTCAAGCATGAATGCATATTTACTGGTTAAATAAATATGGAAATATACTACTTTCAGCTTCATTTTTCCATAAAACCCAGAATAAATATGGAGAAATACAGATAAAATTAGCAGAAAATAAATATGGATAAATACAGACGGAAATGTCAAAAAAATATATACCATAAAACCGGGAGCCCTAATTATAATGGGCAGGAAGACCCAAATAAAGGACATTACAAAAATCCAGACAAACTCCTACTACAGCACAAATGATTAGAAAATTAGAGGACTTTGGCAAAAAAGTTTTTTTTTAACAATTTCAAACGTTGGAAGCCAGAGGATGTGAGTTTATCGATGTGGGTCTCAAAACAAAGAGTGGAATCAAATATTATCCCCAGATTATTTCAGTGTATGAGCTGGCACTAGAGGTTGCCTAATATGTATGAAGCCAACAATTATGAGTCCAAAGGGATGGAGAACCTCCAAGTACCTTCAGCTCTGTCTTATCCTGTCTTAAAACAAAAGATGGCTGGAGTTAAAATCAGAAAAGGCCTGCCTAATTTGTACCCTGTAGTTCCTCAGAACCGCTTTATATTTAATTCTATGTTCCACAAAAAGGTTTTCCAGGCAGACTCTCTTCAGGAACTCATATAAGCATGTTTCTCCTCCCCCAAAGCTGGGGAATGCCATTGCACCAAAGGAACCTTTTGATGAGAAGTCGTGGATCTAACTGGAGCAGTACAATCTAGTGCGGCGATAATCGAGTAATTAACCTTCATATTATTTTTAAGAGCCTTAACCTGGAGGTTACTGGTCTCATGCCCCAAAACAGAGCTGAGATTGGAGGCGTTAATTGAAAAAAACCTCCAGCCCATGGATGGAAATTTAAGGGAGGGTGCTGACCTGTTGTTATCTATATTTTGATTTATTGAAAATAGAACTTTATAATCAGACCAGAAAACCAGAAAACCAGGAAATAAGAAAGATCTGATAAACTCTCCGGTGTGAAAATTAGACCTAACATAGGTTCTGCATAATGACTCACTCATTTACCCAAGCGTGTTAGCACATGTAAAATCAACTTTTTTCTATGCCTGGAAAATGTTTTTGCTGTTAAGGATCTCTGCCCTGTTCACTCCTCTGTAAAAAGGGATATTCCCTTCTGCTTCCCAACCAAGAAAGAAATTCAATCCCTCTTTTTGTTGGAGTAACATTACATAGGTTCCCACAGGGGCGGCCCCTCTGCAATGGCGGAGGAGTGTCGTCCACTGGCTCAGAGCCAGCACCTGAAAAATAAAACAATATCATTTCATTGTTTTATTTTTCAGTTGTTGGCTGAGCCAGCGTGCAGTAGAGAGGGTCGGGGCAGAGACCTTGGGAGGGGCTAGGAGGAGGCCAAACACACATGCGCACTTCTGTTTCTCAACCCGGCTGCATTGAACAGCCGGGCTGGAGAAGCCCCACAGACTCCCTGACCTGAGCGGAGCGTCTTTTCAGTCAGCTCAGGCCAATCCCTGCGCTGCTCTCATTTTATGAGAGCAGCGCGGGGATTACACAGGGAGTCTGCGACGTAGTCCCAGTGTCTGGCGAGACTAGGAAGACGGAGGGCGATGCGGGAGGCGGCCAGAAGCTGCAGGTAAGTTTTCCTTTTTTTTAAATTCTTATTATTAAACTCTCCCCCGCGCTCACCCTCCCGAGCCCCATCCCCCGCCCTACCACTTTTTCTTTGTGGCGGCCGCCACTGGGTTCCGATGGTGGGGGTGACCATACAAAATATTTGTGAATACCCAGAAACTTTGTGTGTCTTCCAAGCATGCCTATGATAGCCCTTTTTAACACCCTTCGCCTCTAAACATTTGACTGCTGAAAATGTGCCACAGCTCTGGATTTATTCCTAAATCACAAGTGGAACACCAAGTTGGAAAAATATACAAATGCTGATTCTTAATTCAGGATTCGGGTTTTCCAATAAAAAATGTAAATTATTGTCCAACTAAGTGCTCAAAAAATATGGTGATTCGACCCACTGTATATGGGTCATTTATTCTTGCAAAATAGCTCGTTCCTGTGTTCAGAGTGAACAAAATTGTGATTTACTGTAGAGAGGCATGATTATAAAACAAATAAAAAATTATAGAAAGATTTATTTTGACCACCACTGTATATCTAGAACACTGCTTCAAAAGTCTTCTGCACTCTGTGCTACTTTTGAATTTTTGTATTTAGAAAGGTCAAACCCATTTCTGCGCTCAGCCTGTGCATTCCGTTAAGAAGTGTTTAATGGGACGTGAAAGCTTGTCTGTCTACGAGAAATGCAGGAACACAATTAGCTCTGTATCATGTGGCTTTCAAACGCATTATGATGCCACTTTTAGGAGAAGATCATCTAAAAGCCATTAAACATCAAAGAGAAGCAGATGTCTTCACAGTCACCTCTTAAAAATGATATGCTTTTAACATTACATCGAATCTATTGTTAAACAAAAGAAAGGTTGTGCAACAACCCAGGTGCAGCAGCAAAATCCTCCTTAACCCAATATTCTTCTATATTGTTTTTTAAAGTTTGAACGACTACATCCAGGATAGAGCCAACCACATTAAATGCCCGCTGCATTGAGATTAAGGATATGAGCAGCCAATCATATTCCAAAGGTCATTACTCTTTTTTTTTACTGTGGTCAAGAGTGTTTATTCGAAAGATAAATGTTTGCAAGAAGGCACATCTGGGAGCACTTTAAATATAAGTATAGCTCTCAAGTTACCCAATCCTAAATCTGACATAGTCCCACTCGTCCGCTCCTCAAGAATCCCTTCGCAAAGCATTATGGGAGCCCCGCGCCTGCACGCTAATGCAAAGCAGGATTGAGATGACCAGCATGCATCAGAATGTTAATTAGAAAATCAGGATTAGATTCCAAGTGGACGATTCATAGCTCGGCCATTCAAAAAGCAACAATATGTTAGGGATTCTCAGCACAGATGCAAATTGATGTTTGTAGGTTATTGCCTACATCTTTAGAACCGATGCTTTGCTCCATCTATTTTTTTTTTTTTAATGCTGCACCTAAATGGATACAGATGAGTTAAAGCAGCAGAGGAGGGCGGCACCTGCATTGTCCCAGAGTCCAGAAAATGTCTAATAATTCTCGCATTGCTTCAATCCATGCTGCATGGATGATGGTCAACCTGATGTTTTATAAAATGATAAGAAACTCAAGCACCCTCCCAAAATCATGAGATTGAGACGTGTGAGACTAGACAACAGCTGAGCAGAAAGACACACTGAGGAAAACATGGAAAGATACAAAATTCAGGCGATTTTCAACTAATGGTTTGCACGTAAGTATGGATGTTCAAATTCACACCTTTTTTCACAACCTTTGCAATGGTCTCTAGGCATTTGTGCAGACATGGCATAGTTTGCAAAGATTATCACCGTAGAATTTATTTTTGGGGTCCTTTTATTCACCCAGAAATGTGCATGTGCTGATGATGATGTTCCACGTTTAACCTTCCCTTGGACACAAAGCAAGCAGCACTGAACCCATTAGACCCATCATGAGGCACATTTGGCTCATAGTCATCACTCTGCGTAAAGTGAATTGTGGGATACATTTCCATACCATTGAATGAAAGATAACCAAAAGGTTTAGGTCTGTCAAGATGCATTGTAAACAATTGTTTAAACTATACAAACAGCGGGCTTCAGATCCGCCCAGAGGAGTATTACTCTCACACCTCGTGCTATTGGATATTTGGTGTATCCTTACGCCTTATAAGAAGTGCTTCCACTGGAGAAATCTACACTGATCCACCATGACAAAAACAATAGGGCAGGTTCTGATGGGATAAACTGCATTTATGCATGAAGTGCATGTAAGCAGCATGTGTGAATGACTGCCTGTGTTTACCTGTGTTGGCACTTTGAAGCCAGACATATAGGCTTTGATAATGCTCGTTCCTTTTGACTGCATCCTTACAGGCTATGGCCCATATCAAGTAGACCGCCCACATGTCCACTGGAGGGAAAGTGCCTCTTAAACAGCTGGCTACCAAAGTTGCCTTGAGAGAGCGCTCCTGCCACCGGCAGAGTCAAGGAGCCTAACCGCTACCGGCCCCGGACCACGACTCTCCGCGAGATCCGCCACTACCAGATTATTGTCCTAGAAGTAGAATTTATTACAAGAACAGATCTTTCTCCGCTCATATCTGACATGCAATTTCTACAAGTAAATAATGATGCAAAAAAGAAGCTAGCAGGAATTGCTAGTCATGTGGGCCTTTCGGCTGTTTTTTTACAGCCTGAATTTGAACCCGCCAGAACGGTAAATGCAGAGAACAAACTTTTCTTCAGCGAAATCTAAGAAAAAATGGGAAATTTTGCAGACTTCATCAAGAATTAAGATCAGTATTTTTGCAATACGAATGGGCATCATAAAAATTAAGCACACCCTACACATTTTTAGTGGATAAACTTAATGCATTATTAAATGTCCATTAACAGATTAAAGACTACGCTCTTAATCTCTAGAGTTTATGCTTTTAAAATTCATTCCAAAGCAATGCCAGTTTAATCAACCCCAATTTAGTTATTTTAGCTTTCTTTTCATTATTGGCTCCTCACTCATTTTATCATCTCCATTTCAGTGAAAAGAAGTAGTGTGGCACTGACGTATTGTATGGGAAACAAACTCTTTGCGATAACATTAGGTGGCTTGCTTTTATTGAAGAGTGTGGAGAAGTGTGGCTCAATGGTTAGAGCGGCAGACCCTGATGCAGAGATCTGGCCCAGGACCAGGGTTCAATTCCCGCCTCGGCGGGTCTTGGGCTCAATTTCCTCGGACCTGATAATTCTTGCCTCGGTGCCTATTCTAATCATGGGTCCCACTCTGCAACTCTGGGCAATAGCTTGCTTAATCTCCACAACGGCCCCACCAGCGCTGGGATGCCTGGCTTCACCTTGGGGGTGCCCAGGAGTGGACATTTCACAGGGAAAAGACAGGAAGGGTTCCACAGCGGTATGCGTACAGCGCCAGGACACCCTAGGGTAACAGTGCGCTTTACAAGTACAAATTTCATTTCATAATGAGCATGAGGCACCTTATATTGGATAAAAGTAACCCTGCATTATAAGATGCCGCCCAAGCATGCACTGAAGGTGAAAGTGATAGTTAAGGAGTAGGGTCTGCAACTACGTGAGATGGCTTCTTCACCAATGTAGAATGGAAATAATAACAATTAACTGTTCCCCTTCCCAAAATGGCATCCGTCTGAACGTGGCCAATGAGAAACAGTAGAGTGAGCATACAGTGTGCAGTTTGGGACGCCTATGTTGAGGTACAGTGGGGATGTCAATCCAGGAAAGCCACAAGGTGCCACATGTCCTAAATGGGGAATGCAATTTGTGTTAAAATGCTGCCCGGATTCATTTATAACTTCTGGAACAACATGATGCATTACATACAATGGGTGCATTAATGTTGACTCGATATGGACCATTTTATGGTGGCATCCACTATACATATTTTTTCTTTAGTGATGTGGGTCCTTTATGGACTGTTCCAAGATGCAATTTTGTCAAATATTTAACTGTTGCATTCTTGTTGTTTGGAAAATAAACAGCGTCAAGAAGGCATCTGATATATTATTGGATGCCTGAATATACCTGTACTCTAAAATTAAGTTTAGTTGAATCTTGGTTTTAGGAAGATAATGATAGAACAAGGTGCTTGATTTAATATTGATTTGATATCGGTGGCATGAGACTAACATCTTTATGGACCTTATGCAAGCACATGTATTTCAGAGGTACAATCAACAATTAGCAATAATATGGGTTTGTATGAACACAGAAGTATTTAGGGTGCCGTGTAGTACTCAATTATGTGTAGAAATTAGAGGTTGATTGGCACACATTAACTGAATTGGAGGTATTAGGATAGAATACTGATGGCCATGGGTACTGATATTTTGGATGAGGTTGTAATAATATTGATGACGAATGTTATTTTATGAATATATATTTTCATTAAGATAACAACAATGAATTGTATTCCATGAACGTATACATTTCTTAAAATAGGATCATATGTAATTTGGACTTTCATCCTTCAGTGTCTGATATGAAAACAAGACGGTCTGATGTAGTTAGATTGATGCATATACAGTATACTATGCATGTAAGTTAATTTGCCATTGGTCTAAGCTCAATAAAGTGTCTCTCATGTAATCCAGTAAGCTGGTTACGTTTGTTTGTATTTTATATCGTCAGTGTGTTTTTAATTGAATTTTGTATTAATATGCTTGTAAAGTATATTATTTCTATATCTATTTATAGCCCTAAAGAAGTTTATAAAGAACAAAACATGTTGGCTACAACAAATAGGTCAATAGCTCAGGTTACAATCATTTTCAAGTACTAATGACTTGTCAATAAAGAATTGGTTAAAAATGACTGACTGCCCAATTTATAAATTGGTGGTAATCATACTCTATTGCAACGGCGACGGATTATCCATACCACCAATATTATGATCCGCCCTGGTGGTAAGGGGCAGTAATAACGAAAAATGCCCCCCTTGCCATGAGAGATGACTCCCATGGTGAGTTTTTTTATTTTCAAAAACAAAAACCCACTTTGGGGTCTGATTTTGGGAAATTAAAGAATGTTTTGCAACTTTACTGCATGGATCTATCATGTTTGACAGAGCCGTATTGCAAAGTTCCAATACACTGGCAGAAACCTCCTTCACTGCTGTTCCTGTCAATCGGTGAATTGTCCGTTGGGCTGGTGGACATTTTAAATTTTTCAGGAGGGTACTTCATCAGGGCAACAAAGTAATTTACTCTGTCATCCTGATGGAGTACAACCGCCTGCCAAAATCAAAATCAGCCCCTGAATTTTGACGTATGACTTGTGTTTTTTTGCCATAATGATCTTTGACTGGCTTGGTCAATATACATTGAGTGCTGAGTTTATTGCTTAAATTTGCTGATGGGGCAACTTTTGGTTGTTGCTGTGTTAGGGATGGAGGTGGCTGATCTCTGTCTAAAAAGGGCACCAACAAGGAAACTACTTTTTAATTGGTTCTATTATTGACAGCGGTGATAAATGCGGTGTTTTGTGCTAGTTGTGCCAATTGTAAATCTTTTGTTCTTTACTTCCGATCAATTCTCTTAATGATACTCCTCTTCTGTCATACATCACACGCACCAAAACAACAAACAGCAAAATCTTGAATACAAGGGCTTTTATACAAAGTAACAATTGATGCTAGCAACAAGTGTGTTTAGGAAAACACTTTGTTCTAAGCCAAAGGCTTTAAAGAAATCTAAGTGGCCACACACCACGGCAGAAGGCAAGAATATCTGTCTTGTCTCAGAATATATTACAATGAAACCTCACTCTATGCTACAAGGGATAAGGATAAATTTGAAAAGTAAGACTCGAGAAGAAAAAGCTTATTTTACAGATTTACGAACACAACACGTCTTCCACACTGAACACTGATTAACAAGGGCAAGCGTGTCTTTGTTTATGCTTCCCTGCCAGTTCTGTCATTTAAGCTTGAAAAACCAGATTCATTCTTCGGATCCATTACCCGATAGAAAACATTACAACTTTCAGAGAAAATTATTGATCATGACAGGAAACTGTAAACATCACCACAAGGAATGGATTGGGGTCCGGGGCACATATTTATTTAGTTTCCGCCCTTTCAGGCAGTTCCAGAAACTCACTAGAATGCCTGGAAGAGACACACTGCATTGTGGAAATCTTTCGAAATTGGGAGGGTTAGCATTTCCATTACAAAAAAAAAAAGCTCACAGTGAACCCACAGCATAAAACAAAATCAAACAAAAAGCACACTGTGTTTACATTTGGGTTTTGCCCTAACAGGATCTGTGGCAAACTTCCTTAGAAGTTATGAGGGCCACAGTCATGCTAGGCTCAGCTTTCAATCTGAAGGGATTCCGAGTTGTTTTATCGCAGTAACATCTACTCTCAGCTGATTGCTTTCCTCTGCTTCTGCAGCTAGGCGGCCATCTTGAAAGAAGGCTTTCGCTGTCTGCAGAAATATTCCTCAGTAACCCGGCCTCTCTCCACGCTCCAAAGTGGAGCTTTTCTTCTTTTGTTCTGTCAAGGGAGCCTTAATCGTGCATAAGTGATGCCGGCCCAAGAGGTCAGCTTGCACAAACTAGATGCAGTGTGCTTCTGAGGGTTGAGTGACAGGGCGAGTGCGTATGGCACTCAACCAAAAATTACACGCATTGCAATCATGAAATAAGAGGGCTCAAGGCACTGAGCAATTCGTCAGAAAGGAAAACTGAAATTGCCTATAGCTTTCTCATAACAAACCAGTGTGCCAGTGGCTACCTTCTGAATTCAATCCCTCACCAAGGCTCCTACCCCACTAGAACACTGGCCCCATCACCGGTAGGATTTTTAAATGACAGTAAAGTCGTACACTTCCCAGAAGGATGCCTCAAACAAATAGATGCTTTCAAAGAGACAGAAATATTTCTATTCTAGCATACAGCTACACAATGATTCTGGAAGCTCATTCTCTTTAGCTGTTCCTGCTGCTGGATGCAAAGATCCTGCAGGGTGCTGCTATGATCCTCCCATAAGTAAATCAGCAGTTGTTTCAGCCTGACATTTAATACAGGTGTATTATGCACAACAAAGATTGGTCACATCTTAAAGGCAGGATTCATTGGGAGTTGTTGTGATGTGAAATATGTGCTTTTAACTAGTTGTAAATTTGATTTCTGCTGCCTTTCTTCTAGGTTTGTGCTACATAAATGCCACACGCACACATACATACATATATAAAAACATACATACATACACCTATTTGAAGGTCGTTCTAGAGGCCCTCACCTAGGCCCAGATCTATCATAGGATTCTGGTGCCTTTGCATTGTGCATTGTGACGCAAGTGCAACGCAATCCTTTAGTCTGAGATACCAAGCCACGGAAGGCCGCCTTGTGTGACCCTACGTTGCTTGGTAAATCTGGAGTAATGCAAGGCAGTGCAACTCTGCGCCAGGAAAACGTTACATGGGTAGAGACCGGGGGTCCCCACGCACCCACCCAAGTATTTTGGCGCATTCCCAGGTTTACCGAGACAGGTAAACCTGGGATTGCATCAAAATTCTATGCCTTCACGATAGAGGTGCAACGAGGAGAAATGTATTTATTTCTCTTCGTTTTTTCCTCTTTCTTAGTGTTCTGCATTCTGCAGCACACTTAGAAAGATGAAAATGCTCTAAGGGATGTTTAGTAAATATGTTGCATTTGCGCTGTCTCCATTTGATGCAGCGCAGCAAGTTGTCTTGCTGCGTTGCGCTTTGTCCAATGATGATAAATCTGGCCTCTCGTACTCTGCATAAAAACCCAGTAAATGTGAAAGGGGCAGCCATTGGTACCAAACATCACTGGCACTAGCCAACTCCTGTTCAGGACTTTGCAGCTACAGCGGGGCATGAAGTCCATGACCGATGGTCCTCCTAGACCACCAGGGTCAGAGACCCTGCCTTCGCCCACCCAAGATGAGACAGAACAGCTCCATGCTGCAAGTGGCATTATGGTATTATTTATTGCAAATAATCTCAATTTGATGACAAAAATGCATTCACAAAAAAGAGTGAATCAAAAACATTGGGAAGAAATACCATTCTATTACAAAAAAACACAGCATAAAATAAAATCAAACAAAGGCCCACTGGTCTACCATCTTGCCTGTCTTCTCCTGCCTCACTCAGGCCTCTGTAGATGAGGGTGGGGCATTAGAATGCTGATAGAGGTCTTGTACCACGAGCTGCTTTCTCCCCCTTCAGCCACGAGCCGGTGCATACTCGGAGTGGACAGAGGATTGTAGTCCATACTGGCAACAGCTCTCAGCACCTCCCTCATTGTATATATAACGTCTCTTAGAAGCCCCTGGAGGAAACATACAAACTCCTTACCTATGAACAGGGCCACTGGAATTATACGGCAGGCTTAAGTAAAGTATGTGGCAAGAAAAGGCAAATTATGCGGCGTAATACTGTACATTTTATGGTAGTATTACATCATTATTTTGCCATTTTTACACTTGTTAAAACTGTCTGGGCATTGGTTGCCCCTCATTTTTTCCATTTTATCACTCAACTATAACAACGAGCAACAGAAAGGTGACCAGTCAAGCTTGAAAACTGCCTTCCACTTCGATGCAACACACGTCACTGCACTTTTAGTAACTTTTGAACTGTTTGAGCTAGAAACAAAAATGTTTTCTTAAAATCTGCTGATTATTAGCCCCGGGCGGAGACCTATGCTCCGCCCACGGAGTGTGCGGAGATTTGCCTTCTCCGCGTTCCGCGGAGAACGCGGAGAAGGCAAATCTCCGCACACTCTGCAGCATAGCGGAGTTGGCCAGCCCCCGCCTCCACCCCCCTATATTAACAATGAATTCTAGTACTTAAAAGTACATTAAAACCCACTTACCTGTACTGCGGCGTCCCCGGGCTGCCCTCCTCCTCTTCGTCGCTGTTTCTTCTAATCCTTGCGAAAACTGGGCATGCACGCACGTCCGCGCATGCGCATTTCTTGTGAGAAATGCGCATGCGCGCGCGCTTGCGCAGTTTTCGCTTGGATTAGAAGAAACGGCGACGAAGAGGAGGAGAGCAGCCCGGAGACGCCGCAGTACAGGTAAGTGGGTTTTAATTTACTTTTAAGTACTAAAATTCATTGTTAATATAGGGGGGGGTGGAGGCGGGTGGCGTAGCGGGGCTACGCGGAGGGCCACAGAGTTTGTTCGTACCTCCGTGGCCCTCCACGTAGCCCCCCTACGCCCACTACGCCCAGGGTTACTGATTATGGAGCAGATGGTGGATTATGTGGCAAATGCGACAAATCTATAATTATGCAGAAAACATGGCCACACAATCGCATAATTCCAGCGGCCCTGCCTATGAATGTGTTATGATTTCATATTAATCATATGACTGAATTGCCCACATTCGGCATTACTCTATGCACTGCATGAAAGGGCACATTACAAATTACAGCTGCAAAGGAAAAAAATTATTATCCTGTAACTATCGTCTTCAGCCTATCTCTGTTATGGAGTTGCAGGCAATCCTCTCAACTTCCTCTGATGCGGACGATTAAGTAATGAGTCTTAATTGTGCGGTTAGTACACCAATGTATAACACCCAGCCATTAGCTGGACAAAAGAGTTTACTTTCTGAATTTAAGTGTTGGATGGCATGCACAAGAGGTGAATCTACAACCGAGACCAGCAAAAAAAAAAAGAAAATGAATTTTACAGATGACTGACATTTTCCATTCCTGTTTTCTGGACTTCGCGTTCCAAATGATATTAGATTCTAATCATAAAGATAAGTTGGAGAAGTCCACATCTTTCTTTGCTGGTTGGGTGATCTTTATTGGTCTTGGTATGCGCAACATAACATAACATGCTGAATTGTGCCTTCCCTTTCTCTTTCTCTTCCCTTCCCTCAGACTCTTTTTTTTCTCAATCTCTATTAACTTTCATATCTCTCTTACCTTCTCTCTCATACGTGTCACCATCTTTCTTTCCCCCTCTCTTGCTTTTATTTTCTCACTTTTGCTTTTTTCCCCTTTTTCTCATTCTTCATCACTGTCATTGACTCTATATTTCTAGCTTAATACTTCGCATAAGTCAGAGTTGAGACACTTGGAAATGATGCTATAAAAGACACCCATTACGGATTTTGCCAGTATCCAAATTAATGATACACAATTAATTATTTTTGGAAGGAAAAAAGATAGCTCTTATCTTTCTAAGTGAGTAGCGAACACAGTGCTGACACTGTTTCCATGTTAACATGTTGAATGCAACGAAGTCTTGAGTAACACAGTCTCAACTTAATGTGCATACACATTAAACAGAATCAGAATTGAGTTATAGGTGATCATTATTACTCCACCTCTTCTTTACATACCAGATTTTTATTAAAAATCCCAGAAATGTACTCCTATGGACTTTTGGCTAAATTAAGAGTTAATTTTAGACTTCTTTGGAATTCAGAAACATTTCCAGGAGAATTCCTTCACGCCTGCAACTAATGAAGATTTTCATGAGTACTTACATGCGTAAAAATTTAACATCACAAAAATGTATCAAATATACTTTCCTGATGCATTAATGTGATTAACTAAATAGTATTTTTGGGGTTTATCACCAGGAAAGGTAGTAGTTGCCTTGGAGAAAGCCTCTTCTCCTACACACCTACCAACTTTGGGGTGTTTGCTCCCCTTTTACAGTCTGAGAAGACATGCACTCCTTCACTTAAGAGGAATTACTCTTTAACCATTTTCAGTGATGGAAGCTGCTTGGAAAAGGACTGTGAATTCCAACAAACCTACAAGTTTGTGGGAATTCCCCACCACCCTTTGCAGGTACCTTCACCTTCATATGCACAAACCTTGCCCCCGTGGGTAGATTTACTCACACATCACAATGCATATTTCTGGAGTGATTTTTATGTGTGAGCACATCTATTTTTAAGTGCAATTTCCCATTTATGAATCCCAAATTTCAATCTACACTCAAAAGTGAAGTTGTCACCTAGGTTTTTACTTAGATGGACAAATAACTTTGTGAATTGGGTCCCAAATCGTAGAGTAAGGCATGGGATGACGATAAGTGTAATCGTGTGTTAATGTATCACCATCCACTCACTGAGTTGTCTAGCTAGCAGACGTCTTGTCAACGGGCCTATTCCATGCGGGCGACCTTCAAGCAGCCCCGGAGTTTTTCTTCCAGGTGAACCGAGCATGACGGGACTTATGGTCTCACATTTCCCATTACCAGCACGAGTCTACAAGTGCCCGCATGCTGACTGCGTTCAGCTGCGAAATCAGGGCTGGGTGAAAGTCACTACCTTGTCGCGTGTGCAGTGACAGCTCGCTAGCTGCTCCGTTTATTACGGTGACAGCTGTACCAAAGGCAATAACCGCCGGGGGGTCTGTTTCACTGATTATGCAGTCCTTCAGAGCTTCACTTTTAAACTTTCAGTCAATCCAGCGCTGATTGAAATAAAATAATTATGAAGGCGCGTTGCCAAAGCTGAAAAGAAAGTGCGCGAGCCTGTGTTTCACTTTGTGGTCTGTTCTCTTAGTAACAGGCATGTGGTCACTGGTCCAGTCCTATCAGAAATGACATGGAAACTGACTTTTTGCCGAGGGAAGCGGCGGTGTAAGCAGCGGTAGTGTGTGTCTGTGCGCGGTACTTGACATGACTTCTCCAGTATCTTTTTTTTTTTTTTTGGTACACGACATTCCGGGGGATTTACTATTCTAAATACAGGCTGGCTTGGGACCGTGAAGAGGATACAGCGTGTACACATAACACTGCAGCAAGCATGCTGAAACGCCATGAACAATTCCAGAAATGTTGCTTAAGTCTGCCAGCCTCCACCTTTCACCGGTTGGCTCCCTCTTTCATCGAACGACGAGCCAACACAAATAAGGAGCGTTGGAAGCTTGCCTCTTAGGTAGCTTCAGTGAGCAGGTTTGGTTTCAAACCCGCCCCGTGTCCTGCGTGGACTCGCCTTTGATCCTCGGCGCACTGTGATTATCGCGGTTAAACAAGGAGGCAAGCCTTTCATTTGCTTGCTTTTAATTAACAGAAATGTGACTGGAGTGACAGCTGCTTGCTGCTCTTTTCCCCTTGTCGTGCCGCTACATTTCCGAAGCTAAACATCTATTCACAGAGGGGGCGGGGGTGGGGGGCGCCTTAGGAGAAAGATGATTAGATTGAGTTCAAAGTAACCAGAGCTCATTACAACCATTTCACAAACCACAAACCACACACCACAAGGTGAACAGTGCTGGTTAGGCCAGACTGCGAGCAGCAGCGTCTCTCGCCCAGGCCGTGCGATTAACTGCGTTTTGAATGTGCTGTGTATTGCAATTCCATATATGTAGCGCTTATTATCCCAGTCATTGCGCTTTTTTGGGAAAAAAAGTTTGCTCTTACACTGAATAAAACATTTAATAAACATAATTACGTTCTTTTAGAAAAGCAAGAAGGTGTTCTTATGGTGGTTGACATTTATTCCACACATCTAGGTGCAAGCTACACGGATATATGGCTAAGAGTTCAATGTGGGTGGGGGCAATTGGGTGAGACCGGATCACAACGATACTGGCCACCAAGTCAACGTCACTAGATTCGTGCTTGACACTAACGCCTCATCAGGAAGCGCTATATAAAGCCCACTTCGGGCACTGAAAAAAAACATGGCGACATGGACACAATACCAGGTCCGCGTTCAAAGGCAGTCTACAACAAACATCACTCTCTCCCACCAGTGACCTCCGCAGATACTATAATCATAATAGTAATGGTACTATAGGCACGAATTTTGTCAAGAATACATCACAGAAACGGTTACTGCACAAGTCAACCAAATGCACACTTTTTACGCTTTTTACTCCCCCCCCTCATGTTGGAGCCCCGTCAGCCCTCCATACATCCTGGGTCAATGGATAAAGTGTGCTCCTCAGGACTTCTGCAGCAGTAACAGGAGCATAGCCCAGTACCCCAGGCCCGCTTTCATGAACACACCCTTTGCATTTGTATTAAAGTACTCACGGCAGGACAGGCTATTGTAAAACACTCGACTACCCTTAAAGTCAGCCTGCAGAGAAATGCTTTGTGAATGTAAATTCATTTTCGTGAGACCCTGGTCCTGAAATAAAGTTTTAGCAGAGATGTTTAGTCACCCACGCTAAGCTACATTTCTCTGCCTAGGGATGCTCTGACTGACTCCATCAAAGGGCCCGATTCTGATGCGGGTTGGAAAAGCTTCCCGACCGAATCGGTTGGGAAATGGTTTCCGACCCACTCGGATCGGGAAAGTCCGACCGGGGAGTTGGATGCATCCGGATGCTTCCAGATACGATTGGGTTGAACTCCCATTGACTTCAATGGGAACATTTGTTCCTAACCGCATCAGAATTGGGCCTTCGGTCGGGAAGACACGTTCCCGATCCGATTTGGAAGGAGCAAATGCCGTTAGGAGGCCTTCCTAACCGCATCAGAATCAGGCCCTCGGTCGGGAAGCTTTTCCAACCCGCATCAGAATCGGGCCCTAAATGTTAGTTAATCTTCCTGGGAATATTCTGCACAGAATGTTACACACACAAATACTCCCTTCTAGGCGCTAACTTTCCCGTAATGCATGGCATTGTTCTAAGAGGGACCAACGCCGGTCACTAACTTCACGCTCAGTGGGTGGTGCACCTCCCCCAGTTTCTTGACCGACGGATGACCCTAGATTTAATGTAGCAGGAGAAGACATGTGAGCACGTGAACAGGAAGTGTAGCACTGCATCATAATCAAAGAGAAAGAAACAGGAAGTGGAGTCTGAACCTGGCACATCCATTCTCATCCATTACAAATTGGGATATGCCACACTGGCTATTCAACTAGGGTACATCCACTCATGAACTGTGTCACAGATAATTTATTTATTTTTGCAGTTTTTTTATAGCACAGACAAGACCCTTAGGTATCAGAGCTCTTCATATAGATTTGGAATCATAAAACTGAATTACAGGTAAACTACAGTTTCTCCTCATAGTTCATAACGTTGGCTTAGAAGAGAGAAAGCAAGACAAAATAAAATCTTTAACCGGCACTGACACTCACTCACTTTGTGCAGGGCAGAAGAACTCGTGAACTTGACCCCAATAGCTCTTCAACATTGGCATGTTTTTATGAGTCGATTCGGGCCTGTAACAGTGTGGCGTCTGACGTCACTGCTTAAGGAGCACGCAAGGCTGGAGAGCACCTGGAGGAAAACTAGGCCACTTGTCTGTGTTTCATAAGCTCAGCGTATAGTGCGATGAGGTATTTGTAATAAAATACATCCATTCTCATGCGTATCTCACTACCAGCCCATTTTCTCTACCCAGGATGTTGTTTCTTCCTTAAGTACTTCAGCACCACTACTGGTCTGGGAAACATCACCATAACCTCCATTGAGACCTAAACATTGACAATAAGTGAGAAATTGTACTAAAACATTAAATCCTTATCAGGTTTTTAGTCCACACATCACCTCAGAGTGTGTTCAGAAGTGTCATGGTGCATAATACATGCCTCGCTGTTTAGATTAGTCCCTGTACTTTTGAAAGTAAGCATGTTGTACATTGTCACCACAATTCTCTAAAAACTGCAGTTTTTGTAAATGGTAAGTAATTGGTTGTGACCTTGCTTGTGTAAATTGAGTGTTGTGTCTCCCCTTATAGGTTTTACTGTGGGCAGGGTCAGTAAGCTACTTCTCTGCTCCCACCCGTACTGGAAATGCTGGTTCAGTACTCTCCTATTTGTTTACTTTAATTTGTTCACATGCACCTTCACTATTAACAGGCGAATGCTACACATTAGGTACTGATTTCCTCCATGTGATTCACAGGGATCAGTCCTGAAGAAAGCCTTTTGATCCCTGCAGTGGGAAAAGTAGAAGGCCGAAACATGTTGGCCGCTATGTAGGGTGAATGGACTAGCCTGATGTTTTAAGTTACCATCGGTTGACCCCAATAAAAGAATGACTATGCCTACCACAAGGTAATTTAAGCTCATATTCTTGATCCTTTCAATTTCCTTTCAGTATCAAGGTTAGAGAAATGTGCCCCAGGACATAAGTCATCTT
This sequence comes from Calotriton arnoldi, assembly GCA_963921515.1. Taxonomy (NCBI): domain Eukaryota; kingdom Metazoa; phylum Chordata; class Amphibia; order Caudata; family Salamandridae; genus Calotriton; species Calotriton arnoldi. Next base: position 507,904 of record CAWUFW010007116.1, read on the forward strand.
GATAGTGGACCTCATTCTACACTTGACTAGTTGTCACATCACTTTATATTCTCACCGAAATAACTCCCATATTATTTGGTGAGTCTGGCCGTGTCGCAACACTAGAATTGCGTGAGGAGTGGGCCCCAGCGATGACATGTGCCACCTTAGGATGGTTTGGGGGTACAGTATCCCCTAAAATAATACTTCTTTCCAGATCCACACACCCTCTCTATTAGGATCCATGATACTTGTAAGGTCATACACAGTGCTTAATTTGTAATACAATATGAGCCAGGACCCTCGCCGGTAGGCCATTGCAGCTTTAACCACCCATTGCCTTGCTAACCCTGCCATCGACAATACCAATGCAACTACCAACCATAGCACTCCTACACGTGTGATTATTCAGACTATTCCAGCCCCCCAAAGCTATAAGAATGGCTTGGTTTAATGTATATTGAATTAATAAACAGCTGTTGTTCTGCTCATCTCTAAATTACACACACAGTCCCACCATGTGGCAGACTGTTATAGTGCTGGTGTTCTCAATTAAGTGCCGGTGCAGATCACCGGAAACCACCGGCTCAAATTAAGCATTCATACAGAATTCCTCACTGTGCTTGGAGAATTCCTAACTGTAGAGACCCTCTGCACTGTTGAAGAGGTTTGTAGAATTCAAACTCTACAACATCTCTAGCTGTGAGCTTTCTACTCCATAAAAGCTGACTAGGACAAAGTTTTTACACATGTTTCTAAATTTTTTCTGGCATGCCTTTTCCCTCAGATGGAGAGGTGGAGGGGGTTAGACTGTGAATGGATCTCTCACGAACAATTCATTTTTTGATGGCAAAACAGCACTAGGGTTGAGAGAGCTGACATTGAGGGCCTGATGACTTAGTAATCTAGGAAGAAGTTACTCACGTTCTGAGGGTCATGTGCATGCAGAGAGTTACGAAATATTCATAGAACTTTTAATCTGTGCAAATCGTTAACAAGAAGACATTGCAATGATTTTTTAGAAATGTTGAAGTGGTCTTTGTGCTAGACATCAAAGGTGGGGAGGGTTGTATGGTTCTTCGCCGTTCTCTAGGCCTATTCCTATCACAGGTAAGCCAGAACAGATGGGATTGAAATCGTCCATGCAAGACGTTACTAATTACTATGTCTGCACTGAGATCAAAGTGATCTTTGATTGCACCATGTACTAGGAGGGGCCCATGTGACCTACTAGTAAGACCTTGATTTTAGATGCATTGAAGCAGATCCAGCTTTTATGCATCCATTGCTCAACATGGGTGAGGCCGTGACACATCACAGAGCCATAGAGTCCTTCGTGTGACTGATGTCTGGTGTGGGGACCATCCCTGAGGGCTGAATGTACTGCTTGACTCCACCAGGCATTGAAGAGACCAGGGGGATGGGCTGGAGCATACCCAAGCCCTGCCTCCAACCCCTCAAGCTCAAAGAAGACTCTTTGAGGTTTGTTCTCAGTGGCCTCAGTCTCTGCAAGAGGCAGGTTGTCTAGAATTCCTGCAATTCAAAATGTGGTACTGGCTTGTTCCTTGTGCAAAGAATGTAAAACAACACTTGAAGGAAGCAGCATAAGGCGCCTTAGCAGAAACTTTGGTTTTGTTTTTGGTGATGGATTAAAGGCTCATCTTGATTTGTGGAAAGAATATAAAACTGTATCTGGAGATGGTAGCACAAGAGTCATTAAGACTAGAATTTAGTCAGGGCTAACAAGCAGTTAACTTCAAAATCAACAGCAAAAGAGTTTGACACTGCCAAGTGGACTATATTGTGCCTTTGACTGGCTGGGGAGCCTGTTCCTACCCAGTTGGTGTACTTGCTGCTATAATTACTGCTATGTGTGCAACAATGTTCAAAGGAGAAATACTAAAGAAAAATGAATATCTTTGCAGGAATTATACAATGGCCCTGCTGACACAATCAATGTTTAAGTAGATACTTATTTATAATTGTTCAGTATCATTATAAATAAAGAGACAATTGCAATGCGTGAAAAAGGTGCTACGAGTGATGGTGCAGTGAGAGTACAAAATCAGTGAGCAAAGGGCAAATAACAAACAAACAAACACTGCAGGTATGATCACAACAATGTCCAGATGAGAACTGTGCGTGGTTGCCCTCACGGTCTGAGCTGGACGCGCTGAGGGTGTTCTGCTGGTTTGAACTATACACTGCCGGTTGCTACTCATCTGTCCTGAGGAAGACCCCATTAAGTGTTATTCAGGGGTTGAAATGTCCACTTTTCAGTCTCAACCACATTCACATTGACTGCCGGACTTGAAGACCTATATAATTATAGGTAAGTATCTCCTTAAACATTGCTTGTGTCAGCAGGGTCATTGTATTATTCCTTCAAAGATATACATTTTTCTTGAGGGTTTCCCTCTGGAACATTGTTGTCCACATAGCCTTTACTACACTAGTTCCATAGGAATACATGGTCCACTTTTCTTTTTTGAGCTCCCATTAGTGCAGCAGATACAGTGGCTCTAACACTTTGGGGTGTGAGCGCCCATGGTGCACCACTTATGGCTGTCTTTCATTTAAGGCCAGACTAGCCGTAGCGGGCACCTGGCATTTTCCCAGTGAGCCGGAAGGGTGGTGGCCGGTTTTGTTACTGGGGGCCAGTTTTGCAGCAGTCCTGCAATAGCGGACCCCTGTAACAAAAGAGGGAGCGGTGCTTCTCACTTGTTCTTAAATGCATTAGGGCCTAGGGCATCCTTGCTATGCCACTGTGTATTCATCTGTTTGTTCACAATAAAGACTGATCCAACATTTGAGGGATTATAACGTCTGTTATACAGGTTTAACCTCCGCTCACAAACAAGTGGCAAACAACTTTCTCAGCCCTCATCAGGAAAATCTCATTCCAAGATCTTCACAAGAAGGCTGACACCCTGTCCTGCCCAGCAAAAACAATTAAACTACCAAACAACAAGCTTCAAAAACAAAAGCCTGCCTCTTTATGCCAGATAACGCCATTATTTCAACACACCTCCCAAATTAACATCCTCCCACAGTGAACTATCCTAACTGGTCTTATTAGGTCTGGCTTAACAGAGCAGTTGTCTGCAAGACATATTTTGCAACATGTGTTGTTGACATTTTTTTAAAATACACACAGAGTGGGCTCTGGCGCCACCTAGGCGACTATTACCCTCTAGTCACTTACTGTCGGTTAGTTGTGTATCATTCAACCTGCCATGAAGTGTTTGATTTGAAATGCATGAGGAAATATTTTAGATCTGAAAGATACACTCAAACATCATACACATATTTTTTATCTTATGCATGCATTTTGTACACACAGCAACCCTTTTTTACTTCTTTTTACTGCAAAAGGCACTTTTATTGTTCTCTCAGGCCTAGAGTGTCAGCCATTACCACTACCATAGCTTTTGTACATGCATGTATTTGTATACTTTAACACATGAAAGCCAAACCTACTGGCTTTGCCAATACTAGCTTTTCTTTGACTGGAATGGAACAATTGGGTTTGGCAAATTGTTGAGAAGGAAGATGAAGAATCACTGTATTTGGCAGATATATGGTGCTATTTGATGGAGCTGCACACTATGTTGCACACTCCTAGCAAAACTGGGTAAGATTCAACATGCCAAGTTTCACCCAGATCTCTAAGGGAAATAATTAAAGGGGGCGCTCCTAAAAAAGATTATTGCCCACTTTTTGCTTCCACAGGAAATTTTGCTGTCAGCTACAGAAACAACCACTGAAAGGATTTACACCAACCATTCAAGAAAGTATTACTTCATTCACAAAGTGTATTTTTTCGATTTGGTGTAAAACCATTTAGTAATTTTTGAGACAGATAGATAGCTGGATAGATAGACAGACGGTTGGACAGACAGACAGACGGACGGACGGACGGACGGACGGACGGACAGACAGACAGACAGACAGACAGACAGACAGATAGATAGATAGATAGATAGATAGATAGATAGATAGATTGATTGATACTGACACACACAGACAGGCACACACTTTAAAGTTTTCTGTTTTTCCCAGTATGCTACCCCATGTGCCCCATTCACTAAACATCTAATGGTTGAGAAATGGTTAATTCAGCAGTCCCTGCCAGGGCGTGGTTGGCCTAACTGACTCAGGCTCAGCCTCTGGAGAACTAAATATAAAAATAATGTATTCATGATTGTTAAAGACTAGAGAGAGGAATTCAATAAGAGCATATTAGGTGGAACCCTCATTAGATGTATTTTAAGCAAAACATATCCAGCCCAACTTTATACAATAAACTACTTGTTTTGCACAAGCATTGCAGTATTCATCAATTTACAAATTTTCCTTAAGAATTTTTAAGCAACTCCTTCAAAGCCTCCTAATACCGGAAAAGTAAGAACATTATACAGCGCACACTCATCGATAAAAGGGCACAAAAGTAACACCTCATCGTTTTAAGCGTAGGGACAGGAGGTCAAACAAGAGTTGGAAAATATGTACATTGAGTAATTCTACCTTTTCTAAAAGAAAAGTTAATGTTCAGGGCATAGCATGGTAACTTTCTCAGGAGACAGGAATAGCCCTTCACCTAGCACTGACTATTATAAAATGGAGGCGATGTTGCCTGGTAGCTCATACGCAACCTTCAAAGACCTGAGTTAAAATCCTAACCAGAGGCATAGCTATCAATAGTGCAGCAAGTGCAGTGGCACCAGGGCCAGAGATGCCCTCTACACCCCATTTATGGCAGTATTTTGCAGCTTAAATGGGTGTGAGAGGGCTTACTTTCCTGTCTTGTAATAGGGCTTGTAGCAACCTTGCTACATCACTAATCCCAACTTCTCCATCTCTACAAATGATGTGACCCTGAATGATTCACTTCTTTTCCTAGCCCCTATTTCATTTTCATAACTCCAAAAACAGGAGAGTGCCTAGAAGCAATCAGGTTTGTATTGTTCAGGACTGACCAGTGCTTAATTTGTAAAAGGAATGGTGAGTGCCGGTGCCCAAAGCTCTGCTCAGAAGCCCGCGGCAGCTGCAATTAAATGTTGGCGTGCCCAATGCCAAGGCTGTGTAGTATTTATTCCACCTTGTGCCTCTTTCATCCACTACCAGACACTCCCTGCCCCATTATCTCACTCTTGCAGGTTCCTGCTTTCTTCCTTTATGACTTTTTTCCCATCTTTCTCCGTCTTTCCATCTTGTATGTTTTTCTTCCTTTTCCTCTCCTTAAATGTCTGATGCAGAAAAATAAGTACCAGTCTCCAAAAATGAGTGCCGTGGATCCCCACCAGCAAACACTGGCTCAAATTAAGCACTAGTATCGACACATTAAACCTGAAAGTAGAAAACAGAGGGCCAAATTTATCAATATTTGAGGCAGTGCAATGCAGCAGGAATGCTTGCTGCACTGCGTCAAATGGAGGGTAGGAATGCACCATATTTAGCAAGATATGGCATAATTCTGCTCTCTCACTGTGCTGGCACACTATGTGCAGCCTAGCGCTAATGCAGGCATGCTTGCAGCATAGTGCAAGGGTGCCTGCGTTGCAGGCAATATTGTTTGTGTACAGGAAGGGGATCCTTCCTGCACAAAAACAATCCTCAGAGGCTTTTTTCTCTTTCTAAGTGTGCTGCATAATTCAACACACTTAGGAAGAGGAGATAATGAGGAGAAATAAAGATATTTCTCCATGTTCTTCCTCTATTGAGAAGGCGTACAATTTTGATGCATTCCCGGGCTTACTTGTCTTCATAAATCTGGGAAAGCAAAAACAAATGCATAGGTGGATGCGGGGGAACACCCACTCTCCACCCATGTAGCGCCCGCCCTGTGCAGAGTAACACAAGGCAGCAACTTGTGCTGCCTTGTGTTACTCCAGATTCACTAAGCCATGCAGGGCCACTCAAAGTGGACTTGCGTGGCCTGGTAAATCTGACTCAAGGATTGCGTTGCCCTTGCATCACTCTGTGTTTGATCAATCTTGGCCGTAATGTTCACGACTCCTGCTGTGAGTAGAGAGTTCTGATTCTCTCCTGTTCACGTGAACTCTAGTCAACTTTTTAATATAGGAACTTCGTCTGCTAGGAATCTCATTCAGGCTACTTAGTTGCTTTTTTAGCCCGAGAGAGATTTGGAAGTCGTTGTTTTGGCGCACACACTTGGCGCGCTAAGACCCTTCAGTAACAGGTCCTATAATCAGGGGTGTGCAAATGTATGACCTTGCCAGCCAATGTGTGCCAAATGCATAGCTTTTGCACTTCGCAGAGTAAAGAAGCTTGCACGTTTTGTGCAGCTTTGGTTTGGGATGAAAGATTTCTTTCAAAATCTCTGAGATAGAATTCTCCCACAAAACAGGAAGACGGATGTCCATAAAGTTCACAAAGTTGGTATTTATTTTTTAAACAAAACGTCAATTTGTGTACAGAAGTACACTTTAACTGTACAAATAGTTTGCATCTGTGCAAGGCTTCAACATATGTCTACTCATCAGGCATTGGCATATTTTCGTGTGAATTGGACCGAATGTGACTTATATCCATCAATCACCATTAAGTATGAATTTAATGGCCCGAATGTGACCTATATGCACCAATCGCCATTAAGTATGACAATACTAGACTATTGGCTGACATTTCTTTGCTCAAGAGATTGGATATCTTCCTGCTTAAGAACATTAAGGGGCATATTAGCAAGGGCCTTATCGCCGCTTTAGCGGCACTTTTTGCCGCTAAAGCAGCGATTTTGTTATCGCCCTATCAGCAAGCTGTCGCTAACAGGCGTTAGCGACAGCTTTCTGGCGATAGCGGCCCGTTTTCCCATCGCCTTGCATGCCAGCGATAAATATCGCTAATGACATGCAAGGTAGGCATTCCCAACTAAAAGCGACTGAAAACAGTCGCTAACACAACTTCTCCCTATTAGCAACGCAGGCGAAGCAATAAAAAAATTTGCGCTAAGCGCGAATATCTCTAGAATTTAACACATGCTAAAAACATGACTTACCTGTTTGTAGAATAGGAGGTGGATTGTCAGCCTAAGTCCACCATGGCGTTAATGCGTGAATATCGCTGGATTTCCAGCGATATTCACGCATTTTCGCCGCTATCGCTGGATATTTTATCGCATTGGAGATAAACCTTGCTAATAGCATGTTATCTCCGCGATAATATCCAGCGATAGGCGGCGTTAAGAAAATGCGCGCTAAGCGCGGTTAGCGATAATTTTCGCCTGTTGTTGCTAATATGCCCCCAGGACTTTTCTGAAATTGAACACCTTGTAAAGGACTAAGGAGCATATAACACTTGGAAGCCAATGTGGGTGAGAGAGAAGCTAAAAATGCACAATTATATAATAGGAACTACAGTGGCAAAGGTTGTCATGAATTGGTTTTGACTCTTCTTGGCAAACCACAAATTGTTTTGTTTTTTTGGATGACTTCAAAATATTAGAAACCTTTCCAAAGAGACTCATCTGTGAATGACATATATTTTTATAATTCAACGAATTTTCCAAACTAGATCCTAGAGATTAGATGTACATCTAATTTGGGCTACCCTTCCTCAAATTATTATTGCTATAGATTAAAAAATGGACTTGGAAAAGTATCAAAATCATGTTGTTTTGTCCTGAAAGGATGGGCTTCTGACATTTGGCAGGATGTTGTATAGATATCTGTGCACACAGTCTCATCAGATATCACCGCATTGGGATAGACTACCAAAGGTGAAATATCGCCCTTCAATCAATCAATCAGGTCGTATTTGTAAAGTGCTGCTTGTCACCCCGGAGGGTCTCAAGGCACTCGCTGCTGGTCTCAGTCAAACAGCCAGGCCTTGAGTCCCTTCCTGCACTCGGTCAGCGATGATGCAGTGCGTAGGTGGAGTGGTAGGGTGTTCCATGTTTGGCAGCGAGGTGGAAGAAGGAGCGTCCTGCGGTGTCGCTGTCACAAATGCGCAGAATCTCTGTGAGGGCGAGGTGTGCTGAGCGTAGGTTCTTGTGAGGCTGGTGGAAGTGTGGGAGGTGGTTCAGTTAGGCAGGTCCGTGGTTACTGAGCCCTTAGAGACTATAATTTGCAAAATTATCTTAATGCAAACACAAAAAAGACAAAACCAATAATATTTTGATCAGACAAATGGCCTTCTCAACCTAATAAACTCATACAAGCCATTGCTGTCTTCAACTAAGCAAGTACTATCATTCAATCAATCAGGTGTTTATTAAGCGCGACTACTCACCCGTAAGGGTCTAAAGGCGCTGGGGGGGAGGGGGTGCAGGTTCCAGTCCATCAAGGAGGGGGTCTGTCGAAGAGCCAGGTTTTGAGGTTTCTCGCGAAGATGGGGAGCGATGTTGTCTGTCTGAGGTGGAGCGGAAGGGCGTTCCAGTCTCGGGCTGCGAGGAAGGAGAAGGAGCGGCCTTCCGATCTGGTCTTTCTGGTGCAGGGGACCACGACGTAGGAGAGCTGGGCTGATCGTAGGGTCCTTTGGGGTGCGTGGAATTTGAGTCGGCTGTTCAGGTATGCTGGTCCGGTGTCGTGGAGGGTCTTGTGTGCGTGGGTGAGAATCTTGAAGGTGATTCTAGCCTCGATGGGGAGCCAGTGGAGTGTGCACAGGTGCTGGGAGATGTGGCAGTGTCTTGGCAGGTTGAGGACCAGTCTTGCGGCGGCGTTCTGGATGTTTTGTAGCTTGCGGGTGAGGTTTTTGTTTATTCCGGCGTAGAGTGCGTTGCCGTAGTCGAGTCTGCTGGTGACGAGGGCGTGAGTGACGGTCTTTCTGTGCTCGAGGGGGATCCATTTGAAGGTCTTACGTAGGAGGCGGAGGGTGTGGAAGCAGGAGGATGCGACGGAGTTGATCTGGCGGTCCATTTTGAGCTCGGCATCCAGGATGATTCCGAGGTTGCGTGCATGGTCCGTGGGGGTGGGTGGGCTTCCGAGGGCGGGGGGCCACCAGGTGTCGTTCCAGGCATCGGGGTTTGGGCCCATGATGAGTACTTCTGTTTTGTCGGTGTTGAGTTGTAGGCAGCTGCTTTTCATCCATTTGGCGACGGCTTCCATGCCTTCTTGAAAGTTGTGTCTGGCGGTGTTGGGTTTGTTGGATAAGGAGAGGATGAGTTGGGTGTCGTCTGCGTATGACACAATGTTGAGTCCGTAGGTTCTGACGATGGGGGCGAGCGGAGCCATGTAGACGTTGAAGAGCGTAGGGCTGAGGAAGGACACCTGGGGGACACCGCAGGTGGTTGGTGTAGGGTCCGAGAGGAAAGGGGGGAGTCTGACCCGCTGCGTTCTGCCGTAGAGGAAGGAGTGGATCCAGTCGAGGGCCTTGTCCCGGATCCCTGCGTCGTGGAGTCTGCATTAGGGTGCGGTGAGAGACTGTGTTAAACGCCGCTGAGAGGTCGAGGAGGATGAGGGCTACTGTTTCTCCTCTGTCCAGTAGGGAGCGGATGTCGTCTGTTGCGGCGAGGAGGGCGGTTTCTGTGCTGTGGTTTTTTCTGAAGCCGGATTGGGAGGAGTCGAGGATGTTGTGCTCTTCGATGAAGGTGGCAAGTTGGCTACAAAATCATTCAAAAACTGCAAACCATCCAACCAAAATATTGTCTACGGTGTACCATTGTCAATCTAAGTTCAGCAGTAACGTACAATTATAAAAATCAATAATTTCCACACCCTCTAACACTCTGATACTAATGTCAGACTCACACAGCTGATACTAGAGGAGCATTCAATCAAGAAATCTACATAAATTCAATAATTATGACGGAATCTTTGCAATGATCTACGAGTCCCATCTAAATTTAAATAAACCAGCCCTATATACCATGATGCCTTTCATGGAAACCCTCACCATACAATTGTAGACCTGCTGACTCAAAAACCCAATTCCTAACACCATTAAGGGGTCCATTATCTGTTTACACCATCAAAACCAACAAACTTTTGCCATTCAAAGACGCTTATGTTGGGTAACCACCTCCTCACTACCTAACCACGCAACATCATCCGAAATCAGCAAATGTTAAACCTTATCAATATCGCACATTAATTCATCTCTGGTCATACTTTTGAATTTGTGTTCCAACACACACAAAAACAAATGAAGTAATACTCCCTCTGACCCTGCTGTGGAATGACTACAGAACAATTACATTCAAAATCACTTTCCACAAACATTACTGAATTTCAGTGCCCTCCTCATCCACCCTATAAACCAGACCTGCATCCTTTGCAGACAACCTCTCTCTCTGTATGCACTCACTACATAAGGGTACCTATACCAGGAAAGTAATCTACTCACTCTACACCACCATCATGAAAACAACAGACTGCTTCTATGTAAAGCACATATTAGCTACAGACATTCTGTTTGCTTAAAAAATGTGTTTGCTTTGCTGAAACAGTATATCTGAAGGGCAGCGTCAGCCTTTCAGGAATCCTATATCTTCAAGCCTCAAGCTTTACACGGCTCTCTTCAGAGAAAACTGTAACATTTTCTTAAGAGCAAAGAAAGAACACTCCATCTACCAAAAATGAATGTGTCCATCTGTAACGAAACTGGTGCTCATGTAAAGCGCTCTGATACCAGTGTCTCGGGTCTAGTTTGCGCTATATAAAACTCAAAAAAAAAAAATTTCTCAATAATATCTATAGCTAACAGCAAAAAAGAATGTTCACTGTGGAATGTTCAAAGTCATCTCACAGCCGAAGCGCACAACCTGCCCATCACCTCTAGGCAAACTCTATTACTGGTGCGACCAAGAAAGTGATACCATGACTGAGCCACCAGTGATGCTGAGTCTTCCTACCATCTGCATCCCAGCCACTTAAGCTCGAGTCAAAAGCATGCATGACTGCTCCTTGACCAGTAAAACCAACCCCACTAAACGCCCCAAATTGTGTAAAGGCTAATCTACCCCAACCAACACTCAATATATAGACCATTATTTTAAAGAAGAACCGGTCTCCATCCCATTAAGTAAGTGGTTACCTAACTTTTATAAAAGTACTTTGAATCTTCAAAACGTATTAAATGCCGACCACTTGCAAATCTGCAAACAGCATTTAAAATCTTAGAAAAAATCATTTTGCACTCAACTTCAAACTCATTGATCCAATAAAACCTGGCTTTCAACCCTGCCAAGGAACAGAAAGAAAACACAGGGGCATGTTAGCAAGACCCACGTTAAAATTATCGCCATTTTAGCGGCAGGAAACTGCCGCTAAAACGGCGATAATGGGCTTGCTAATATACGTTATAGAATTCCAATAGAAGCCCAGGTTAGATGTGTAGGACATCTAACCTGGACTTCTATTGGAATTCTATAACTCATATTAGCGGCAGTTTCCTGCCGCTTATCGGCGATAATTTTATCGCCGGTCTTGCTAATATGCCCCACAGTTTTTAACATCTTGTCTTTTGATGCAGGTGACAAAGAAGTGTTGTGCCCTCCAATAAATCTACATACTGCTCTCTTCCCTTCTTCATCTTGTCCTTCATCCTTATCATGAACAACAACTCAAAGCACTACACTTTCTGATTCAAGTCAGGTTGCATGCAGTGTTCACCAGAAATCCTCCTGCACATCTCCAATGCTCTCCAAGCTCCACACACCCACTCCTCTGCGCACGCAAGATCAACGGGAACCACAACGTCCTCTGCCATTCCCACCACTGATGACACAGAGGTCAACCTTTGCATTATCAACAGAACACAATCAGCACCAAGACTTGGAATGCTGCATCTCCATAACAGAAAAAAAGAATAGTTACCTGATTTGATGGCCCACCAATGTCCAAAGCAAAACTTCTATTCCTAAACCCCAAATGGAATTTTGGACATTCCACCACTGCCATCCTATCAACTATCGTATGATAACAACTAACTGACTAGTTAAGTAATAAACTTTCTTCTAACATTAAAGTGCCAGATAGCATCAGTGGTCAAATCATTTCAATATATTCAGTATCCTTTGACAACTGATTAATAACGCATAGAAGAATAAAAGCATTGCAAACAACCTTTTTGTCAACCTGCTATAATTACCCAATTGTCATTTGCCAACAGCAACACGTAAAAAGATTTTTGCCACCTATATAAATTTGACAATGTTTTAAAAATGTGTAGCTGTTTGTGTAATAGCTCACTAGCTAAGCTGTCAATTATTTAGGAACATTTTCAAATGAAAAGTGTTTTTGCGGAAAAGGTTTTCCCATAAACATAATTTCCTTTTTAGGGCAATTTTGCTGGTTGGCGAAGCTGTGTGCACATGAGGTACTGTGCACCATCGTGGAGGTGCAAAGTTTTTCAACTTCAAAAACTTTTCCACCAAAATTATTATTTTAAACACCCCTCACCAAAATACCAAATGACCAGTCCAACAGTTTTCCATAAATGTGTAGTAAAAATAAATAGGACCTACAAGAAGCCATATTAACTCCAATGTGGGAACACTGCATTAGTGATTGGGAATGCCATGGTCATCTTCAAACCCTTTGTCTGACTTAATAATGTACACACTAAGATTCTCACAAAGGTCTTGGGATAGAACACAGGTTGTCCTAGCTCTCAGGCAATCCAAATGTGTTATACAATCACAGACAGATATATTGTAACCGAAAAAGCATACACTGCTTCGCAACTCAGCGAGGCGGACTTTGCATGGCGCTTCCAGCCAAAATTGGGTCAATGCCAAACCACTCTGTCTCCAGGAATAAGTGAAAAAAGCACCGCCTAACCTCAGTGTATCCATATTTCCAGTTATGGAACAAATAAGGGTGGTTATGTTTGTTCCACTCAACAAGTCTCCTAAATCACGCGCCTCCTACTCTACATCACAACCGCCCAAGATAAGTTCTAAAAGATTAATAGTCCTAATTTACTTTATGAAACTGCTAAGCATATATATCATTAACATGTTTTTAACAGGAACAGCTTGACCTAGATCGTTTCCAATTGCCTTTCAGAAATACATACCTAAATTATTGAGAAAGGAGACAGGATCTTGGCAAAGTTGGCATCATTTTCATTATTTTATTCGTTCTTCATCACTTTAAACAGTTTTCAGCTCCAGGTTACAGCTCTCCAGGTGAACATCAAGAAAGAGTCCAGGATTCTACCTTGGTCATGAGTGAACTTGCAATAATCAAGTTCTACCCCTTCTTTTCATTCAGAAGAGTGATTGATTGGACTAAGAACTGGCTGAAGAGAGCTCCTAAAGCAAATGGCTAAAAGCACTCCTGCTAAAAGGCTTCCATCTGTATGTGTAGACTGCTGAAGCGTCATGCGCATGTGGTTTTCCCTTACTTTTTGTAACAAGCGTTGCTAGGGGGCTGGCTTCGTCCACCCAGAACACTTATGATAATGTTATTTAAAAAACAAATATGATTTAGAATACTAGACGCAAATTATCTTTCGCAATTTCAGCCCATTGTACATGTATTTGCTCTCCTTAATGTACTTAAGAATTTGCCCTTAAGGTGTTTCACAGATGTGGTGTTGCCATGAGTAGGGGTGTGTGGATAGTTTTGATTAAAAACAAAACAGTGAAACTCCACCTCCCCTAACCCGACAGGCTCCACCCCATGGGAAACTGCTAATTCCCATATCCCATTGTTGCCCCTTTGCTCCATGGTGTTATTCGTACTTTCTCCATCCCAGCAGGCTCTAGGACAATTTGGCCACTTGTATCTGATTGATTAGGGATCCTCCAGTCACCTTGTAGGAGGAGTTGGTATTGTGCAAGTGAGGGAACAGGTATTTCAGACTTGTGGGGGCACTTGAGTCTTTCATTCTTCTCGTCCACTTTGCAGCGGAAGCCTAGACTGGCCACGCTTAGTCAGACCCTTCAGAATTTCGCGATTTAGTGATTTGAAAAAAAATCGCTAAATTAGCAAGTACCCGCAAAATTCAAAGAATGCTGTGGGCATACGACAGGTCCCACTGGGGGTAATATTTATTTTAAAAACAAGAAATAATTTGGGCTTGCAGCTCATGGGTATGCGGTGGGTCCAGCTGGCGGCAATATTTTTTTTATAAAGGAAAGAATTCGGGCACTGCGGGCATGCAACGGGACCCTCTGGGGGCATTATATATATTTTTTAAATAAAGAATTCAGGCCCGTGGGCATTTAGCGGGCCCAGCTGGGGACAATTAATTTTCTTTTTTTTTTAAAAGACAGACTTCAGGTCTGCCGCCTGTTGGCAGTTTTTGAGGCTTCCATATGGACATAGTTCTAGCACGTGTGGCATGCTGGGTGCTGGTTATTTCGTGTTAACAAATTTCCGTGTGCACAGGTAAATTTGGCAATCTACGTGTTTTTAATTGTAGAATAAATTGGTCATTCCTTTATCTCGGGTCCTGATGAGGCTGAAAATGCTTTGAAGGCTGAAATGTGTCGACCATTACCCTTCTGGGAGAAGTAACAATCCACAAATGGAAATGAGGAATCAATCATCCTGAGTTAGGGAATCAAACTAGAAAATCTTTAAAAAGAATGCGGTCCCCATACATTAGCTTGTGGTTGGATTTCAAACTAGTACGGAGGAAGAATGGAACCAACACAGCATCAGTGAATTTTTACGTAAAAATATCTCTGGGAAAGGCCAAGTGTGACCATAATTTTGTTTGTGTTTTGTGGAAAATGTGGATGGATGTATATTGATGATTGTTTGTTAAAAAAATTGTATATTATAAAATACGCTAAGGAAAATAAAACAACACCACAACCAGGTTTAGAAATATATGGCTTCCTGAGTTTTTTTTAGATAGTTGTTGCATCAATTCTTTTAGATGGCTTTTCAGACACATTTAGTGTGTTTGTAATAAGAAATACTGTTTAAAAGTTATTCCTGCACTCACTACTTTTTTCTTTGTTTTATGGCCTGTGGGCATGTGGCAGGTCCTGCTGGGGGCAATCTATTTTTTAAAAAGACATCGGGCCCGCCACTCATGGGTATGCGATGGGTCCCACTGGGGGCAATATATATATATATATTTTTTTTAAATAAAGAATTCTGGTCTGCTGCCCGTGGGCATGCAGTGGGTCCTGCTAGGGGCAATATTTGTTTTTAAAAAGAAAGAATTCGGGCACTTCGTTATTGGGCATGCACAGGTCCCACTATGGCAATATTTTTTTTTTAAAAGGAAAGAGTTCAGGTCCACTGCCTGAGGGGATGCGGCGGGACCCGCTGGGGGCAATATTTAAAAAAAGGAAAGCAAAATAATTCAGGGGCAGCTAGTAAGATTACAAAGTGGGGGGATGCAATGGCAAAAAACATACCGATATGCAGCTGCGCTGGCCCTCTGTGTCTCCTCTCTTCCGGCAAGAAGCAGGCGAGTAGAAACAGGGATAAAATCAGCTGTAATGAGCAGGAAAGGTAAGTGGTTGACATCCTGCCAAGTGCCAAATCTAACCAATCCTGGAGGTGCTCTTATGCAGTTTGCTGACCAAACGGAGGCAGAGAGGGATCAGGAGATGAAAGCAATTGCAGTTCAACCAAGTCAGAGAATAGAGAACGCAAGTTAATCTAAATCAGCGAGCGCCGCTACAAGAGAGGAGGTGATCCAGGTAGCGTTTGAAAAGCCGATAGCGAAAATGCCCGGCATATAAGGAAACTAGATGCAATTGCCTTATAAAAAGACAAAGATAAGAATCCCTAGTGATT
This sequence comes from Calotriton arnoldi, assembly GCA_963921515.1. Taxonomy (NCBI): domain Eukaryota; kingdom Metazoa; phylum Chordata; class Amphibia; order Caudata; family Salamandridae; genus Calotriton; species Calotriton arnoldi. Next base: position 523,551 of record CAWUFW010007116.1, read on the forward strand.
GAGATTAAATGTCCTTTGGTGAAGCGTATACCTTAAGGTGAAGATTAGTAAGAATTCTCAGAAACCACCATTGCTGTCAAAATTCAAAAGCCCTGATGAGATTCCTGGTATTCAACTCCCAGGACTCGAAACGCGTCGGCACATGGCACAGGCACACAGCACATAAAAATACAGAGGAATAATGAATAAAATTTAATCTGAGAAGATTTCCAAAATAATAGTTTCCCCTGTATTGATTTGGGATACTGAATATAGACGCTTTAAGAGTTTCAGGATTAAAATTGAGAATAACAATTGTGATATATGTATTGGATGTGATATATGTATTAGATTTTCTTTTTTGTAAAAGTCACACACTGATTTATGTAAATATATGTTGTATAGCACATTTATGTCTAGAATTTTTGATATGACCAGACACATGTTTTTTTTTCTGATCAAAAAAGCAGCAAAAAATAAGAATCTAGTGAAAATAAAAAGGTTAAAATAAAATACCTGCTCAAACTGAAATCGACGGGTTTGACTATTTAGTGAAATTGTATACTAAACAAAGAACGCAAGGTACAGGCTCATTCTTTTTTCAAGCTTATGCAGTTGAGAGCAGCTCCAGGATTGGTTGGAGTAGGTTCACCCAGTGCTCATTTTGAAGCTGGGGGCCTGTGGCAGCAATGCCCCGCCTGTTTTACAGCACTGGGATTGCTGGCTCCAAAGTGCGCATGTCAGAATGGTCGGCTGTAGACAGCCGGCCTGCGCACTAAGCACCTGCAGATGTATGCTGCAATCTGCAGGAATGTGCCCCGCCCCCACCGTCATACCCGCGCTAGCGCAGCACACAAACAGATTAATAAATGGTAAATGACCATTTTAATAATTTATCTGTGTTCACCTGCTGCGCTGGCAGCAGGCGGGGTGATGCTCCTCCGCCCATTAAGAGAAACCGCCCCTGAAATAATTTGCCACTAAAATGCTGCTAAATTTTGATTTTTGTGCCACTAAATTCCCATTTTTGTGCCAGTAAATTTGCTAATTTATGCCGGAATACTCTTGTTGAGTCTGCTTAGTTACATTTATTTATTCTAATATAGTGCTAACATATCTCTAAGGAGCAGTGGGGCACTTAATTAAGAACATTTTTGTTGCAGCAGAAGCACCTCAAGCATGAGAGGCTGCACTTGAATCCGTGTTGTTTGTGTGCAGGATGTCTGATTGAAATTAGATTACAGAAACCAGGATGAGACGGGGAGGACGAGTGGGGTGCGAGCAATTAAGATGACACTAGTTATTTTTAAGCCACTCACTAACACAAATTTACACTGCTCCAGTGCTTCAAATGGGCAGGAACTGTCTGGTACAGAGTGTCTGTTCTTTCATTTGAAAGGGAGCATTTCTGCACTTCTCAGCACTGCTGCAATACATTTAATGGGAGAGTACCAACCCTTCTCAGGAGCAAACAGGTATTCTGACAAGTGAGTGCCTACACTTTTATATCTATATTCAAAGCACTTCCCTGCTTATATTTAAACTTTGAGGTACACGGAGTTTAAAAAATTTGTTGTAAAGTACAGGGTTTTTAATCAAGTGCCATGCCAAGACTGGAATTGGGGTGGAAAGTAAGCAATTTAAACTGCTGCCCAAGTCTTGAATACATCTGAATTAAAGGATTATCATGTGGACTAGCTCCCCCCTTCCATGTCCCTTGACCTTTATCACAATACCTTCGGGGGCTGCATCAAAACACAAACTGATGGATGGAATGCTTTATTTAATCTCATCCACTGGGGATTGCCTTCAGGGAGGGCCTGACAGGCAGTATTCGGGCTGGACTGTTCCCACTGGAGTAGGGTCAAGACTGGTTTGGAATATGGCTGGGTCCAAACTGCGGTGGCATGGTGTGCAAAATAACGATGGATTGGGATGTGGCACGAGTGACTAATTCAAGCATTTCACCCATCACTTTTTAGGTCTCGCCTGCGTTGCAGCGCGCATGAGCTGCTTCGCCTTGGCGAGAACTATTGTCGTCGCTTTTGTGTCCGGCTTCTCTGGAAGCGGGGTTGGTGTCCGCCCTGTCTCCATTAGGCCCCGCCCACCCTGACTGCATATTTTGCTCGCCGCCCACCCTGACTGCATATTTTGCTCGCCTTGCTTGCGCTTTTCAGGGAGCATTCTTGGCGTTCGTAATATGCATTTTATCCACCCTGACTGCATATTTTGCTCGCCTTGCTCGCGCTTTTCAGGGAGCATTCTTGGCGTTCGTAATATGCATTTTATGCTTCATTTTAGTGATAACCGTCAGTTTGCTGTACAGCATTCTCGGCGCTCGCGCTTTTCAGGGAGCATTCTTGGCGTTCGTAATATGTATTTTATGCTTCATTTTAGTGGTGACCATCAGTTTGCTGTACAGCATCCTCGGCGTTTGTTGGTGTCCGCCCTGTTCATTAGGTCAAAAATATATGTAAATATTTTAAAAGAGTTTTATATAGCACAAACTAGTTCCGAGGATATCAGGTATCATAGCGCTTTACATGAGCACCAGTTTCGTTACAGAAGGACCATTCATTTTGGTAGACACGGGGAGATTAAGTGATTTTCCCAGAAATACAGGATGTTGAGCGTCGTTGCCGAGACGCGAACCCTGTTCCCCAGCTTCGAGGTCGACCGCTGTTTTTGAATAAATAGTTATTGTTGTCCCGGCCAATTCTAGTGCTTCAAGCCACCACTTGCCTCCTTCTTCAGGGTGTCACAGGATCTCAGCAAGACCCGAGGAGGGATATTTCCTGAGGAACAATAATTCTATCCTGCTTGGAACTACGGGGACGCTGTTTTACTAACACCGTCCTTTCAAAGTCCGAGGGTAAATATATGTTCCACATACAGTGTTGCACTCAGTAGTGAGCAAAGCTAGTTGTGCACACTTAATGTTATAAAACGAGTACCTCTCTGCGAGCCCAATTAGGTTTTGAAACTGGTCGTCAGTTTGGGTTTAGATGTCTTGTCGTTGAACCTCTAGAAACAGCTCTTTCCATTACCAAATAGCTCTGTAAAGCAGTATTGTTAATTACATGTTTTGGGTGTAGGGGTCTAATTAGGAGGCACTGTAAGGTTAAAGGCATCCGATCTCGGAAATGAAAACATTCGGGGCTGTGTGCCTGCTTGAAATAGCTGCTGCTTTGGGGCAGTACTTATTGAGTAACCGGGGTATCCATGAATAATAAAGGACAACATTTTGACCACGGTGTTTGAATGACATTTTTCAGAGTTAGTTTGATGCTGCACACAGGAACCCTTCCGCAGTTCATTGGTGACCTTGGCATTCTTACCTCATTAGTACCAGTTTAATGCCTGAATGCAGAACTAGTTAACATCGGCAAAGGGTCTGCCACGGCTTTGCGTCACGTGTGGCTTGTTTATTTGACTAACTTTGAATCGGTGTGAGCTGGGAACTTTTTGTTGTTGTTAGAACCGGCAAATGACGCAGTAGATGATGGAATGTGAGGCAAGTGTCGTAGCGCTGAACATGAGGGAGGGAGTTCGGTGGCATTCAGCGCACGGTAGCTATGATGCAGCAGTGTTTCATGAGAGTGGGGAAGAGGTGATTTGTGTATCAGCAGCACATTGGTTGGATGAATTGTTGATAAAAGAGGTGCTGTATAAACAAGCATTTGCAATGCAATAGGTCTCGCATTTACGCTAGTTTAAGCTATTGGCATTGGAAATGACAATGCCTTTTATTTACGTTTTAAAAACCAAAACATAAAATAAAAGGCCATTGTCATTTACAATGCCAATAGATCAAACTCGTGTAAATGCGAGACCTATTGCATTGCAAATGCTTGTTTGTATACTTTTGGCGGTGGGAGGCCTGTACCTCCTCCATATGGAGACTTTTAGTTGACTTTTTGTCCAGGTGAGGACCGTTACTTGCTGGGAAGATACACAGATAAATATTTTTCGCATTTCACACCAAAAAAATATACTTCACAAAACAGGTGTAGTTTTCCACGATTTGCCTATTATTTTATTTTTGATTAAGCAGATCAGTAATTGAAAGGCAACACGAATTCCTCTTTTTGTTACCAGAGACTACATTACATTTTTAAGTATAATACAAGTTGAAATATCATCCCACGTGTTATGTACTGAAGTTTCAGAAACTCTGGGCCAGGCCCTGTGCAGACAGCTCCAACAAGTCTGGAACAGGTGTGGGGGCGGCGCAGCCCAGCATCTGGATGAGGTTCATGCTCCAAATATCTCTTTAATCTTAACTTTCAGCCGCCACACATATTTGGAGACTGAGACTCGCGTTTGACTCGGAGACGTCCATGACTTGACTAAATCGTCATATTTCAAGGGTCTGAACTGAACCTTAGAAATTTGGGAAGGCTGCGCCCTCAGGTACCTCTCCTGCCATCTGCTCCGAGGCATTTCCAGCGAGGGGCTTAATTAAAGAGACGGATTCCATCTTGAAAGAACGTTTCATTGCCCCTCCTCACCGCTAAGATGCGCCGCCATTTTGTAATCATCACCGCAGAGAGCTGTCAGCGCTTTTATTTTGTTCAGCTGCCAGAGGTGATAAGAAAAGGGTCACGGTTCAGGTCTATCAATTTCATCCCATTCTTCAACAAGGTCTTTTAAAAACACCGCCTGAGATTTCTCCAAAGTGCCACCGCGGACAGAGACGAGCACCCTCTACCCCCCCCCCCCATCCCCCCACTCCCCCCAACACACACAAGCCTATATTCTTGACATGCACACAGGCTAATGCCCGCTAAAGGGGAAATCAAATATTTCCAAATGGTGTTACTTTGCAAACTGCTTTTGCGGACAAAATATCGCTTCCCAAGAGTCTATGGAGTTTTTTGTCCGTCAGTGTTTCCAGTTTTGGCTGTGGATTTTCATCAGGTTTGTACAGCGGTGGAAAAAGTGGCAGAACCGTTTTTATGCCTTTTTAAGCTGCACCTTTAGCGAGAAATAGATCAATACTTTTTTCACTGCAGGATCATATCCATTAATATTTGGTACTTGTGCAAAAACGTAGCAAAGTGACTTTTCAATATGTTTGCAGCCCCAGCGTTCTAAAGAGAACAGAAAACGGACTTTTCCCTAGAAGTTCTACGTTGAACATTAGACAAGCGCTGCAAGTAAAGAAAGGAGTGCAGTGCCACGTTGTTCCACTCTGCCCAGGTGCAAAACTTTCTTTAATGTGAAAAATATGAGATACTGTATTCTTATGAGCTAATTCCCTATAATGAGTTTTAAAGCATTTCTAAAAGTATAAATACAACTATTTTATATTATGTAATTGTATTTGTTGACCTCAGTTGAGGTCTGAATAAAATAAATAAAAACTTGGCTTATGAGCAACTTGTGAACAGGGGCAGTTTTCACCGAAAAGCAGTTGAAAACTGCCCGTTTTCATGTGGACCGCCAACGACACGTAGCACGCATTACTCCCTAGTTCTTGTCAGACTGAAATGTTCTACATCAGAAAAACTACCGAGTTTCACCCACTCCCAGTCAGGTGACTTTAAGTGTGCAAAGTTCTCATTTTTCTGCTGTTAACTAACAATGCCGCAGCCTACGCACCACCCTTAAAAATGTCCCCATCTGTAACCACAGTAACAAATGCAACTCAAAATGAGAAAACCTTTTAATGATGAAAAGTTCAATAAAAATAAGCAAGTGTCAAGGACATTTGTTCATAACAAAAGTGTGATCTTATGATGTGTTGCAGTAGTTGCACAGTGATAAAATCTGACTAGTGTATTCAAGCGTGTAATATTACAATATTATTGCCTTGTCATAGTCTACAATACCACAGACTGAAATCTGGTAACAAAGCGGACAGCTTGGGAACAGAAGGGTCAGAGAATTATTTAAAAAAATTAGACACCTTGGATCGCATGCCCCAGAAAATGACTAATGTCTCAATACAAATTAAAAACTGCCGCTAAAACGGCGATAATGGGCTTGCTAATATGCGTTATAGAATTCCAATAGAAGCCCAGGTTAGATGTGCAGGACATCTAACCTGGGCTTCTATTGGAATTCTATAACGCATATTAGCAAGTCCATTATCGCCGTTTCAGCGGCAGTTTCCTGCCGCTAAAACGGCGATAATTTTATCGCCGGTCTTGCTAATATGCCCCTAAAGGAGACAACAGTTTGCGACTTTGTAAAGGTTTCTTATGTTGGCAAGTTGGTATTTCTATGATAGAAATTAATTTGGGGTGCTTTCAGATAACAAATGTAGACACGCAGTCGAAATTCGGAAACATTGTTGATGTTCTTCAAAAATAATCTAATAATTTGATGATAAGTGAGTTTTGAGGGAACATGAAATCAGAATGTACCATCACCAAAGTAACACATGTTCTAACCACAGATAAGGCCATTACCCATTTCAGTAAAGCTCATTTAAGAGGTTTCAGAATGAGGAAAGGCTGAATGGATCAACAAACTGGATGCTTTACATAGATCTCTGCAACAGGCATGCTAACTCTTGGCAACATTGCATTATTGCCTACTTCCAATACTAGCATGTTGGCACATATATTCCATGAGAGACCTTCTGCTTTACTGCAATTATTGTCTCAGTTGTCTAACCCCATGTACCTCTCAGCAGCCCCATTCCTTAAAGTGCCTCGAAGCACCCTAAATCTACATTTTCCTAATACAAAACAGTCACACATTGAAGGTTTCTGGAAATCTCAATTCGGCTATAAACAAGAGTTTGTAGCCGAATGACATTAAGGAATTTTGCAGGGAAAGCTCTTATGGTTGTTCACCATATATAACTCCTGAGTGAAAACCAGTTTTAGGATATCTGGGAAAAAGTCCATGAATGGGTGAAAAATGTACATAAATCAGTGTGGAATCATCACACTCGTAATGATGCAGTAATACGAACAGAGTAATTACCGTATCACTTGGGATCTGTTATTCCTGGTAAGTTATACTGCATGACAGCGAGGTCCTAAACATAATTAAGTGCATTGATGATCAGTATAAAGTTGATAGAAGACCTTATTAGTCAGTTTTAGTGAGTTTGAGGCTCATTCATTCTTTAATTTACAAAATTCAATCAGATTTTCAGAATCACCAACAAATGCGCAAAAAATATGAATAGAAATTCATTGTCTGTAAATGTTTCAGACATACTCATTCTGGTTTGACTTGAAACTGCTGAATTTTACTGTTTGTTGTGTCTTGGAGCCTGTCTACACTTTAAGAACCAAGAACCGCAAGAATGGGGCATATGAGGTCAACCTGGCACTCTTTATTTCCTCTCAACTACTGCACTTCCATTCTCCTGTTCAAAACAATGTGGTAAGGGCAGGGCACCTGGAACTATGCAGAAAAGGAGGACCAAGTTATGCTGAAAGGTTGACTAAATTATAGGGCAAGGATAAAGCAAATTGTGCAACTTAATACGGCACAATTTGTGATAGTATTACTTCACTATATTGTCGCTATTCACATGTTAACGCTATCTGGGCAAATGTTTCACCTCATTACTACCGGTTTAAAACCCACATACAGCAATAAGCAACAGAAAGCTGATCAGTGGATCTTTGCAAAGAGCCTTGCAGTCCGCTGCAACATGTGTTGTTACATTTTAAGTAATTTTTCATCCATCTGAGCTAGAAATATTTTTGGGTTAAAATCAGCAGATTATGCAGCAGATGATGGATTAGGTGGCAAATGCGGCAAATCTATTATTATGCATACAACGTTGGAAAATCGCATAATTCAAGTGATCCTGGTTAAGGGTTTGTGAAGGAGGTATACTCACAGCCACTTAATTCCGTAGCACGTTCCAGTCTGCAGAGCCAAAGACAGGAAGGTTGCAAACAAGAGCTGTAACTTCATCTTCATTGTGCCCAGGAAACAAAGTCCCAAGAATATCACAGGTGACAATTGGTTGCTGAAGACTTTATAGCAAAGAGGCGGGACTTCCTCCAGTTAGCTGCCAATCTTCTTGTTTAGGATACATAACCTGCCACGGGAGAAATCAAAAGGAGGGTAAACATATTTCCAATGACCTTCTATGAGAAGAAATATCATACCTAATAAACAAGAGATTAATATCTGCTTTGCTGAGAAAAAACATCTCAAACTTTTTCAGTAAGATAAAGGACCATATTAACATAGCCTTTTCTATGAGCAGTTGTGTCTGACTTCTGTCTTAAATGTTAATTACACCTGAATATCCATAGCCAATTTTCAAAGAATTTTCTACAGTTGTGTTTTATTCAAGGTTTTAGTGGGACTACTCCTGAGTTTATAGTAGGAAACCATGCTTATTCAAATAAAAAAGCTTTGTAATTCAAGTCTGTGCATAGGTATGTCTTAATATTGAAAAACCGTGAGTCAGTTGCATCTAAACCTGGACTAAGACACAATTAATCACAGAACACACTTGGTGGATTACCCATGAGCTAATTCCTACAACGAAGGACCGAAAGAAAAACAAGCCATTACAGAGATACAAGAGCCTCTCCAGCCAGATTCATATATTTTAAAATATTTGATGTATACATCTTAAGGCGATCTATATTTTCATTTTAAACGAACCCTTGAAACAGAGTTTATGCATTTTGGACTCTGTTTTAATGGTTTGGCAGATGCGGCGTTGCGTTGGTCGCAGATGTCGCTAGGGACGTCTGGATTGAATTAGATGTGATGATTGTACGATTTTCGTTCAGCCTTCCAGATGGCAGACTTTAATCCTCACTTTCAATTTTTTAGAAATGTATATACCCAGGGAACAGAAAAGGACACATTGAGTCCAATATCTGATTTTGGCACAGACTCATCTAGAATGTAGTCTGCAGAACCAACTGGCCATTCTGAAATGTACTGTAGAAGGTTTGTTGCAGAGAGTTATTGGTATCAAACATGCATAAGCAGAAAGTTGTATGTTTGTTTTTACTATGCATGTTTTCCAGACTTTGTTAAGTGACCGTTGCGTTTTTGGAATAATGCAAAGCATGTGAATCTAGAACAAGTTTGTGCTTCAAAATATCAGACCCCCTCAGTTCTTCTGCCACAGATTCAGTTCACACCAACCTCCCCATCCGAAAATCAAAAAAGTCGCAAAAAATATTGTTGTGTGTTTGCAGCAATGAATGGTTATCTGGCTTCCACAAGCAGGTCAGAGAATGTTTGTGCATACATGCATGTGTGCCTGTATGAGTTGCTTGAAGAAATGGTTATATGACAATCACAGAAGACTGTTTTAGTAAAATTGTCTGCAAATATGGTGAGCAAACAAACAATGCCAGATTGTTGGAGTAACTGGTGCCTGCAGCAATACTTAGCTGACAGTCATAGTCAGTTTGTGATAGTATCTGTTGCCTGCAACCTTGATTGGATGATAATGATTGGCTTGCTGTTGTGCTATATGCTGCCTTCAACATTGATTAGCTGACAATGCACAGCAAGTTTAAGTATTTTATATCTGCAATGACAGTCAGCTGGTCTTCTCATTCAGGCCAGTTTATGATTATACCAAAAATGCAAGAAATAACCTGCCCCGTATTTTCAACACATGGCCCTATACAAGGGTCCTGAAATTCATCCTCTATCTCTGGAGCAAATCAAGGAAAGAATGAGTGGTTACATCAAGTTTTACAAATTAAATAATCATTTATTAATTGGATAATCATTTCAACAGTTTATAGAAACACATAACAAAAATAACAATAATTGATAATCAAAAGGACAGAGTTCAAAAAGACATATATATATCGTCCCACACACCTATTTCAAACAAAACAATCATATCATCATACATTCCCAGGCTTCATCAAAAAGACTCACACATCAATCACACAACTTTAAAAGAATGATATCAGGTAAAAATTGTGCATAAAGGCCACAAGATGGTAGGATGACAAAGAAATTACAAGTCATCAAGGGGTAGGGTTAGAGATAATCCAGCTGCCCCCACACGAATAACGCCAACGCGCGTTTCGGTGTGTTGCCCCAGCCGGGGCTACACCTTCATCAGGGCCAAGATGGACAATAAGGGGTGGGACAAAACACCCATATTCATGGCCTCCAAGTAGGCCCAATGTAATTTTTTAAAAGAACGAGGGCGTGGAGGAAAGAGTCAGCAACGAAGGCTTCTCCGGGACGTTCAATATAAAAATACAGAAGATCACAATAGAATTCTTCTTCCGTAGGATTAAGGGAGGTCCTTTTATGGATACCACACACGAAATAATCTCATAAAGAAAGGTGAATACAGCCCCTTGCCGCGATTTTAAACAAATCGAAGAAACTCTTTAGGCGTTCCCGGACACGCTGGGATAGCGAGGAGGTGTGCTATTTGGCCCCCCCCCCTTGTTTCGCTGATAAGACGGAGTTATCGACCCGTGACACATGAATCTACGCAAAAATGAGTAAAGAGTTTCTTCGATTCTACATTGGGCCTACTTGGAGGCCATGAATATGGGTGTTTTGTCCCACCCCTTATTGTCCATCTTCGCCCTGATGAAGGTGTAGCCCCGGCTGGGGCAACACACCGAAACGCGCGTTGGCGTTATTCGTGTGGGGGCAGCTGGATTATCTCTAACCCTACCCCTTGATGACTTTGTCATCCTACCATCTTGTGGCCTTTATGCACAATTTTTACCTGATATCATTCTTTTAAAGTTGTGTGATTGATGTGTGAGTCTTTTTGATGAAGCCTGGGAATGTATGATGATATGATTGTTTTGTTTGAAATAGGTGTGTGGGACGATATATATATGTCTTTTTGAACTCTGTCCTTTTGATTATCAATTATTGTTATTTTTGTTATGTGTTTCTATAAACTGTTGAAATGATTATCCAATTAATAAATGATTATTTAATTTGTAAAACTTGATGTAACCACTCATTCTTTCCTTGATTTGCTCCAGAGATAGAGGATGAATTTCAGGACCCTTGTATAGGGCCATGTGTTGAAAATACGGGGCAGGTTATTTCTTGCATTTTTGGTGTTCCTTATTTCCCCTGCGTACCTGCCCCCATTTAGTCAGGGGTCCCCCTTCTTATTAGTTTATGATTATACCCATAGGAACATAAAACCAGAAATAGAATTAGCAACATACCCAGGATTTCGGCAATTTAACCCGAGACCTCCTACATCCCTCCTCTCTCTAATGTCTTACCACCGTGAGTCAGTTTTGCAAATTATACCTGGCTCTTCTGACATAGTGCTGTTACACCTTATCATAAGAAATCCGTAGGAGGCACTGCTTTCTCAGTACATGCCGCCAAGCTCTGGAACTCACTGCCAGCCAACATTAGAAGCACCCTGGAGCATACACTTCTGAAGACAGTTGAAAACTTGGCTATTTCCTAGATACCTGCACCACCTACATCCGAGCAACAGAGCCCAGAAAACAGTCGCACTCTCAAGCACAATCCTCAGCTTACAACCCACGAGTTGCAAACAACTCAATGAGCAAACTGCTTTCGATATGTATGTAAGCTAAGAAGGGTTGACCTATGGTTCGCCATGGCATTATATAGTCATGTACTTGCATATATAACAGGTATGCCCTGCAATAATACTAAAACCATGACGTGCAGCGGTCAGCAGCAAATTATAATTTATTCCTCTTAAATTAATCAAAGACATATCTGTTATGAGAGTTGTCCATCACCAGCATTGTACAGCCAAAATCCTAGCCATCACCAATGAGCTGGCAAGGAATAACTGAAAAGATCAGCCACATATTGCTGGACAATTCAGAGGACTTTAATACAATCTACCACTGCACATGCCAAATATCTATACAATCTGACCACTCCTCAGCGGTGGCTCCTCACTAAGGCGGAGGAGCGTCGCCCCGCCTGCCGCCAGTGCAGCAGGTACACACAGAATGATAAAATGGTCTTTACCATTTTATTATTCTGTGTGTTGCTGGCCGCGCAAGCGCGAGCGAGATGGTGGGGGCGGGGCAGACAGATTCCTGCTTATTGCAGGATGACTGCTCAGTGTGCATGACAGATTGGCCGGCTGTCTACAGCCGGCCAATCTGTCATGCGCACTTCAAAGCCTGCAATCCTGGTGCTGCAAAACAGCGGAGGGATTGCAGGCACAGGCCCCCAGCCTCAAAATGAGCACTGGGTTAGCCTGCTCCAACCAATCCTGGAGCTGCATTCAGCAACTCCAGGATTGGTTGGATTCACATAGAGGAAGTAAACCACCTTCCTTCCTGCTCATCATCGTCAGGAAGGAGAAAATATTGGTGAGTTTTATGGCGCTCTGCGCCCATCGATTTTTCATGTTGCTAGCCACCCCGCCACTTTTTTACATATTGCAAAGACAATAAGATATGGAATGATAATAAAAATGCCCACCCCAACAGATCTCTCCACTTCGCTCTCCCTCTAGTCATGCCAGCTCTGGACCACAACTATACACAAATTCTCAGATTGGACAAGCCAGTGCAGTAACCAGCTAAGCAGGCTATATCATCTGAAATACACTAAAGGGATCTACAGGGCTGTACAAAGCTTCCAGCATACTGAAAACCATAAAACTAGGCATCAGCCTCTAACACTACATTATCCAACACACTGCTACGTGCTGCATCCCATAATACGATAACCGCATCTTGGTGCTCATCACGCACGACATGGAAACACTTTCCACAGAGGATCAAAACAAAGACAACATCCTTCCAACCACACACCCTACACCCCTACATGAGTAGCATGCTACTCAGGTAGGCAAGCACTTCAGCACCCCACATAGGGGTAGTAAACACTATATTAATGCCGCAATGCAATACCATACTGTTGTATGTTATTCGCCTGCACCTAGCACTGTGTTCCACTGACGTCTGAATTAAGAACAGCACACAATTATTGAAATTGTAGCATTGATGTCAGGGCCACTTGGATCGTAGTTGCTACACACCATTGGACATTGGAAAATGCAATGTCACGAGACAGGTACTGTACTATATGTTAGAGAGGGTTACCTGATGAAGCATGTGAGATACATGAACACATGCTTCCTGAGCTCTGTACTTCTGATGATTGGTAGTCGATGGATGACTATGGGAGTTTTGATGACCGATTACATTTTTGCAGTGAAGTGCTAGGATTTTATTTGGAGTAGAGATATGGTAAATATCTTTATCTTTTAAGGTGTGGTTTAAAGATGGTCTTATCCTTCTAGATATTATCCACAAATCAAAAATAATAAAGAGTATATAGAGAGACCATGGCCTCAGCTCCCTTCAGCCGTTGCTTGTTCGAAGTGTCAGTCACATTTTGGATCCTCCTACTGGAAAGCCATTTGGTCCTGGAAGTGTCAGTCATCATGACTGATGGAATATTTCCACTCTACTGTCTAAGTCCACAGATAGTGGGAGCAAGCACTGACAAACAATGGAGCCCATCTTTAGGCAACCTCATAGCTCTCTTCACGCTGCCTTCTATGGAGCTTTGAGGCTGGTGTGCGGGGGGCCAAGAGGCAGTGAGGCCGGTGTCATGCCGTGCCCCGCTTCACTTAGAGGAGAAGTCCAGACCACACATGGAGGGTGTGAGTTACCGCATCACCCTGTGTGCTGCTCATGACAATGGGTCATCTATGTGCTTTCTTCTCTGTCTGGACCATAGTCTCAGAGTACCCTGGATGTTGCAGTCACGCTGTGCCTGGCATGCGTTAGAGTCACCCTGAAGTCAGCCCACCAGAGCACACCATTTATTTTGTCCTGCTGGTTTGTGTCAGATTTTGTGTGATTCAGTGATGTGAATAAATGAGAATCTCTCTGCTCTCTCCCCTCTCCCTAACAAAATGTTCACCATCTACTCCCCATCTTTCACTAGAGGAGAGGGGTGAGGGAACGTGAGCTAATGAAGCATTCAACGACCCCTTGGGGCAGCTGCTGCATAGGTGGACCACAGGACATTGGCCCCTTAGATGACGAAGTTGGGCACTTTCTATCACACAATCTGGCAATGCCCCATCCATCATACAGCCATATTGGTAATCCATTTACAACATACTGTCCCAGACAGTGGGTAGGCATGTGACGTTTGGCCTCAAGATGGCCCTTCTAAGGCTGATGAATGAATGGAGAGGACCACAATCTATCAGAACATTGATGGCAATAGGCTTGCATATTACTAAACGTGACATTACACACCACTGATGCTCGGAGCAAGCGCCGTCCATACAATAATGGATTCACGGAATGGACTGGTGTGTTAAGGAGTCGAGTATGTGTATAAATCCAGGGAATGCCCCCAAAAACATCAGAAAATATTGGATGCATGATGAAATTACTCTCAGGGGGTGGCATTTTGATTGGTTAACAGGAAATATTTTAATTATAATAGTCTTCACATTGATGCTGTAATGACCGTGAGATATGTGCTTCTGTTGTGAGTTGTTGCTGTCTCAAATGGTTTAAAACACCAAAAAAACGTGTTATAAAAAAAACAACTGAAATAACACATTCAACGCAAGCTGTAATACAGTTTCTAACTCCCCTGTGGCAACAATATTACCCACTGGCTTATGATCTAAAGTTAGGCTCAGTCTCTTTTTCCTCATGTCTTTAGTAACTAGCTTACTACGTAGGCAAAAGCATCTTGGTTTGGCAGCATGTTTGACCTGCTAACACAAATTAAAATACATTTGCAGGTTCTTTTGCAGCTTTTATTGATCTTGAACCCTGCGGCTGTGGTCATATAAGAAATGTACTCTGAAATGTCACTAAAACATGACATGATAAACCCACGGTAACAGAAGAATGCATGGTGTAGGGTATGAGGAAAGGTGTGGGGCAATGAGCCATGACATAACCAGAAGCAGCCACCAAGCACATCATGGCAAAAGCAGCTTGGCTAGCCAAGGACAGCCTGAAATGGGTACCTGCAGGTCAGCGTCCCGCCCCAAGGCACTGATTGGCAGAGTGCAGCTATGCTTTAGCTCATTCTATTGTCCAGTTTATGGGTATTATCAATAGTTCAAATCTGAGCATGCACTAGGATTAATCACTGCTGGGGCACATTTCCACATACATTAAGGATTGGTGAGTGATGGTGCAAATGCGAAAATGCACTTAGGATTGCTGAGCCAGATATTCGGGACAACATAATGGTGGCATTTCTTGACATATTGTCAGCTCAATGGTGCTACTACTGCATAATGCCTGCAAAGGTATAATGGTCATAATTTATGGCACAATGTAGACACCCTTAGCACAATGATGCCCATCTGTTGTGTGATGCCTGCACATGCATAATAGTGATGATTCATGGCACAATGTAGGCACTCTTGGCACAATGATACCCATCTCTTGTGTAGTGCAAGCATGGGCATGATCATGGTAATTCTTGCTATTCCGTGGGCACACTCAGCATTAAAGTGTCCAGCCCTGTTGTAATGGTTGCACTGGCATAATGCTGGAAATGTTTAGAATTTACAGAAAACCCTTAAATGTACTACTGCTGCAGGCTTCTTAAACTGTAGATCTATCCTAAAGGAAGGTAAATGTAATGTTCACAACGGTGAGCTGAGCACATTCGGACCCAACATTTGCACCACAGCACAGCACAATTCTGAATTGGCCTAGTTTATGCCAAAAGAAATAGTCTAACAAAGTGGCAAAGACAAATACATATTTAACAAGGAAACAAATGGTTAAAAAAATATTTTCTACAAAATAGAAAGGATGCAATGACAATAAAAATAAGTGCTCCAAAGAAATGGCTAAAAAGCAAAATGCAGATTGGCACAAAAAGAATAATTTCATCAAAAATATTGTGACTTGCTATTCAAAAGTCTGAATCTGGAGGATAAGCTCCCCTTATTTACTTGCAAAGTTGTCATATTTCATCATTCCTGGAGAAAAATAAAGATATTCTCAGGCTAGGTCTACAGAAAGTTCAACGGGATAATAATCAACTAGTTTGCACACAATAAAGTGCATGCACCCAGTAATAAAGGGTGCTTTCATATTTTTAAATTGTATATCACTTTCTAGGGTGAGATTTATCTCACTAACCTAAACCTAGCTAACTAAATTATATATATATATACACATACATACATACACACACACACACACACATATATATATATATATATATGTATATTTATATTTATATTTATTCAGGGCATTCAACCAGCCCTCTTCATTCATTGGTTAGTTGTTGTGTCATTCACAATTTTCTTCCACCTCTTACAGCTTAAAGCAATGGGCCAGCCCACTTCATCCATTGATTAACTTCGCTGTGAGTGACAACATTCTGCTCTTTCATAAAGAGAACATCCTGATGACAGGAGATATGCTAATATTAACCCTTCAAAGCTAGCCCAATACCTTTTTTGTAATGCAAATACCTCAAAACGTCTGAACGGGCTTACATGGACCAAGAAACCACTAATCTGAAAAAAATTAGGGGTGTGAGATAAACTCCGCTCCGCAGGCAGAGTTCACAGAGTTTTGCCCACCCTGCGCTATGTTTGCAATGCAGAGTTCCAGCAAAAAACTGCCAACTGCCGCATGGTTACGTTTTTTGTCGTGTGAAGCTTGCCAATGTTAAGTTGGCAAATGCGAGCAAAAATTAGCTTCCCCTAATGCGATTTTTGTGTGCTCGAATGCCACCCAGTGAGATTTTCTCAATACAGCTGGTCGCCGCAGGTCGCTACTGTTTGCGTTGAGAAAGCTGCTGCTTGAGTAGAAAATCTACTTGAGCAGCAGAAAGAAACAGTGCCCTCTAGCATGCCGCGTGGTGCCATTTGTGCTGATTTTTAGTGCAGGACATGGTCCCGGTGCTAAAAATCAGCGCAGCGTGCCAAAATCCTCCCGCTCGTCGAACTCTGTGGAATCTTGCAAAGTTTTTTTGTAACTCAACAGAACTCTGCGAAGTGAAACTCTGTGAGTTCCGGCCACCCCTAAACTTGTATTTTATTGCCAGGCTTGGCGAAATTTCCTTCAGTGTTTTTTACTCCAGTGGACAGGAAAATTTCCCATGACAGTTAAAATACAAAACACAGCCTTCACCAATAAGTAGTTGGTGAGCTACTGGTAGCTCTCCAGTTAACAGTAAGTAGCTCCCCACTGGGCAGCCTAGCAAATTAGAAGCTTTTTTTTGGTTTAATTAATATGCCTATACATAGTTTGAAAAATGTGTGTAAATTCAGAACTTAGAAGCTAATATTTGGAGAAAAATGGTTGAAATTCCAAAATATATTCAAAACTAATATTTGAATGATAAATTATGCTGGAAAGGTGAGGCATATTACTAATATATTTACGTTGGTACCACATGCATTGCAGGTATGGATGTTACATGTTACCGATGCATTTCAAATTGATAATGCATTTTTTCTGAATTTCTGTAATTGTAAGCACCTCATACCCTTAAAGAGGCATGGAAGCGCATCAATGTGGCTGAATTTCTCACCCGTAAATGGAGGATGCCTTTCATCTCTTGTAGACATACTCATTAGCTCAGTTAAGATGATTGCATTTTTGCAGTGGAAGCCAAGAGTTGAGCTTCTGTCGCTTCTGGGTAGATTCTTTAGGGCATTTGTACTGGCTGCATGTAACCCTCTCCCTCGCAGCTACATTGTCCCTACAGGGACAAGTCTTATAGCCTTAACCAATGCCCCCCTGCAGGTGGCACACCCTTGCTCCAGAGTATTTGTTGAAGGCTATTTACTATGATCAGGCCCACTGGCGTCATGGAAGGAGCAAATTATGTGTCAGGGCTGACTAAATTATGCGGCAAGGCAAAAAACAAATTATGCAGCTTAACGTGACACTTTTTGAGGCACTATCAATTCTTTATTTTGTCATTGTTAACACATATTAACACGGCAATGTCAAATGTTTACTGCGTTACAATACTTGCGGTAGTGTTTTTACTAACTCTTGATCCCTTTGAGCTAGAAACAGTTGTTGTGTTAAAATCTGCAAATTATGCAGAAAATTATGGATTATGTGGCAAGTGCGGAATAGCCATAATTAAGAGAAAAGCGTTGCAGTCACAGAATCGTATAATTCCAGTGGCCTTCACCATGATTCCAATTTTCCCATCCATGCCGGTGAGTATCTTCACATAACTCCTGGACAGATTTCAGATCATTGAATGTGGCTTGCGCTATCAAAAGCATGTCTGCTGTCTACTCACTTCTTGCTCGGAGGCGACTATGCGGTGCATATGTCATGCTGGCCTGTATCCAATGCATGGCAGGTTGTTGCTCATATGTGGATGTATAGAGGTCAAATTAAGCGTTTATAACAATCAGAGGAATGTAGGTTACTATTTCCCGACTCAGTGTACTGATTTTAGGTACCTCAGAATGATGAATGGACATGGCCCTGGCACTGAAACCAGTGGCATAAAAGATACTCACAGCTTTTAGCAGTGTGCGCATAAACCCTTCAATCTACCTGCTGACCTGTGCCCTTGCTATACCAAACTCAGGGGCATAGTTATGAGAGGGTTGCATCACGTTTGCACCACGCAGCGTGGCACATGTGTGACTCAAGCCTCTAAGTCAGATTTTTAAAGCCACACAGAGCCACTTTGCGTGGCTTTGAGTGGCTCCAAAAATCTGGAGCAACACAATGCAGTGCAAATCGCTGTGTTGCGTTATTGTGCACTAGGGAGGCATTCCATAGGCATTGCATGGGTGTTCCCACACAACTCCCATAGGTTTTGACGCATTCCCACATTTACAGGACCTTGTAAACGTGGGACTGGGCCAAAAAGATACCCCTCCCAAGAAGAGGTGTAACGGGGAGAAACATCTTTTTTTCTCCTTGTTACTTCCTCTTTCCATGTGTGCTGGGTTCTAGCACACATAGATAGAGGGATATGCCTCAGTGGATTGTTTTGTGCAGGACGGTGCACCATCCTGCATGCAACGCAGGCACCCTTGCACAGGGTGTCTGCGTTGGTGCTAGGCAGTCCATTGTGCGCAAGCGCTGAGGGAAAGTCAGGAATGCGCAATATGCCTTAATTACGGTGCATTCCTGCCCTTACCAAGTGAAGCAGTGCAGCGCAGCGCAGCAGGGTGACTTGCTGCACTGCACAACTTTTTCATAAATTTGCCCCTCAGAGTCTATTGCAGGAGCATTGCTTTTAATAGGAGAAACTTATATAAAACCAATAGGCCAGTGTCTACTATCTCAAACAATTGCACAGTTTATCGCCCAAGCCCGGCACGCACTGACAGGGCGAAACTTCACAAAGAATCACTCTAGGTAAGTAGAACTTCAACTGCTCTTTCTCTTGGGGGATCACCCAACAGGAAACAAAGCCCCTCAAAGGCTTTTTTTCAGAAATGGAAGGCCTGTAGAAGGCTTTTAAAGCATTTCCCGGCACAGATCCTACCTCTCAGACAGAAACAAACCTTGGCACCTGGTAATGAGACTAAGTCATGAAACCAAACCCCTGCACTCAACCAGCCAAAGAAACACGGGACTCCAAAGTAATTGCTGGCCAGATAAGGGATAAGTTAGGAATGGATTCGAAGGACCTCCAGAAATGAATTTGTTCGAGTTAACTTCTATGTTATGGTTTTGTGCGATTGTGTTTGTGTGTTAATAATAGAGTGTTTTATAAGATTGCTGGAAAGCTCAGCTGTTTAATTATACTCACTGATAATATCACAGTCAAACAGAACTTAGCAATGTAATAAAAATAATGCGAATACGTGTTTTTAACCTGCAGATGTACATAAACATGTTTAAAACTTATAACCAAAGGGTGCGAGAGTGTCTCCAGTGAAGCACTTTGCTTTGTAGCTAATAACCTTTACCCCTTTAAACAAATCTCCACAACATTAAAAAAAAAAAAAACATTTGTCCACTAAATATTCACTTTGAAAATGCTGTGAGATGGGAGAATTATAGCAAAAGGTTTTTTGTGGAGAAGGGAATATCATGAAATTAGTAACTCAGGGGCCGGATGAATGTGGCCCAAGGCTAAGGCGGAGGAGCATCGCCCCACTGCTCGCGGAGCAGTGTAAAAGAAAAAATAAAATAAAAATAACATGTTATTATCGTTTTATTTTTAGTATCCGCCAGGTTCGGGCGGGGGTGGGGCCGGGCTCGTGTGACGAGGGAGGAGGAGTGGTTTCTGCACTCTAAAGTGCACATGATGGTTTGGCCGGCAGTCTTGGCCCGGCCAAACCGTCATGCGCACTTTGCAAGTTCTCCACCCAGGCTGGATTACAGCCTAGGTGGAGAACATGCCCTGGCTCTCATTCCCCATCTGTGCCCCGAACCGCGGAGCTTAGATCAATCACAACGCTTCATTGCAGTGTTGTGATTGGCTCAGGGGAGCCTGAGCACATCCTTCTTCTGGCCGAAGCGGAAGGACGACGTAGGAGAGACGCGACGATCAGGTAAGTGATTTGTTATTTTTCTTTAAAGCTCCCACCTCCACTTTCCCGCTCCCCCCCCCTCCACCCCGCCTCACCACCCCCATACCATCCCGGCCGCCACTGATGTGGCCACTGAGGAGTGAGAGGTTGAAATATGTTTGCACTACATGCTGGGACATCAAGGATACTGCCCTAGAAAAGATGCTTCAAGCCAATTGTCTCATGACAGCTAATGAGAAGTGAATGGTTGACCATGTCAAAAGCGGCAGATAGATCTAAAAGAATCAATCAATCAATCAATCAGGGAATTGTAAGTGCGCTACTCACCCGTGAGGGTCTCAAGGCGCTGAGGGGGGGGGTCCGCAGATCTGTTTAGCCGAAGAGCCAGGTCTTGAGGGTCTTCCTGAAGGTGTTCAGGGAGGGGGCGCATCTGATGTCTGCCGGTAGCTCATTCCAGGTCTTGGCTGCAATGTGAGAGAAGGATCTTCCGCCTGCTCTGGCTCTGTGGATGCGCGGGGTTTCGGCCAGTGCGAGGTTGGAAGATCGGAGGTTTCTTTTGGGTACGTGGAAGTTGATTCTGTCGTTGAGGTATTTGGGTCCGTTGTTGTGTAGGCATTTGTAGGCGTGAGTGAGGATTTTGAAAGTGACTCTTTTCTCCATGGGGAGCCAGTGGAGACTTCGTAGGTGTTGGCTGATGTGTTCGTGTCGGGGGATGCGGAGGACGAGTCTGGCGGCGGTGTTTTGTACTGTCTGGAGTTTGCGGAGTAGGGACTTGTTGATCCCGGCGTAGAGTGTGTTTCCATAGTCCAGTCTGCTGGTGATGAGTGCGTGGGTGACTGTCTTCCTTGACTCAGGGGGGATCCACTTGAAGGTCTTGCGGAGGATGCGGAGGGTGTTGAAGCAGCTGGAGGTGACGGCGTTGACCTCTCGGTTCATGGAGAGTGATGAGTCGAGTATGATGCCGAGGTTCTTGGCGTGGTCTGAGGGGGTAGGTGGGCTTCCGAGGGCAGTCGGCCACCAGGTGCTGTCCCATGCAGAAGGGGTGGGACCGAGGACGAGGAATTCTGTCTTCTCGGCGTTGAGCTTCAGGCAGCTGTTGGTCATCCAGACTGCGACGTCTTGCATTCCTTTCTGGAAGTTGAGTTTGGCAGTGGTGGGGTCTTTGGTGAGGGAGATGATGAGCTGGGTGTCGTCGGCGTAGGATACGATGTTGAGGCCGTGTTGTCGGACGATGGCTGTGAAGGGGGCCATGTAAATGTTGAAGAGGGTGGGGCTCAGTGATGAACCCTGTGGGACTCCGCAGGTGATTTTCGTGGGGTCAGAGAGGAAGGGTGGGAGTCTGATCCTTTGGCTTCTTCCGGTGAGGAATGATCGGATCCAGTCCAGGGCTGTTCCTTGTAGGCCTGCGTCGTGTAGTCTGACGACTAGTGTGCGATGGGAGACGGTGTCGAAGGCCGCTGATAGGTCGAGTAGGATGAGGGCTGCGGAGTGGCCTTGGTCCAGGAGGGTGCGGATGTCATCTGTGGCGGCAAGTAGGACGGTCTCTGTGCTGTGGTTGCTTCGGAATCCGGATTGGGACGGGTCGAGGACGGCGTTCTCTTCAATGAATTGTGTCAGTTTCCTGATGACTGTTTTCTCTGCAACTTTGGCTGCGAAGGGGAGGATCGAGATGGGCCGATAGTTCTTGAGGTCGGTGGGGTCAGCTGTGGGCTTCTTGAGCACGAGTCTGACTTCTGTGCGCTTCCAGTCGTCTGGGAAGGTGCCTGTTTTGAAGGTGGTGTTGATGGTGCGTTGTAGTTTGGGTGCGATGGCGGCCACGGCTCTGTGGTAGATGTGAGGGGGGCAGGGGTCGGTGGGGGCCCCCCGAGTGGATGCTTTTCATGGTTGAGGCGGTGTCTTCGGCCGTGATCGGTGTCCAGTTGGAGATGGTGGGCTGGCTGGTGTTTCTGGGGGGGCGGGGGCCGTCTGTGGCCCCTGGTGGATGGTCGATGAAGTTGTCGTAGAGGTTTTTGATCTTGAGGTGGAAATAGGTTCCAAGCTTGTCGCAGAGGTCTTGGGATGGGTGATGTCTGTGGCTTCGCTGCGTGGGTTGGTGAATTCTTGAATGACACTGAAAAGTTCCTTGGAGTTGGTGGAGTTGGCCAGGATTTTGTTGTGGATAAAGTTCCTTTTGGTGGCTCTGATCTGGTTGTGGTAGTCCGTCATAGCGTCCTTGTAGGTGGTGTGGTTTTCGGTTGTCTTGGTGTTTCTCCAGTTCTTCTCCAGGCGTCTGCAGGTGCGTCTGGCTTCTTGGAGAGCGGTTGTGAACCAGGCGGCTTTCCTGGGGCGTTGTCTGTCGGGGTTGCGTAGCGGGGCGAGCTCATCTGCGCAGTTGGAGATCCAGGTGTGGAGTTCTCTGGCTGCATCGTTTGCGCTGTTTGCGTCGGGTGCCCAGGTGTGGTTGTCTCGGGTGAGGGTGGAGTTAACTTGCTCGTTGGTAACCTTGCTCCAGTTCCTTCGTGGTGGGCGTGGGGCTGGTTTGGGTGCCTTGGGTTTGTTGATGGCGAAGTGTACGCAGTGGTGGTCGGTCCATGGCGGCTGCGTTGCGTGGCTGAAATGGACGCTGTTTCCTGCCGCGAAGATGGGGTCGAGGGTGTGTCCTGCTCTGTGGGTCGGTGTGTTGACGAGTTGTTTAAGTCCGATGCTGGCGAGGTTGTCACGAAGGATAGTGGAGTTGGGGTCGCTGGGGTTGTCGAGGGGGAAGTTCAGGTCTCCAATGAGTATGTAGTTTGTTGAGGCGATCGCGTGGGGTGCGATGAAGTCGGTGATTGTGGTGGCGAAGGGTGTTCGGGGGCCGGGGGTCTGTAGACGAGGGTTCCTCGGAGTGTGGCTTTGGGGGTGGTCTGGATCTTGAAGTGCAGGTGTTCGGCGGAGGGGAAGGTTTCGCTGGAGGTGGTGAGGCGGAGGGTGATCTTGTGGGCGATGGCGAGGCCCCCTCCTGGGTGGTTGGGGCGGTCTTTCCTCTGGATCTTGTATCCGTCTGGGATGGCGGTGCTGATGTCGGGGGCGGAGGATGCGTTGGTCCAGGTCTCTGTGAAGAAGGCGATGTCGGGCGAAAGAGAGTCGAGTAGGTTCCAGATTTCCATGGCGTGTTTGTGTACCGAGTGTACATTGAGGAGGATGCATTTTAGGGTGTCGCCGGTGCTGGCGTCTGCAATGCTATATCCCTCCCTTGTCAACCACCATCCATATTTTCTTGGAGGCAGCCACTAAGGCCGACTCTGTACAATGGTTTGACCTAAAACTATGTTGAGAGGAGTCCAGGTGATGATTGGAATCTAGAAAGGCCAGGATCTCCTCATTCAGTGCTTTTTTCAATATCTTGGCCAGCAATTGGAGGCGCGAGATTTTGAGTTTGAGATCCTCCTTGAGCCCGAATGATAACCATAAGAGCAGGGATAGTAAACCAATCAAATCAGCAATGTACCCCAAACCCAGGTCCTCATGGACAATCTCACTAGGGGTTCCTTGGGGAAGTTTTAGAAGACCTCTTAAAAATGTATTCTCAACTACCTGCAAAGGGGCTATCAGAGCGTACCCCCAAATGTTGCATCCAAAACAAGCCACAGAGATACATTATAGCCTTGTAGCCCGCCGTAGCGGGCTATACCGGCTATTAAAGGCCCGCTCCAGCGTTCGGCGAGGGCCTTTAACAAGGGAGCGGGACTTTAATAGCCGGTATAGCCCAGCTACGAAGGGCTATAAGGCTATTAGACCATTCTGCCACTAGAGGGCAGAATGCTCTAACAAATAAAACAAAGGCTTCAGGGAGCGCGAGGGGATTGAAATCCCCTCAGGCTCCCTGAAGCCTTTGTTCACAGCCACAGCTGTGAACAAAGAAACATTGGAATGTTGGAGCTCCGGGCTTATACCAGCCATTATAAGCCCGGAGCTACTCCATTGTTTTCAATGGAGCTCCCAACATTCCAATGTTCTAATATAGCCTTACAGCCCGCTGCCGACGGCTATACCAGTTGTTAAAGGCCCTGATCCCGAGTTATAGGCCCGAGCCGCAGGCGAGGCCTATAACGAGGGAGAGGGCCTTTAACAACTGGTATAGCCTGGAGGCAGAAGGGCTATAGAGTTATTAGAACATTCCACCCACTAAGGTTAGAATGTTCTAAATTAAAAATGGAGAAACAAAAGACAAACATTGGAATGTTGGAGTGCTGGACTTATACCAGCCATTATAAGCCCTGAGCTACTCCATTGTCTTCAATGGAGCTCCCAACATTCCAATGTTCTAATTTAGCATATAAACTATGAGTGAAGACTCTATATGTGTTTGGCCTAAACGTCTAGAAAATGAGCTGATGCCGTTAGTCGCCCTTTTGAGCAGCATTACATTTTTTTGCAGTAAGGGTCACCAGGAGAGACCAATAATATCCCCAGATAAAAAAAGTGCTCAACTTTACTAATAACGTTACCTTTGGTCACAAATTTTTCTGTACTAGATTTTCTAGGGCCGATCACCATAACATGGGACTTTGTATAATTAGTTCACAGGTCGAGAGCATTTACAAAGGAGACTAACCGATCTAAAAGATGCTGCAATCCCATAGCAGTACCCGCTATTAGGACGGCATCGTCCGCATATAAAAGCACTGGCAGTGGACGACCTCCCACCCTCGGTACATCCAGCCCCAAAGTAGAAAGAGCTGTCTCCCACACATTGATGTAAAGAATGAAGAGAAAGGGGGCCAGAATACACCCCTGGCAGACCTCCTGCTTCAGACTGAAAGGCTCGGTACATTCTCCTTTTGTCCCAAATCTCCTGGGTGCCAAAAGTCCTCGTGAAGATCACGCAGGAAAGTGATCAATGCAGGCTCAACCCCCATGGACCCCAGCGCAGCCCAGAGCTTGGCTCTATTATCCCTATCAGAGGCAGAGTTTTGCTACTGTAGTTGTGGGGGCAGAGGAAAAGGTGGAATGTCCCCAGGTCAGCTAAAGTTGGTCCAAAAGCTACTGGCCTTCCCAAACAAGAGAATCTCAGTTTTGTCCGCATTGCACTGAAGGTAGCTCTTATGTATGCAAGTCAAGATATCCTTCCAGCAGACGACAAGAGATTTGGTGGGAAGCAGAATGATCAAAAATAAGATGTAATTGAGTATCATCTGCATATGATATAGTTGCCACACCATGAGTTTCAATCAAGTTAGCTAAAGGGGTCATGTACATGTTGAACAGGGTAGGACTCAATGAAGAGCCCTGTGGCACTCCCAAGGCAAGCCTTTTCTGAGAGGAGGAGTAAGTGGCCATCAAGATCTCTTGCACTCTGCCTTCAAGGAAGGATTTAAACCAACGCCAGACTGAACCGCCTGTGCCTATTTCAGCCAACCTCTGCAGAAGTATTGGATGTGACATGGTGTCAAAGGCCACAGAAAAGTCTAGCAGAATAAAGGCAGTGCTTTCCCCTCATCCAGTGCAAATTTGATAATTTCCCTCACTTCAAGTAGAGCAGATTTGGTACTATTCTGGGACCAAAAACCTGACTGGATGCTGAGGAGAAGCCTATTGGCCTCCAAGTAATTAGATACTATGTAGCAATGACATTGGCCGATGGTTAGACAAAACAGCTGGAGGTTTTTTCAGGAGAGGAATCAGTTTGGCCCTTTTCCAGCAAGTTGGAACAGATGCTGCATCCAGGGAACAGCTGAAAAGCTCAGTTAAAACTGGAGCAATAGAGATGGCAAAATGTCTAAATAGGGGTGGAGGAACCAGATCCAGGGGGCAGGAGCCTGAAAGACAGTGCAGTAGAGCTGATTGTGCTTCAGGCAAAGAGATAGGCCTGAGTTTATTCAATGAACAGGACACATTCAGCCTCATGCCGAGGTCATAGGCATCCCAAGGGTCGCTACCATGATGGACCTTCTAGGTGCCTTCTAGGTGTCATCTCTTACTAAATTGTTCCTTTTTTTAAATTGAAGTGTGAAGTGGTTATGCATGGCTTCACTCTATCGTTTACACCAGATTCTAAATACTGCTATGACGTGGCAACAGTTGATAACAAAACTTGTTTCCCACTGATGCTTTGCCATAAAGCCCTTCCATGCCAGGCTGACAGGGCTCTCTGCGAGCCTGTCAGCGCATTGCTGCTGTCAGCTTTGAATGAAAGCAGAAAGCGCCAATCCAGGAGGGGGAAGTAAGGCTGGGAGGGTGATGGCGGTTAGACAAGGAAGGCAAGTGATCTATTTTTTCTCAAACTTGGGTCATGGAGGAGAGGCCATGTTATGTACAGCTCCCCTATTACTCCTCTGCATCTGCGTAGCAGTTTGAAAATAGGGGCAGATGATTTTTGGGGCCATACATAATATAAACTAATAGATGGGTAAAAAGTGAATTACAGGGATGTTATTCATTTCAGGGTTCTGAGTGACATCAAAGACAACTCGAGATTTACTCTTGTCTATTTGATGACACTCAGAACCCCTCAGTGAAAAACATCCCCGTAATCCATTGTTACCTGTCTACAATTCTGTTTATTATGTATGGGTAAAACACACAAGATGATGGACGGAATGCTGCACATTGGCAAACATTCACCCCCAGTCACAGATCTGGGTTTAATCCATCGTTATTTTGCTTCACCACGCCACCCCAGTTCAGACATATGCAAATCAGTCTTGACCCTGTGCCTCATGGGAACAGTCCAGACCGATCTGCCAAGCCATGTCTTCCTGGACCGGAATCAAGCATCCTAGGACCGGTTTCAGGCTATCAGCCTTCATCAGCCAGGATAGCTTGACTCCAGTGGCGTAGTGAGCACGGACCCACGTCTGGGCATACCCTTCCCACTTAGGGCGAAATGCAAAACACACAAGATGATGGACTGAATGCTGCACATTGGCAAACATTCACCCCCAGTCACAGATCTGGGAAGGGTATGCCCAGACGTGGGTCCCGTGCTCACTACGCCACTGGAGTCAAGCTATCCTGGCTGATGAAGGCTGATAGCCTGAAACCGGTCCTAGGATGCTTGATTCCGGTCCAGGGAAGACATGGCTTGGCAGTTCGGTCTGGACTGTTCCCATGAGGCACAGGGTCAAGACTGATTTGCATATGGCCATGTCTGAACTGGGGTGGCGTGGTGAAGCAAAATAACGATGGATTAAACCCAGATCTGTGACTGGGGGTGAATGTTTGCCAATGTGCAGCATTCCGTCCATCATCTTGTGTGTTTTGCATTTTGCTCCTAAGTGGGAAGGGTATGCCCAGACGTGGTCCCGTGCTCACTACGCCACTGGAGTCAAGCTTATCCTGGCTGATGAAGGCTGATAGCCTGAAACCGGTCCTAGGATGCTTGATTCGGTCCAGGGAAGACATGGCTTGGCAGTTCGGTCTGGACTGTTCCCATGAGGCACAGGGTCAAGACTGATTTGCATATGGCCATGTCTGAACTGGGGTGGCGTGGTGAAGCAAAATAACGATGGATTAAACCCAGATCTGTGACTGGGGGTGAATGTTTGCCAATGTGCAGCATTCCGTCCATCATCTTGTGTGTTTTGCATTTTGCCCTAAGTGGGAAGGGTATGCCCAGACGTGGTCCCGTGCTCACTACGCCACTGGAGTCAAGCTATCCTGGCTGATGAAGGCTGATAGCCTGAAACCGGTCCTAGGATGCTTGATTCCGGTCCAGGGAAGACATGGCTTGGCAGTTCGGTCTGGACTGTTCCCATGAGGCACAGGGTCAAGACTGATTTGCATATGGCCATGTCTGAACTGGGGTGGCGTGGTGAAGCAAAATAACGATGGATTAAACCCAGATCTGTGACTGGGGGTGAATGTTTGCCAATGTGCAGCATTCCGTCCATCATCTTGTGTGTTTTGTATTATGTATGGGTCCCATCCACACCCACAATGATAAACAGGGTCTTCAAAATGTGGTTATTCACTGCAATTACATCACAGCAGTAAGAATCAAAGCTTGCTTTCCACTGCTCAATAGGAAATATTTTTCCCCTCGTGGCAATTCTAACTTCGCTCTCATTACCTATTTTAAATGAATCAGAAGTAACGCAGAACTCTTTGGTGAAAACCATCCCCATTAGCCATAGTTACACATATAATTCTGTACCACAGACTGTAAAAGTAATATACTATAGCCTTAGAGCCTGCCGTAGCGGGCTCTACCGACCGTTAAAAGACCGCTCCACTCCAACAAGGGAGCGGGCCTTTAATGGCCGGTAGAGCCCACTACGGACGGCTCTAAGGCTATTAGAACATTCCGCCCTTAGAGGGCAGAATGTTCTCATTTGTAAAATAAAGGCCTCACGGAGCCCGGGGTGGTGAAAATCCTCTCGGGCTCTGTGAGGCCTCTGTTCACAGCTGTTGCTGTGAACAAACATTGGAATGTTGATGCTCCACGCTTCTACCAACCATTAGAAGCCCAGAGATCTCCATTGTCTTCAATGGAGCGCTAAACATTCCAATGTTCTAATACACAATAAATGTGCCCTCGTGTGATAATCTTTGCAATTTGGAGCAATATCAGTAATGTTATGATGACGTCATTGCTAATGTCATATCTGACAGGTTATGTTATAGATGAAGCCATTTGTTATATATCTTACCTTCTGGGATGATGAGGTGATGGGCAGAATATGACAGGGGTGAGAGTTAAGGATGATGTTAGCTGCTGAATATAAGTTTTGGTCACCACACAAACAGTTTCATCATGAATACTGCTGTGACTTTCAAATCAGCTGCAAATTGTGTTTACAGACAACTTGAAATCAAAGATTTCAGGTAAATTTCAGTTGCATCTTGGGCTTGCATCTACAGTTCGGTCCAGGTAATACCTGGAGAAATTTGAACAAAATAACATAGGATTTGGAATATTTGTGTTGGTAAAACGGTCCCAAAGTCCATTTCATGTTATTCCCCATTTCAGTGAGAAATCTTGGAATTAAGTATAAAAATTATCATTGGTAAATACCACTACTGTGTAGTAACAATATCTGCCCTCTGTCGGTATAGCGCCTGAATAAGGCTGCAGACTGTTCACTTATGTTTGTTCTGTTAAAATTCATCAACTACTTCAATCTTAGCCTTATCTAAACCTTTTCAAACAATGCACGTGCACAGACTTTTCGAACAATGCACGTGCACAGAACCACGCATATTATAGTGGAAGGATAGCTCCTCTGAAGTCATAATTAAATTGAACTCACATTAATAAAAGCTTTCCTGAAATGTCTAATGATGTTATCTTTACTTCACCGAATGTGCACGAATTTGCCCGTAACGCACGCCCCACTGCTTGTGAATTATGATCCCAAAAATTCCTACAGTTTAACAAAGAGCGCTCACATTATGAGGCGGGGGCAAATGTTTCATTTGGCATTTATTAATATGGGAACCATGTTGTTCAAACATCCAGCAATAACTTCTGTACCAAATGACAGTCAGTCAGGGAAATAGTTCAGTTTGGTCAAATTACCTTATCAACGCATTAATTGCATGCTAATTAAAGACCAGCACATCATACATATATTTAATTTAATCAATTTAATTACACAATATAAAACAATGTACATTATCTAGGCTAATAAAACAGCACCTAAATAAGAAAATTAATATAGCCCTCTTTCCCAAATATCCTTACTTCTAAAACTTATCATGCAGGAAGAGTTATACTTCACTCGTCTAGATCATCCCCCCCCCCTCACTGTGCAACCAGCTCTTAAAATCGAAAGAACTCAGCATTTGTATGTTTTAAAAAACAGCTCTTTTATTGCTTAAAACTAGTGCAGATTTTAACAATAACATGAGCCTTCATCACTGTTTTTTTTTTCTAGCTCAACAAATGCAGCTTCAAATTTTTTGCTAATGCTAAGAGAGAATCATCTCTGGCAGATGATGAACTGTAGATATCCTAACCAAGGAATAATATGGAATTTTCAATATAAGGAACATGCCTCGAGGTCAATCTAATGAGGTTGGAATGTAGATTTTACTGCAAACAGATTAGGTGGATAATGAATCCTGTCCACGAAAAATGTTAATCCAGCCTATTGACGGGTAACAAGTGTTGAGGCAGGTGGGGGGAAATAGTCTATTAAGAAACCTATTTTCTTCCCGTTGCAGTGGCTGAGTTCTGGTGCAGCCCCACACTCAGGGCCGGACTGGGAACAGAAACCGGCCCTGGCAAACTGCTCAGCCTGCCCCCCCTGGGGTGAGGGGGAGTGCAGCTGAGCAGTTTGCGAGGGCCGGTTTCAGCCGATTTTGTTACAGGGGGCCGATATTGCCGATCCCGGGTAACAAAAATGGCCCCCCAGGGGCCCAAAATCGGCCCCCACCCTATCGGCCTACCGGGGAAACGCCTGGTGCCCGCTATGGCCAGTCCGGCCCTGCCCACACTCCTGTAACATATACTGCAACAGCAGCATTCTGAGTTGGATTCTATTGTATTGCATCGGTATTAACGTTGTACTTTCTAACCCCATTGAAAAGCCTACAGATCTAAGCACGGTGGGATCTTGCCTCCACTGACCATAGCAAAACTAGGTATCCCTCCAGATATTCCACCATTGATCTTAGTCAGGTTAGTAGGTCCAAGGGCCAGATGTACAAAGCATTTTTGCGTTTGTATACAACTCGATTTGCAGCAACCAGAAAAATGCTTTTTAAAATGTACAAAATGCAAAATGCGATTTCATAGCTTGTTACTGAATCGCATTTTGCCTTTGCGAAGCGGTATTTGGAAGGGGTGTGTTTAGCACGTCCCTTTCAAATACCGAATTGGTATGGCATGTATTACTGTTTTGCAACTGAATTCCGGTCGCAAAACAGTAATACTTTACCTCCAGTTTAAAACTGGCGGTAACCCATTCGCAAAGGGGAAGGGGTTTCCAATGGGCCCCTTCCACTTTGAGAATGTAAATAAAAATATATTTAAGAGCAGGCAGGGGTCCCACATATCACTGTCTACTTTGAAAAAATGAAACTGCAAAGCTTCATTTTTTCTTTTAAATGCATCCTGTTTTCCTTTAAGGAAACTGAGGTAAGAGAAAGAGTTAATCTTGCCAACTACAGTACCATTTACCTTCTTCGACCTTTTCACTTTTCTAGGCCCTAAGTTACACGATCTTCGACTTTAAATCCTTGATTTTAGGCCAGAACTACCTATGAATTTTCTACTGTGCAGTCCCTTTATTTACAGACAAGATATGTTAGTACTTTTGTGATAAAATCTTGCTTTGCAAGCTGCATGACCTGCCTTAAAGTGGCTCATTTCACCCTTAC
Organism: Calotriton arnoldi; assembly: GCA_963921515.1. Lineage (NCBI taxonomy): Eukaryota > Metazoa > Chordata > Amphibia > Caudata > Salamandridae > Calotriton > Calotriton arnoldi. The sequence continues at coordinate 555,193 of CAWUFW010007116.1, forward strand.
ATCTTCGTCATTGCTAAGTCAAGCTTTGATAGCCTTCCACAATTTCCTCCTGCAACACGCATAGAACCATGAACTTTCATCTTGTTAATAACTGGTCCGGTTTGAACCATAAACAATTGTGCTATCACACTTGATCTTTTGAATCTCAATTATAGTATCTACATCAAAGTCTACACAGTAAAGTGCTGATACTATCTTGCCTCTGGCACTTCTGGCTGTATGCTGACTGGAAGGCGTTTCAATCCACACCCAGATAACTAAGGGAGGGTGCATCTAGGCTTGATAAAGAGACAACATTTCACTTTCATAACTCTCTATGATATCAAAGGGTGTGATTTACTTACGAAATGGTCCTGAGGCCATAATAAACTCGGCAATACTAGCAGAAAGGGGAGGCTGATCACTGTGAAAATTGCCAGCTAAGCTAAATATTTTGTAGGAGTCAAGGATGTCCTGGAGAAACCTCCCTCTTGTGTCTTATCTTCTATCCCTCCCACCAAGATGGGAATATCTCAGACAGAAACATCCTCATTTATAGACATTAAGCTGCCGAGAGCAAAATCTACTTTGGTGGTAAAGTCGCTTGAAAGTGTTATGCCCACTCTGGGTGTGCCCTCCGCATACATTAAGGCAAAATCAGATTACAAAAATTCTGAGAACCGTTCCAGGTATGGGAAATTGTTTTTTCAATATTGTTGCAGTATTAATTTATTAACAGGAGAGAAACCCCATTTGAGAACCTAAGTTCAGTGGCTAGAGTATTGTTACTACTAGTCATTCGAGGTTGAAATGCTTCCCAAATTCTTTTGACCCCATTGTCAGTAGTCCAGCTGAAGGCAACTGAGGAACAACTAACACCACTTGTTGTGACTGACAGAAAAAGCTACTAGTACCCAATGAGGTGACAGGATCCTCAAGCCGGGTCTCTTGGAACTTGATTTAATCAATTTTTGGTATGGGAACAATGTTGCACACATGTGTGAAGTGTTCAGAAGAGCAAAACTAAATTTCCAAAGACAGTACAGGTTATTTTTGCCTAGGTGATCACCCAACAACGATGAAGACATATTTAGGCCCACATTACAAATAAGCCTTTAATTGGTGCAATATTCATTGTGCCTAAAAACCTGACTCCGCTAGGTCAGAATTTATTAGATGCGATCATTAACACCCAATTAGGAGTTTTAACCAGAATAACATGCAGATTTTGGTGCTTACTGCACCAAAATTCAAATGTCTTGGTATTTACTGTCTATTGTTTTCCCGATAGGAGGTTGTGGGATACTTTTCCACGGGGCTAATTTCTGTAAAAGTGGGAATCATCCAAATACTCAGTGATGGGCGGAGCCGGGATTATCCCAGGCCATACTTGCAGCAGTGGAGTCAGTAGGTTAGACCAGTGATAGCACATGTGACTCTGGAGCCCGGAGGCCCCATCTGGCATCTTTCAAGTGCTGATTAGCATCCTCCACCTCCCTAGTACAAGGTGAGGTTCTTCATCGCGATCGCACGACATCCTGACTGGACTTATGGCAGTGGCAGTGATGGGTGGGAACAGTGCTGGGGCGTTACACAGGCCACTGCAGCCTCATCAGTGCATGGGGGCCCCCATCACTTCAGGGGGTCCCAACCCTTCAAGGGGGCCCAGCCCCAATGTCAATGCATATCTGTGAGATGTGGGAGACTCGGAAGCCCCTCATCACATTCTGCAGGGGAGCCCCATCATTTTACGTCATGCCACTGAACAGTTGTGGCACGACTAACGAGTCGATAAATAGGTGGGGATTTCATAAGTGCATTTTTATCTTTGTAGTTCATGGTTCAAAATACAAATTCATCCTGAATCCGTAACCGCCAATATTGGTTCACGTTCCAAAGTCTTGGCCTTCACTAGGGCAGATTTAATATATCACCAGTGAACAGATTCAAGTTAGACAATCGATAGAAACAAAAATCAAGAATTTATTTTTGAGAACATTTATTTGAGTAGAAACCAAAACTGGTGTCCCCCTGCAGGATGAAATTAAAGATGCCGCTTACTCATAACAGGTACAAGTAAATAATGTAATCAGGCCCACTTGCTTGTATTGCACATAAGTATGGATACATATACTTTACTTCCTTGGGCTCCATTCCTTTACCTGCCAAGTCATTCATCTGTGAGTGTTTAAGAACAGTGCAAACACTAGTATCAAACACTTTGTAAAACATAGGCATTGGCATAAGCCTTACTTCGGTTAGCATGCAGCTCTCTAGCAGGTGCGTGAATCTAATGCATCAGCTAATTAACTAATAGTAATGACAGAACGATTTGTAATTTTTACATCAAAGGCCATCCAATTATAGAGACTGAATTTTCTACGTTTTTTTGACAGTGTCAATTCCTTCCTTGTCATCAAAGACACAATTTTCCAGTCCTGGGCTTTTCTTTACCAAACCTTTGTAAAACTAGGGGCCTTATTTACAAGAAAGTGACGCAGCGCGGCACCGCAAGCCATTTGGCTGCGCCTTTGGATTCTGATGCATTCCCAGGTTTACGAAATATTGTAAATCTGGGAATGCGGCACAAGCCATGGGTGTTGGGTGGAAACACCCACTGCAACACCCACAGCACGCCCCTTTCACGCAAAGTGCTGCGTGAAAAGGGGCCGAATTTACAAGTCCACGAAAAGCCACGCAAGGTGGCATTACGTGGCCTTGTAAATATGGTGCACCACACTGCATCCCCAGTTGGTCAAAAAAAGTGACGCTCCGGCGGCGCAGGGGTTTGTAAATATGCCCCTTGGTGTGCTAGTCCAATTCGAGCAAGTGAAATGAATCAGGATCATGAACCCCAGGCATGCATTAGGTTGTTAAATGAAACCCCAGTAGTGGAGCACAGGATCCTTGATGACATGGTATCAACTGGTAACTTTAGAGTACTTATTGTGGAGGTGTGTGTGGCACAGAGATTCACACCTGCAGGACACTACTTGGATATTTTTGGCTCAGCCTTACATACTTTAGTGGCAATAAATTGAATATTACCAAGTTGGATTACCAGTGTTTTCAAATTCCCCAGTCTCATGTGTAAGTAGCTATTTAAATCCATTTTTTTTTCTATTTGCATTCTGGGATTTGCAGTTTTGTGGAGACATAATAATGTGACAAACACCTTTGTAAAGATAGCTCTGATCTGAAATGTTTGAATTTGATGTCATCCATCCAAAATATTAAATCTTGTAAAATGAAGACAAAGAGATTGAGTGAATTATATATCGGCCCATGTCATTGTCTGGAGGATCTGATAACTAACATACACTTTTTTTCTCGTTCACAAATAAACAAAAGTAGACCCTCTCCTCATTACATGTTCCTTTCTGGAGAATCACAGTTGCATGAGCCACCACACTACATCATAATATTTCCATAGACCTGCAGACCTTCCCAATGAAATAAATGGATCTGCTACAGAAAGTCTAGGTGTCTCTCGTATTAGAGCTTACACTTGGACTGAGTCCTGTAAAAACTTACTGAATTTCCCCCCACACTTCCAAGTGATTAATAGGGCTCTCAAGTTTCCCATATTCCAGTGGATCAAATAGTTCAGTTTTTTCTTTGTAGTCTAAAGCTTCGGTCTACAGGGGCCTTAAAAACATTTAAAAGAAAAAGGGACAGGGTAGGAATGCCCTGACCCCCTAGTTCTGGTCATGGGGTCCCCCTGGGATCCCGCAGAGGGAAAAAGCATTTTTTTTTGGGCGAGAGTCACCTAGATTGGTGGCTCCTGCCAAAAAAGAAGCACAGGCTCCCGAACTCCCTGCTGTTTAGCCACGGGTGCAGGTCCCGGGTGCATGCGGGATTAATAAAAAGTAGAGGAGCGCACGGCCCCCCCTACTGTGGCTCTTTTAAGCCCCACGGACCACCACCTCCCCGGGGCTTTAATTTAAATTTGATGGGGGGCCAGTATGGACCCCCCTCCTGGGGCGGGTTCAAGCCCCGGGATAACCACCTCCCCGGGACTAAATTCAAAGTAATGGGGGGTCACAAGGACCCCCCTCCCAGGGTCAAAATTAACATTTTAAAACTGGTAGAGGGGCCGCATGGCCCCCTCCCGAGCCATAAACAGCCCGGGAACATCACCTCCCCAGTACTGGCCCATCTACTACAAAGGAGGGGGCCACGCAGCCCACCTCCAGGAGCCATACATGGCCTGGGGACCACCAGCCCCCAGGGCTGTCTACTGCTATGTCCTGGGGTGCCCACCACCAGGACATAGCTGTTTGCTGTGACTTGGTGGGAGCTTTGACAGCTCCTGCCAAGTCAGAGCAAACACCCCGCTTCCAGCAAGCGGGAGCTGACAAAATGCTTTATGGATGAGTGAGTGGTTGCGTGAGTACTTGTATGGCTCTGTGAATGGTTATGTGAGTGGTTGTGTGGGTGAGTACGTGGGTGTGTGAGAGGTTGTATGGGAGTGTGAGTGGGTGTGTAAGTGGAGCCATGATAATGTGACAAACACTTTTGTAAAGATATCTCTGATCTGAAATGTTTGAATTTGATGATATCCATCCAAAATATTAAATCTTGTAAAATGAAGACAAAGAGATTGAGTGAATCATAAATCAGTCTGTGTCAATGTCTGGAGCATCTGATAACTTCCATACACTTTTTTTCTCATTCACAAATAAACAAAAGTAGACCCTCTCCTCATTACATGTTCCTTTCTTCAAAATCACAGTTGGATCAGCCACCACGCTACATCATAATATTTCCATTGGCACCTCCAGAACCTATACCCATGAAATAAATGGATCTGCTACAGAAAGTCTAGGTGTCTCTCGTATTAGAACTTACACTTGGACTGAGGCCTTTAAAACTTACTGACTTTCCCTCCACACTTCCAAGTGAATACTAGGGCTCTCAAGTTTTCCATATTCCAGTGAATCAAATACTTCAGTTTTTTCTTTGTTGTCTGAAGCTTGTGGTCTACAGGGGCCAGAATGCCAGTGAACAACCTGATCTAGATATGCTTCCTACTTATAGAATTGTAAAATTTGAACACTCTGGATACAGTCACTCCATTTACTGACAATTATATCAAATGGATGCCACTGACCATGTCATGAGTGATGTAATATGTGAGGTCCTAAGCAGTGCATTGCGGGGGTTTAAGTTGTAGTTAGATCAGGTAACTATAACTGCTGAATGTCTATGTTTTTGTGCGAGTGAAATGTGAGCCTAATTATAACGTCTCTGTAACCTTTATTTTTTTCAGTGAATTTGTAAAGTTTTTTTAATTCTGTTTTCTAACTATAACATCCCTGTAACATTTGTTTTTTTCAGTGAATTTCGAAGGTTTTTAACATTTTATTTCCTAACTACAACATCCCTGTAACCTTTGGCTTTTTTACAGTTTTCTCATCAATAATTTCACTGCAAATATTGCAGTGATATTATCAATTATGTCATAGAAGATGTCATGAGTGATGTAATATGTGGGGTAATTAGCAGTGCATGGCGAGGGAGCGAGTTAAGGTTACCTTAGGGCACGAGTTATAGTTACTTGATATAACTATAACTACAACTGGTGAATTTCAGTGGTTTTTAGAGTTTAAAATGTTAAAATTGTTCCTGAACGATTTGGAGAGATTCACAATTAGGAAATTAGTATTCTTAATGTTAGTACAACTAGCCCCAAGTTCCATTGGACCTCAAAGGGGGTACCGAGGTAAGAGAAAGAGTTAATCTTGCCAACAACAGTACCATTTACCTTCTTGGACTTTTTCACTTTTCTAGGCCTAAGTTACACGATCTTCAACATTAAAACCTTTGATTTTAGGCCAGAATTACCTACGAATTTTCCACTATGCAGTCCTTTCCTTTACAGACAAGCTATGTCAATACTTTTGTGATAAAATCTTGCTTTGCAAGCTGCATGACCTGCCTTAAAGTGGCTGATTTCACCCTTACATCCTCATCGCTACGTCAAGCTTTGATAGCCTTCCACAATTTCCTATTGGCTTTCCTACAGCACGCATAGAACTATGAACTTTCATCTTGTTAATAACTGGTCTGGTTTGAACCATAAATAATTGTGCGATCACACTGTTGATCTTTTGAAACTCAATTATAGTGTCTACATCAAAGTCTACACAGTAAGGTTCTGATACTATCCTGCCTGTGGCACTTCTGGCTGTATGTTGACTGGAAGGCGTTTCAATCCACACCCAGAATAACTAAGGGAGGATGCATATAGGCTTGACAAAGAGACACAATTTCACTTTCATGACTCCCTGTTATCTCAAAGGGTGAGATTTACTTACAAAATGGTCCTGAGGCCATAATAAACTCGGTAATACTAGTAGAAAGGGGAGGCTAATCATTGTGAAAATTGCCAGCGAAGCTAAATATTTTGTAGGAGTCAAGTATGTACTGAAGAAACCTCCCTCTTGTGTCTTATCTTCTATCTTTCCCACCAATATGGGAATATCTCAGACAGAAACATCCTCATTTATAGACATTAAGCTAGAGCAAAGCCTACTTTGGTGGTAAAGTCTCCTTAAAGTATTATGCCCACTCTGGGTGTGCCCTCCCCATAACTTAAGGCAAAAGTCAGATAAAAAACATTCTGAGAAACATCCCAGGTATGGGAAATTGTTTTTTTCAATATAGTTGCAGTATTAATTTATTAACAGGAGAGAAACCCCATTGTATTGTTACTATCAATCATTCCAGGTTGATATGCTTGCCAAATTCTTTTGACCCCTTTGTCAGTAGGCCAGCTGAAGTCAACTGAGGGACCTGAAACACCTCTTGTTGTGGCTGAGAGAAAAAAAACTACTGGTATCCAATGAGATGCCAGGATCCTTAAGCCGGGTCTCTTGGAACTTGATTTAATCAATTTTTGGTATGGGAACAATGTTGCACACATGTGTGAAGTGTTCGAAAGAGCAAAACTAAATTTCCAAAGACAGTCAAGGTTATCTTTGCCTGGGTGATCACCCAACAACGATGAAGACATATTTAGGCCCACATTACAAATGGGCCTTTAATTAGTGCAATATTCATTGTGCCTAAATAACGGACTCCATTAGGTTAGAATTTATTAGATGCGATCAGTAAGACCCAATTACGAGTTTTCACCAGAGCAACGTGCAGATTTTGGAGCTTACTGCACCAGAAGCCACATCTCTTGGTATTTACTGTCTATTGTTTTCCCGATAGGAGGTTGTGGGATACTTTTTCACTTGGCTAATTTCTGTAAAAGTGGGAAGCATCCAAATACTCAGCGAAGGAAAGAGCTGGGATTGCAGCAGTGGAGTCAGTAGGTTAGACCAGTGGTAGCACATGCGACTTTGGAGCCCGGAGTCCCCATGTGGCATCTGTCAAGTGCTGATTAGCATCCTCCACCTTCCTAGCACAAGGTGAGGTTCTGCATAGCAATTGCAGGACATCCTGACTGGACTTATAGCAGTGGCAGTGATGGATGGGAACAGTGGCAGGTGTAGCGCAGGCCCCTGAAGCCCCTGCAGTGCATGGGGGCCCCCATCCCTTCAGTGGGCCCCAACCCTTCAAGGGAGTCCCCTCATCACATTCTGCAGGGGGGGGCATCATTTTACGTCACGCCACTGAACAGTTGTGGCACGACGAACAAGTCGATGAATAGGTAGGGAGTTCATAAGTGCATTTTTAGCTTTGTAGTTCATGGTTAAACATACAAATTCATCCTGAATCCGTAACCACCAATATTGGTTCACGTTCCAAAGTCTTGGCCCTCACCAGGGCACATTCAATGTATCACCAGTGAACAGGTTCAAGTTAGACAATCGATAGAAACAAAAATCAAAAATCAATTTTCGAGAACATTTATTTGTGTAGAAACCAAAACTGGTGCAAGATGAAATGAAAAATGCTGCTTACTCATAACAGGTATAAGTAAATAATGTACTTGCACAATCAGGCCCTCTTGCTTGTATTGCACATATGTATGTATACATATACTTTACATCATTGGACTTCTTTCCTTTATCTGCCAAGTCCTTCATCTGTGAGTGTTTAGGCACAGTGCAAATACCCATATCAAACACTTTGTAAAACATAGGCATTGGGATTAGCCTTACTTCGGTTAGCATGCAGCTCTCTAGCAGGTGCGTGAATCTAATGCATCAGCTAATTAACTAATAGTAATAACAGAACGATTTGTAATTTTTACATCAAAGGCCATCCAACCATAGAGGCTGAATTTTCTACGTTTTTTTGACAGGGTCAATTCCCTCCTTGTCATCAAAGACACAATTCTCCAGTCCTGGGCTTTTTTTTACCAAACCTTTGTAAAACTAGGGGCCTTATTTACAAGAAAGTGACGCAGCGCGGCACCGCAAGCCATTTGGCTGCGCCTTTGGATTCTGACGCATTCCCAGGTTTACAAAATGTTGTAAATCTGGGAAAGCGGCAGAAGCCATGGGTGTTGTGTGGAAAGACCCACAGCAACACCCATGGCACGCCCCTTTCACGCAAAGTGTTGCGTGAAAAGAGCCGTATTTACAAGGCCATGAAAAGCAATGCAAGGTGGCTTTATGTGGCCTTGTAAATATGGAGCACCAACTGCGTCCCCGGTGCGTCGAAAAAAGTGACGCTCCGGCGGCGCAGGGGTTTGAAAATATGCCTCTTGGTGTGCTAGTTTAATTGGAGCAAGTGAAGTGAATAAGGACCATGAACCCCAGGCATGCATTAGGTTGTTAAATGAAAATCCAGTAGTGGAGCACAGGATCCTTGATGACATGGTATCAACTGGTAACCTTAGAGTACTGATTGTGGAGGTGTGTGTGGCAGAGAGATTCACACCTGCAGGACACTGCATGGATATTTATTTTGGCTCAGCCTTACATACTTTAGTGGCAATAAAATGAGTATTACGAAGTTGGATTACCAGTGTTTTCAAATTCCCCAGTCTCATGTGTAAGTAGCTATTTAAATCCATTTTTTTCCTTTGCATTCTGGGATTTGCACTTTTGTGCAGCCATGATAATGTGACACACACTTTTGTGAAGCTATCTCTGATCTGAAATGTTTGAATTTGATGACATCCATCCAAAATATGAAATCTTGTAAAGTGAACACAAAGAGATTGAGTGAATTATATATCGGCCCGTGTCATTGTCTGGAGTATCTGATAACTTCCATACACTTTTTTTCTCCTTCACAAATAAACAAAAGTAGACCCTCTCCCCATTACATGTTCCTTTCTGGAAAATCACAGTTGCATCAGCCACCATGCTACATCATAATATTTCCATTGGCACCTCCAGAACCTTTACCCATGAAATAAATGGATCTGCTACAGAGGGGCTCATTATGATGGCAGACGGAAAAGCATTCCGACCGCCGTGCTAGCGGGAAAGTTCCGCCAGCAGGTACCGCGGCAAAACCGCCGGCCAGATTAGGATGCACCGCCAGAAACTCCCTACCGCGGCGGTCGGATTCCAGGATTCAGCGGCGGAAAAGCTGAAAATCCGTCCGCGGCGGTTGGATTTGCTGCGGTAAGGCCAAAGACCGCCGTTTCCCCAGTGGACAGGAACACATGGAGCTATCCGCAGTATTGACACCGCCATCCTCGATTGGCTGGATTCTCCGCAGCGGTGTGGTGGGCTGTTTGTGGCATCGTAATACAACCGGCGGTCGTAACCGCATTCCGCACGGTGGTCCTTCCCTTTTGGCTCCGTCCGCCACGTAAGGGGATTCCTGGCGGTTCCCGAAATACAGCAGCGGACGGGAAATGGGCTATCTTTGCCCATCGTAATGCGGCGGACGCAAGGACCGCCGATGGAGTGCGGAAAAGGGCATTTTCCGCCAGCACCGTGGATGTGCTTCCGCCCGCCATCGTAATCAGCCCCAGAATGTCCAGGTGTCTTTCGGATTAGAGCTTACAGTTGGACTGAGGCCTTTAAAAACTTGCTCACTTTCCCCTTAAGCATCTAAGTGAATACTAGGGCTCTCATTTTTCCCATATTCCAGTGGATCAAATAGTTCAGTTTTTTCTTTGTAGTCTGAAGCTTGTGGTCTACAGGGGCCAGAATGCCAGTGAACAACTTGGGCTAGATAAGCTTCCAGTTTATAGAACTGTAAAATTTGAACACTCTGGATTAAAGACACTCCACTTCCTGACAATTATATCATGTGTGGAATTCAAAAATGCCTCCTCTCCATGCAACAACTTATATCCACGCCATCTTCTTTGCACTGCCACCTCTTGCCATGTGGATAGGACAATGTTTTCAGCCCTGGATTCTGCTATTACAACCATTGTTAATAGCTGGGCTAGTACAATTGGGTGGCATCATGCAGAGAAAAGCAGAACACCCAGAAAGAATTAGATTGCCAAATGAAGGACCACGGCAGGAAGTATGGTTTATTTATGGCATGATCTGAGTTGGCAATGCCACCACACCTCCAAACACTCCCCAATGGGGTCCTCTTCCTCAAACCTCTTCACAATTGGTTGCCAAAACTTGACCATCAGTGAAATGAGCGTTTTTTTTCTCAGCTGCCAGCCGACACCTCTGGAACTCTTTGGTGCCTCTAACCAGCTGAAGCGAGAACATCTTAAGTTGATTTGAAATCCTACTCCTAGATCCTTTGGGAGACATTCACTAGCACCTTGTGGTGCAAAGCTGTCAACTTGCTCCTATTTAATTATCCATTTACTAAATTAGGAGTTTTATAAGGTGCTACAGGTCTCTTCACGGTTACTTGAGAGCACTTTAAATGTTGAATTAAGTGCCCATATTTAGACATAGCTGGAGTCCATATGTTTTGAGCCAAGGCTCCAATTCAGTTCTTCTTGCTCGCTGAACAATATTATCAATTAGTGACAGGCCAAGCAGAATGGTTCAGTGTTTAGTGTTTTTCTGAATTGGGGGTAATAGTGTTCTCTCCTCAACATTGGGTCCATAGAATTCCATAGCTTTGGGCTTTGAGGTCCTAAAAATCTACCTCTGTTTTTAAGTCTCTTAAACCTTTATTGGATCATGTAGTGTGAGGTTGTCATCTGTAGGCTCTTGGTTGTGTTGTAATATGGGTCCAGCTCTTATTTGTAGCCCAAGAATGTGTTTCAATGTGTTCTATGCGCAAAGCAAAGAATTCTGAAACTGACACTTTCTTGTACCCACAGCCATTGAAGTTATTTCCATGCTGGCTTTGTGTGCTCACACTTCCAGAGATTTATGCTCATTCTGTCTATCTAGTTGTCTAACCGTTGCATTTTTTCTATTCATTTTTTCTCAGATTCCCAGTGTGTGTCCCACACTATAGGTGTCCAGGTGAACCACAACTAAGGACCTTGTCAATTCCACACAGTGGGTTGTGTAGAGTAATGGAAGCATGTATTTTAGTAAGGATATATCCATATTTACACCTGGTAATGGCATAGGTTTGGGGGAGAATTACATGTTCACAGAGAACAGTATTGCCAAATTTCTTGCATTCGAGGCAGTGAATGACAGGGCTACTAAATTCTGCGGCCAATCAAAGGAGATGGATTTTTTTGCTCAGTCTCGCAAAACACAGATCAATGCACGCAAATTAAATTTTCTTGCATCCAGTGGTAAAAATGATTTCATAAATCTGTGATTTTGTTCCTTCCTTGGTCCTATGTTGTGATAGCGACTTTCAATCAGTCCTTGTTTTTTAGACAACAGCAACAAGCCTGCCAAGAAATACAGGAAAATTATGGACCCACAAATCAAACATCTGTATGGTGCTAACGTTGCAGTCCAAGCAAATGAGCGAATCAAAGCAAATATCCAAAAGTACTGACTCAAGAAGCGACGTCCTCCTGGAAAAGACGAACTTATCCAGGATGACGTCGCTTCTTGAGTCGGTACTTCGACCACACACACACACCAATTGTAGTGTATACGGCTTGGTGGATAGTCTCCACAACGAAGGGCCATATTTCATCGGGATTCGTACATCAATCTCTAATTGTTTACTTGAGGATATCATCTGTATGGGTACCAGCAATTTAACGCTTTTTGGATATTTGCTTTGATTCGCTCATTTGCTTAGACTGCAACATTAGTACCATACAGATGCCATATAATCGCATACGTGCTTTTTGATTATTGGTGCACAATTTGGATTGGTACAGACGTTATACATCTTTGCTGCCCTGAAGAAGTACAATGTTTAAATGGACGAAATGCTTTGGCTGATGGTTTTATGAATGGAATATACAACAATAAAGGAAGAGAAAAATATATGGACCGTATGGAGACTGTTATTTACAAATAAGTGTCATATTTGAATGTGAACTTTTGATGCTTTTTTCATTTATCTGTTTGCTTTTTTGTGGTGCAGCTCCGATTGTGCTTTGTTGTATTATATTCCCTTGGGAAGGGAGGCAGCTTTGGGCAGGGGGTGCATACGGAGAAGTGCACACGAGGATATAAAACATTATCTGACATAAAAACTATAGGTGTTCAACGGTGCGGGTGCTGTATTTGCATTTTGGTCCACTGTCCACACTTCAAGTATTTATTTATTTATATATATATATATATATATATATATATATATATATATATATATATATATATATATCCACAATAAGTCCCAGTAGACGCCCCAATCGGCGCGAACAAAGAAGGCGGCACACCAGGAGAAGGCACAATAATTTATTGTGCACTCAGTCCTTCACGTAGTGCACAATAAATTATTGTGCCTTCTCCTGGTGTGCCGCCTTCTTTGTTCGCACCGATTGGGGCGTCTACTGGGACTTATTGTGGAAATTGAAGTGGCCGCTGCTGCCGCTGGCAGGCACCGACGCCGAAGGCAGGGAACCGCTAACTGCAGCATCGGGTGGAAGTTATATATATATATATATATATATATATATATATATATATATATATATATATATATATATATCAGATGCCGCTCTTCATAACTTCCTTTCACACGGAAAAGGACGGAACACAAACCCAGCTTCGTGCGTGAAATTATTTATTGCTCACAACACCATGATCGCCCTGATGCGTTTCGGCCTGAGACGGCCTTGATCACATGACGCGGTACTGAAGCCAAGATGCCTTATTTAAAGTGCCAGTGCAGTACACGTGATAAACCGATACATAGACGTGGAAAAAATTCAGCATATTAGTCTATCTATACACATGTTTGTGCAACAATCGCATTGAGATTTGTGCAAATGCTGCCATAAATATATATATTTCTTATAAATAAATTATAAATATATATACAGTGTTAAGTTAAATCCATCCTATAAATGCATGTTTAAATACATTAAACACATTTTCATGTAAAATACTTTAAAATGTCATGTATGAATGTTTACATAGCATCACAATATTAATGGAAAATTTTAAAAACATATTGTTATAAAATTCATATGTTTTGTATAAGTTCTAGGAAACTGCAATTATTAAAAAATATATATCAGTACAATACATTATCCATAATGCAGTGTAACTCAATTTTTTATGGCAGGTACCTAAATTAAAATCCTGATGGTATATATATATATATGTTTATGCCGGCTGTAGCTCTACCGGCTCAACGCGCCACCAAACAGCGGGCGGATTTCCCGGGAAGAGCTGGATATATATATATATATATATCTATATATATATATATATATATATATATATATATATATATATATATATATATATATATATATATATATATATATATATATATATATATGTGAAAGAAGGATTCTGTGACTGCCTCCACTCACATTGCGCCGCCATCACGGAAGAGCACAGAAAGGAGGCACTTGAGACAGCGATTTACTCCAGGTAGTTGGTTGCAGAAGTTCTTTTTATTTTGTTTTTACATTCTTCGTGATGCAAAGTGCAGACAGTGCATGGTCAGTGACAACAAAAACGACCTACGCGTTTCGGCCAACGGCCTTCGTCTGGGTCAGAGTGCATATAGTGACATTGGTGTTAATAAAGGGGTTGGTTGGACCCTCCCTTATTAAAAACAGTTAGTTACAGATTCTTTTTTACTTTTAAAGGAGCCTAACACGTTATTTTTGATAAACTTATTCTAAACTCTCAAATCCAAGCATTTTGTGAATCAATATTTACATATGTGGAGAGTGACAACAATTTTTTTTTTCTTTTCCCTCTTTTTCACCCTTTTTCTCCCTTTTTCACAAATGTAAGCAGAAACAGAATAATCGTTAACAACCAATAATGTCATCTGCCTTTAACGCAGATTTCGGGTAAAGTACCCCTTTATAACCGAGTCTCATTTTCAGCTATATTGGATTCTTTGCTCTCCTGTTGTTCAAAAAATGGGCTAACATTGGGTACATAAAAGGAGATTTCACATATGTAAATGTTCAAGCCATATTTTGACAAATTTGATGGTTTCTGGCGCCATGTTAACAGAGCACTGCATTTATGTTTCCCCAGCAGCACCTTAAGAGTACAAAATATATTGGGGTGTATATATCCAAGTTCTATGGCTTAAATGCGACCCAGTTGTAGAATCCTTGATTGTGCAAATTCAGCAAAAATGTAAACATATTAATCAACATGACATTGTTAAGGTAAGTACCAGTCTTGTTGATCTATTACTGTTTTTATACTATTAAAAACATATGTCAGACTTTAGACAGACCAACGACTTTAGACAGATAAAAACCACGTGCAAAAGCATAAATATAACTAAGGTACAAAATTAGAAGCTATGCAACCCGTTCGAAAACTGTCAAAGTCCATTTCTTTGATGATAAGGGTATCCATCTCATAATGAATCTGTTTCATTGCAAAATAATGTACCTGAGAACCCCTTCGGGTGCAAAAAAATGCAATAAAGTGCAAAGTGTATGTAAACATGAGCACATGTAGTGCATCTCATTTTATAATATTGCTGTCCTGTCCTGTTTATGCACTACGGCTTTACTCCTGCGCAAAAAATGCAATAAAGTGTCTAATGCAAATAAACAATAACATATGCAAATTTGTACACAGTTGACCAGCTTAGAGTAAAGTACAAAGTTTCAAAGCTGTGCATACCGTTTAAAAACCATCTAAATATATTCCATCGATGAAAAGGGTACCCATTTTGTAATAAGTCTGTTTCATTACAAGAGAAATGTGCTTATAAACCCTTTCAGGTGCAGAATATGCAATAAAGTGCAAAGTAGATATAGACAATAGCACAACAGTGCATCTCATTTTGTAATATTGCTGTCCTGTTCTATTAATGCACTCCGGCCTTATTCCTGTGCAAAAATACAATAAATGTCTAATGTAAATAAGCAATTACATATGCAGATTTGTCCACAGTTGACCAACTTGGTCCAAGGATCCTGAAGGTCCCTCAATGTTTACCTTATATATATATATATTTCTTTTTTTCCAACTGCCTGCTCCACAAATGAAAGAACAGGCAAGGCACAGCACGTAATCCTTATTTCACAAGCCTTTATTCAAACATAGCTTGCCATGTATATATGATTTTAATTATTCAAAGTATTATTAATTTAGGAATGGTATCGAAGAAGTACATAATTCAAGAGTAGCCATGCCACTTCTGTGAGATTACCTTGTGACTTTATTGCCCCAAGGGCAAAGTGGTATTCCTACTTCCCTTCGGAGGAGTTAAATAAACTGATAAAATAGCTACTCACAAATTAGATAACGTGCAAAATAAAGTGGGGGAGAAAGTACTGGAGGAAACGAGGTACGCGTGGAGGAAGTGTGTCCATAATTTAAAGTATGTTCCGGCTCTTTTAGGTAGCAGTTCTCCGGTGCAGTGTGTATTTTAAGTGAGCTGTAACTGTAGTTTTTTTGTGATTAGCTGTTTAGCGATTAGCTTTTTGAGTGTTAGCCAAACTGTTATATCTAGGTTTCTACCTTACATCTTCCCTGTTTCTCTGCCTCTGCTGTTCAGCCAGTGAGAGTAGAATGTTAGTGTGAATGTGATGTCATTGGAATGTTGGGTATGCTGTGAGTGGGACTGTCAGTTGGATCCTGGGCTGAGCGGCAGAGAAGCTGCTCCTGGTGGGGCTTTATTACATCTATACTGGAAAACCTATCTGAACATCTAAGATCAATAAACTTATCATCTGTAACCTAACCAAGACTACTGGAACTACTTACCTCCGATATAACATAAATTGGCGACGAGTTGGATTCAAAACCATGCGTGAGGACTTACTTCAAGCTTGAAAAGGTACTTTTATACAAGATTTTACTTAAAAAAGAACTTACCTAAGGATCTTACGCCCTCCCGCCCCACCAGTGTCCACATTCACCGGACAGCCCATTGACAAGGCGTAAATTTCCTGCTACTTGCTTCTTCCTGCCTGATTTCTACTGCCTGCTTCTTACTGGGCATGTTTCCTGCTACATGTCTTTCCAACCTGATTCCTGCTACTTTAAAATTTCTACCATTGTGTGGACCCGGCATCTTCAAAGATTGGCACTATATCTAAGAACCCATTTTACAGGACGCATGTTTCCTGCTACATCTTTTTCCTGCCTGATTCCTGCTGCCTTTGTCTGCCAAATACTGCCTGTACCTCATCCTGTGTACCTACTCTTTCTACATGGGAAACACTAACGTTTGCACCCAGCAAGCAATTTTGAGCAAGCGCCATCCATACAAACTGCCGATGTACCCTGGCTCTACATCAGAGGTGTACCTTCTCTTCATTTTGCGAGCACTTCCCAAACCCGTTGTGTATTTTGGGATGCTTTTGTGGAACCAGTGACTAGCATCAACTATGCCAAGAATCAACTTTGGACACCCCAGAGACTGAGCTTTGCTTACTCGCTGACACTTTACATGGATCCTGTTTGGTGGCAAGTATTGTGAACATTTTGAGGTAAATCATAATTGATTTAATTATGGGCCTCGGTTTCCCCTCTACATTTGGCAGTTCAACCGTCCTGTCGTGGTTTGAAAAACAACGCGCGCCATGCTCAGCACGCGCTCTTACCTTCTCGTGGATCCTCTGATCTTCAGTGACGCTTTCGAATCCTTCTCCGTCTCAGCGTTACCGTGCAGCAATTTTGGGTGCACGCACTTGCCTACAACCACCCAGCACTGCGTCACCGAACGTGCCGCCATCTTGCGGTTGGACTCATCAAGCTGTTCTCAGCATATGAAGTGTCTCGCAGGATTCAACGTACTTCAGCATCTTGCCAACCACGTTTTCTTTTCTTGCGTGCCAATAAAGTATTTCAAGCGTTGATGTCATGCAGCACCTGGGCTTTGCTGACAGTTTCCCTCTCCTGGCCTTGCTGTCTTGTGCACCTCCGCAGTGCGCTTCAGTTACACTGCCTCCGTACTTCTCGTCTGAGAAACTGAATTTTCAAGGGATCCATCATTTATTTGGAGCTGTCACTTTGCCTTACATTCTACATGCCGGAGCAATTGTATTTATTTAGATGTGACATATCTCAAGGAGTGAAGTCACTCTTCTTCATTTTTACCTTACAGCGCTTACTGCCAGCGTCCTCTATAGGGTAATCTTCAACCAAGGTACTGTTTTCTTATCGCTACATCTTCTTTAAGCCCAGCATGTTTTCTTACGGACCACGGTGACTACTTTATTTGTTTTAGTTCATTGTTTTGAGACTTATACCAACTTTATCATTTTTATTTCTGTAACTAATACTGTGCTACATTTCTTTAATGTACTGCCATATTGCCTATTCCATGTTCATTTTCTCATCTTTGGCTCCCATTACTACGGTGCTCTATTATTATGCATTTTTATGTTTCTACGTATACCTACATTGATTTTTTGCTATGTTACCATGCTAAAGTTTACTTATTTACCTGTTTTGATTTATTCTTGGATGTACCTTTGATCATATTACTTTATACATGCTACTGTGTTAGTAATGTATTTGTTGCATGGCATGCAGGTTCTTACGTTTTGCAGTCTGTACTTTGTTATGGAGCATTTTTCTTGTTCCTTTGATTCTTTACATGATTTTTACTTACGGTGCATTTGTTATATTGTGCGCAAGTTTTCATAAGTGGTCTAACTTGAGGTGTGACTGAATTTTATTTGCTGTGTAGTTCAGTTCACCCAGATCGCACTTTCCCTGGAGCATTTTTCTTTTCCTCTGATTCTTTACATGATTTTGTTTTATTGTGCGCAGGTTTTCATATGTGGTCTAACTTGAGGTGTGACTGTACTTTTAATTTTTATGTTGTGCAGCTCTCCCTGATCGCATTTTCTTTGCACTTTCATGCATGGTCTAACTTGAGGTGTGACTGTACTTTTGCTTTATATGTTGTGCAGCTCTCCCAGATCGCATTTTCCTTGCACTTTCATGCATGGTCTAACTTGAGGTGTGACTGTACTTTTGATTTACGTGTGGTGCAGCTCACCCAGATCGCATTTTCCTTGCATTTACTGCTTCGGGATTCACTATTTTGTGTTTTCACCTCTGCTTGATTTCTGGTAGGGTGTAAGTCACCCGTTATTTACTTATGATTGCTTTCTGTTTGGGTGTTTTTCTCTTCCTGCTTTTGGAATTCACCTTTGCTTGCTTTCCGTTTTGGGTGCTGGTCACCTTTTGCTTACATTTGTTCTTGTCGTTTTCCTTCTTCCTGCTGTGTTCAGTGTTTCCATCCTCCTCGCCAGTCTGGCCAGTTGGTGTGGTTGTGGTGGTTACATTGGTGCACTATTTCTTTGTTAATTTTTCGTGGTATACCTCTTTCTTGTTCATGTATGTACGTTCTTTTACTATTTCCTTCCTTTTGAAACTTCTTGCTTCAATTTTTTGCTCTGCTAAGGAAGGAGATGTGTGTCTTTTCTAGTTTTCAATTTCCTTTACTCTATCTTCGTGTTTACTCATTGCATTACCGTTTACATTTTGCAATTTCTTTTCCTTATTGCTTCCTTTTACATCACCTTTCTACTTGCTTATTTTAGCATGTTTTTCATAACTTATGTGCAATTTGCTATACTTCTTCTGGCAAGTTTCTTCAGTATTACTGTGATGTTACTGCAATGTTACTATTTATATTTGCTTTCTCTTTGTTCATTTTATAAAGAGGGAAGGTGTGTTATATCTAGGTTTCTACCTTACATCTTCCCTGTTTCTCTGCCTCTGCTGTTCAGCCAGTGAGAGTAGAATGTTAGTGTGAATGTGATGTCATTGGAATGTTGGGTATGCTGTGAGTGGGACTGTCAGTTGGATCCTGGGCTGAGCGGCAGAGAAGCTGCTCCTGGTGGGGCTTTATTACATCTATACTGGAAAACCTATCTGAACATCTAAGATCAATAAACTTATCATCTGTAACCTAACCAAGACTACTGGAACTACTTACCTCCGATATAACACAAACATTAGCTTTTAGTCACATTAAAGGGCGAGTTGTGGGTTTCCGGTTACATTCTAAGTGTAGAACCACGCGAGAAGGGGTCTTCTTAACTCATCTTCTCTAATTTAACATTCAGTGTGATCTTTGGCAAATGTCTCTGTCTTCCTGTGCATCGTCTTCTTTATCTGCCTCATATGGAAAGCACTTAGACACTAGCCAAACATCAGAAAGCTCTGGATGTTTGCCCTGCCTGCGGCTCCTAACTAAACCCTCCCACTTTCCTCTAATAGTACAACGTGGGCAGCACTGGAAGAAGGCGAGCTGTGTCTGGCCTAAATCTCCTTCTGTTAAACGAAATTGCACTTTACAGACGCTCTTCCTGATTCCTAAAGCGTCCTTTGATACACCCATCACCAAAGATTGCAACCCTTTGGGGTAATCATTGTATACACACACATGTGTGGCCAGGCTCAGACACATCAGTAAGTGACATTTCACAGATGTGTGCCTTCAGTGAGGCAGGAAACCCTGGCCCCATTTTTTTTAATAGATTATCCAGTAAGTTTATTAGCATTTTCAGTCACTCAGACTTTCTTTATATCAGAAATCTAAAATATAATCTTCTAAAGTGCTATTAAATAAAACGAGAAGAATAAAATACACCCTAAAAAGATTAGAATAGTGTAAAGCTATTTTATATACTAGGCCCAAAAAAAATGAAAGAAAAACAGAGAAACAGTTTTGGTGGAAATTATGTCAATTCTAGGAAAATATCAAGGCCAAGCACAAGCTAAAAAATCATGGAGTCAGTCTGGGGATTTGGCGTGAGGATCCGAAAGTCAGTGAGTGACTGAAATAGCCCCCACCTGGTGGTCATCATATTTTTTCTAAAAGACAGGCTCAAAGTTAGGACCAGGAAGCACAGTTATAGTAATGACTTTGTGTATTATTAACTCGGGTAAGGAAATCTTGGCCCTTCTGTGAAAACCCATTTTACGGTCACAAAGCCTATGATTAGTTAAATTAATGGGTTTGCAAAAGCAAAATGGTTTTATTAATGCACTAAACCATTTTTGTGAGTCATTAACCTTTTACCGAATTGCAAAATGGGTTTAGAAAGGCGTAATGAATTACTATTTGAAAGGGGCGTGTTTAAGGCGGCCCTTATAAAGTGAGAAATGGTAATCCATGTAAGAATGTTTTGCAGCTGAAATCCAGACACAAAACATTTAAAAGTTACGGACTCACAAGTCAGAGTGGTAACACGTGGTCAGAAACTAAGGGCCCCCTAGACAACCCTTCCCCTTTGTGAGTGTAAATTTGAAAAAGTTTGTTTCGGGAATAAGCAGTGGTCCAGAAGACCATTGCCAACTCTTAAACTTAAAAAATATACTTTTCTTTTTAAATGCAACCCTTTTTCTTTTAAGGAAAATGGGCTGCATTAAAATGTTTTAAAAAGGTTTACCTTATTTAAATGCATTCACTGACATTGTAGTCTACTGATCCCAACAGGCCACCATCTCTATGATGGCATCCAATCATAGTGATTTGCAATTTGCAACCTACCTTGTGAATATTGATGAGGTAGGTCAGATTACGGTGCACCACAATTCAATATTTTGTGAACCGGCCTTCAAGCACATAAGTTGGGTCACAAAATTCTTTCCATTTGCAAAAAATCTGTGCGCAATTTGCAACCACTTCTTGTGAATGGCCATTTCGCACATCGGACCCCAGATTTAAAAATTAATGTACTTGGTTGAAAATACAATCACTGTCCCAAATTTTGAAATTTTTTATAAAATGTAATATTTCTATCATGAACTCTTAGCTACTGTAAAATCATCAGAAGTGTGCATTTATATTTAAAACTGTGACCCTAAACATTCAAAGTGATCATTAAAAAAAGCATACCCCAAGAAAAGATAACACCTGTTATGATTAACCAGCATAATGGTGCTCATTCTACCAACCACAGAAGGATGCTAGACTGAGTTATCTTCTTGACATGCCCATTACTACACAGAAACACCTAAACTAGAAAGTGAGTATGTGTGAATGAAATTGATGGCCATTAAAGTGATTGTAATGTGTTTTACTGATGTTACTCCCACTTCTTACACAAATACTCCTTCATCCTCTTGTGCTTGGAAGTGTCTTTGTGTGTAATATTGTACCAAAGAAATCACAATTATATTAAAAGACTCAGATCTCTGCAGCATGTACTGGAACCTCCAAGCTACTTTGCTTTAGGTAGCATCAGTGCTTAATTTGAGCTGGTGGTTTCCAGTGTTCAGCATCAGCACCTAATTCAGCACCGGCACTTATGACAATCTGTCACATGGTGGCGCTGTTTGTCTAATTTAGAGATGAGCACAACAACAGTTGTTAATTAATGCAATATACATCAAAAATGGCTACCCCCCCTCCCCCCCCACAGCTATTCTTATTGATTAGGGATCCGGAATAGTCTGAAATGTCACACGTGTAGGAGTGTGATGGTTAGCAGTTGTGTTGATCCTGTTATTGGCAGCAATGGCGGGGGCCATCGATGGTGCAAGCTGCAGTGGCCTCCTGATGAGGACCCTGGCACTTATTTGTTTACAATTTAAGCACTGGGTAGCATTCCACTCTTTTAAGCACATCTTCACATGAACTGCTGATATTAAAGTAGGGGCAAACTACATCAATCTGAGAATCAACATACAATGGCAGATGGCAGCAGAGGACCATGTCTACCTTTCGGTGCTTAATTTGTAAAAGAATAAGTGCTGGGCCCAAAGTTTTGCCCAGAATCGCAAGGCGGCAATATCAAATGTTGAATACAAAGGCAACGACTGCGAGGTCTTGATTCCTCCTCATGCCTCTTTCATCCATGCCAGACATTCCCAGCCTCTTTATCTTGCTCGTTCATGTTTTTTATTCATCCCTGCTTTCTTTGTCACTGTTTTTTTTCCATATTTCTCTTCCTTCTTCTTATCATCCTTTTCTGTTTTTCTCTCTCTAGCCTTGGGTGTAAGTTTGATGAGCAAAAATAAGTTCCAGTCCCATAAAAGAGTACAGGTGGGCCCCACCTGCAATCACCAGCCCAGACAAAGCCCTGCTCACTCCCCATTTACTGCTTAAAGCGCCTAGATCATTCTCTCTGACACGAAGAAACACCCTGGCTCCCTGAGAACCAGGGCATCAGACTAAAGGCACGTGGCCCCATCCCCAGAGCCTTCTACAGCCCAGAGCCATGGACATCATTTAGGGGTCGCAGCTGTGACCCCCTGGCTTGCCCCTTGTGACCCCTGCCACTGCATTTGCGGCCCCAGGGGTTTCAAAATCCTTGCGAGGAACACCAGGGAAGCTCGATCCCCTTTGGACATGGGTTGGTGCTCTAATCTCCTTGCTTTTTGTCAGTTTTTTATTACACTAATAGTGAATAGTAATATATTATTCACTATTGTCATACAATATGTGGTACAATAAGCTGGAATATAACCCTCCCTGGCAGCAGAGGTAAGTAAAAAATGCTTTTAAATGTATGTTGTGTGCATGCGTGCAGGTAAGAGTGTGTTTAAGTGAGAGAGAGTGTGTGTATGTGATTGTGTGTATGAAGTAAGCATGTGTGTATGAGTGAACGTAGAGGTCAAATGGCAATTCTGTTACCCTTGACCTTTTAGTGAATTGACTTAATTCCCAGAGCATTTGAATCTCACAAGAGTCGCTTAAATCTGTTCATCAACCAGTCGCCTCAGGTTATCGGATGACATCATGTCATCAATGACCCTATGTTCCAGTCCTGAGCACTCAGTAAACAACCAAGTGGATTCTGGTAGTTGTGGTCTTGGTTCATAACAAACGCACCAATAGGAGAAAAGTTCTAGAATAAAATTGTGGGTAAAAGAAATATATTGGACTAGAGTATGACAGTCCGGCCACCATGAAGTCATCAAGTAATCAGTAGTCGGGCTACGAACATCAGCTGACCAGCCCCAGGCCGAAAAATGTAAGGGGGTCGCCTCTTCATTTACAAGACTCTCCACTCTGGAACTCCCGTCCGCATACCACCGGTCCTAAACCATACTGCATCAAGGCCACAAGAGCATCGGTGACCCACCTACTCCACTCGGTCCAAGGTCACTGTTGTACTCTTTGGGTACCTGCTGCTACGTCCAAGGTCACTGTTGTATTCTTTGGGTACCTGCTGCTACGTCCAAGGCCACTGTTGTACTCTTTGGGTACCTGCTGCTACGTCCAAGGTCACTTTTGTACTCTTTGGGTTCCTGCTGCTACGTCCAAGGTCACTGTTGTACTCTTTGGGTTCCTGCTGCTACGTCCAAGGTCACTTTTGTACTCTTTGGGTTCCTGCTGCTACGTCCAAGGCCACTGTTGTACTCTTTGGGTACCTGCTGCTACGTCCAAGGCCACTGTTGTACTCTTTGGGTACCTGCTGCTACGTCCAAGGTCACTGTTGTACTCTTTGGGTACCTGCTGCTACGTCAAAGGTCACTGTTGTACTCTTTGGGTACCTGCTGCTACGTCCAAGGTCACTGTTGTACTCTTTGGGTACCTGCTGCTACGTCCAAGGTCACTTTTGTACTCTTTGGGTACCTGCTGCTACGTCAAAGGTCACTGTTGTACTCTTTGGGTACCTGCTGCTACGTCCAAGGCCACTGTTGTACTCTTTGGGTACCTGCTGCTACGTCCAAGGCCACTGTTGTACTCTTTGGGTACCTGCTGCTACGTCCAAGGTCACTGTTGTATTCTTTGGGTACCTGCTGCTACGTCCAAGGCCACTGTTGTACTCTTTGGGTACCTGCTGCTACGTCAAAGGTCACTGTTGTACTCTTTGGGTACCTGCTGCTACGTCCAAGGTCACTGTTGTACTCTTTGGGTACCTGCTGCTACGTCCAAGGTCACTGTTGTACTCTTTGGGTACCTGCTGCTACGTCCAAGGCCACTGTTGTACTCTTTGGGTTCCTGCTGCTACGTCCAAGGTCACTGTTGTACTCTTTGGGTACCTGCTGCTACGTCCAAGGCCACTGTTGTACTCTTTGGGTTCCTGCTGCTACGTCCAAGGTCACTGTTGTACTCTTTGGGTACCTGCTGCTACGTCCAAGGTCACTGTTGTACTCTTTGGGTACCTGCTGCTACGTCCAAGGTCACTTTTGTACTCTTTGGGTACCTGCTGCTACGTCAAAGGTCACTGTTGTACTCTTTGGGTACCTGCTGCTACGTCCAAGGCCACTGTTGTACTCTTTGGGTACCTGCTGCTACGTCCAAGGCCACTGTTGTACTCTTTGGGTACCTGCTGCTACGTCCAAGGCCACTGTTGTACTCTTTGGGTTCCTGCTGCTACGTCCAAGGTCACTTTTGTACTCTTTGGGTACCTGCTGCTACGTCAAAGGTCACTGTTGTACTCTTTGGGTACCTGCTGCTACGTCCAAGGCCACTGTTGTACTCTTTGGGTACCTGCTGCTACGTCCAAGGTCACTTTTGTACTCTTTGGGTACCTGCTGCTACGTCAAAGGTCACTGTTGTACTCTTTGGGTACCTGCTGCTACGTCCAAGGCCACTGTTGTACTCTTTGGGTACCTGCTGCTACGTCCAAGGCCACTGTTGGACTCTTTGGGTACCTGCTGCTACGTCCAAGGTCACTGTTGTATTCTTTGGGTACCTGCTGCTACGTCCAAGGCCACTGTTGTACTCTTTGGGTACCTGCTGCTACGTCAAAGGTCACTGTTGTACTCTTTGGGTACCTGCTGCTAAGTCCAAGGTCACTGTTGTACTCTTTGGGTACCTGCTGCTACGTCCAAGGTCACTGTTGTACTCTTTGGGTACCTGCTGCTACGTCCAAGGCCACTGTTGTACTCTTTGGGTTCCTGCTGCTACGTCCAAGGTCACTGTTGTACTCTTTGGGTACCTGCTGCTACGTCCAAGGCCACTGTTGTACTCTTTGGGTTCCTGCTGCTACGTCCAAGGTCACTGTTGTACTCTTTGGGTACCTGCTGCTACGTCCAAGGTCACTGTTGTACTCTTTGGGTACCTGCTGCTACGTCCAAGGTCACTTTTGTACTCTTTGGGTACCTGCTGCTACGTCAAAGGTCACTGTTGTACTCTTTGGGTACCTGCTGCTACGTCCAAGGCCACTGTTGTACTCTTTGGGTACCTGCTGCTACGTCCAAGGCCACTGTTGTACTCTTTGGGTACCTGCTGCTACGTCCAAGGCCACTGTTGTACTCTTTGGGTTCCTGCTGCTACGTCCAAGGTCACTTTTGTACTCTTTGGGTACCTGCTGCTACGTCAAAGGTCACTGTTGTACTCTTTGGGTACCTGCTGCTACGTCCAAGGCCACTGTTGTACTCTTTGGGTACCTGCTGCTACGTCCAAGGTCACTGTTGTACTCTTTGGGTACCTGCTGCTACGTCCAAGGCCACTGTTGTACTCTTTGGGTACCTGCTGCTACGTCCAAGGCCACTGTTGTACTCTTTGGGTTCCTGCTGCTACGTCCAAGGTCACTGTTGTACTCTTTGGGTTCCTGCTGCTACGTCCAAGGTCACTGTTGTACTCTTTGGGTTCCTGCTGCTACGTCCAAGGTCACTGTTGTACTCTTTGGGTACCTGCTGCTACGTCCAAGGCCACTGTTGTACTCTTTGGGTTCCTGCTGCTACGTCCAAGGTCACTGTTGTACTCTTTGGGTTCCTGCTGCTACGTCCAAGGTCACTGTTGTACTCTTTGGGTTCCTGCTGCTACGTCCAAGGCCACTGTTGTACTCTTTGGGTACCTGCTGCTACGTCCAAGGTCACTGTTGTACTCTTTGGGTACCTGCTGCTACGTCCAAGGTCACTTTTGTACTCTTTGGGTTCCTGCTGCTACGTCCAAGGTCACTGTTGTACTCTTTGGATACCTGCTGCTACGTCCAAGGCCACTGTTGTACTCTTTGGGTACCTGCTGCTACGTCCAAGGTCACTGTTGTACTCTTTGGGTACCTGCTGCTACGTCCAAGGTCACTGTTGTACTCTTTGGGTTCCTGCTGCTACGTCCAAGGTCACTGTTGTACTCTTTGGGTTCCTGCTGCTACGTCCAAGGTCACTGTTGTACTCTTTGGGTACCTGCTGCTACGTCCAAGGCCACTGTTGTACTCTTTGGGTTCCTGCTGCTACGTCCAAGGTCACTGTTGTACTCTTTGGGTTCCTGCTGCTACGTCCAAGGTCACTGTTGTACTCTTTGGGTTCCTGCTGCTACGTCCAAGGCCACTGTTGTACTCTTTGGGTACCTGCTGCTACGTCCAAGGTCACTGTTGTACTCTTTGGGTACCTGCTGCTACGTCCAAGGTCACTTTTGTACTCTTTGGGTTCCTGCTGCTACGTCCAAGGTCACTGTTGTACTCTTTGGATACCTGCTGCTACGTCCAAGGCCACTGTTGTACTCTTTGGGTACCTGCTGCTACGTCCAAGGTCACTGTTGTACTCTTTGGGTACCTGCTGCTACGTCCAAGGTCACTGTTGTACTCTTTGGGTACCTGCTGCTACGTCAAAGGTCACTGTTGTACTCTTTGGGTACCTGCTGCTACGTCCAAGGTCACTGTTGTACTCTTTGGGTACCTGCTGCTACGTCCAAGGTCACTGTTGTACTCTTTGGGTACCTGCTGCTACGTCCAAGGCCACTGTTGTATTCTTTGGGTACCTGCTGCTACGTCCAAGGTCACTGTTGTACTCTTTGGGTACCTGCTGCTACGTCCAAGGTCACTGTTGTACTCTTTGGGTTCCTGCTGCTACGTCCAAGGTCACTGTTGTATTCTTTGGGTACCTGCTGCTACGTCCAAGGTCACTGTTGTACTCTTTGGGTACCTGCTGCTACGTCCAAGGCCACTGTTGTACTCTTTGGGTTCCTGCTGCTACGTCCAAGGTCACTGTTGTACTCTTTGGGTTCCTGCTGCTACGTCCAAGGTCACTGTTGTACTCTTTGGGTACCTGCTGCTCCCCAACCACACTGGATAGACCTCACCCATGTATTAATGAGAGCTCAAAATCAGCCATTCGGCAGAACAAGCATTCTACAAATCCCAAAATAAAATCAGCCTTTATGTCACGTTATATACGTGATTTTACCATTTTTTAAATAATTGTTATAATTCGAATTTATATAGCGCTACACACCTCGTTTCGCCTGTTTCTAAGCCATATAACCGCTCAATGTAACGGTATTCCATTTACTGACTTCGCTTCCTTAGGATGGAAGGCTAGACTCGGCCTTAGGACGTGTAACCTATAGATCACCGCATGTGTCAGTAGGGAGCGTTGTCACTGAACCATAACTCCACGTGAAGTAAATCAGTTCCAGTGAAAACCCGCGTGAGATTTTCCTTCTTTGGATCGCTGAACGTCTCATACATCTCTGCAAAGTTACAGTCTGGGGTTCTGGCCTTCCTTTGCCAGTTGGACTGAAGTCCGCGTCTTGGTAAATTAAGCTGTGGTGTCCCAGCACCAGGGGCAGACATTTCTACCCTTCTGGTGTGTCCTTCTTGGGCAGATTTACACAATCGCACAAGCACCAGACAATACTGCGCTGACCTGTGTACTGACAAGGTCATAACAATAACAGGGGGCAGTGCTACCCAGGCCCAGGGAGGTGAGAGGCCCTGCACCGCGAGTGTGGCTGGCGTTTACTGCCCAACAAGAGGCCAAAGTGCTCGAGTTTACTAGTTTGCATTAAGGCCCATTGCACACTTGCTCCACCGCGACGACCAATGGGAACAACTATCTTTTTTTACACTAGTTTTCTCAAACTGGAGGCACTGATCAGTCAGTGATTAAAAACGGTGTTTAGTCCATCCAAGATGTGGCAACTAACTGACTATCTACACCAGTGGGGGTGCGGTGCGCACTCCGAGTGCACTATTAGTGCTGGCCGAAATTTCTCTTTCCCAGTAACAATGGATGTTTTTTACACTATGAAGCACTGCAAATTGTGGTGTAAAACTGCACCAGTTAAATCCATGCACCTAAGCCCCAGCTGTACCCTGTACAGTGCCCCGCTACCTTTTGGTTAGGCTTGCTTAACAGAAATACAGACATACATACATGCATAGATACATGCATACATACATACATACATGCATACATACACTGCAAAGGAAACATCAAGGCTAGGGTACCCACTGACAACTTGTGGTATTTTTAGAAAGGCATCATGAAAACTTAAATCAATAATACAAGTGCGGCAGCGATCTGTGTTTTATGTGCAGGTTAAAGGTTCGACTACGGGGCCTACGCAGATTCTCATCCTCCTGAGGCTGAAAACAGCATTATTGAGTTTGGTGCGGGGTGGCAGGACTCGACCTGTGGGTGAACTATAAGAGCACATCCTTCTACACCCCTAAACCCTACACCCCAACTGCCGCCTCTACCTGGTCCATCCAGTTCTGTGCTGCAGGTTATATGATAGTCGAGTAATGTGCGTGTACCTTGCTGATTCTTAATGTCATATAGGTTTGTATAGCCAAAGCAACTAGAATCTATTGCATTCCATAGCGCTCCGAAGAGGTGGTAATGAGGTGAGGCACTCTGTAATGAGCTATCCGTAGCTCTCCTCAGTCATGTCCATGATGGGAGTAGGTGTCAAGGTGGGGGGCATCCAAATAAACCCATAACCTTATTTGTCTTAAAGGGTCACACTTGTGACACTTTTAGTGTGTCACCTCTCTCTGTAGCATGTTTGCAATCATGGTTTAACAGCACTTTTAAAATGGAACAATGTTTAGATTGCTAAATATGCCAGAGCTATTTTGTGGCCCCATTTCTAGTGAAACATCTTCATCCAGTCCTCATGTTTTCGCCAACAGAGCATTGCATTTTGGGAATTGCAGTTTTATATTTAGAATTGTAAGGATGGGCTTAAAAATCCCAACTTGCAAAGTATTTTTCGCTAAAAGGCCAGGATAGGTGTGAGACCAACTGCCAGCAAAGGAGGATGAGACAAAATATAAGGCAAAAATAATCATCGATTTTTGTCAACACTCCTTTGAAGTGTCATAAGTCCCTTGCAATTTTTGGTTCACTTGGTCACAATTATTTTTCAATTTCACACATAGGATTTATTTTTAGGAAAGATGAAGTCTGGAAAACGCTCTCCTCAAATGTTTGTCTTGCTTTCCTTAACCCTTGTACGTCTAGTGTGTGAAGTTGTAAAGCATCACTTCAAATCAGCTTAATCTATATTTATCAGAAAGTGTGTTCTCAAGGCCCATACAATTCTTTAACTTGAGTGCACTATATAACATTTGATAGAATAACTGTGATAATTGGTCATTTGGGGGGGGGCTGTGAAATTACTTTACACAAAGGGGCGGGGTCACAGTAAAAAGTTTGAAGATCATTCGTCTAGACAATTCACTGTATATAGTCCTGCTTGACTGTGTTAAATATTGCAACCCTAAAACCTGACAACTTGTTTTTATACTGTTTGCTAACTAAGACGCTCTGCTAGTTTGTGGCACTGTAAATACTAGGTGTTAGTATTAATCAATGTATCTACTTCGGAAGGATGAATGGCTGAGTCTTAGACTTGCAGTTTGCACACACATATACAAGCACCCACCTTAACAGCGAGTGAATATCTCACTGCGCTTTCTTCTATTGGGAAGGGTCACAGTCCAGTTGTGTGGCATACACTTCTGAACTTGTTAAACACCGTGTCACACCATGACACACATTCTCTGAACGTGAGGCTGAAGGAAAGAGACAAGGCGGAAGAGGAGTGTGCTTAGAAAGAAAATAAGCGCTCTCGGAGGAATCTCTATGTTCAACTGTGTGTTTTGAACAATAAAGTGTGAAAATGAAATATTAAAGTGAAATGAGAGGGTAGGTACTGCCGGAAGATAGAGCGTTTCCGTATAAATGACAGAGGAACAGGACAAAGGAGTGAGTGGATGGGTAAATAAAAGGGAGGGAGAAAAGAATACAAGTAGAAGAGGGGATAGGTGGCATGCCAATACCACGAGCATGTGATGTATTTTACATAGCGCTTAGTACCGCAGCTCTAGTTTCTAAGCCCTGTATATAACAGGTGTTGAGGTTTCCCAGATTAATGATACTCATAGCGTCGGCCTTAGAGGGATGAAAGGGTGGCTTTGTCATGGCGGGGACCTACTGATGATCTGCTAGCTCCAAACGATCTGAGCAGCAAGTGCCTAACTCACTGAGCCACCTGAACGGACACTTCTGTTCCTGTTCAGGCTCACGTATTGCACCCCGTCACAGCGTCTCTCGGCTAGGGGTTCGTGTCTGTGGTGGCTGCAGTTCTGTGCCAAATTTAATCTCTCTTCCCACTGCCCTCCGGTCTCCTCTTGCACCAATTGTACCTCTACCTCACACTTTACCTCCTGCCCGTCATGTCCCGAGCTTCCTCGTACCTGCCCGAGTCTGTCCTCACTTCCTGAACTTGCCTGACCGGTCCCGTCTCATGGAACACGGGCCAGTCTCAGCTCCAAGGAGGTACACTTCCCAGGCGCAGACACCCCGGCTTCCGAAAATAAAGTACCGCCTAGAAGCCAACGCTCGCTCTCTGTGCGCGACTATGTGGAGGAGAGCCCAGCCTACACCTGCGCACGGAGAGACGAGCTTGTCAGCCGGCACCACTCTAGGCGCTAACTTGCCACAACCTGGCAGGCTTGAAGTGCTTTACAAAGCAAGTAAATGTTGTATCTGAAAGTAATAATAAGCTGTGATACTTCCGTGGTGTGAACTGACTCCAAGCGCTGAGCTGCCAACCTGTAGACCCCGTTTTTGCATTTTTGAACATATAGCCCCCAGCAGGGAAGGCTAAAGCGCTCTCCAACGCGGCCCTGTTTCAACCGCTTCCAAGCGCTAATTGTCATTTTAATGTCCTCCCCTGTCACCCAGCCCCGGTGTTGTCGACTGCCGTGGGGGAGCGCTCGCTTTCTTCGCAGACTGCCCTGAACAAACGATCCATGCCAGGTAGTGGACTCAGAACTCGCGTTGGGGTCACAGCTGTGGAGACCCCATTCCTTCTCAACCCTCTAAACTCTTCAACACATAAGACGACAAGTCACGAATAACAGAGACCACTCGTGAGGCAGGGAGGGCAAAGCTTGGAACTATGTTCACATCGTTCGCCACAATGGGCCTATTGGCACCAGAGGGCACCGTGCCACCAGGAGTGGGCGGGAGATGGTCAGTGAGGCCAGAAATGAAGTAATATGTGCATGTTTTGTTACTTCAAAACATGTGCCATCCCGTCTCGCACACACTGTAGAGCAGCAATGCCCACCCTCCTCACTCCCACCCCTCCACCGTGGCTCCAAGCGGCGCTTCTGGCTGTTTTGCCCAGTGCCACCTTCCCCGGGTGTGACACCGGTAAGTGCAGTTCAGTTTTGGGTGCCCTGGGCTGTAACCACACTCTAGGGCTATGACTATGAGCTGTTGGCAGACAGAGGGCCCGGGCACTGTCCTGACAGTGAGCGCGAGGCCCTCAGACACCTGCCACTCTGACTGCACACTGGTAATGGCACACACCGGCACAGTGACACTGCCCTCACAGATGCCTTAACCTCACAATAGAGCAGACCCGACACTTGCCGCACACACGGGCTGCTACACTTGTCCTCTCGACTCAGAGGCCACTGCCCACAAGGTGGCACTGCTATGCACCCATAAATTGCCACTTCCGGCAGATTGGTTCTTTCTGCGTACACAATGGCCATGGCTTTACACTTTCCGTGCATTGCCTAGTCTAGCACCTTTGTACTACCCTCACATCGGTCCTTACTGCCAACAAACGTGCCCTGGCCTCACACTGGCACTGCTTACACACAGGCATGCCTCGCGCTGACAGAAGCTGCACACACTGGCACTGCTTCCATCCTGGCAGAAACTGCCTTGGAGCGGCACAGCCCACACACAGGCTTTGTCCCTGCAAAGGAACAAACTGCCCACACATTGGCACTGATGCAAAGGCACGCTCGCTCTGGCCTGAGGAGTGCACGTGAGAACTTCTGTTGGCGCGCTGTAACTTTCGCCTCCAGGAGCGTTCACGTGAGCCTAGGTATGCATGTCCCGTGTTCGCAACTTTCATCGACGGGGAAACGGAAACGTACGATATTTTGGTGACATACCAAGGGGTACATTCCAGGACTTCTGCCCAATAGTTCGCAACTCAGTCGCTAGTCCGTCTTTCCCCCTCCCGTCCCCATTTCAGCCCAGAACCTGGCGCAGCGCCTCTTCCCTCCGGAGCCCAGACACTCATTGGTCCGTAGAGAGTTCTGAAGCTGAATGAACCCCACGAATGCCCCCCGACTCCCCCTCCCAGCAGCCCCTGCGTCGACCCCTCTCAGATCTTCCCAGGCTTCTTACCTTCTTCTCCCGGCAGGCCTCCAGAGACGGGTCTTGTTGTCCTCAGAGCTCACACCTTCTCAGCTCACAAAGTACAAATCCAAGTCTGTCGGGGGGAGGGAGCCCAGTCCAAGGCGCACAGACTCAACCTGCTGCGGGCAGTGGGGGCGCCGGTGTGTGCGCGCGGATCACTCCAGCGGGCTGTGGGGGCAGCTCTGGGCGCAGGTCTCCCCGCCGAGGGTGTAAGCAGATATCCGCGCAGCTGGGCGAAGGCAGATCCTTCTCTCCAGCTGTGTCTGAGTTATCTGACAGCGCCTGGATGCGATCGGATGTCTGGCCTTGGTACGTCAGATATCTCCCCCTATCTGCCCTTGAAGAGCTCTCAGGGCAGCCGGATGCAGAGGCAGCTGCCTGTAGGTCGATTTGGGTAGAACTGCGCGCCGCTGGCTGTGGGGTGGACTGTCCGCGTGGACTCGAGCCGAGCGATCCCACTTTACTGTGGGGGTGGTCCGTTCGCTGTGGTGATCTGCGCGCAGATATGCGACGGGCACCTTTTCAGCTAAATGCGGTGTGAGCGCCTTCAGCTCCTCGTGTGGCAGTCTGTGCAGGTGCGCTCTTTACGCACGCTCGAGGGGCGGTTTATCCACAGCCAACGTGTGATCCTCGTCCACTGTGCTGTTCTGCACCCAGTAAATGTTGGCTGGCCTATCCGCCGTGCAGAGCTGCTGTTCTGCCTCCTGTCCTGGTCTCCCCAGACTGGAGCTAGACTATCCTGTCCACAGGAGAAGCGGCTAGTCCGTCCAGAAGTCTGCCCAGTATGCAACTCTGCCCACACCGGAGTCCGGCCGTTCTGCCCAGCGCGCTGCTTTCTCGACAGTGGAGGAGTGCTGGCCCCTGTCCAGTGAAGGTGAGCTGGCGTCTGCCCAGATTCCTGTGCGATCTATCCACAGTGGAGGTGTGCTGGTAGGCCTTCAGTGGGAGAAGGCTGTGCTGTCCAAAGTGGATGTGTGCTAATGCGACCCCGTGTAGGTGAGGGCTGGTGTGTTCGCAATGGAGGTGTGCTGGCCTCTGCCCACACACCTGCTCTGTTCACAGTGGAGGTTGGCTGCTCTCTGCCCAGACTGATGCTCTGGATGCCTGTGCACTGTGCTGAACCGTCCAAGGTGGGTGAGGGCTTGTGTGTTCACAGTGGAGCGCCGCTCTCTTCCAAGCGCTACTTTCTCCACAGTGGAATGAGGGTCTCTACTCAGCTCGCTGCTTTCTCCACAGTGAATGAGTGCTGCTCTCTGCCCCGGGTGCACTTTCTCCACAGTGAATGAGTGCTGCTCTCTGCCCCGGGTGCACTTTCTCCACAGTGAATGAGTGCTACTCTCTGCCCAGGGTGCACTTTCTCCACTTTCTGTAGAGTGCTGGCCTCTGCCCAGGGTGTTGCTGCCTCCACAGTGGTTGAGTGCCTGCCCAGCGTGCACTTTCTCCACAGTGGTTGAGTGCTCGCCTCTGCCCAGAGTGCACTTTCTCCACGGTGTGCTCTTGGTCCCTCTCTGCCCAGTGCGCTGCTTTCTGCCCAGGGGAGGTGCGCCCGTCTGCCCACAGCTCTTGCTGCACGCTCTGTGTGTTTGCAGAGCTCCTCCTCCGTGTCACCGCCAGTCCCAGGCTGCCTGTGCCCTCCTCCACGCCCCCGGTCTCTCCTCCTCCCGCCCTCCTCACGGAACGTGCTTATATTCGCTCCCGGGGACTTTGATCTCAGCAGTGATGTCAGACCTCATTAGCATAACAAAGCGCCCTGGATTCGGGGCTTCAAACGGGACAAATGAGCGTTTGATGTATTGAGGCAGAGAGAGCCCCGCAGTTCTGCCCTCAGCTTGTCCGACAGCCTCCGTGTGAAAGGTAAACAAGGCAGGGGCAGGTAGCCCCAGAGCGGGCAGTACAAGGGCGGTCCCCACGGGCAGGCTGCTCCTGGACTCTGCCGTGAACGTGAACGCGGCAGGCAGGTAACCACCCAAGGGCAAGACGAATGGGCAGAACTGCCCGTCCCGCAGTACCTCCTGTGAAGGAACTCCGCACCCAAGGGTCACTAAGTCAGGGGGCAGTGGTGCGTCCCGATACAGCGGCGTAACTATCTTTGATGCAACACGTGCAGTGGCACCGGGGTCCAGAGACCCGAGGGGTCCATTGGACCCTGATAATTGCTGTGCTTTATTACCTCAATACCAGTCAAAGGGGCAATTTTCCTTGTTTTGCACCTGGGCCTTGCGAAGCTATTCCCGGACACCACTCTTCACTCTTCTATCACATTCCACTAAACTCTCGTCTCGTCTGGCATTCGTGTGTCCTTGTATTTCCTAACTGGTTGCTTTTTTTCTTCGCTGTTTTCAACTTTTAAAGCGCTCCCATGCACCCTAATTCCTCGGACGCGCTTTACAAATAAACCCATAGAGAAAGCACATATTTAAGTCCAGAGCGCAATAGTGAAATTCGTTCCGTGCCTAAGTAATCCTAATGTTGGCAGAATAGGTGCCGGAGGCAAAGGAGAGAGACTGCAATTAGCTCAGGATCACACAGTTTGGTCACTTTGGGAAGCAGAGATTGGAAACAGAGGTTCGACAAAATCCACATATCCTTGTAAGTTTGTAATTAAGTCACAACTTGTGCAACATAGTAGAAGAGCACAGGTGTTCATTCTTGGAACGTTGGTGCATTTTGCAGTGTTTTTTGCACACACAGAATTTAAGGACTATTTTTGTGGGGAGGGCAAGGCAAGTCCTCGGATTTCGGGTTCGGGCAGAAACGGAAAAGCAGTGCTTAACCCGACCTGGTGGTTGCTGATGGGGCGCACCGGCACTCATTTTTGGGAACTGACACTTGTTTTCGCTAATCAGACATTTACGGAGAGCAAGATAGGGAAGACAAAGGGGACAGAAGGAGGAAGAGAAAGAAGGGAAAACCATCGTACAGGGAGAAAGCAGGCACCTGCAAGAGTGAGATAAATAAAGAGAAAAGGAGTGTCTGGTAGTGGGTTAAAGAGGCATGAGGTGGATTGAATACTACGCAGCCTTGGTATTCGGCACGCTGACATTCAATAGCACTGGCCGCAGGCTTCTGAGCTGAGCTGAGCTTTTGGCACTGGCACTCTTACAAATTAAGCACTGTTTAAAAGGGTGAAGTCCCTCTAATTTGCATAGGACTTGATATCACAGGAAGTGACATCACAGGAAGTGAGCTGAATTGACCACTAATTTTCTGGGATCCCTGAAGTGACTTTGTAAGTATTAACTTCCCTGAGCGCAGACATCAGTAAAATGATAAAAACATGAGTAACTTACGAAAATTAGCACTTCTATTTTAAAGCTCTGCGAAGTGAAAATACATTATTATATTCACAATAGGTGGAAAAGGAAGGTCAAGCTTTTGCCAAAACTAATAGCTTTACTCAAAATTGTTTTTAGAGTAGTACATGGGCAAAATTCCAAGATAGATTGTCCTAGACAAGGCTGGAATAAGATGGTTTTCCCATTCATGCCAACACACCCAGTTCTGACAGCAGTTTCAAGAGTTTTTAAGCCAAAATGACTTTATTTTATGTGTTCTGTCTAAAACTGCCATCACTTCAATGTAAACCAATGAGAAAAAAAAAATCCTCTTATGATTTAAAAAAAAATAATCTCCGTCTTTCCTGTTCCCAAATGTTGGCATGTATGTTCCCTATATAGCCCGTAAAATATAAAGTAAAAAACACAGAGGTAATTTTTGAACCAGAAAGATATAAAAACAATCAAAGCAGGTTAAATAGCTTTACTTTACAATCAAGTAACAGGATCAAGTGAAATAAATCTGGGTTCTGATACATTTACCTTTTTATTTGAAAGCATTATAAAGCACACAGCACAGGCTAGGCCTAGTAAAAGAGCACCAGACTGCTATACTAGCAAACCATTTCTATATAAGAGTTTTCACTAAAAGCAATTTGCATTTCCGGATTTTTCAGCCCATAAATTGTTAAATGTGAAACACCAAATCTCAGATGCAATGTTAGATAGACCTAAAATATTCAAAGAGGAGTGCATTGAGCCATTACTGCAAAACCCCTATCAACCTTCACTGCACCCTTTAAAAGTTTGAATACTAAAATATAACTCGGCGCAGTCCCAGGGTGTATTTCTTTTTGTAAATTAGCATGATTGTTTTGAGATAGGTCTTCCTTTTACCTGCAATCAGATAATATTTTTTTGCAGAGTTTGCAGCACACCGGGAAAGCACACAGCCAGATGCATTGATATGATGCTGCTAGCCTGGGTCACTAACCAGCCCCTTACCTAAGGCTTGTAGCACTGGACCCCGGCTGCGAGGCCCTGAGGAGAAGGTCAGCCCCTTAGGGTTGTCTTGTGGCCAGTATTTTAATAGTATGGAAAATATTTACACATCTAAGCAAGAAATAATATTGGGGAAAACAGTATTTTTCTATGTCTTCTAGGAGAGTAGTGATTTGCTTAGGGTTGCTCCTCGTCTGTAACACGATGAGCAAAATAACAATGGACTGGAATGTTTACTCCACTAATTACTAGTGGCTGAAATTAATTGAAACATTGAACTCTTTTATAAGATAAGGAGGAAGGTGCACCAGATCAAAGTCCATACGCTCCAAGTGTATCCAAAAAATATCTTTATTGTAATTGCAGATTAAAAGTTGAACATCAGCCAACGCGTTTCGTTCCAATCCTGGAACTTCATCAGGGCTCCAGCAAATAAATCAAATCTTATGAGAAGCTTCGGTACTTTAGTTTCAGTATATCCAGAATCAAACAATTAGAGTAACCCAAGTCCAGCTCCTCAATATTGATGTCAAGTCAAATATAAAGGCCTAAT
Organism: Calotriton arnoldi; assembly: GCA_963921515.1. Taxonomy (NCBI): domain Eukaryota; kingdom Metazoa; phylum Chordata; class Amphibia; order Caudata; family Salamandridae; genus Calotriton; species Calotriton arnoldi. The sequence continues at coordinate 592,698 of CAWUFW010007116.1, forward strand.
ATCCCATATTGCGGGTGGCCAATGTAGGCAGCATGTACATGATCCCTAATGTCATAAATAATCTGGGGTGCTAGCCGAAATGTGCTTAAGGGCATGCTGCTGCACAAATGGCTCATAATCTTTCATCACACTCCACACATCTTCCACACTGTAAATTGGGTTACAAGCCCACTGGGCGGCCTGATTGGCTACCACCTTTTTCTCTTCATCTCCCACATCAGATCGTATCGGTATCCGCCCCAGTCGCTCCCTAGCTCTTGCCCAGTCTCCATCCCCTAGTCCACGTACGGGCGTTCCGCTGCTCAGTAATACCGGGGGATTGAGGAACAAGGGAGGAGTAGTAACAGAAGTAACAGGCACCAACGTCACTGCCGGCTGCGACGTAGGTATAAGGGCGGGAGAGAGAGATGCCGAAACAATACGCGTAGCAGGGAGACTGGCAGTCATCACAGCCGCAGAAGGCGAAGCCAAAGAAAGAGCAGGAGGCGCTGTGGCCGAAGCAGCTTGATCAATTGCAGAAGAAACAGACTAGCAGAGACAGAGGGAACGGACGACTGAGGCTGGGGCATGGCAGGGTATATTCTCTGCGGGGCGTATGGGGGCGGAGGACGAGTATCTAACAATTCCTCCACAAATGTATCATTTTCTTCTCGGGCAACATAAGACTTGTCACATTGTAATCAAAATTTCCTATCAGCACACTCTATTCCTTTTTCTATTTTCTCTCTATCATGCGCTGCAGCTTTTTGAGTCAATGTCTGCATTCTCCCCTTCCGGGACTCTTTATCTGCTTTCATTCGTCTCTGTTTAGCCTCCTTTTGTCATGTTCTGAGGGAGTCAAACATTGACTGCCTACTCCTTTTCGCTAACAATTTTTCTTGTAGAAAATTAATTTTCTGTTCATCAAAAGTGCCCGTCAATGGCCACTGCAACTCGGCATTGTCCCTCGTATATTTGTGCCATAACGTACTAAACATAATAGGGCCAAGGCCATGTTTTACGTACATGTCGAAATTCAGAGTGCCTTCTGGAGGCGCTGGCTGACTTTCTTCCAATCGAGCATGAGTAGAACAACAACAACAGCCCAAACAAAACAACGTACTCAAACAAGGCATTTTCAAAGGAAACAAGTTCACAACTTATGCCTGACAGATATTTGCAAATATCTTTACCAAAGTTGGTCCTCACTCCTCAGACCTCTTCAAATACAAATCAAAGTGGTACCATGTTCATAAAGAACTCAAACAAATTTAAGCGCTTGTCCAAAGACGGTCTTCAGACCGTGTCAAATACAAACCAAAATGGCACCGTATCCACAAAGAACCAAAGCAAACTCACCTGGTGCGCACAGACCAAACAAGTTTATTCTCCACTGCCGACTCTTCGGACCAAACGGTCAGATCCAAGGGTTTCGCTGGTTAGGACCCCAGTCGGGATGATTGCTGGGCGAGGCACCGCCCAGTCAGACAGACGGGGCAGCTGTGAGAGCCAGACTCTCTCGTGCAGAGATCCCCGGTTCGCCGGTCTGACCCGACGCGGCATCGACCTCCTCGCCCTTCTGCAGGCAAGGATGGGTCACCCGATAGAGTCCCTGTACGGGCGCCAAATGAAGGAACTGACCCGATTAGGGCCACCCGGGTCACTCACGACCACCTCTCAGCCTTCCAAACTAATGAAGAGTCGGTCAGACAGTAGAGAATACAAACCAAACATATTTATTAGAAGTACACTCGAGTGGAGTCCGGTCTGACCAGCCTCCTTGGATTGCTGCAGAGGGACTGCCTTCTGGCCACATGGTATCACATAATGTACATCTTCAGAGTCACTAAAGACACGTCCAGAATGGAATTTTCCAGTTGGTAACTGGTGAACAAAGGAGATACAGAAGGATGAGCTGCAATCCTGGGACCGGGTACATGCTATCTCAGCGTCAAGGTTACTCTGCCTGTGCCCGCCGCTCTAAGGGTATGAGCAGGCCTAGCTAGTGTTAAAGGTATGTGATAACAAAACAGTCTATTCATTAGTACAGCGAAGCTCAACCTTTGGGAATTACAACAAAAAACAAATATTGCAGCTGCTTTCTGCTGAGGCTGACAGAATGAGACAGAAGTTAGTTTCGATCATGGCTCAAAATAGCGGCTCAACTTAAATTTGTGCAGCGAATGCTAAATTTACAAAGAGCAATATGTGAGCAAAACGAGTACATATCATTTACATTTCAACACTACCCAACGTACACCTTCTACGCAGCCCAGGTCACATGCTTGGTACAATAAGTTATACATTTCACTAATTTAAATCAATCATTTCTAGTATATGTATATGAATTGTCTATTAGCATACCACAAATGATTAGTCACTTCTTCATACTTACAAATCAGATCTTTGTTGTATGGACATGTCCATCTGCAACCTGAAAAGTAGCTGTGCAGCAAACTGTTTGAGGGATGTTGTACACAGATAATTGGGATCTGGGGAAATCAATACTAGTTTGTAGACAGGAAAGTTACTGAAAGCAATTACCTTTCTAAACATCAGAAGCAATCAAAGGTAACTCTAGGGCGCACTTCCCTGGGCCTTGCAGCACCCGACCATGGCTGCGAGGCCCAGGGGGCCTCTCCCCTGGGTCTCGCAGTGTTGGACGATGGGTGTGAGGGATATTTCATTTCTGACGCAATGCAGTCTAATGATGTATTCCACACCCTTACATGAGCCTCAAAGTGTGACAATTCATGCCACCCCAAATGGCACCATTTATTCTGTGGAAAAAATACCCCATTAGCATGTTGTCAGTTTTTGATGTTTTGCTTTATAATTGCACCCTATTGGCGTTGTTGCCATTGGTGATCAAGGTCAATTTGGTTGAAATGCATCAACAAGCTGTGTTACAATGAGGGAAATAAACTTTAAGCACTAGTAATCGATATGAGCACTTTCTTTCTCTATACCAAAATGAAGTGAATTTGGACATAATTAAAATATATACATATTTTTAAGTAATACTAATTAAATTTAGCACCAATTGTAATTATTTTAAAAATGTATCAAATATTCAAAAATATTTGTGCACACAAATATAGTAGAAATGCAAATGTTTGTAATTTTTAGAAACAATTAAAATGAATAGAAATGTTTCATATTTAAAAAACTAAATTTGAAAACGTACATAATTTAAAAAGAAGCTTATTTTTAACATGTTTTTTATCTAACAAAATTATTACCATTAAATAATTTCTGAACTAGTTTACATTATTTTAAAATAAAAAATCTATTTAAATAAAATCTGCAGAATGAAAATATTTGTTATTAAATATAGTTTTTAAACATAAACACATACATCTCAAAATACATACTCGTTATTCATTCACCCATTATAAATAATTAAAATAAATTATTAAAAATCAAACCTTTTTACAATTATTTGATAAATCACAAAATATTATTTACTAACTATAAAAGTCAATGAACATCAAAAAAGAAAATAAAGTTAAAAAACTTTTGAATATAAATTAATAATTACAACCATAAACATTTAAAAAGTATATCATTTGCTGAGGGGAAGGAGCATTTATTATTCTTACTTTCAATCAAAAAACATTGATTGAAGAATGTGTTTATATTTTGGGCTTCTAATTTTCTGTTTTAACTTTAGCCTCACCAACAATGTGAAAAATGCATATATTTGGTGGGTTCAGATTTATTAGTTTAACTTCAGTCCTGCAAACATTAGGGCAAATACATATTTTTGAGGAGAGGTGAAGATTTACTATTCTAACTCCCGTCTCATACACATTGAGAAAAGGGCATTTATTTCTGCGGTCAGATTAAATATTTTATCTCTAATCCCATAAATATTTGTGATAGTGTGTAAAATTGTGAATGGGGTGCAGAATTACTATTCTAACTCTAGTCCCACACACATTGAGGAAAGTGCATGTATTTGGTGGGGGCAGATTGAATATTATAAGTCTAGCCAACAAACATTGGTGAAAGTAAATATATTTGGAGGTTCATATTTATTATTCTAAGTATAGTCCATAAATCATTGGGAAAAGTGCATATGTTTGAAGAGGCGGGGGCATATTAACTATTTTAACTCTAGTAGAATAAATATTCTAACCACAGTAAAAAAAAAAACATTGGTTAGAGTACATATGTTGGGGGCGGGGTCATATTTACTATTCTAACTCTGTTCCACACACATTGGGGAAAGCGCACACATGGGGCGGGCTGGTGTCATATTTACTCTTCTAAATCCAGTACAATAAACATTGGGGAACGTGTGTATATTTGAGGAGGGCAGGGGGCCTATTAAATATTTTTAGTCCAGTTCTACAGACATTGTAAAAGCACATATATATGTAGGGGGATCAGAATAAATATTCTATCCCAAGTCTTGCAAACATTGGGGAAGGTACATACATTAAGAGGGGGTCATATCTACTTTTCAAATGGATTATGTCCTTCCTCACAGGTCGCACCCATAGGATCTCCCTACCACTCTCACCTATTAGCTCAGCAGCATCATCTGCGTCGTCCCCCAAGGCTCATCCCTCAGCACCACCCTGTTCGACACCTCCATGAAACCCCTGGCTGACATCGTCAGAACCCATGAACTCAACATCATATCCTAGGCGGATGACACCCAGCTCATCCTCTCGCTCATGGAGGACCCCGCCATAACCAGAACAAACTTCCACAACACCATGACGAGTGTCTCCGACTGGATAAGGACCAGCTGCCTGAAGCTCAACATGGACAAGATGGAAGTTCTGATTTTTGGGAAAAACTCCACCTCGTGGGATGACCCTGGAGGCCCCCCAAACTCTGACCCACACCGACCGACCACGCCTGCAACCTCAGCATCACCCTGGACCTCAAACTTACAATGCAGCACCAGATCAACACAGTCTCCTCTGCCAGCTTCCATACCCTCTGCATGCTGTGAAAAATCTTCAGCTGGATCCCCGTCAACACTAGAAAGACTGTCACTCAAGCTTTCGTCACCAGTTAGCTGGAATACAGACACGCACTCTACGCCGGAATCACCACCCAACTCCTCAAGATACTCCAGACTATACAGAACACAGTGTCCAGACTGATCCTCAATCTACCCAAGTGGATCCACATCACCCCCACCTTAGGAACTCCACTGGCTCCCCATCCAGAAGAGATGCGAGTTCAGGATCCTGACAAATGCCTACAAGGCCCTCCATGACCAGGGACTAGCATACATCAACCACCACCTGAACTTCCACCAACCCACCAGACACCTGCACTCGTCTCCCTCGCACACACTCCCCGCATACACCAGAGTTACAGTGGAGGTCGTTCTTTCTCCTACCTGACTGCCAAGTCCTGGAATGACCTACCCCCTCCACCTGCCTACATCTTTCTCTCTCGCAGAATTCAGAAGGAGACTCTAGACCTGGCTTTTCAACTGAGACAAGCAAGATCCTTAGCACCTGGATACCCCCAGGGGTGATTAGCCACACTCAACACATTCTGCTTGATTGATTGATCGATTGCTTAACCCCAGTTCTACAAACACTTGAAAAAATGCATATATAGGGGGATAGTAGGGCCCCATTTAGTACTCTAACTACAGTCCAAGAAACATTGGACAAAGTAAAAACATTTTTGTGGGGGGCATGTTTACTATTCTAACTCCAAACCCACAAACGTTGTGGAACGTGCAAACATTTGGAGGCGGGGGTGGGGGTGCAGTCACATTATATAGTCTAACTCCAGTCCAACGAAGATTTGTGAAAGTGTATATGTTTGGGGCAGGGGTCATGTTAAGTATTCTCCCTCCAGTGCTACCAACATTGGGGAACATGCATATATATTGTGGGGTTGCTGGAGTCTGATCAAATATTCTAACTACAGTACAACAAACTTTGTGGAAACTGCATATTATTGGATGGGGGCATATTAACTATTCTAACTGCAGTCCCAGAATTATTGTTGAAAATGCATATGTTTGGAGGGAGCAGATTAAATATTTTCACTTCAGACCCCTTAATATTGAGGGAAGTGCATATATTTTTATGGGACACATTTAACAGTGAAAATAAAACTTGGGTAAGTATAATTAATTTGGTGGGTCATATTAACTAACAAATATATTTAAATTCATCTGAATCACAATTTTATGTTTTTATTTTATCTTTAAGTTACAATAAAATCAATTAAGTATTTATAGTCTATTTCTTTGTTAGCAGTATCAATAGAATGAAAAACGAAATCCCTATAATCACCCAGTAAGCTTGCAAATTAATATTGCTAAAAACATCAAAGTACATATAAAATTCCTTCAAAAATACTCCACCCATTTTTACAGTTTCCAAAAACTAATAACTTGCAAACTAGTAAACCCTAAAAATTAAATTTTGTTGTAATTTCTCTAAATGTTGAAATTAACTAATAGCTATGTTAAACATGAATATATTTATATATAATTATTTAATGAGTTAAAACAACTTTTAAATACAACATTACCTAACTAAACCCTGATAAATTCAACAAAACCTCAAAGAAAATTAATAAATATATAGCAAAAAAATATATATTTAAACTTATACACACACAATATTAATATAATTTCTTAACAATATAAGCTTTAATATATTTTTCCCATAAAACACAACAATACCCCAATAAAACCCCAATCAAAGAGATTTATCAAATATTTCAAATATATTTAAACATATAAACACAATATTAACTATTGAAATAACTAACGTTTAAAAATTACTAATTTCTTCTTTTAAACAAAACACAATCTACCCTATACCAATAGACTACAAACCACCAAAAAATTATATTTATAAAAAAATAGAAAATAATAATGTAATTAATGTTTAAAAACGAGTACAACCAAAATGTAAACAACATTCAATTCATTAAAAAATATTAAATTCTATGATTAAAAAATCTATATTAATCTTATAAGATAAAAAAGATGGGGACGCAGCACACAGTCTCCTGGAGGTGGGGGATGGACTATATGCCCCTGGGGTGATCACGGCTCCAGTTGCCAACGCTTGATCTGCCTCAGCTGTTCTGCACCCGGAGGCGCATACGTAAACAGACTTTGCCTCCCGCTGCACGGGACGCCGCACACAGTCGCCTGGAGGTGGGGGCTGGACTACATGCCCCAGGGGTGATCGCGGCTCCAGCCGCCAATGCTTGATCTGCCTCAGCTGTTCTGCGCCCGGAGGCGCATACTTAACCGGGCTTTGCCTACCGCTGCGCGGGCCCGTCTTCGCCCGTCATCGTCTGGAGGAGGCTGGGCTGGGAC